>CM022673.1:3893604-4153604 GCA_012295275.1 Chrysomallon squamiferum | reverse complement strand
TAACTCATTAAATTGACCTTATCTGTCCACTGGTTATTTCGTAACTGATCTTTTTAATCCTTTTTGTCTCTTTCGCCTTTAATCGGTTCGTCCATAATGGTTCTGTGTTACAGAAACGGTTTTATCGACAATATTTTCACGCGTACCATCTTTATTGTTGCATTAATCGATCGATTCTGGATATAAATAACAATAATTATTTAGTGAAACCCTAGTGCAGTAAAGTAAAAGAAGAAAAAAAAAAAAAAAAAAAAGAGGAAATCGAGACTGTTTTAACACCAAAGCTAGCTTATAGCTAGAACATTCAGCCCCTTGATGGTAATATAACACTTTTTTCTGACATATATTACGTGATAACGTACGTTTAAACACCGCCGTTTTGTCACTCAGCAGAAAATATGTATCAGTCCAAAACCTTAGCTGGCAATAAAAGTTTTAAATAATAATAATTTAAAAGCACGGTAAGACCACATAAGCAATCACCGACATCTATATTTTCATTATTATTTAGCAGTAAAACCACGCACTGACAACGTTGGGTAATTAACACCGAGGTGTGCATTGCTTATAGCGTATAAATTGATTAAAAGTACATTCGAGATCGGGATAACGGTATTACTGAATGATGCAGACACGGTTATGATATAATTATGTGGCTGGGATAAAATAGAAAAAATGACAGTATGTAGAGGTGTAAATGTGAATATGTATTAAAACTGAAAATGAAAAAAAAAAAAAAAAAAAAAAATGTAGACTGGCAAAAAGTTGTTAGATGTGATGATAGAATTCATTAATTAAACTGTGACCGAAAAAATAGGTTATCAGTGATTATTTTTAAGCAGTTGATTTCTAACAAATTATTTAGAAGAGAAAGACAGACAGAGAGAGAGAGAGAGAGAGAGAGAGAGAGAGAGAGAGAGAGAGAGAGAGAGAGAGAGAGAGAGAGAGAGAGAGAGAGAGAGAGAGAGAGAGAGAGAGAGAGAGAGAGAGAGAGAGGGGTGGGGGAAAGGCAGGCGATTGTCACATATAATTTATAATTCAAAATAAATATTAATAAACCGCAAAATGTTTCAAATAGCAATCTACATTAGTCTTACGATGTCTTCGTTAAATAATAAAATTATATAGAATCAGTTATTCAAATGATAGTGAACTTTAATAGTTTTGATCACAGACGAGATATCCGTTTAGCATAACGGAATGAACAGTATAATAATGAACATTATAACGTAGCTACGTTTTCAAATAATTGTACAGTTCTGAGACGACTGCCAGCCAAGGAAGCGCCAGTAATAATTTATTTTTCATTATTTTATCTTTTCACTAGATTTTGATCTTATTGATTTCAATTTTAATCACAGTTATTATTATTTTGTGCTCTCTGTCATTCTCTTATTTTTTTTTCCGTTTTTGTAGAAAAATAAAAATCATAGTCATTACTTTCAATCTATTTTTATTTTTGTTATTGTAAATGTTTTTTTTTTTCTCTTTTTGTTTCTCTCTCTCTCTCTCTCTCTCTCTCTCTCTCTCTCTCTCTCTCTCTCTCTCTCTCTCTCTCTCTCTCTCTCTCTCTCTCCTCATCCCTCTTCATAAATGGATCTTTTTGAGTCTTCGTTTAAATATCGTTTTTGGAACTTTTTTTTTATTATTTTTTTTTTTTTAAAAAAGAAATCTTTCATCTTCTCCTAGTTCATTAACAAATGTTAATCGAACTAAATAAACATATCTTATTCCTTGCCATTGACTCTTCGTGTATTTTGTTTGTCCATGCATGTTAGGACACAGAGAAAAATCAATTATTAGGTTACTCAATGTCTATAGGAACAACTTCTTCTCCGGTTACCGAGCATAATTAGTTTCCACAAAATCAGATCGTGAAGGCACCTTCATTTCTGTTTTTTCCGTTTGTCACAGTAGTCGTTTGAAACGTATTAACAAGTTTCAGTTCTGATAGACCATTCCCCTGTGATGTAATATTAAGTCGTGAAAGTCCTTTTGAAGTTAGTTATCCATCGGAATTCTAAATAAATTAGTGCAAACGCTTGCAGAATTGTAAATGTGTGTTTTCCGTAATGATATGCGAATTGGTTGCCCAAGGTGTTGAATTAACTTTTAAAGTTTTTTCTTATGTTAAACGTCTGATTAAATGTAATCTAAATGGTGAGATTTTTTCTTCTTTCTTTTTCCCTTTTCTTTTTTTTTTTTCTTTTTCTTTATTACTGTTTTGATTTTTACCACTCGGAAATTTTCGGTCGATTATATTAGACACTGCGAGAGCGCATTTGACTGAAAACTTCTCTGTGTGTTCTTGATCTTGCGTACTAAATCAATAGTATTTCATGAAATCGTATGTATGCGACTTATATTATAACACGATTTTCATTTCATAAATTTATCGGGGAAAAAGGAGGGGAAAAAAAGAAAGAAAAAAAAAACACAAAAGCAACAACAACAACAACAATAACACACACACACACACAAAAAAATAGAGTGAAATTAACAAAAGTGTGAACTGAGACCCTGAAAAGAAAACTCTTCTCAAAGAAGTCAATTAATACCGTTATGGCCGTTTTATAACATCCGGGTGATTTCGCTGCGAGAAGACAAATTTATTTTGGAGACACTGTTCGCCTTTAATTGAAAAAGTCAGATTGATAACGGGATGAACTCTTGGCTTCAACCATTACACGGACCAGCAATTTGTTTCGCTGAGCGTACAACTGTCGACTATCTGGCGATTTTCTGGCACCCACCTGTATCACTTTAATTAACAATGTGCGCAAACCAGAAATAAGCCCGCCATTCATTCGAGCTGCCCCATTTCATTACTGTCCATCCCAAATGATAAACGATTATTGTTTTTCTAATCTATCTGATCCAAGTGTTAATTTTTGTTTACAAGAGGACTAAGCACATTTTCAGTGAAATGAAATGACAGCTGTGCTGACTAATAACATTTTAATTTTATAGATTACAAATTAATTGTGTGCGTGTGTGTTTGTGTGTGTGTGTGTTTGTGTGTGTGTGTGTGTGTGTGTGTGTGTGAAGCGTTCTCTCTCTGTATGTGTGTGTGTGTATTTGTTTGTACTGAGTGCTGATTACATCTATCTCTTTGTTTCCATCTATCTATGTATGCATACAATTTGTTTTTCAACTCTTTTGTTTTCTTCTTCACAGAATTAAAATGTCTGACTTCTCTTTGACTAAATTAATTTTAAACAAGACAACAGGAAATAATTCAAAATTTCACTATTATTTGTTCTTTTTCGACTTTCCTTTTTTAATTTTTTTTTTTTATCATTTTCTTTTTCTTCTTTTTTATCATTTTGTTGTTCTTCTTTTTTTATTTTGTTTTTGTTTTGGTTACTTTAGCTACTAAGAAATTCTATGTCAGTGAGAAACTGGATTCATTAGTTTGATCTTTAGTTTATCAGAGAAAGCACACACTGCTACCTTTATGGACGGATGAATAGATGGAAGGATAGATAGTCTGATAGACAGAGAGATGAATATAGAGAGACAGACAGACAGAGAGACAGATAGACACAGACAGATAGACACAGAGAGAGATAGATACAGAGTTAGATATTCTAGTTACAGGCTTTTAGCATTTATTTAACTCTCTTTCTCTGTCTCTTCTCATTCTCTTTGTGTGCGTAACTCTCTCTCTCTCTCTCTCTCTCTCTCTCTCTCTCTCTCTCTCTCTCTCTCTCTCTCTCTCTCTCTCTCTCTCTCTCTCTCTCTCTCTCTCTCTCTCTGTCTGTCTCTGTCTCTGACAAAATTTCATATTCTATAGAGCGTGAAAAGCAAACGCCACTTCTTCAACAAAAAGATGCACTTTTCAGTACGTTGATTAAAATAAAAATTTGTCAGCACGTGTCAACAAAAACTAAACCTACGTATTCTATGACAACAACTGGAAGAAGCGTAGACAACCTTAGCATCTCCATGTTAAATATTAATTAGAGTTCGCTTTAGTTTTCTATTATCACCAGTGAATCATGAAATTATGACATTTCTGAATATATGTACTAAAAAGGTCACATCCCTTACGGGATATTTGCTGTTGGGGATGAAAATTTTCAATTTATTTCTGACGTCAAAACTGTCATCCTTGTACTGATAAATTGATTCCGAGAGCAGAAAGCGTATCTTTGGGATTTTTTCTTTTAACAACTGCTAAATGATGGTAGCAAAACATTCGGAATATTGCTACAGCTGCTATTACTTCAACTACCCTACGGTTACTACTACTTTAACTACTAAGATTACTACTACTGCAGCTATCTCTATAGATACTGAGATCACTACTACTGCTATTTTTCTTCCGTCACGATCGTTACTGTTCATCGGTTTTACCAATACGACTCACTAACATTTCGTAGTCCTGTAATATAATTTCCAAAAGCTGTAATTATTGCTATTTTACTTGAACAGTTAATGCGTACGCGTATTGTATATAAATATATGAAACAATAATTATTTGATGAAGTTCTGTGTACATTCTGTAATGCACCTTTCCAGCATTACGTTAATCGTAGGCGGTAAGGTAAATTGAACTTGGTACCTTGGAAATGTCATGCTATATAATTTTTAATTAATTTTTTTATTTAATAACATTGCCTTTGAAAGAACATAATAATATATATATCTACATAAGATGATAGGAAAATAAAGTTACGTGTGTTTCTTTCATAACCATAACAACCACAGCAAAATCGTACAGTATTAATTTTAGTGTGCGTGTTAAATTTTTGAAAAAGAATTTTTGGCATTTCGCCTGTGATAAGAGAAGACCTGTGTCATAAATATTTTCTAAAGATAAAAGTTTACAAGAAATGCCACGGCTGTATATTTTATCAGTGTCGTAGAAAAGAAAGAGAAATGGCACTTTACTCAGGGTTTATGGACGTTTTCTATATCCATTAATATTTTATTGGTTTTATATATGTATGTATATAGATAGGAATGACGCAAGCACATACCTACGTACATGTGTATGCATGTAAGTATGTACATGTAGGTAAGTAGGAGTTTTCTACGACGTATATACGCACCCACGTACCTATGTATGTATGCATGTATATGTATGTATGTTTGCAAGTATTTAGGAATGGACGTTATGTTGTTTTATTTATGTCCGATTAGACTGCATGTTGATAATTTTCGGTAGCGTACGTAAGTATATACGTATTTATGTTTGTGTGTGTGTGTATTTGTATGTATGTTCGTATAAATATGTATGTATATTTTGTGTGTATATGTATGTGTGTGTATATATATATATGCATGTATGTATTTATGAGTTACAAAATACATGCTTTGAGTTGCGAGTCATAATCCGATTTACGAGCGAGCTTCAGATACGCCGCCGCTAGTTGGCGCAACGAACAACAATGTCCGCCCAGCATCTCGTGATTCACTCGTTTGCTTCATGTGGTTACCTCGCCGTGGAAGCATCTCTGGTGTGTTGTGCTCAAGTTTTGTGCAGTATCGAGCAAAATTTCCATGGATACTAAGAAAGTGAGTGCAATGGGACAGTGCTGAGAAGAAGAAGCGGATGATGTCCATTGAATTAAAGCATGAAATCATAGAAAAACATGAGCGAGGTATGCGTGTAGTCACCATTGCTAGGCAGTACAAGCATAGTATATTTATGATATGTACCATACTGAAGCAGAAGGAGTAGATAAAGGCTATAACTCCAGCCAAAGGCGTTAAATTAATTTTTAAGCTGCGGACCTCTGTCCATGAAAAGATGGAGAAACCCTAAACCTGTACACTTTACAAAACCAATTTATTTCTTTACATTCTCTTTTATTTTGTTTTTATACAATATTTGTCATTTATGCATACATTGATTTTATTTAAAAGCACGTTATAAAAAATTGGGATGGTTTTTGGGGGGCTGGAACGGATTAATGTTATTTCAATTAATTTCATTTGGGAAAATGATTTGATATACGAGTAAACTGAGTTACGAGCGCGCTGACAGAAATAATTAAAAATTTGTTAGTCAAGGTACTACTGTATTTATATTAAAATAGAACAGACACGAAAAAAGTAAAGTCAAGAAAACAAAATGCATTTAAATCTTAAGAAGTGTAAATATGAACAAACGACAAAAAAAAAAAAGAAAACGTAATGCATTTAAATTTTAAAACGTGTAAATATGAACAAAGGACAAAATAAAATAAGAAAACTAAATGCATTGGAATTTTAAAACGAGTAAATATGAACAAACGGCAGAATGAAATAACAGACCGCTTTGTTTTATTCACATCATAATCTTGCTCTGACGTTCCACTGACATGTTAAGTAAGACACTGCTGGAGATAATCAGCCGCATTTTAATGAAAACGTCGACACTGACATGTGCTATGATATTTATTTTATGTAAGAGCAAACATGATTACTTGCATGACATTCGTAGTCCAATCGAACGTGCTCCGATATCTGCATTGCTACATTACCATAATACGAATTTCGTTTTGTGAGCTTCGTTGTGTCTCTTAAAATATTGAACAACTTTCCCTTCTTGAGCTCAGTAAGATTAAACATCATGTGAATTCATGTCAGGTTTTCCCGAAGTCAAAAAGCTTTACATGTCGAGAAGACCTTTCTTCAGAAAAATCAAAATGTTCGTTAATATAATTCATTTATTCGTTCAGAGAAGTCAGCACTTTTACTTACACCAGGGAACTATATACCACTGCACGATTACCAGTAATTTTGCATATGATGTCGATGTAACAGAATATCTTTGACATAGGGAAGCGATTCTGTAGCCTATATAACAAATTTCAAACTGTCGAAATAAATTAAATCAGTTTCTTATTATTGGAAAAAGTATTAAAAATTGACTGTCACCAAGAAGCGAACCCGTAAACAACCAATAGGTATCAAACAAACAGAAAAAAAATAACCTATTAAATATACCAGTGCGTAAACTAACAAAATACACCAACGTAGTTATTTAGTTAATGTCATTTGAACAACAGTTAGAAAACAACATCGGGGAACGCAATGACAACCAACTAAAGGACGTTACAACCGTCAAATATAATACGATCTTTTTGTCACATTACAGAAAAGATACGAAAATGACTATCACCACGATTCGAACTCGGAACCTACCAAACGACAGCTTAGTCCACCGAGGTCAGTCGTCATGTCGGTGCCTATTAACAAGATGTTTTTAATCGACTCCAGCACTTAAACACACTCTGCTGATTGGAAACGCAATCATACTGTTGCAGAAATATGTTGAAGAATGTGGCTAGGATACCATCAGACAAAGTCAATAAGAGATAGGAGTAAATTGCCTCGTTTCACGCCAATAAACCGCTCTGCAAATATTGGTTTGTGAACTAAACCCGCTATCTGTAAGTTACAATGTCGGAGTCGTGTTGACTAAATGTGTGAGAGAAAAGTCAGCGTGATAGGCTTTGTTGTTTGTTACTTAGAACGAAGAAAAGTTCAGATTTTACTGTCTCTCTACCTAACAATCTATTCATCTGTTTATTTATCTACCTATCTGCTTGTCTGTCTATCTGTCTATCGGTTTTTTTGGGGGTTATTTGTTTGTTTGTCATTTTTCTGTTCATCTTTCGTTTTTATGTAATTATGATCTTGTTATTAATTTTTGGTTTTGTTTTTTGCTTTCTGCTTTTTCAGGTTATTTTTTACTATACACACTCATACACATTAATTGTTTGGCTGGGATTTTCTATTGTTTTCAATTTTTCTTTTTTTTTTTTAGTATTTTTTTTATTTTTGTTTTCTCTCTACTACTCGTACTACTAAAAATTCACCATTTTTTTTAATTAAGCTTAATGTTTTTTAACAGCATCTTTTTAATTTTGTGTCGACAGTGTTTCCTTGCAACAATCTTTAAAATAAAACACAGGGAGGGAGGGAGAGAGCGAGAGAGAGAGAGAGAGAGAGAGAGAGAGAGAGAGAGAGAGAGAGAGAGAGAGAGAGAGAGAGAGAGAGAGAGAGAAATTTGTTTTATTCTGGTGACATAGTGAATTTTCTTCTGTTATATCAGTAACAGTTTTGTGTACAGCGCATTTATTGGCAACGCTTTACTCTGATAATACGATCTCTTTTACTCCATTCTGTACCATACACGAAGTCGTACACTGGTTTTAAACGCATCAGCACGAATCTCACCTTCTTGTACTTCTCAGACCTGGTAGCTCACTGTTTTGCTGCGTAAGACTGACATCATGAAGCTGTTTGTGCAATACTCTTCTCCGTGCATTAAATTAAACCTCACGCGTCTATGAAACACAAACTGCATGCAGCTGATAACAGTAATACTGTGATTCCACGTCCTCCGTTGACTCAATGGATCAAACAAGACATTCGTAGGCAACAGAGCACTTACATAAACGTTACTGCTGCGAATGGAGGTCTGGGGACAACATAAAGTTTGTAATATTAACTACGTTTATAATCTGCTGTTAATTTTTTTTAAAGGAGGAAACATGCTTTTCATCATTTTGTGTTGAGCATATTCACGACACTGGGCATTATTTGAAGTTACTGCTTCCGGACCGATTCAATGCAGTGGAATACAGGATTTTCTTTTCACTTAGCGAAGAATACGATAGACACTCCTGTATAATCTTATGGCATGATATAAATGTGTCCTATACATTTTGTTCGGTTTATTGTTAGAAATAAATTTAGATCTTTTTATTTCTTAAAATACGTTGTATATTAAAACATTAAAATATTGCACATCTTGAGTACAGTTGTTAAAAAACTGTTGAGATGATTTGAATAATAGATGAAGAAAATCATACTGATTTTTGACATTATCTTTTTCAGTCTGATTTGAAAAGTGTAAAACAAAAGCTTTAAATAATAATAATAATAGGTTTTAGTTATACTTATTAATTCAAGAAAACTATTACATTTTCATGTTCACGTTTCCTTAATGAAACAGAGAGAGAGAAAGAGAGAGAGAGAGAGAGAGAGAGAGAGAGAGAGAGAGAGAGAGAGAGAGAGAGAGAGAGAGAGAGAGAGAGAGAGAGAGAGAGAGAGAGAGAGAGAGAGAGAGAGAGAGAGAGAGAGAGAGAGAAAAGAAAAAGTGAAGAGGTAGAAGGATGGAGAAACAAATACTGATGCAGGAGAAAAAAGAAGAGAGAGAGAGAGAGAGAGAGAGAGAGAGAGAGAGAGAGAGAGAGAGAGAGAGAGAGAGAGAGAGAGAGAGAGAGAGAGAGAGAGAGAGTTAATTTTTCATTTCCCAGATTCACTCGGAGAGAAAATGGGACATTTTTCTAAAATATTAATACACATCGTTAACAATTTTCACGAAACTATAAAAAGAAGGAATATAAATATTTAACACAGGAAAAACAAATTAAATAAAATATAATTATTTCACGTTTTGGGTGTGCAAAAGCTCAGAAAATTTAAATTAAATTAATGGATGAAAAAATAAAAAGAAGAATTGTTGAAATTAATGTGAAGAAAGAAGTAGAAGAAGAAGAATGATTGATTTCAATAGGTGTCTAAGAATGGTATTGTTCGTTTTTAATATTCCACTTGTGAATCATTTAAATTTTACTATTTTATTTGTTCCAGACTATAGGTCAGGTGTTTCTAACTTCTTATATTTCAGTTTTCCATTTCAAATAAATTTTAATGCTGGGGCCGCATTTGTTAGATTTTATACTGTGATACAAGTATTAAATATTATTATGTAGTGTGTTACTATACATCACAAACACATAGCTTTTTCGCCGTACTGTGTTCTAGTGGTAACGCAAAAAACATTCTTGTAGACTAATAGGACGGTTATTTATTTTATTCCATTATCCTTTTCTTTATTTTTATTATTATTATTATTATTATTATTATTTATTATTATTATTATTATTATTATTATTATTATTATTATTATTTCTTTGCAAAAGTATTCATAAAACCAATATATTTAATACTAAGATAATTTTGTTCAGTATTATTGTTCTAATTAACTAAATAAATATGAACTTATAATATTTTTCTTTCTTTTTGTGTTTATTAATTCTTTAAGATTTTTTTTATTCTATTTTTTACTTTTTTTTTTTTTTTTTTTTTTTTTTTTTCTATCCATTTTCTTCTCTATTTATTTATCTATTAAAATGATAGAAAATAAAATAAAATAAAAAGAAAGACAACTCGTGTGCAGACGACAACACCTCGGTATTTCCGACAAGAGCGAAAAGAAATCTTCGCCTTGAGACTCATGAGAAAAGATCAATTCTGTTATCTCGTGTTTGTCTTGTATCCAATCTGCAAACTTCCGACTGGTGATCTTTAGTAATTCTGAAGGCTTTATTCAGTCCAGCAGGGTCCGCCCGTGGGTAGACTGAGATCGAGACACGACAATATGGCCGGATCGGAAACAAGATGTGTGTTGAGAGAAAACGAGCGTCTCGCTGAGAAAATATAAAAGCCACGAAATTGAAAAAAATTTAATAGAGAATCGCCATTACAACTTACTGCCGGAGCACTAATAGAATTTCTCTCTCTTTTTTTTTTTTTTTTTTTTTTTATTTCCTTGCCGTATCGGGAATTACGGCCGCCCGTTAAGATGTTAGCATCACGTTCTACGTGTTCGTGATATATCTAATATCGTTTATCGCCCTGGGCCTCTTTAAATGAGAGGTTTGCACAAATGTGGTTAAAGCAGCCAAAATCATTGTTTTCATTTATTAATCTAAAACTTATCAGACGCCGACGCGAAGACGAATGGAAACGCCTATCTGGGAATGCTGGTAGTTATGACAACATTTTTGTATTCATCGGTTTGTCGTTAAATAATCAGTTTTCAACACTGCGCGCATATTGAGGTTAATTAAAAGTTTATGAAAATACAATTGCGTGTAGTTTTTGTGGTAATGGCATTTTCGTGTCAAATTACGAATTACTGTTTATCAATACCAACACGACAATGGGAAGTGATAATTTCAATACAACTAACTGTTTCTTTTTTAAATAACAATTTTAAACCAAAAAGATGAAGTTAGAGTTTCTGAAAACTGAGAATTTGTTATACAAATAGACGCGGGTGGTAAAAACCATTATCTCTTATATCAAAAGTCGGGTGTGGATCAATACATGGATTAAAACCAAAAGTAGTGAGACAGATGAAAGTGAGTTAATTTTAATAAGTTATTTTCGCTTCTGAGGGGATTGTTGTTGTTTTCTTTTTTTATGCAGCTTTTTTTGTAGTCGCAGTCGTTACTATTGTTATAAAAGTATAGTAGTAATAGTAGTAATATTAGTGAAAGTTGAAGTAGTGGTAGCTGCAGTAGCAGCAGCAGCAGCAGTAACAGTAGTTGCTATAGTAATAGTAATTATAATAGATGAAATAGTAGTAGAAATATTAATAGCAATAGTAGTGGCTGTAGTAATGGTGGTGGTAACAGCTACTGTCCTAGCATATTACATTCATTACTATTATTATTATTATTATTATTATTATTATTATTATTATTATTATTATTATTAGTCCGTATCTGATTTAATTCCGAAATTTATAAACCCTAATATCATTGAGGTTACCATTAAAGGGGAGCCAATTACCCTCTTAAAAGTTAGATGAGGCAACGAAACGATGTTCAATCCTTCTTTTATGTATGAAAGTTTGTCATTTATCTTCTGGACGTGAAACACTTACGGCTACAAAAACAAAAAACCATTGATCTATGACCATCTGAAGGGCTGGATATAATGGGACTCTTGATATTTGAAACTGGGCCTCCGGGACCGCAATTATGATTTAGTGGACCGAAATTAAAACTGTCATCAACAGAAAAATAAACATCAAAGAGGTGGATTAATTGGGCTTTTTATTTTTGTGGTCGTCTCACTGGCCCAGGGGTTAGAAAGGTAGAATATTTAAGGTAACGGAAATCCGTAAGATGGCGATATGGCGATATGACGATATTAACGATTACTAGAAGCTAAACATGAAATTTATATTGATAATCACAGAGGAAACCCACTTCCACTGCACGAAGGGCTATTCTGAAACGCTGTAAGATCTTTTTTACATACTGCATACATTTTGTTATAAAGAGCGAAACATGTGACAGCTTTTAGTAAATGAAGACTGTGACACTGACTAATAACGTACATTGTATGATACTTTATTATTGCCAATAGCTGATGAATGTTAACAAATACAACAGTCATAATAAGATTTAAAAATCCATCGCAAGCAAATTATTATGAAGACAACAAACATAACACCAAATTCCTTCATGCAGATTGTGTTAGAAACTCTGATACTGATAAGGTGACATATTTGCGCTAGATTTCCAAAATGAAGTTTTGTTACAGATACTATTACCGTAACGATGAGATCGTTAATTTCTCCTTGTTTCGCCGATTCTTCGAATAAAGGAACTGGTGATAGCCTCTGGGAATTTTACCAGGAACAGTATGAAGGTTGTATTCTCTAATTTATTGCAGTGACATTTTTTTTTTATTTCCTTCCAATGAAATCTATTCAGACAAAGCAAAATCAATGACAACTTCCCCGTTTTTATAGTTAATCAACTTTTTCGTCACATTTGATTGAACTTTATAAGCTGTTCGGTAAATTCGTTCAGACATAAAGAATTTATAAACAGAATGACGAATTTGGTTTAAATCTTGTTACTTGCCTCGTTACTGTTTGTAATGATATAAGCAGAAATTAATATCAGTTGTATCTAAAAATATATTTTAAACAGAATAAGTCTAGGCGAGTAACACTGGTCCCATAGATTTTTAATCTTCCGTACATACAAATACATACAAAATATATATTCACTTTAAATGTACAACAACAAAAAAAAAAAAAAAAAAAAAAAAAAAAAACAGAAAAAGAATAACGAATATTTTATAATGAATACGTTCAGTGCAAAAGACTACTTTTGTTGCCTACAGGACTAAAACGTATATGTATACTTTTTTCCTTCTAACCGTTTGATAATAACCTATTAAATAGCAATGTTTTTGGAGGCTGTCTGGACGATCAGTTTATGGCTGAACTTTACAGACTGAAAGAAAATATTTACACCAAATTAGAGAATCTATAAACTCGTCTTGTCTCACTTTTATCGACAAAGGTAAATACTGTTACAGTGTGATGGGGTTTAATAAAAAAAAATATCTTGTTTTAATATACACATTATTATTATTTATAAATACCGAAAGTGCTCTTTGAAAAACAGAAACACACACACACACACACACACACACACACACACACACACACACACACACACACACACACATATATATACACATGTATGTATTCATATATGAGTGGGTTTTTTTGGGGGTGCTTCTCTTTTTCAAAGAGCCATCCGTTATTTATAAATAATAATAAGATGAAACGACAGAATCAACAATGACAACAATAACAACAACATCAATAATATTAATAATAATATTGCCGTTTCTACTATCCCATTCAACATAGAATTTTCCTTTTTATGTTTATGTACACGTATGTGTATGCTTGTATCTGAGTATATGCATGCTTGCACATATATGTACATTTGTGTGTACATACTTATGTATGAGCATGTGTACATATGCATGACAATCATTAATTCTTATCATACCTGAAGTAATCTACAGAAATAATACTAATAATACTAATAATACTGCAACCAAAATCATTCTTATGTCTTCCCGTCTTGGTTCGCCGACTGCGACAGACAGGAAGTAACTAAATGAGTCAATCGAAAGGAATCGATCCTCGATATAACCGCACACCAAGCAGAAAAATTCTAATATCAGTTTAATGAAAACAGCCTTTCACAGAAACGTAACACAATTCCAGATTATCTGTAACGTATCACTGGTCATTTGTTAACGTCTCACCTTATGTAACGTTAAGAAATTAAATAAGGAATGATTTTATTTTGTTCATCTAGTGATTATTGGAAAGTGTAAGACCGTTTATTCAGAAGGTTATTACCGCTGTAGTTTATCGATATTTGCACGCTTCAAATGAAACTTCAAGTAATAAAATGTTAACAACATTATAAAGCTGTTTAGTACAATACTGCGCACAAATACGTGTAGACAAGTTCTAGACAAAAGCGGAAGTCATGCTTCAAATTTTATATCTTTCGAAATGTAGGAATTGGAGAATAAAACGAATCCTGAATGTACTAATTATTGCAGATTAGGTGGTCGGATAATAAATTGGAATTTATTTATTTATTTATTATTAAATTTGTTATCACTGTATTATTTGTTTCTGAACTGAATTAATAAAAAAAAATTAATAACTTAATAGTATGTATATCACTTATACAGCATGAGCAATTTAATAAAGGTTCAGGAACGAAAATATAGATTTACTTTTTCAATATAAATTGAGGTAAGAAAAAAAATTAATATGTAAATAAAGACCACTGATCCAGCTTTAGGAAAATAATGAAAATAATAAGAAAAGGCAAGCTACAAACACTTATGAAATAAGATAACAAGTCTCTATGATGTACGTGGGAATAGACATTCAAATCTTTTTTTCTTAAACCTGACACCACACACAACGGACTTTGGTAATCATATGAAACTTTAGTGCCTAATACTGGCAACTATGCATCGAATTTAGGGATTTTTCTCTGGAGTAAAGCTATAAGGGTAATCTGGACCACACGAAAATTATCAGAGGGCGATAAGCCATGTAATGAAATGGCACTTATTAAACACTTAATATATTCAAGGGTTGAAACTGAATACTTTGCCGCATTAGAACGACCCAACAGAAGAGAGAAATTTTCAAAACACCGGTGTCTCGAAGGGGTCGTTGCCTCGTGCAAAAATGAGTGGCAAAATACACAAAACGTAGAAAAAGCAGCTTTGGAGGCCAAGTCCGCAGATCAGGTTACCTTTTTTAATAACCATTTTAAACAATGCACACTAAATACCAGTGACAACACAAACATGCATGAATATGTTTTATTATGAAACAAGCACAAAAACCTCATTGTACATAAAATAGTTTTAATATTCAAAGAGAACCTGGTCATTTGTAAATAGGTAGGTTATTCCTGAATAAATGAGGCAACCGGTAGTGCCTGAAAATTAAAAAAAAAAAAAAAAAAAAAAAGGAAGAAGTGCCCAATATTGGATTAAGTTCGTTGTGGTGCTGATGATATAAAGAATGTACATTATGTAACGTTAGATATGTTTCTTACTTCTACAAAGGCTACAGTTTCAAGTACTGGGTTTAGAATCTTCCAGCCTTCAGGCTGATGACATACCAGTTGGTTAAATGTCGTAAGGTGCCTACATCAAGGAATAAGGCATCTTACAAAATGCTGCAATCAAAGGAATGTCATATGCCAACTTTATGAAAAGATTTGTTTCATGCACGCCACAGGCAGACACTGCTGTTGTGCTGGGTCAAACATTTATTAGTAAAAGAAGTCACTGAACAAAGAAACAAAAGTCCGCGAGGCCCTAGAAAGTTTCTTCAAAGACATCTTTAGACAACGTACTTCAAGCGACAAATGTCACACATATACTGATGATAGTCATTCTCGTGTGTTTTTTCTGACACACACACACACACACACACAGAGAGAGAGAGAGAGAGAGAGAGAGAGAGAGAGAGAGAGAGAGAGACTGTTAGAGACAGAGAGAGAGAGAGAGAGAGAGCGACTGTTAGAGACAGAGTGAGATGGAGTGTGTGTGTGTGTGCATTTGTTTCTGTCTGTGTGTTTGCCATAAATATAGATCTAGTTAATGAGTACAAAATCAACCGACGAAAATGCACTTTACTTGACGCAACCTTTTAATCATCTGATCAGTCTTTCAAAAGCATTTGTCACGATAAAATAGTTTTCAAAAGAAGAACACAAATTAATGCCACTCACTAGTTTTCTATCCTCACAAAATCATTGAAATTCAATTAAAGAATCAATTACTTATGTCTCATTTTTCAAAAAAAACATTTTTTCAGATATGTATAGTATTAATAAAACATAAATTTACAACATTAATATGCATAAAATAGATACCAAATACGAATCTGTGAATTATTTTACATATACTTTCTTCACACCACAAACAATTCAAGAGGCTGTTTACAGCAAACCATTAAGTATTATTGCCAAGGTCTCCCCATGTGACTGACAGTGATTTTGTGGAAATGAACATCCTTCCGCTCAAAATCAAGCGCAATAATCAGTACCTGAAACACTGGTTCAAAATCAAAAATCTCATCCTCACTCACCCTATAACCTCAACAATCCCAAACAACCTACCATACATCAACGACTTGAAATCATCACTAAACATCACACACAGGACAGCAAACAGACTGAATTTACTGAACCTAGAGCTCAAAAACAACCCTCCACCCTTTGAAACCACCATGGACCATAAAACCGCTAGACATACCTTTAACTCTGAGACAGAAAGTCTCAAAAACTGAACACGACCCATTTACAAACGTCATCTTTAGAGCAGCATTAAGCGACTACTACTTGGACTTCATCCACACATACACAGACGGCTCGAAGGACCCTCTCACGTGAAGAACAGGCATGACCTTTCATGTCAGGCCGGAACTACCCGACCCACCCTTCGACTATAGAGGTAGACTGACCAACTACCTATCCGTCTTTACTACGGAACTAATAGCTATTCTCTCATCACTTAAGTGGGTCCTAACTCAAACTCGCGTGGCAAACACCACAAAGAAATACCTCAAACTGACTGACTCCATCAACTCACTGCAAGCTCTGCACAAACTCAAATTTAGCAGCTCCCAGTACATTAAAGAGATCATCGACATTACTAACTGTATCAGCTGCATAGGATACAAAGTACCCATCACGTGGGTGTTACTGGAAACGAGCTGGCAGACAAAAACGCTGAGAAATCCCTAGAAGATGACACAAATGACTTTAACTGTAAATATAACTTTAACGAAATTATGACAATAGCGCACAATAACCTGATAGAATCGTGGCAAAAAGAGTGGGACAACAGAACTTGACTATGACATTGCATCATTAAACCAAAAGTAAACCCTCCCAACCCACTCTCAGGCAACAACAAAACAACTCAAACTTTAACCGGTCTCAGAGTTTGAGTAACCTGACTAAACGACAGCAGACATAGACTCGACAACACTGTGAGTAACAAATACGACAAAAGCCATAAAATAGACAACGTCAGACACTATCTTTTCTACTGTACCAAATACGACAAGGACAGTAAAGCTCTAGGAAAAATAAAAATCAAGTTTACTGCAGTCATTATTGTTAATTCACCGAAACACCTAAAACAAAACCTCATAATACAGTATGTAGAAGCGACAGAAGTCAAAATATGAAAAGAGGGGTGCCAACATATGCAGGGATGATGAAGCGGGCATGCCTTTTTTTATGGGGGGGAACAATGGTTGGTTGTGAGATGGGAGACGACACCTGACAGTGCCGTCTCCCCCCTTCCACCGGCCATCCCCCCATACCAGCGTCCTTTCTGCTAGTCACCCTCACCACATGTAATCCCGTTACTCCCTAAGTAAATAGGCTGAACCAACTGGTAATTTCCCGTTCCACAGATCCGCGGCCCAGCAACTCCAAATACCTATCTGTGTAAAAACGCGACGCTAACAAAAACAAAAACATGCTCGACACGATAACCCACCTTCCTCCAGAACAAAAATAAAATAAAAGAAAAGAAAAGGTAAGATAAAAGAAAAGAAAAGAAAGAAAGAGAGAGAAAGAATTTTTTTTTTTTTTAAGTAAAAAAAAACCGCAATCAGCGCATACTAAGAAACAAACAAAATAATAACTTTAGTAAAAATAGCGCTGTTCCCATTTAGAAATACAGCAAACCTTTTTTTATTTTTTTATTTTTTATTTTTTTTTTTTTTTTATTTTTTTAGTGAAACCTAATTAAAATAGCTCAAACTGGAAAGTGACAAATGTTTCCATCGCTCAAAATATTCAAGATGCATAAACAGATGACCATGTGAATACAGGAGTGAAGAATCTATGTTAGTGTACGTTACGTTACTTCTAATACTATATAATTAAATTACTGCAGGTTTTTTACATTTTTCTATACCAGTATCCCTAATGATTCATTAAGTGAGAGAGAGAAAGTGTTTGTCTGTTGACATGTGGTAGAGAGGTGTCTACGTGTCTATGTCTATGTGTCTGATTCTGTGTAAGTATTCGCATTATGAAAAAAATATTCAAGATGCATAAGCCAAGAACACTGCATATATAGATGTGAAGTATCAGTGTTAATGTATACGTTATTTTACTTCTAATAATATTGTTACAGCAGTTTGGGGTTTTCTTTGTTTGTTTTTTTTTTTTTTTTTTTTTTTTTTTTTTGTTTTTTTTGGTTTTTTTTTTGTCAGTATCGATAATGATCCAGTAAGCGAGAGAGTGGGAGAGAAAGAGAGAAATATAATGTTTGGGGTGTGAAATTATAAAAATAAAATAAAAATATAAGATAAGCCGAATTTTAATAATGAACGAGTGAATAATTAGTCAAATATTATGAAAATTACCTGACAAAATCTTTTAATGATCAAATCCATATTCAAGAACATTCCACACAATAATTTTTTTTTCAATAATAGGTTTGTAGCTATGATCGAACAACAGAGAATGAGGACACAGATGTGTGTGTTATATTTACATTAGTTATGGCTCTTGTTAACGAAGAGCAAATCAACCAATGAAAATGCATTTTATTTGACGAAATGGTTTGATGACCAGATCAGTCTTTCAAAATCATTTGAGATGATAAAATAGTTTTTCAAAGAAGAACAGAACTAAATATAAATCATTTGGGTTTGTTTTACTATGACGAAATCAATAAAACGTAATCAAAGAATTAATTTCTTTTGTATTATTTATTGTAAAATAAGGAAAATCTTTTAAACCGGGGGTGTATTAATAAAACACAAAATTATAACGCTAACATCCGTAATCCAGACACCAAATACAAACCTGTGAATTATTGTACATATGCTTTGTTCATAAAGTCCCCAGTTTAAAATCATACTTTTAGGGATCATTTCTATAGTATGCATCGCCAAGACGTCACGTAACACTGACGAACGACCGAGACACAGTCTCCTCTTCTGAGCGCGAAGCGGACTGGGAGTGTCACCTTTTTGGTGACTCGCTCCTAGTCATTGATGACCGTTCCTCTCTTCCTTTCGTGGGGAGTTGGAGGAACAGGAGGCATTCTGAGTGGTCCACAACCAACTTTTTAAAAAACAAAAATAATTTTTATTCAGTTTTCAATAGAACCAATGATACATGTTTTAATGGAAACGTTAATCAGATTTCCTATTTTTGAAATTAAATTAAAGTAGCTCAAACTGGAAAGTGACAAATGTTTGTATTGAACAAAATATTCATGATGCACATCAAATAAGAATGTATATATCAATGTTATTTTACTTCTAATACTAAATAATAAAATTAACGGAGTTTTTTGTTTTTCGTAACATAAGCCAAAATTTAATAATGAACGAGTTAATAATTAGTCAAATATAATGAACTTTATCTGACAAAATATTTTAATGATCAAATCCATATTCAAGAACATTTCACACAATAAAAGCTTTTTAAATAATAGGTTTGTAGCAGTGAACAGAGAATGAGGACCATGTGTGTGTTATATTAACATTAGTTATGGCTCTTGTTAACGAATAACAAATCAACCAATGAAAATGTATTTTATTTGAAGAAATTGTTTGGTGATCAGATCAGTCTTTCAAAATCGTGGACTATGAAGTGAATGATAAAGCAGAAACAAATAATCTGAAGGTGTTTATGAGAAATGCAAACGCTCCAAATCTAAAAATTTGGGTTCTCTTCGCAGACTGGTTCGATAAGAAAGATGTCGATCTTGCAGCTTTCTGTCAGTATGACTGGGATGCTGACCTTGACCTGATCCTCGATCATCCAGAGTTTGACGACTTTCTCTTCCCAAACAGTTCCATTCCATTACGAAATATGAAGTATCACGTGACGTGCAAGCCTGAAGGAAGTCGCGACCGGAAGCGGAAGAATATGTATGAATTATTATCAGTAAATGATTGTTTTAAAAACAAAGAACTGTTTAACAAATATATTTTACCATTTATTGGAGTAGAATTAGATGTTTGGTTTTTTATTGATTGGAAATGTTTGCTTCAATTTAACCATTTTGCTCAGTTATTTGATACTAACACAAAACTTTGCCAGTTTTATATCATTTTGATTTAAATTGAATTAAATCTTGCACATATGCTGCTTTTATCACTATTTTTTCTTGGATGTTTGTACACTTATAAAAATTAAACAAAAATAACAAACATCTTCGTTTTATATGAGTCTTTATTGCTTGAAAGCCAGCAAAAGCAGTGTACAAGGTGAGTTTATTTACAATATTAATTTCTTAATCATCAAATCCAAGTTCTTCATGATCAAGGTGAGAAAATACCCATTCACAAAATATTTGAAAGTTATGTGGACCGCCTAATTTAGGTAAACGATACGACCTCTTCTAAATTCACATCCAATAGAAAAGTCAAAGTTATCAATGCAATTTAATATCCATAATGCATCACTGGTTCTAAAATAATCTACTAATCCTCTTTCATTTCTCCATCTGTTAAATTTTTCTTTGGCAGCAGGTGAAACATGACTGGCATCTTGAATAAAATCGTCCCAAAACATATCTGATCAAATGACTATGTTTCGTCATTTCTGCCCAGTTCTTAAAATCTTGACCTTCATCAATTTGTCTTAGAACTAATTTATTTTGCATGACCACGTCTTCTTCTAAACTGATTAACATCTGTTCTTGAATCACAAGCAATACCATCTTGAAGGTCTAAAATTTTATGATTCGTAGCATCTCCAGTATGAGGGCTTCTTTTAGGAAATAGATCTTCATCTATCTCTGGCCAGAACTTTCATTTTTTTTTACGTGGAGGTGGTCCAGAAGGTGCAGGTGAAGAAATAATCAATAAATAATCAATAAATACACACATTAAATTATCTTCGTTTGATAAAATATACTTTGACTGTTCGAGTTAGAAAAATAACTCTTCCAGCCTTATTGACCAACAGGAGTTGTCTCCCTTGTAATTACGCATTGCACGTAAGGATTAGAAGAAATAAAAACGAAACGGACACCACAGGCCAAACTCTCACGTGAAGTGAAGTGAAGTGAAAAAAATGAACGTGCTGATCAGAGCAAGCTGTAGTGAGGTACGTCTACGACGGTCACGCTTTCTGACAGGTCAGCGGGCGTGTCCGTCGCATGCTGTTGGGACCTCCATTATACCGGTCTCCGACCTCTTCCCAGAGGCCTCGTAAAGTGCACACGGGTGTCTGATCGAGTCAAAGTGTTACAGTAAGATGGTAATGAATCTTCAGACGTTCACCTGAAGACAAGACGATTACGTGAAGATTACCTGAAGACGTTTACCTTTTCTTAAGAACACCTGAAGATCACCTGAGGATTACCTGAAGACGTTTACCTTTTCTTAAGATTACCTGAAGTTTACCTGAAGACGAATGTCCGGCAGGGTGCCCGCATTCTGAGTGGCCTACAACCATCTTTTTGAAATCAGAAAACAAGATTACGTGTATTTGTGTCGTTAAGATTAATGGATTTGTGAACGTGTGGTAACTTAGATGAGCGATAGCTATTACAGTCGAACTATGGGTTTTTGTTTTTTAATTTTTACTGTTACTAAATTTGAATTGTATTTATAGACTGCAAGTAGATAGATCTATAGATTTGCAAGTGAAGGACCTATATATGTGTTACTTATAACCTTAAAAAATTATTTCACTCATCACAACGTTAAATTACAATTCAAAATCAGCAATTCCTTCACAGTCTGTTCGTTCTGGTCAAAATTGTTTTTAAAACTAATTACCTCACACACTGCACCGAGTTTTATCTCTGTTATTAGTTAAGTGAAATAGAAAACCAGTGAGTTAATAATAATCACTGGTGTTTTGCTAGGAAGGTCCGATTTGTTTAATACGCATCTCTCACGTTTCTTAATTCAGTCAGAAGTAAAATATAAATTAAACATGCGTGAATTCTAGTTTCTAGCACGAACAAACATTTTGGGGTTAATAAGTAAAAGTATAGTAATAAAATGTTTGTCGCCACAATGTCTGTTACCACTATTGATTAGTAATAGAAGGCAAATCAAACGACAAGGATGTAAGTAGAATAACACAACCAGAATGTAATCGTCAGATACTTTGCTATTGCACACTGGCTGATGTACTGGGTAAACTACGGTAAATAATAATATATCATTTACTTACACACACTTGGTGGAATTTTTGCTTTTTTCTCATATCCTAACTACTTTTATTTGTTTGTTTGTTTGTTTGTTTCTTGTTGTTATTGTTACTGTTGTTGCAGTTGTTGTTTTGTAATTAAAGTTTTATATTATTCAAGTTTAAGTCCCATTAAATTACAGTTATTATTATTTTTTTAGTATTAAAAGTGTATGTACAATTTAGTATATTTCAAATCTGCAATAAAATTTTATTTAAGTCGAATGTCACTGATTAATATTGGAATGCCCAAGTTAAGACAAACTCGATTTCCAGTATATATACATTCAAACACACACACACACACACACACACACACACACACACACAGAGCATAAGTGGTACAATGGTTAAGCTAAACATTTATTTTATTTTTATTTTTTTTTTTTTCTTTGTAACTAACACTGACTTGAAAAACAACATCTGTGTTCTTTTTAACTAAACCCCTAATTCTTTCCAGGAAAACAAAATTATTAAAAATATTATTTAAATAAATAAATCCTTATGGAATTCGTATCCAAAAATAAATCCTGACCTCATCTTATTCTCTCTATATTCCAAAATCCGAAAAAAAATGTGGTTTCAAGCTTGCTTGATACAGTAGTGTCTCACCCTGTATAAACACATGAAAAAGATAACGGTGAAATAATGTGTACGCTTCTTGCCGTAATATATGATTAGAAGCTCTGTAATAACTCTTTTTAGCGTTCTTGTTAGTTCCGTTGTTTTATCTTTATACATAGTAAATAGCGGTTTTAACAATTTGCCGGATTTCGTCTGATTTTCTTTTTTAAGTAACACTTTTAATACAGCACTGAAAATACATTGTTTATGTAACAGAATGGAAAAGTGAAGAATTTAATATATTTCTTTTTCATCAGAATTTCTTTTTAAAAATTAATAATAATAATACAAAAATAATTTTTAAATGTTCCAACACAAACGTATCAACACAAAAACATTACATTTAATGTTTTTAAATTATTATTACTGACATTATGTTGAAAAGTATAATGGAACATATCTCTACGAGATCTGAACATATCTGTATGCTTTTTGTTTTTAAATATTTTTTGTTACATTTTTATTTAATGTCCTTGTTGTTTTGCACGTTCTCTTTCATTTCGTTAACCCCCACCGCCTCAGACTTTGAAGGATTTTTGCTAACAGTATCAATCATTTATTGGACTACAGTAGGCTAAAGCCGTGACTACAGTTAGTGAAAACCTTTAGGCTTAAAAATAAATTAATGAACAAATAACCAAGAAAATGATATTTTAAGATTTATTTTTGACAATGATACACATGGTTTTTATCTATTTTGTACAAATAGTACAAGTAAATAAGTAAAAAAGAAAAAAAAAGAAAAAAGAAAACAAATTACTTTTTATATTTGCAATATATCTTCATAAAATAATTTGCAAGAAAATATGGTTCAACTTACATGAATGTATTTTTATATAAATATATTAAAAGTAATAATAATAAATAATAATAATTACAAGTACCCATAATAGATCAGTGTCATGTTATTATTTATTGGTTTTCTAACAACTGCAAACAATTAAAAAAAACTTATTCTATTAATATACAATGTATATCAAAATAATAATAACAAAAACAATAATAATAACCTTAGTAAATTATTATTATTATTATTATTATTATCATCATCATCATTATTATATTTGTAGAAGACAAATTAAAACAAAAGGACTTGTTCTGTTAAGAATATATTCATATGAGATTCATAGGATAAAATAAAGGATTTTTTCTTCATTTCTTAAGTATCATTTTCTCTATGTAGTAAGTTCTATTCCAGATTGCATGTGTATTATGTTATGTACATTTAGTTTTCATTAACAAATATCACATGTATGTCACAGTCACTCATATCTGTGTTTTAAAGCTTGTTTATAATTATAGATTCTCTTTTACAACATATAATATCTAGAGCCTTTAAACTGAAGGTTAAGGCCACTGTAAGAAAATAATAATAATAATAATAATAAAAGAAACTTAATTACTAATAAAACCTAACCTAAGGCCAGCATTTATGAATATGAATACACTTCTGTCTGAATGTTTTTATATATGTATGTTTGTTTATGTGTATATATCTTTGCATCTGAAATTTCACTGTATGTCTGCATGAATGCACGCATGTTGTGCATGTGCACATATGTACACATTTCTGGATGTATGTATTATGCAAAAACAACCCAATTATTTGTGCATCATTATCCAAATATTATAAACAATATTTGAAGGAAAAAAGTATCATACCGTATTTCCAAAACTACTGATCTTTATTTTATCAAATAAGCACAATGTTTAAAAACTGAATTATCATGGAATTAGGATGTGACCTACGTTAAATAACTTGACTGGCTGATTAAAACACTGACTGCAGCGCAGAGAGAGAGAGAGAGAGAGAGAGAGAGAGAGAGAGAGAGAGAGAGAGAGAGAGAGAGAGAGAGAGAGAGAGATTCACTATATCAGTAAATATAACCATAGATTAAAAAATAAAAAATAAACACGATAAATAAATAAATAAAAACATAAATATTTTTTTTTTTTTTAAATTGTTCACTAATTAACATTAACTATAGATAATAAAATTAATCTTTGTTACAACTGCTTCTAACCATTGTTAATAATAATAATTTAAAAATTGTTCTCTAATTATCTGTGTGTAACCAAAGATAATAACAATAATTTGTTCCCTAACAAAGTTGTATGATAACAAGCAGTGATAAATGTAAAATGAAATGGTAATGCAAACAGTTATCTATATAAAGTTTTAAAAATGTATCTATTTCTTAAATGAACTGACAACACTACAGCTAATTAAAATAGTTTTGTAAAAAGTAATAACAACACAAAGCAAATACTTCAACAATATAACAATATTTCTTAGACTGTAAATAAAATAATCATCTGACAAAATATTATCATCATCATTCTGTTTGAAGATATATTATCTTCATTATTCAACAGTTTTATCAAATATTTATATTCAGTTGTTTAATTATTGTCCTTTAATTGTGGTAAAATATCTGAAATCATGATATGGTATTTATTACAATCATCATTCAACTGATAAAATATCTGCAATCATCATTTAAGTGGTTGATAAAATCATTCTTGTTTGGATAAGAAAGAAATAATTTAAAATACCAAACTAATAATTCTTGGGTTTTGTTCTTGATAAAGCTACTGAGAAATAATATTGAGCAGTTTTCACTGTCTTTTAAGATATGATAATAAAAAACATAGGGACTGTGGTGAAAAATGCATCAACCCAAATTCATAAAATCTTATTTTTATAATGATTTACAAGAAAAAAAACCACCTTATTTATAAGGCTTTTAAAGTAAAATTACTTGCTACGTATGGAGTTGTTAAATCATTCAAATAACAAGGAAATTGTTAAATTATTTAATTCATGAGCAAGTTGTTGAATCACTGAACTCACAAACCAGTTGTTAAATCAGTGAAACTGCAAGCAAGTTCTTTCAGTATCAAGTTAATTTATTTAAACCAAAAGCAACTTGTTAAGTTAACAATTCCTTGTAAACAGAACTTGAAGTTAGAAAGATTTTATGAATATGAGACCCAATTTTTTCAGAAATTTTGTTTTAAAGAAGTTCATCAGTATGTATATATACACATATATAGATATATATGCAAATAAAATAAAATTTATAAAAAAACAACTTATTCATGTCAGTTCAAAAATAATAATAAAAAATATGTTAACACAAAAAACCAATAAAATGCAAAATATATTAACAATATTTTTAAATACTTTTAAGAGATTCTCTTCAAAACATTAATAATAGTAGTAGTAGTGTAAGTAGCAGTAGCAGTAGCAGTTGCAGTAGTAGTAGTAGTAGTAGTAGTAGTAGTAGTAGCAATGGTAGTAGTAATATTAGAAAGACAAAGATTCAAGTTAATGTAAATAACATTTTATCATTTTCATACATTCCAACATCTCATAGTGAAAGATGAATTAAGTAAAAACTATTTTAAAAAAAGAAAAAAGAAAGGCTTAACTTTTGACAAATCATTATTAACTTATGTATAAAATAATTTTAAAAACCTAAAAATGTAAAAAAAATAAAATTAAAAAGAAGTCTAGTTGAAACATCAAATTTACATACCAGGTTTTGTTTAATATATTTAAATACCAGTATATTATGCCAGTATTTTTTTTTCTGTTTAGTTTCTATTACTTAAAAATAAATGAAAATTAAGTTTTAATTTAGTAAGATTTAGAAACCGATTATAGAATATTAAGGTTTACCTATGTACACAGTTATTAATGATATGTGCACTTTTTGCTGTAGTTAAGTACTTGTTATTCTTCTCCCATGTTAGAACAAATACAAATATATATGCATCACAACAGATTAATAATGATGATGTAAAGCTAACTCAGTCTTTTAAAGCCATTTCCCCACAATAGATAAATAAACTGTAAAAGTGTGTTAAATATCCATTTAAAAAAAAAAAAAACCTAAAAATAATAAATACTGTACTAAATGTTAAATTTTGAAAATGGTACCTATTTTAATGTAACAACCACTTTTGTTGTTTGACATTTCTGTTAATACAGTCTTTGTTTGTAAATAATATTATAACAACCATTTCATTTTAATGTGTATCTTTTGAACTTATTATTAACATAATCTTTGTAACTCAGATCAATTTCTTGTTAATGAAGAACCTTCAGTTTAATTTATTTATGGCAGAAAATGAGAAAATACAACAAATGAGAAAATATAACAATCTGATGAATTTGTTATTGCAACAGTAAAGATAGAAAGAGACAGGGACAAATTACATTTTAAAAACAATATTGTAAATATAATTATTCTATTATAAGTAAGTCATGGACAAACTGTCTTGCATTAACATGAAAATCATCCAGAAATGCAATTAAAGTGAACCAATTCATTCTGAAACTAATAATAATACAAAAAATAATAATAATAAATAAAAAATATATATTAAAAACAATTTAAAAATCATGTTATTCAGAGAGAGAGAGAGAGAGAGAGAGAGAGAGAGAGAGAGAGAGAGAGAGAGAGAGAGAGAGAGAGAGAGAGTCACTCATAAAGAGATTTAAATAATTTATTTCTGTTTTATTTAGTTACTTCAAAACATTATGGCAAGACAAAAATATGATTGATTCACTTTAATTGTTCAGATAAATTTAACCCTGTACTTTTCTGGTGACCTGAACATAAAAAAAAAATTAACATATTCAACACTGAGACCTTAAAACATAAACCCACCCGCACTGTTGTAAAAACCCTGTATGCCGTGAGACTAGTTAATAGATGTGACACAACAGCACTGAACCACTTAGCAATGATGATGTCATACAGTGATGTCACAGAACATGTTGCTATGGGAACAGATAAGGGAGAAAAACACTCTCCTTATTTGGACCTTTAATGAAGTCTAGGAGTTCGTCTGGTTTTTCTGACTGGCTGAGGATGCTGTTGTCTATGACAACATTCTCCAAGAAAACACGGTGGCCAGGCACTTCTAGCTGCAAGATGCCTTCCTCGCCAAGGTCCTGTCTCAAACACACACTGCCTACCACTGCTGTTCGTTTGGGAACTGGCACAACCGTTTCCGTTTGTTTTTTTTGGTTTTCTTTATCCGTAATATCACTGTTATTATTGTTTTCATTGTCATCTGTGTTAGAATATTCATTACTGCTGTGGTTTTCAGAAACGTTTTGGTTATTATTGCTACTATTTGCAATGGGTTGAGGACTTTCAGTTTCAATTTCTAAATTATTTACACCATCCGATCGAATGTATGCTTGCATTTTGTAATCGTCTATGGTAATACACACGTTACACTCTCCATTACCTGTAACCCGACTGATCTCATCTCTAAGATCCTCATCAATCTCTCTAGAAGAAGAATACTTGTCACTTAATTCTCTCATTTTGTCCGAAAGCTTCTGAGGTTCATCAGAAATGATTGGATCACTGATATGGTTTTTGTATTTTTCCAACATCATCGTTTTATCGTCCTCGGGGATGCCAGTTAAGTTAAAATCCTTCGAACACAAATCAAACTTGTCACAAGTCCTCAAAAACTGGTCTCTGAAAGAAGCCATTTTGCTGCCGTTACCTGAGAAAACAGATTCCGCGGGTGGGAACAATGCGTGGTAAATGTACGGTTCACTAGGAGGACGAAAAGGGGAATAAAGGCTTCCTGTGTACATTGGAGGAGCCGTGAAGCGACTTCCTGGGTAGGCTTCCTGCGATGCAGAGTACTGTACGATGGGCAGAGTCGGAAGACTTGTGCTTGGTACAGGAGGCACCGGAGGTGGGGGATAAAATGGTGGATTCATTGGAGGACCAAGAGACGAAGGTGTGCCAAACGGGACTGGATGTCTGAAGTCTGAGTTGATGTTGAATGGCATGTGATGATGTGGATGATGTGGAAACGATGGCTGAGCTGGCATGGAATAGCGGCAGGCTTCCGGCAGACTCATCCTGCAAGATGGACTAGCTGCCATGTTCATATTATTGGCCTGAAAGTTGTACGGACTGGGCAGGCCTGGAGGAGGCCACACATGCCGAGGTGGTCCATAGGCCGCCATTCCATACTGCTCAGATGGAAATGGTCTCAGCATTTCCATTCCTAAATGTGGTCTTGGCTGGTCAGCCTGGAATGGACGCAAATGATTGTTCTGAAAATGTCTCAATGATTCACTTTGCATATGATGTAAGGGATCAGTAGTCATGGATCGCAGCTGCTCGACACTGGTCGGTGGGGCCTGACTGGTTGGCAGAGACCTCACGGTATCCGAGGACATGGGACGCATGTCTGAATGTGGAGACCTGACCTGATCTGCAGAATGGGACCTGAGGACGTCGGACTGAGGCGGAGATTGATATGATCTGAGAGGATCTGGTGGAGGAGGCACAGGTAACTGTCTTAAGGAATCAGGCTGAAATCCTGACAGAGGGTCAACTGGTAGCAAAGGTCTGTGTGTGTCCGGTGTTGGTAAGTGATGGTGATTGCTGGTTGCAGAGTTCGAAGGCATGAACGACGGACTTGGCTGTGGGGGTGACAGTGGTGAGGTACTATTGTTCTGAGCTGGACCAGATCCACACGCTGACACTGATGCTGTAGCTGTAGCCGTTGACGGCGACTGACTGCTTGATGGATGTCTGCTGTTGGAAGGGACACAGTCTCTCACTCGTGAAGGCTTCTTGCGCAGGTACAAACACTTCCTGTAGATACACGACTGTTTGAGGACGTCGCGCCGCAGACAGAAGTGACACTTGTCACAGTTCTCCTTCACCTGACAGGGACCGCACTGCCCACACTTTCTCCGTCTCTTCAGCCGCAGCTTCCCAGCAGCACTGTCCTGAAGATTTCCCCAGTCCGACTCACTCTGGCCATTGGGACTGACCAGTTCATCCTCATCGTATTCACCATTCTCGTTGTGTTCCACAATGTATTCTTCATCATCATTTGCCTCGATTTTCATTGGCAGGTTGTAATTATCCATGTCACAAACTGAAGCAAATCTTGCTCATCTGAAACAAAAAAAAAATATATTATTTTTGAAAAAAAAAAAATGTAATAATTGTTTTTATGTAATATGTCTATTCTGACAGATTTATATGGAATTTTATTTTGGTGTGTGCTGGTTTAACTTGTTTTATGTACTCTGTCTGTGTGTGTGTGTGTGTGTGTGTGTGTGCGTGTGCGTGCGTGCGTGTGCACTCACATGTCCATATATAAATTAATATGGGGGCCTGTGTATGTACACATATATAATATGTATTGCATTTCAATGAAGTGTAAATGTTTTAGCATTTGAGATTATTTGGAATTTATAAATAAGCAGATGAAATGGAAATAAGATGCATTCTAACAAGTAAATATTATCCCAATACAGAATAAAGGTGCAAATATCTTATCAGACTGAATCCTCAAGAAACTGTCTGAAACAAATAATCTACTTCATACTCAATAAAATAAATACTATAAGCTCATTGTAATAAATAATACATTCAAACAAGACCACTCTTCATAGTTATTATTGCACCCAGCCACTTACATTTCATAAATCTTAAATGAAAGACTTAATTGAATGCTCAGGCAAAATATTAATTGTATTTATTAAAAAAGGTAAATATAGTTCACCAGTATTTTCTGACCAATAATAAAAAGCAATGTAATGGCAGAATATCTTTTTTTCTATTTAAAATTCAGAAACTTTTTGTTTGGGGCAGATACACTTTCTCCACTCAAGCCAAAACTAAAAAACTATGAATGGCATTTAGTTAACAAGATTCTCATTATAAGATGAATAATTAAAGTAGTTCTGCAGTGGACATAATATTATAACCCATCAAAAGCAATATGCAACATTCATAAAAGCCATTACATTTTCACTATTTTATTCATTGAAATTACCAACACATTTGGGCACATTACACAATACTGCTAGAAATGCAAACAGTTTTAATGTTTAGGATATTCTTTTAATATATCAAAAAGGAAATAATCATGTTGTGAATACAAAGCAAATTCTAACATTCAATTTAATACATACATATACATATGTTAAGTTATATCAAATTTTAAAACTTGATGATGATATATATATATATATATATACACACACATCATTAAAATTACCAAGTAATTTATAGATACATACATTTAAAGATACTAAAATACCATTGTTGTAATTAAAACAAAAAAAAGAAATATATGTTAAGATCATCATCAAGTTTTAAAATTTGATATAACTTAATTTTAATTATATATATATATATGTGCCGTTTATTACTAGTATATTCAGAAGTAAGATAATACTTGATGTTTCAGGTATTTTAAAACATGATTCATTTTAATACACTTGTACCCAAGTATACAGGTAATAACTATATATTTTACTTATACACATGATAACTATATATTTTATGTACACATAACAATTACATATTTTACATGCACACATAATAACTATATATTTTACATACAGACACAATAACTGTATATAGTTTTAAAACAGCGTGATGCATTTCACTGAACTTATGTGTATATACAACAACAAATATATCGTTCTGAAAGTCAGACTATTCTAAGTCGGTCTTCTCAACACAATAACAGCAGTGAATGAACGAAGTTTACAATACAATGCAATTCAGCTGGAGTATACAAGTTACAACTATTTCTTTGTTAGCTGCAGTTCACCAAACACAATGTCGCACATTTACAGGTATCTGTACCCAGCTCCTAAACAAAGCCATCAAAGTAATGTAAGCACACAATGTACATAAATGTAAACTTCTCTCAAGTCTTTGCCCAGGATGAATGAGTAAGTCTACCATAAGGAAAACATGGAGTGGTGGATTTTGCGTGGGTTAAAGCTACAGAGAAATACCCCAGGTTAATATTTGAGTATGATTTAGATGAAGAAAGATAAATAATTTAAGAATAATATTCAGATAGTCAATGCAAATAGTAAGGCTTGTCCATTTTAGTAAAAAAATATTTCAGTAACTTTGGTTATATGATTAGCATGTCCAGAAAGAGAATGTTTTTTAATTAGTACAAAGTCAAATTATTATTCTCTTGAATTTATATAAGCAACAATGCAAAACATTATGTCTTAACAATGATTTTATAGAGTAAATGACATAGAGGACAGGAGAAAGAGAGAGAAAGTGAGAGAGGAGGTAACAAACACCGTTTCACAAGAACGTTTTTATCAAGCAGATTCATGAAATGTAATTAAAACTTAGGGACCCCCCCCAAAAAAAAAAAAAATGTTTTACCAGCCTAGTGAACCAGTCAGTTAACTTTACCTTTCTGCCGGGATTTCTAGCTGATTAACAACACACTGTGCTTTGTTATCTCACACACTTCACTTTATATTAAAAACTATATTTAGAAACACAAACTGACACTTTACTCAGTGACTAAGCTGGACGATAGAGACACTCCTTTTTACTACAGTTTGTTTTGATCCATAAAATCTGTTTTTCAAAAAAAAGCTAAGGTGTGTAGAATTAAATGGGTTTTTTTTAAGAAAAGTGGTAATAGAAAAGGGATGAAAAGTAGGTATATGAAAACATATGAAGTGTGAATTTATAACAGAGCAAACAAAAAAATAAAAAAAATAAAAAAATAATCTGTCCCCAAGACAACATTACTGTGACAAAACCTGAGTTTGAAAATATTATGTTTCATAATAAATTCTTTAATACATAATTTACAGTTTCTGCTTTGATCTTTTTTAGATTTTTTATTTTTTAAATAACAAAGAAGGAAAAAATCTTTAACAACAACATACTCAACATATTTTTGATCTAAGATTACAGTATAACACTATAAGTGCATTGAATAGGTTGTTGTTAAAAATGTTCCTTGCAGCTGATGAAATAATAGTAGCCTATATTCTTTTATAGTTTTCCATCACCAGCAAGGAAATGTTTTATGCACCTTCCCACTGATCGAAAAAAATAAACCACGGCTTTTGATAAACTAACCATGGAGCTCTGACTGGGACAGCAATTAGCCCAGTGAATGCACTGAAGAGTATTGATCCTAAGGCCCACAGTAACACAGCCCTGCAGTGTTACCACTGAGCTGTAACTCACTCCCAGGTTTATTAGTAAATTAGCTCAGTGGAATCTCAATATTTCCTATGCTAAACTGAATTCACAGCATGAATCTGATGGGACTTTTGATTTGTGAAACACAGTCGACAATGAATATAGAAGGCTTAACCAAACTAGATTAAAATGATCATAATCAAATTTTATGATCCCTTTTATCATATTTTGCTTAAATATAAAATCTAAATTTAAACAGAGTAAGTTTTGATTATTTAAGATATATATGTAATAATTTATCTTTAAAAAAAAAGAAAAATAATAAAATAAATATGTCTAGTAATATATTTCCAGGAATAGGTAAATGAAACTGTAATATTATTTAACAGATATTTATGAACAATGATAAAATATCAAAACAATTTATTTTTTTAAAATATTTAAAATATTTTTTTTTTTTAAAGTGTTCACACACACACAAGGGTTATATACTCTGGGTACTGTAGGTTAGCACTGCACACCACTAAAAATGGTAACGTCTTCCTAAACATTACTTTCACTCAGTAATATAATCATGGATCATGATGTGAAATTAATTATTCCTCTGTTTTGAAATACTTGTGCCAGCTGTTCTGAGACAGCACTGTACACCCCACAGCTAGCTGTATCAGGACACGGCTCTGGATGGACAGTAGGATGATGGGTGAACAATAAAAATAATGGTAAAGCTACATTCCACCAGCACCTCCCATAACAACCACCACCACATCCTCACACACATAAATTAAATTCTTATATATATATATATATATATGTATGTATTGTTATATATATATATATAAATTTTTTGATACGTTTCTGTGTACGTAAATACTTTAAAAATTATTTTAAAAATTATTTTAAAACCATTCATGGTCCACGTAACACAAATCTTGCAAAAATGAAACAAGTTATTGAATCATTGGCACTGCTGAAAAAAAATATTGCATAGCTGTCCATAAAAGAAATTTTTTAAGGTAACACAACACCAAGAAATGGGGAAGCAGGGAGTTGTATTTCACACTATACAGGTTAAACATAACATAACATCTGTATTCTCTTCAGTGGGCTGTATACAAGCATTCACGTTTCAAATCTGCCCTCCCACTGAGTTTCGCCTAGTTGTGTAGTTTCACAGACAGCTGGAGGCAAGACCCGGATCACAGAATTAATTTTCTTTGGGATGACCATCCAGCTATTCACAATCATGTCTGTAACATACCGTTTATCAAAGGCTGTGCGATAAGCTTTACATGGAGCTATGCACATAAAAACTGATACCAAAGAGTGTCCTGTAACTCCGCGTCAGATGTTTATTTTTTATTTTTTACTTTTTTAAATCATCATTCACAACTACTTGTTAAATAATATTACAGATTCATTTATCTATTCCTGGAAATATATTAGTAGACATATTTAAAAAAAAAAAAAATAATAATAATAGTAATAATAAATTGTTTTAAACAAATTGTTGCACATATCTTAAATATCTAAAATGAAGTGTATTTAATTTAAATTCCGTATTTAAGCAAAATATGAGATAACATTTTAAGACAGTTCATGCAATTTGTTTTTCACACACACACACACACACACACAGACACACATCCATTCAAACATACTTGTGTGAATCTAAATAAAAACAATCATATATTAAATAAAAAAAATTTAAAAACAAAATTTTATGCCAATTACACTTCTATATGTTCTAATATAAATTAATTGGTACTGGATTTTTGTTTCCAGTTTTCATCTAAAGTAAATATTAATTATTTTTCTGTCAGTATATAACAGCAAAACATTCTGAATAACATTAATTCCTTACTGAATTAATTTCTTACTGATATTATTGATTCCTAACAGACATCATTATTAATTCCTTACTGATAACATTATTAATTCCTTACTGATAACATTAATTCCTTACTAACAACATTATTAATTCCTGACATTAATTCTTTACCAATAACATTAATTCCTTACTGATAACATTAATTCCTGACATTAATTCCTTGTTGATAACATTAACTTACTAACAACATTATTAATTTATTACTGATAACAATACAAAATCCTTACTTAGATGAATAAGACAGTAAACATAAATCAGTTAAATTTAGTACAAACAATACAAACAATCAATAATTTTCAGTTTACTATTTGTTCAGAAGTTGTAATCATTATGAACTTCAATATTTAAATCATATACATGGTTTTTTCAGTATTTCTGATAATTTGCCAGTTATTTTAAAGTATGAGTATTAAATATTAAAAATAAAAATATATAGGTAAGAAATAGTTGGGTTTAAAAAAAAATAAAAAAATAAAAAAAAAAAAAAACAAACAAACAGTGTATAAAACAGAAAAAAAAACGATTATTACTAATATCAAAATCCAATGAAAACCATCTTTGGTGTTTAAAGATTTTCTTATTTCACTGTCTTTTCTGAATATTTTTTTTAATTTTCAATCAATTCTTTATATTTGTTTATTTTTATAATCCTACAATAGTCATGAGTTTCAATGTCTTTTTCTGCTTATTTCACCATGGTAAAACAGTTTTAACTTTAAAAGCATTAATTTCCATTACTTCATTAATTTTCTTCTTTTCATTGTTTTTTTAATTATATTATATTATAGTTTATGCTATGCTATGCTATGCTATGCTATGCTATGCTATTCTATTCTATTCTATTCTATTCTATTCTATTCTATTCTATACTATACTATATTATACTATACTTTACTTTACTTTACTATATACTATACTATACTATACTATACTATACTATACTATACTATACTATACTATACTATTACTATACTATTACTATTACTATTACTATATTATATTGTTTTTATTTAACCTTTTTTTTAAACAGATTGTCAGGCATTGTTTCTAAATTCAATTTTTTCATCTTGTGTTTTTATTTTTAAAATTTGTATTTTAAATATTTCATATTTTTATTGATTTCTTCTTCCTTCCTATTTCCAGATTCTAATTGGTCTCTCAACCTGTATTTCATTGTCATATTCTGTGAGATCTCCAATATATTGATCTTTACAGTAAGGGCAGTATTTAACAAATCTATTTTAGGAGTTTTTTCCTTTTGTTTTTCTATCTCTGTTCTGTGTATATCTGTGTGTGTGTGTGTGTGTGTGTGTGTGTGTGTGTGTGTGTGTGTGTGTGTGTTTTCACAGCACAAATAGACATTTTTTTTTATATGTAGTGTGATTTTCTAAAACATCCATAGCATTTTTCACTTTTGTTATAATCCTGTGAAACAATATTTGAATAATTATGTTATTATTTCTATACAGGAAAACTTATGGCCTATGTAGCTTATGACACCAAAAAAGAAAAAAGAAAAGAAAGAGAAAATATAAATATAAATCATATTTCATTTCATTACTGTCCAACAATGCTACAGTACTAAAAAAAATTAAAAATATTAGATGTATATAATAAAATTCTGTCTGTAAGCTGGATAACATTATAAAAAATAGTAAGAAAAATAACAATGATATAATAATAATAATAATAATAATAATAACAGTGACATTAAGAATATAATAATAATGATAATAATAATAATAATAATAATTTAAAAAAATAAAAGACAGTTCTCTTGCAATAATGCTTCAAATTCAACAAACATGAAGTGTGAAATGAAAAAAGAAATGTAATTCTAAACTTATATCTACACTTGTTTCATTCATTCATTCAGTTATTCATTTATTTTTTTATTATTATAATTTTTTTATTTTTTTTAATGTTAACCACTACAAATGCTTACCCACACCTGTTGCACAGGAAGACATGATATATTAAACCTAAGTAAGTGTTTTCACAGTTGATTTGAAAAATCAATTTTATAATAATTATGACTGTAAATAAGCTCTTGCTTTTTCATGATTTTTGACTGATAACCAAATGAATAAATTAAATATTACGGCTTAAGAGAAGTAATAATAAAATAAATACATTAATGTTGAGTTTAAATAAAATAATTTTGCATGGTAAATGAGTATAGATTTTACATACAACCCTGCAACCATTTCTAATGTTCTACGTATGCTCATCTACATAAAAATTACCAATTTCACAAATATTATGCTATTAAACATTTCATTTTACAGTTAATAATTAATTAATTAGAATCAGTAAAAAAAAAAAATTATTTATTGTATTATACATTTTTGACACATTTTATAAATAATTATTCCATCCAGCAACTTACTGTCAAATGCTAAAACTTAAAATCACATTTAACGTTTTCTATCCAAATAAAACACTGTGCTTTCTCTGTGATTTGTTTCTTTAAACAGTACACACATTCTTTTTTTACTTTCATCCATAACTTAACTGCAAAACGTATACTTCTTTCTCAGTAATGTATGTAAATATATTAACTGTTTTGATTAAAATTACATAGTATGAGAATGTGGTCATTTGTACATTAAGCACACAAATGTAATTTCAAATTTAATTCAGGTAAAAGAATACACACATACACATAAGTGACATATCAAAAGCATTTTTACACACATTTTTTAAATGACATCAACCGAGAAGAATGTCATCAAAACCAATATTGCTGCAATGACAGAAACTGAGAAAAGAGGTGTACGTTTAGAGATGTTCCCCAAATCTTACAATTCCGTTTTTCTTCCCGTATATGTTACAGGATGATTCTTAACAATTTATTTCATAACAGCATTCCAAATTAATTTCGTCATTTACTTCCGTCGTATAACATCAAGGTCAGTACAGCAGCAGTATCTCGTGCATAGGCGCTAAAAATAACTCATCCACCGTTCGCTGTTTGACAAAAGCTTCGTGCTGCGGTAATCTGATTCGTCTGTCTGACGATAATGAGCGCCGTTCGCTCAACCGCTGGGTCAGGGCGCAGTCAAGCGAAAAAATCGTTCATCGTTTCCGTAGATCCATCGTGTTTATATTTTTTTTCCCCATGTAATCATACCAGCGTGAATCCTACGATTCAAAGCTATGAATAAATAATAAACGTTCAAACTGCATCGCAATCACACACACACACGTTTAACATTGTTGTATATCAGTCACGCATTTCGCCGTTATTGTATGCCTCCGAGGTTATGTAGCGCGAGTGATTCACGATCCCGTATCAAATAACTTATTGAAGCACGATCGCGGGTACCGAACACGCGAACCTCTTTTTCACTGAGCACGTATCTTAGATCTGTCTTTCTGCTATAATTAGTTATGTATACAACAATGCTTACTTTACCTGGAAATAAGAGCCATGTATGCCGTAACTGTCATGTTTTCGCTTCAGTCGATGTTCTTTTTAGTACTGTCCGCCATGTTTGTTTATTAGGCTAAAACAGGATAAAGTAAAGGATACATATTGAAAATAATATAAATCTTACTGTGAAACATGTAATCAGTATGGGTATGTAATTTGTGTTGTAATCTTTATTATTTATCAACATTTGTATAAAAGTTCCATTTTCGAAATTTTAGAATGATCAGATTTATAATTAGTTTATCGGATAATAAGCACTGCGTTTTACAATAGTTCCTTGGTAGGGGGCGCCATCGGGCACCTGTTAAGTGCGATCAACGGTAAATGAAATGGTAGTTTTAATATCTAAAAAAAAAAAAAAAAAAAAAAAAAAAAAGGAGAAAGAAAATAAATATATATATATAAAATGCGTCCGCCTAACTACTATGAAAAGTGGATTAAAGTTTGAAAAAAAATAATATAAACCTTACACCACATTTTGTATCTGGGTTGAATGCGAATAATAATAATAATAATAATAATAATAATAATAATAATAATAATAATAATAATAAGAGAGTTAATGATAGTGTAAAAAAAAACTTCGTTTAAAATGCTATGTGTTTTTGAAGATAATGAAAAGTAATTTATGGCAAGCAATTGTTTAATTATAATTTATCATCTCAGTATGTGACATTGCAATAAACACGAGAAGTATACACTTATGCTCTTATACAGACAGAGAAAGAGAGAAGAAAAAGAAACAATCAAGTTAAAAAAGAAAATAATAATAGTAATTAAGTCAGTTATTCCTCAATGTCTAAATAATTGACTGTAAAGCATTATAAACCACGTCATACGTTTTAATGCTATGCAGTCGTGTCAGCTAAATATTCTTTATAAGCCATGTTATATGTATGTATGTATGTATGTATGTATGTATTCTTGTTGTCCTCGTTTTTTATATCATTAGTTCATAATTATGAAAATTAAAATAATTCAATAAATGAATAAGTTACATTCGTGTGAACACAAACAGGAAAAAAAAAAGTTCCCCCGTTGTTAACAAGGGAAATAAATGTCAAAATTTCTTTTAGTTAAGGAAGACATTGGAATTATCTCCCCTGTTTGTTTAGCTCTATAACCGTTGCCATGTACCTCTATTTCAAATAAAGTTTTGTCTTTCTTTATTTCGTGAGAGAGAGAGAGAGATGATGATGATGATGATGATGATGATGATAATGATGGGGATAAATTATTAACAAAATACAATCATACACATCACACATCCACCCTTCCCATAAACAGAAAAACATAATTATATCAACGACTTTGCGATCCTTCGTTAACTGTCCGATCGTTTTTTTTTTTTTTTTTTATTTTGTAGTGTTATTAAAACCTGGTACAAACTAAAATAAAAGCTAAAAGGGTGTATCTTTGTGTGTGTGTGTGTGTAATATTTTAATTTTATGCGTAAATAAATGACTTTTCTAAGTGCCTGGGTTCATATTTCGTTTGAACAACAGATGGAGGGGACGGTTTCGGATTATATACTAAAATGTTTTTCATTACATTTTATTAATATTATTAATAATTTTTAATTTTGTTTTTTTTTTATAATTTTTTTTTCTATCTCTCTCTGATAACTAAATTTAATGTTATTCATTATTAAACAGAAATAACTTTGAAGTGATCGTAACAGTGTCATACATACATATCGTTTATTCAAGCTGTGTTTCTCTTAGGATCCGGTTGACAGATGATTGTGGCGGCAGATGCTTCTCATCTTTTCTACAACCTGGTATCATGAAGGTCGATCGATAACAGTCGACTGCTAAATATAGCTTTTATAACTTTACATTATTTTCTCTTTTATATAAATTAATCATTATATCCAGGAAAAATATTAGTAATGGTTCGCTTCTTGTATTAATTACAACAAAAAGCATGACATCAAAAGCAAAGCAAGAGCGTCTTTTGATGTTGGAGGAAAATGTTACCGAACTTCGTCTGCTTGGAAAAAGATGGAGTTTAGATGATTCCACTATTGATAACTGCGCCGAGCTGTCACTATCAGAGTAATAGTAATATTTGTTTTATAGGACTGTTCTGACATTTCTCTTACACTTGATTTGTTTTTATCTTCTGTTATCCTTCATTTTAATTCAGTTAATTTATAATTTTTAAGATATGGTTTACATATTTTGATATAAGCTCTGAATACTGTTGTTGCTGTTTTTACATCGTATTATAATAATAATAATAATAATAATAATCATAATAATAATAATAATAATAATAACAGTAGTAGTAGTAGTAGTAGTAGTAGTAGTGGTAGTAGTAGTAGTAGTAGTAGTAGTAATTGGATGGCCTTAAAATAGGAATTAGTGCACTGCGCATTTCACACTCTTGAATTCGTTAATGTTATTGATATTGTAAATTTAGTTCTTGTTATAGTTCTTTCTCTTCAGACCCCTCTGTCAAAAGAAAGTGACACAAAAACACGAGACATTCTCACAGAATATAGGACTTGTTCTTCTTCTCCTGGGAATACTGGCTGTTGGTGGTGTAGTTTTAACAGAGAATGGAATATCGACCTGGATGAAAGAACATTTGCAATACTGCATCATGCACAGATTACGTCTGATGACTTCATTCTTGCACAAGTTCAGCTGCTTAACAGGTAACCGCGAATTATGGGGGGGGTCGCATTTCCCCGCTATAGAACAAACAAAAAATAAAAATAAAAATAAAACAGTATGTATCCTCTCGTCCCCTAATTCATTTTCTAGGACTCCTGTTTACCCTAACCCCTAATGTTACCGGGAAAATGATTGTTTTATTTCCTAATGAAATCGCTATGAATGCACAAAAAGACAGAGGGGCTGTTCGTTCTAATACGTTCGGGTTAAAATATTCTTTGGCGGAATAGCTTCCCCTGATATCTTGAACGCAAGATTCATTACGCTACACCGCAAAACAGAACCAATCAGCAAATACGTCTGAAGAATGCTATAGACAGAGCATCGCAGTGCCATTCTGCAGGTGCCAGTCTTGGACTACCTGACTGCTGAATTTAAGTCTTTTAAAAAATAACGGGCTCATTCTTGTAGAATATTTGAATGAACTTCAAACAGAATGTCATGTTAAGTGGATAACAGAAAAGATAGAGCAAGTAACTGTGCCAACAATTACTGCCTCCTTGCAGTGTTTCAGCCACAGCTTTTCCTCCAGTCTCCACATTGTTCTGCGAGTGCTGTCCACACTTCCAGTAACAACAGCTGAATGCGAGAGATATCGTCTGGTGGGACTGGCACTTATAAAGCTGGACAGTGACACTGAAGCTGATGTTCCTCTTTCCTTCCTCTCTCTCTCTCTCTCTCTCTCTCTCTCTCTCTCTCTCTCTCTCTCTCTCTCTCTCTCTCTCTCTCTCTCAGCTTTCCTTTACACTTCTCAAACATATCCACTTGCTGTTTATATTTTTATTAACGCACGCTTGCAGAAGCTCTCGCGCATACACAAACGAACACATTTACGCACATACAAGGACATATGCTCATACATATACTCACTGATATGCACACACATATACAAGCACTCATGCACCCACATAAAGGTTGAAATAACTGTAAGAGAATTAATACAAGTAGCTTGCAATTCCGCTGGCCTGTATGCTGATTAAAGTGTTCATATGCTCGTATGTAAACATGAGTGGTTTTTTTTTTTTTTTTTTCTTCAGACAGCACTTAGAAATTATTCGATTAAAACGTTTAACACTTTCTTTTCAGGCACTTGCTTTAGAAGTCCGTTGTCTGAAGAATTAGATGAAGCAAATAATAAATAAATAATAATAATAATAATAATAATAATAATAATAATAATAATAATAATAATAATAATAAATGATTTGAATTACAAAAAAGAAATAAAAATATTATCACCACTTGTAAGATGTTAATTCTTTCAGTCTTTCAATCCACCGTTATTTGTTGTTGCTGTTATTGTTGTTATTTCAGTAATAGTATTACTAGAATCTCTCTCTCTCTCTCTCTCTCTCTCTCTCTCTCTCTCTCTCTCTCTCTCTCTCTCTCTCTCTCTCTCTCTCTCTCTCTCTCTCTGCATTACTGTGGACAGTGATACTAATAAATAATAAGTAAATATATAAATAAATAAATAAAAATAATATTAATAATACAAAAATAAAAACCCAGTTTCAAGTTTGAGCTACTTTAAATACTTTTCAAAAATAGGAAATCTGATTAGTTTTGTCATTATTGTCTCTTTTCATAATTTTTTTAAAACATGAATCATTGTTCTATTGAAAACTGAATTAAAAATATTTTTGATTTATTCTCTTATTTTCTCAAATATTTTTTACATGTATTATTTACTTTAAAAGCAATCACTAGACTACGTTATACTATATTTGAGAGCCACTAGTTACCAAGGAGGAAATAAGCTAAGCAGACTTCTGAATATAAGTACCTCAAAGGTCTTGGATTTATGTCAAATAGAAAATGGATAGAGAAATTCAAGAATGCTTGTTATATATACAACAGAATGCATCTGAGGTTCGCAAACAAGGAAAAGATTGGGGAATGAATGATGAAGAAATTAATCGCTGTGTTAACAACGCTTTAAAAAGGAAGATCGACATCTCGGAAAAACTATCTCCTGACAAAATCGCGGTTAGGTTTAAAATGCGGAAGTCTTGGAATTGTTTGCGGTGTCTCGTAAAATACGCTGTTATTTTAACTGCATTCGCATTTGTATTTTGTTTTGCTGGCTATTACATTTCCAACAATGATAATAATTTTCGTAAGCTGGTGCAGCCTCATATTCACAAACTTATGTCAGTGGTACGACTTGTCGGCCTTCCTTTACACAAGCTGAATCCGGAAGTAAGTGGTATGTGCCGTATTGTTCTTTGTTGCCATTGGATAATTTAACATTATTTTATCAAGTAATATGTTAACTACATTTCAGTTAAAATGATGTATGCAAAGTAATAATTAATAAATAAATTCAAATCAATATACAATAAATATATATGGGTCATTCCGTGTCAACTCACCCAATGGTTTAAACCCGACCGTCTCAGATTTTTATGAAACTTGGTATACTTGTTGACTGGGATCCCACAGCACCAAATCTGAAATGTTAGCTCAATCAGACCAGTGGTGTGGGAGATACGGCCCACCGAATTTTGAGATTTTTGCCAAAAATGGGTGTGACCACCAACCTTAGAACCCTCATATCTCAGGAACTACTGGGCCAATCTTCATAAAATTGGTATTGTTAGAAAGGCAAAATGACAAGGATACCAAATATTGGAGTACCTTGACCTTTTGACCTTTGCTATGACCTTGAAATTGACCGTGTGGATCACGTGATCTTGAGATGACCTTTATTGAAATTTAATCTCCCACATGTTAACTAAAACATATAAAAGTTTCCTGGGTGTAATATTTTTTGTTTAGCCACAATATAGATTTAAAAAATGCACATACATGAAAATAACACCTTTTCAGCCATTAACATCTGATTAACTAAAACCTGAATGATCAAATCTGGATGCTAGGAATCACCATCTCTCTTGATCATTGAGTAAGACATTGTAGGCCTACATGTATGCATAAAGTTCACATATAAAAGTTTCCTGGGTATAATATTTTTTGTTTAGCCATAATAGAGATTTAAAAAAATGCATACCTGCATGGATGATTGATACAATGCATTACAATGTACATTTTCTCTGAGACTAAAAACTTATCTTTGGAGTTAAAACCCACCTGACATGTCTGAAGGAATGCCTGAAGGATATGAAAAGATGCCAAATGGCATGACATGTTCTACACAGTCAGGCTCAAAGGGTTAACAGGAAGTGATGCTTCAGACAGGTCAGGAACTCCTTTAGATTCCCTGGTGCAATCCCCATTGAGCACATGGCAATTAGAAGTTTAAGACAAAAAAGTTTCTTCATCTGCATTTCTTTGACAATCTGAAGCTTTTTAAGTTGGACACAATGTCAGATGTTGATATATAAACAATATTTTTATTTCATAAAACCTAATAAGTAATTTTATCATGTCATGTGGGCCTTGCCATTGGCTTTGAACAAGGTTTCAGTCAACAACAGTACAACCCAGTCTGAAATCAAACGTCATCAAGTGATGTACTGCATAATGTATTTGTACACCCAGTCTTCGGCACAGAGTATGAACAAGGTCTACTTCACCTTAATAAACTGTGATTTATACTTGAGAAGATAAATGCCCAAGACTTGTGGGCCTTTGGCAATAACAGATGTACTCTGCTGCCATTTTATGACCTGCTTAACTTTACTGAAAGGGTTTCAGGATTTAATTTAATATTTAGGAAAGCACTGACTTTGTTCTATTGAATTGAAGGTGCAGGCCAATACTGAAAATCCTTATTTCGTCCAGGGCTAACTGCAGCTTTAACTCTCCTGAAAATGTGTGTTATCAACACCATCATATCAAAAAGGAGTTGTTGCGAAGTGTATGGAAAACTGAGGAAGTCGAACTCCTCACTCTTTGAAGTGGGATCAAAACACGGGACATCAAGAGTATCACGAACAAGAACTTTTCATCAAATTTTCAACATTGCAGAAAAACTGTTGTGATCCCCTTAATCACCACCCTGAGCAAGCACGACTAGATCTTTAAGAATTGTTAGCATGGGCACTTACAAATGCTTAGTAAATCCTCCAAAGACACTAGTGCCAGGAGACAAGTTGTGCTGTGACTGTCTGATTACCCTTCAGAAATCAAAGGTCCTGCAGAGGATGGCTTTAGGATGGTGGTATTACAATGGGAGAATTTGGTGATAACTTGCCAGACAAACCGCTGGTTGTTGTTTCCCCAGAAAAGGACTTTGATTTGAATTCTATTCTGTCGAGTTTAGGCGAAACTCCTGTCAAACTCCATTCTCTAGCACATTCCAGTAAATGAATGAAAGGACAGAAAAAAACTAGCATCAGCTACAGTAACATTAAAATGACATGTTAATTCTGAATCCTACCCAGAGCGTGTGCAAATCTTGATTTTGTCACCCTTTACCATTGAAAGGACAATGAATTGAAGGAGGAAATAATCCAATTTTATGAAAGTGATGAGAACAGTAAAATGTGTCTGGGAATGAAGGATACAGTGAGCATTTGAAACAAACATAGTGAGAAGGTTAAGCATCAGAAACACCTAGTTCTCTCAAATTTATGTGAACTTTATGCATACATGCAAGCTTCAGATTGTCAAAGAAATGCAGATGAAGAAACTTTTTTGTCTTAAACTTCTAATTGCCATGTGCTCAATGGGGATTGCACCAGGGAATCTAAAGGAGTTCCTGACCTGTCTGAAGCATCACTTCCTGTTAACCCTTTGAGCCTGACTGTGTAGAACATGTCATGCCATTTGGCATCTTTTCATATCCTTCAGGCATTCCTTCAGACATGTCAGGTGGGTTTTAACTCCAAAGATAAGTTTTTAGTCTCAGAGAAAATGTACATTGTAATGCATTGTATCAATCATCCATGCAGGTATGCATTTTTTTAAATCTCTATTATGGCTAAACAAAAAATATTATACCCAGGAAACTTTTATATGTGAACTTTATGCATACATGTAGGCCTACAATGTCTTACTCAATGATCAAGAGAGATGGTGATTCCTAGCATCCAGATTTGATCATTCAGGTTTTAGTTAATCAGATGTTAATGGCTGAAAAGGTGTTATTTTCATGTATGTGCATTTTTTAAATCTATATTGTGGCTAAACAAAAAATATTACACCCAGGAAACTTTTATATGTTTTAGTTAACATGTGGGAGATTACATTTCAATAAATGTTATGTCAAGATCACACAATCCACACGGTCAATTTCAAGGTCATAGCAAAGGTCAAAAGGTCAAGGTACTCCAGTATTTTCCAAACTAAACAAAAATGGCAGATTTGGTATCCTTGTCATTTTGCCTTTCTAACAATACCAATTTTATGAAGATTGGCCCAGTAGTTCCTGAGATATGAGGGTTCTAAGGTTGGTGGTCACACCCATTTTTGGCAAAAATCTCAAAATTCGGTGGGCTGTATCTCCCACACCACTGGTCTGATTGAGCTAACATTTCAGATTTGGTACTGTGGGATCCCAGTCAACAAGTATACCAAGTTTCATAAAGACGGTCGGGTTTAAATTTCTTTTTTTTTTGGGTGATTTGACACGGAATGACCCATATGTATATTTTTTTTTTTTTTTTTTTTTATTGATTGATTTCTATATAGACTGAATAATCAGTTTAAAAAAAAGAAAAACCCATAATAATTTCATTGTTTAAGTAAATTGTTATTAAATAATTTCAGAATACTACTTTGCTGAGTGCATTATTAAGAATCCACTGTGGATTGATCCTGATATCAACTGTGAAAGATGTTCTACTGTAAAGACTGTTGGTGAACTGGACATCAAGCTCAGGTTCCTGGACCCAGACACGTTTTATTATCCTTTAATACACAAGGTAAATTTAGGTTAAAATGATACCACAACAAATTTTAGTATTATCAGTGTAATTGTGTCTTTAAATAGGTAACCAAAATTTATCAGTTTATTTTAATATATATATATATATATATATATATATTAATTAATTTATTTATTTCCTTATTTATTTATTATTATTATTTTTTTATTAAAAAAAATCTATGAATACAAATATAGAAGAAAAAAATTCATGGCCAAAACTAACTTGATTAAATCACAATGACAGTGACTCTACGTTAAGATCTGTATTATTACTAACAAAAAGTATCTCACAGATTTTCAAGGCTGAATATGCAATATTTAAAAGAAAACTGAGATTGAATTCATCAATAAACTTTACAGTTCAGAGCAAAATTTATATACATGATAATCAGATACAAAACAGTTAGATAAAATTAAATGAATTCTTGACTATGTCCATATGAAAGATTAATTAAATGATCTTAACAACTGACCTATGCTGCTGATTTCAGTCAAGAAGAGATCAAATTCGTCAATAAACTTTACTATTTTGAACACAAAAACATTCAGTCGCTCAGTAGTTATACTGGAAAGTGACGCTGCCCATTTGTTTTTCGGATGATACCATAGATACTATCGTAAACTTATAGCAGTATATTGTAATTTAAGTCTGAAGCTGATTTTTTAAGAAAGATATGTTTATTTTGTTTTTGTATCGTCTTGCCACATATCATTACAAAGTACATTTTAATAGCTTTCCAATGATGGTAAATCCAGCCATATAGCTGTCCAGGTTGAAAGTGCAGATTATAAATTCATACAAACAACACACAGTTCAAGAGCAAATGTTCATCATTATATCCATGTCATTCATAATGTTACAAAAGATAAGTTTGAAAATATTAAAAACCAACAATTTTGCACATTTTGTATAGTGAATGGGTGAAACATAACTTTCTATCGCTACCTACTTTAAATCACTCTATGTAATGATGGGTTTTAGTAGCAGTGAACGTGTGAAGGCTCCATGTAATGATTACTGGATTACTGTGAGCTACAACTATCAGTTGCACTGTTACTGACTGAATAATCAGTAAACACTTCTGCTAATTCAGTGGCTCTTTGTAAACATAACATTCTGGTTTTTTAAATGATTTGTTTAACATAATATTTAGAACCTGCTTCCAAGATCTGTGCATCTGGAAGATATCAAAACTGAGGTACAGAAAAGCAAAGTTGACCTGTCAAGATCGACATCTCACTGTGCATCTACTGTTCACTGGAGTTTGACTGCACTCGACTTTGTCAATAATGCTACTATGAAGAAAATCAAGGAATCACATGATTTTAAATTTCACTGGTAAGATTATGATTGCTTTGGGTAGGTCTACATGAATTTTGTTTTTAAGCAGTGTTGACAGTATAGTTAGAAAAGGCAATAAAGGAAAAATACAATAGCTGGAAGTATAGTATACTTAAAATTAAAACAAGCAAACAATTGTAATTTGCATTTGCATTTGAATTGTGATTTTTTCCCCCCTATTTTTTGTTGTTTGTTTTAACAGTGATAATAATTTAAATATTTTTAAACATTTTAGTTTTTTTTAATGTTCTTATTACAGGAACAGTCACCAGGATTTGCAGATCAGACATATAATGAGAATCCTTTTCCCAACACCACGTTTATTAAAGAATGACAAATGTATAACATCAACAACAAAATACCTTGCTGTTGATGGTCCAAATGCTTCAGAGTATCAACTGGTAATCAATACTTTGTTTTGAGTATGTATTTATCAGAAACCATCATGCAAAATTGTTTCTGATGGCTAGATGTATTCTACAGCCATATCATTGGTGGACAGACAGACAGACAGATAGATGACATTAAATTTAATATTTATATTGAACTGTTTTTATTAACTTTATTGTATATGAAACTCATTTTTTTAATTCATTTATTTTTTTATATTTTAGCCTAATTGGGATAATGGTCTCACATTGTATTCTCAAGGGCTAGGCAGCAGGATGCTGAAATTCACTCCAGTGAAAATATGTGAAGATCGTTGTCCTAGTTTTGAAGTAAATGTGACCGAGAGGGACATAGGTAAATGTTGGTGTGCTTTCTCAAACGTACATATACCTGGTAATTAGAATACACAGAAACAGTACCGTTCACTTGAGATTCCATGCTATTTCCTATTTCTCAGTGTAAATATTATAACACAGTATTGTACTTTCTGTGGGAAGGTATAAATAAAAGATTACTTTCAGCTAATTTTTCATAACTTTCTTTTCTTACATTATGTAGTATTTTTAAAAATTATTTGTTGTTTGTTTTTCCTTCCTGACAGGTTTATTTTTCTTTTTTATTTATTGATTTTGCAGTTACACAGTCCATATATGTATAAATATATTTTGTTTCTTATTTCTTTTCTTAGTCACCTACTCAGCAGAACTCTGGGATGTTTCTGTGCTTTCCAATGGTCAAGACGTCAGCATCAGCTCTGTGGCAAATGTTATCATGGTGTATTAAGAAAAAATGCAACTTGTAGCTAAAACTAATTTAAAATTAAAAACAAACAAAAAAACAAATAGTAGCTTTTTCTAACAATCAGATGAACAAAACCTATGAAAAGACTTGATTACACTAACTGATACAGATGCACAAAAGTACACCTAATAAAACTGATTTTGAAACGTAAATTATATATATTTTTATAAAATAAATTTCAGTCTATCTATAATACCTTTTTGATGGATAGATGGATGGCGATAGCGATTTTATATAATAAATTAATCATTTATCTAATTATCTATTTATATGGCATTTATATGTAAGTATTTAGCTAAGTATTTACTATCATATATTCAAATGATCTTATCCTTGGATCAAACTAATATAGCTCTATACTTTCATTTTGATTTATTTGCTTCAGGCTTTTTTTTTTTTTTAAATAAATATATATATTTCCGTGTAAACAAAAATACAACATATACATTGTTAATTTGAATTTTAATGAAATAAAGAGGAAAGAAAGAAAAAATTGTCAGGTATTTCTTCGCTATTATATTAATTGTCAGGAGCTGAAATGAGATTGAAACGAGATTGATCGCCATTATTTAAAATAAATAAATAAAACTATCTGAGATAAATTCATTAAATTAAGGTCAGTCCTTTTAATAAAGACTTGTTTTTGATTTTTAAAAAGTTGGTTGTAGACCACTTGGAATGCCTCCTGTTCCTCCAACTCCCCACGAAAGGAAGAGAGGAACGGTCATCAATGACTAGGAGCGAGTCACCAAAAAGGTGACACTGCTAGTCCACTTCGCGCTCAGAAAAGGAGGCTCTCTCTCTCTCTCTCTCTCTCTCTCTCTCTCTCTCTCTCTCTCTCTCTCTCTCTCTCTGAATAAAATGAGAAAAATAAGTTATATCAAGAGAATTATACATCTGTTATTACGCAGAACTTACAATAATTCTGTTAATATCATGTGTCCTTCAAGCTAACTAGTCAATATCAGTTGTAATTTCAAACTCTTGCTGTTTACACATAATAAGAAATGTAAATTATGTTGTAATTTGAAACATGTGAATCAGAAACAGGACCTGTAGATACAAAAAATGTCTTTAAAAAGGCCGTGGATAAACCAATCATAAATAACTGTTACCAAACAGAACACTGAAATTTTAATGGCCATGCTGGTGACAGACAAAGCAAAATATGGGTTATATAGAGAGGATAATTAATATTATAATACATGACAACAATTAAACTGGTTGTTAGTTTGATCATAATGCGCTGGTGTATCCCGAGGTGCGAACCGTCGTGCAGCAGATGTTGTTGTCGCCGTACCTTCTAAACGACTACGTGACGGCGGACTCGCATGCTTTTCAGTTATATTCGCACATGCTTATTGACGCTTAGACATTTCCATCATGGAATCAGACGCGAACAGTTCTGCCTTTTTAAACAATGAAACAGCCGAACTTCGAAAACTTGGACAAAAATGGGGACTGAGCGATGATGATATTGACGGATGTTTGTTCGAAGTATGTCCCGTCAGATGGATGGATCTATGGAGAGAGTCAGCAGAAGAGATATACAAGAACACTACACGTCGACATTTGTTGTATTTGGCTTGTGCGGTGTCGCCCATTTTGCTACTGATTGTGCTGAACACCCCGGCAGTTGGAATGGTTTTATATGTACTACCGGCTGAAGCATCCTCCAATGCCATGTACGCGGTCATGAGTCCTTACAGACGATTAGCTTCGTATTTCATACCTTATCTGGATTTTTCTGGTACGTTTGTAGTACGAATGATTGAATATTTCTTTAATCACGTATCAAAATTATCATATTTATTTATTTATTTTGTTTTGTTTTGTTTTGTTTTATTTTATTTTAGATTATTACTTTCTTTTTGATAGCTTTTTTATTTATTATTATTATTTTTTAAATTAATTTTTTTATTTAATTATTATTTTTTTTTTATTATTATTATTTTTTTTTTCCAGCGGTTAGGGATCATTGAACATTTATTCTTTAAAATAATAATAATAATATTAATAATATTAATATAATAATAATAATAATAATAATAATAATAATAATAGTAACTACATAATAATGATGACGCAATGTCTAATCTGAGAAGACCTATTCTATAAAATATCTTAGAATAATCTTTTTACTGATGATCCTTGGTTAACATACACAACTAGTCCAGTTAGATTTTGAAATCTTTAAATTTCATTGAAAGAATACCCAAAATAAATAATCTGAAAACTGGGTAAGCCATTTCACGAAAGCACGATGTGTGTACCCAAAGAGACAATGTAAATATAATACGACATCATTTACATACAGAGTGACATAGCATTCTGCTATATTGATATCTTTTAATCTCTCTTACATATATTTTTCCTATAATTTCCTCTTGTACTTTTTGTATTTATCTAGGACACTACTACGCTGACTGTATTGTAGAAAACCCGTTATGGAATAATCCAGCCACAACAGGTTGTTATATTTGTGAAGATCGTAAGTTTGTCAAACAGTTCAAGAGCCCACTCAAAGCAATGAAGTCGTTCCTATTCAGTTACGTGTTGGTTCACAGGGTAAGTAGAAAACTAATATTATTACCTGGACATTGTTGATTAAAGCATTCGTCCTAGAATATAAATCTATAGTAATGACATAATATACATGCCTACTGGTTTTTTTGGTTTTTTTTTTTTTTTTTATTTTATTTATTTATTTATTTATTTATTTATAATAATAATAATAATAATAATTATTATTATTATTATTATTATTATTATTATTTTAAATATATATTAAATAACTGATTAATTTCTGCTAATTAATATTAACTACTAATAATGTATGATAATATAGTAAGGCTATTGCAATATTAACTAATGTAATTTTGTTGTTTTATTTTTGACATCAAACCATAGATTATTAACTGTTGTTTTTTCGTGTTTTTTGGGGGGGGGGCTTGGAGGGGGGGTTTCTTTCTTTCTTACTTATTATTATTATTATTATTATTTTATTGTTGTTATTATTATTTAATTTTTTATTTACCATTTTTTATTATTTATTATTATTATTATTATTATTTTTTTTTTTTATATAACTTTATTCTAGTTGACTAATTTATTTTATTATTATTATTAATATTATTATTATTACTACTATTTTGAACTTTTGCATTATCAAAACCTGTAATACAATATATACAGACCATTTTTAATCAAATTATCGTCATGGCACAGAAAGTAATCGCCAGATCTTCAAAGGCAGCAGTTTAAACCCGTACATTTCTTTACCGATAATTTTAAATATATTCAGCTCAACAATATGTACAATTATTTATTTCAGAAAATGATGCCGAAGAACGTAACCGTTGAAGAGTTAGTTTCGCTTATCGAGAAGAATAAAAATACTGTTGGAAATGGAATCTGGTCGTCAGTTTCGTGGGTAAAGAAACTGCAGGATTTAGCAGACGACAACTTGGCGAAGAAAATTTCAGAAGAAAAAGATTTTCACGTTGTATGGTAAGATCTGCATGTCATAAAACTAGACATAATCGTATATATCTGTAGGTGTGTGCCTACGTTTGTGGGTGTATAAGCTAATTTAAAAATGAATAGAAAAGAAAAGACGCTGTTCAAAGTGTAATGATAAAATATACTTAAAACATTTATTTTCTCTTAAAAAAGAGTATGTTGACCCGTTTGCCACACAGCAGCAGAAAGAGGCTACCATTGTTTGACACTGTTGTCCACTGAATATTTATTTATTTATTTATTTATTTATTTTTTTGATGCATTTCTTATATTACAGGAATAGTCGAAATCAGCTGTTTGATGGTCAGCTCATGAGAAAAATGTTTCCGCGTCCAAAGATTTTCCCACCAGAAACTGAATCTTCAGTAGTAAAATATGTATTCATAGATGGGCCACATTCTTCTGAATATCAGCTGGTAAGATCATGATTGCTTTGGGTAGGTCTACATGAACACAAACACAAACACACGCGCGCAGACGTATATTATTATATACATGTTTATATGTGCATGTATGTTTTATCTTTATATGTGTGTGTTTGTATATATGAAATTTATATTGATGTATGTTTGTGTATACATGTATGTAGATAAATACATATAACTCTATGTATGTATGTATATGCAAATGTACATGTAGGTAGATAAATACATATAACTCTGTATGCATGTATATACATGCAAATGTACATGTATATACACATACATACATATACTTTCAGCCGGAGACCAATGCTGGTGAAAACACATGGTATGTTCAGGGGAAAGGAACGAAAATACTTTTATTCACACCTTTAAAAGAATGCTCTGAGAAGTGTTACTCTTTTCATGTCACCATGAACGAAGGGGACATTCGTAAGTATTGTATTAACGGTATTCTGTCAAATAAGACTGTTCTGAACTGTGGGTATATAAGAGGAAGAAATGGTTGTAGTAGTAGTTGTAGGTTTAATAGTAATAGGAGTGGTGGTAGTAGTAGTAGCAGCAGTGGTAGTAGTGGTAGTAGTTAAAATACAACTACATCATTATTAATTTAATAGTAGCATTATATTATTGTTCTTCTTCTTCTTTTTTTTTTTTTCTTCTTCTTCTTCTTCTTCTTATTATTATTGCTATTTATTTATTATTATTGTTAGGATTATTATTATTATTATTATTATTATTATTATTATTACTTTGCAGTAACTTATCCTGAAGGTGGCTGGCATGTGAAAACTCTCGTCAATGGAGGCGGGATAAGCATTAGTTACCTCAGTCATCTGTCACTTCCATCATAAACCGTCATCTCATCCAAAATAAAGCAATTAAAATAATTTTATTTGTTTGTTTTCTTGTTTGTCAGAGAAAAAATATTTAGTGGTGTACTATGTATAACCTTTTATATTTAGCTGTACCCAGTAATTATGTAAGTAAATAAAAAAAAAAAAAAAAAAATGTTTTATTAATGTCCGTATCGTGTTAGTTTAGTTACTTGTTATAATAATAATAATAATATAATTTTGAAATAACTTCGTCAGTTATAGAGGATTGGCATAGGATGTACAATTTTAAAACATTATACACTGTAAAAGTATTTTGATGCATTAAGAAAAAAAAAAGGTTCAGATCAAGGCGAGGTGTCTGTTACACACACAACATCTTATTCTTTAAAACTGCTTACAACAGCCTACTTGATCTACTTTTATGAAGGCGGTTGATGACAAAACAGAGATGAACTGATATTTATAAATGATAAAATCGGTTAATATAGAGACGTGCAAGTTTTTATTTATTTTTATTTTCACAGAATTAGATCTTTACACATTGAATGCATGGCCGTAACTACTTTGAGGCAAATGCCACATACCGAAACTGACAATTTCTTTTTTTTTTTTTCTTTTTTTTTTTTGTACAAAGATTTTATTTTAAAAATATAAAATATAAATCTCTATTCCGATAGAAACAATATTCACCAATGCTACGAAAGACATAACTGACTTCAAAGACATCAGTTTCTGCCTTATTTCAAAAAGAGTCTAGTTACGGCCATGGTATATATATTTTAGAAGACAACAACAGCAATTAAATGAGAAAAAAACCCAGTAAACAAACTAACATTTAATTTGTTTTATAATTATGTTTTTGATGCAATTTATAAATATTTAAATATTATTAAACTTGTGGAGAAAATCCGGATGTCCAGTATAGCATGAGTTAGTAATATGGCAATTAATAAAATCATTTAAGACATTAAATGACCACTTCCTGGTTACTTTCACCAACGAGTAACTAACTATTTTATACATTTTTTTAATTATTTTACACAGCTAAAATTATATAGCAATTATAAGGAAACTGACAACAAATATCATCTTTTGGGCTTTTTTAAAAATTATTATTTATAGTGTTGCTGTTGTCGTTAATAATAATAATAATAATAATAATAATAATATCGAAGGTATTGTAATAGTCGCGAGAAATGAGCAAGTTGTTAGGGCGAGAGGAATAAGCGTATTTTGTTAGGTGGAATACTTTTACCGTACACCAGTCTATCTCAAGGAAATAGATCCCGGAAGTGAACTTTCGAAGGAATATAACTTTTGCGTACATTGTCATGTGAGAATAGATTATAGGTCTTCCGATGATCCTTTAAAAAAATAATAATAATAAATTGTTTTGAAAAGTCTATAAGCATTTTTTATAATTTTCGCATATCTATTTGTTACTGGTATGTATGAATTTAAAAACATTATAAATTCCTTTTAAATATTTTAAAGTATACAAAACGTCAAAAGGATTTAATTTTTGATTTTGTTACTAAAATATTAATATCTGTTTAGTTTATTATTTTTATTGTAATAAGATTATTGCGTGTATTTTGCACCAGCATCAAGATTTATAACCAAATATATTGAGAAAAGATTAGCATGTCAGTTGTCACAGCAATTATTATTAATGTTATTATTGTTATATTATTATTACATGGTTTATTTCTCACATTTTTATCGGTTTAAATATTGACAGACAGCTATTTTGCTAACCAAAACATTTTTTCAGTGATGTAATAGACTAATATAGTAATAAAACAGCTTATCAAACTGTAAATTAGTGTAACAGTTACTAATGTTTTAACAGAAATAATTATTTCTGAAAATATTTGTTTATTTTTAGACAAAATATAAGATGTCAACAGGGCAGTATGGCACCATGGGTGAGTACCATGATGAACCCGGAAGAACAGAATACAGGGACAATCCCCAGAGACCTCTACGTATGTTGACATCATCGTTGACATACTACACACCATGACATGTCTTACCCAGATCCCAGAATATTACTCATAAAAATTTGCATATACTTAGACTATTAACAGTGTATAGATGTTTAGTACCAAATGTTCCTTCATATATATATATATATATATATATATAAAACTGATTTATCAAACAGTTTCTACAGCATGTCATGGTTTGTAGGTGTATTTTTGTTTTACAAAAGTACATGATGGAAAATAACTCTTGGTAATGATTTAAATGGGGAATATGAATTGTTACTTCATTTAAGAAATATTTTACAGATCGGTCTCCCTGTCTCACTGTCCTATTTTTCAAAAAAATATTTTAACTTTTTATTTAAAATAATTAGTAATGTTAGACACTGAATTAAACTAGTAATTAAAAATATTAATTTTTGAGTTAATTTTTTGTTTGTAGGCTTCACAGCTTCTGAATTATTTGAACAAATCAGGAATAACATATTCCAGATCAATAATGGTGGTAAGTAATGAACATAGAGTGTTTGTCTTCATTTTCAATTTCATTTGACTGTAGAATATTTAAATATATTCAAAAATTATGAATGCATTAAATTTGCCATAGTGAGAACTAATATTTTTATGATATTCTAATTTATTATGTTTGTTTTTAATATTTTTTATGAAAACATCTTATTATGTGTTTCGGGTGGGGTTTTTTGGATTATATATGTAATATTAAATATATGTTCTCATTTATTATGCCCATGTCTTGTGTATCTGCTTTATATATCTTTATGCATAATGCAATTTTTTTTGGGGGGGTTGTTATTTTATTTATTTATTTATTTATGTTTTTAAATAACAAAAATGCAAATATGCACATTATAATATTGAAAAATGTACTCAACTCCTTTAGAAATATTATTACTTATTGTAACAAAATCATATTTAATCTTTTGCTGTCAGAAACATAAAATCATTTAATGTGAGTTCATTAACAGAGTTCTTACAAAATACTGAATAATAAACAAAGTTTAAATTTTCTTTTTAATATTTCTAAAATTCAGCTAATATTATTGATCGTGCGATGAAAAGTATAGGAACAGACAAAGACAGTGTAGAACTTGGAAACAAAATGTAAGTTGTTTATTAATAATATTATTTAAAATAATAATAATACTACTAATAATAATAATCTTTTTTATTGTTTTAGTATGTTGTGTGTATCATACAGTCACATCAAATATATAGACTGGTGCATGTATGATTAAATTACTATTTTGTCTTATTTTTTAATGTAATTTTACAGACATGAAGCATCATTAGCAACAAACAGACGAGTGAAAACAACATCGCAGCTTATAAAATCTGCTGGAACCAAAACTGCAGACAGGGTAAAATCTTTATTTTAGATAGGATAAACATTTTAAAAATTTTAAGTTTTAGATGATATTTAGAGACACCATTCATTTATTTCTAATGGGTTTTTTTAGTCAATAAATTATTAATTTAAAATGCTTATTTAATTCAGTTATAATTTTAAATTGAATGGAAATAATAATTTTGAGTTTATTGCCATAGATAACGTATTTAAAATATCTATTAACTTTTCTAGATTAAAACATGAAACATTTAAAAAGTTAACAACTTAAATATCAGTAATTGTCATTATAATAGATTTAATTTTCTAAAATTGTTATTAACAAATAATTTTATCTCTTTAACTTCAGATATTATTTAGAAACTACTATATATGTTCATTTATTTTTTAAATTTGTTTTTCTTTTTCATTTCAGCAACAAAAACTGCAGCTTGACAGACTTAAGAATGATTTTCAAGAAGCTGTTCAAAGATTTCAGATTCTACAAAAGGTTAATATTTACAAATAATTAAATTAGATTTCACTAAAATAAATAATAATGATCTGGAATTGTCAATATCTGTTGGATACTTAAAAAACGTTTTTATGTAACATAACACAAACAAACATATTCAGAAATCCATCCCAACTTGGTATTTAAAACTCATTAATAAGATTTACCTTAAGTATTTTTCCAGAAAACTAGACCTGTTGAAGATAATATGAAACCTGTACTTTATAAGTATTTTCATTTTTCACATTTCAGAAAGCTGCTGAAAAGGTGAAATCCTCTGCCCCACTGGGATCCCAGCATGCTGGTCCCAAGAAACAACCACTGATTGACTTAACAGGATGGAATGTAAATACATAATAATCAATAATATATATATATATATAAAATATATTAAAGATTGTACCTTTCACATTAACAAATGTAGTTAATAATATCTTTTGTACATTTTCAGATAATCGTTTTATCTATTAACCATTTTTTGCTATAACAAAATATGACAAAATTAAAAAAACAATTGTAAAGATATTTTCCCAGGTTTTGTGAACTGTTTGGTTAGGAATCCGTTGACTTTACTATGACTAACTTAGGTTACTCTTTTCTGTATTCAAGAATGTACAAACAATTGTTAGCCATGTTACTCAATCATGCATCCACTCAAAATCTCTTTTAAATATTTATATTCAGCTATTAGCAAGCTATATCTTAAAAATATTAAAAATATTTATGACATGTATATCTATGCCAAATGATAAACAAATGTTAACCACATTACTCACTCATGCATCCATTCAAAATCTCTTTTAAATGTTTATATTTTGAACTTGAAAATCTATATTTTAGTGACGTTAGAAATGTATCTGTGCCAATGTGTACTTACTTGTAGGACGACTCTGACAAAACAGGACTTGTGGAGGAGGAAAACAGAAGAGCCATGCTGCAGGCTCAGGAGCAGGTTATTGATGATGACCTTTCTCTGATTCAGGACCGGGAAGAAAGGATTCGGCAGCTAGAGGTACAGTTCATTTAAACAGATTCATTCACTACATTTTGGAACATTCAGGATTTTTCAACAAATCAGAAAAGATGTATTTTTTTGGTTGAAGAGATGTTATGGGTTGTTTTGGTTTGTTTTTTTGAAAGGAGAGTTTCATTTTTTTTTTTTCTTTTTTTTTTTTTTTTGTGTGTCAATGTTTGTGTGCCATGATCTACGTAAACGTGGTTTTGTTCATCTTTTCCACAATGAATAAATATCAGTTATAAACTGTTCCTGAATTACTTTCAGAACGTTTTGTTATTAATAATATTCTTAATAATCAAAAAGATATTTAATCTAAATCTGAAAAGTACTAAATTCTTAAGACATGTTGATGTTGATTCTATTCTAGTTTTTTTATTATATTTAAATTAATGATATTAAATTTTAATTATTTAAAAAATTAGTAATGTTTTGTTTTAATGTTTGTGTTTCAGTCTGATATTTTGGATGTTAATGAGATTTTCCGTGATCTTGGAGCCATGATATCAGAGCAAGGGGAGGTAATTGGTAAGCATCCAAATAGACTTTTATAATGTAATTTACGTTGTTCGTATTACTTTTTATAAATATATATATATATATATATATAAAATTTTATAAAAACATTTATTATTATTTTTGTTTGATAAAAAGTTGATGTCGTAAAATGATTTTTTGTTATTAATTATTTATTTATTTGCTTCAGATACAATTGAAGCCAATGTGGAAAAGACACATGGTAATGTAGAGTCTGGAAACCAGCAACTTCTCAAGGCATCCAAATACCAGGTATTTTATCATTTAAAAAACTATTAATGTCATAACTGATTATTTCTGATATAAGCATAGTTACGAATCAAATATCTATATTTAATTTTTAACTATAGCCATAATTCAGAATGATATGGAACATAAATTCAGAATCTTATATAGCCATTATTCCAAATCTTATATAACAGTGAATTTAAAACATTTTCATCTCGGAGCATACTAACTTATCCAGGCACTAAAATGGTCTTAGCATACAAAGGATAAATTTGTTCATTTATTCATTATTTCTGCTCCATAAAATATTTCATGTTATACAGGCAGCTGCAGTTATAATTTAAGAAAGGTTAGATAATCATGTGATAACTCTCATATTCTCACACAGTATGTCTGGCAGTGGAGATAATCAGTTCAGCATTAGAGAACTAATGAAACTATGTGATCATCTGGTATCACAAATATCTTCAGTGTATTTAAATATATATATATGTATATATATACACATATATATATAAAAATTAGATGATGTAATTTACAAAATCACATTAATTACCTATGATTTGCTATTTCTAAATGAAGAATTTAAAATTGTCATTTGGGACTTTTATGATGTTTTGTATTTTCAGAAATCCTCAAGAAAGAAGATGTGTTGTTTGTTAGTGACATTTGTAGTCATTGCTGTTATTGTTACAATCATTCTTGTTTTGTCTTTGGAACATTAGTCACTTGTGAAATCCTGTTACATGCGTTACAGAAACTGAGCCTCAGGTATTGAAGCAGAACAGTAGTACATTCAGGCATTCCTTCTGATCTCACCAAATTGTAAGTTGGGATCAGTGCAATTGAATATATCATATTTTAGAATCTATTATTATTTGACTTTTAATTCCTCTGAAAATAGAAATAAGCTTAAAAGGAAAAGGATATGGTCTAGTAGATGATATTGTGATACATTTATATAATTATATTATTGGGTAGTTAATGTTAAATGTTTTTTATTTTCTAACATTTCATATATATATATATATATATATACACACATACATATAATATATATAAATGCCAGAATTTTCTTAACTTTATTTAAAATCAAAAAATTATCTAGGAAAATGATTGTCATTTTTTTTTTTTTTTTTTTTAAAGAAAAAAAAAGGTTATATAATAATTGGAAATAAGGGACCATCAGGTGACACAAATACTGTCAGTATTTACAGTATATACACAGTGAAAAATAGCTGACAGTTTACATAAACATATTAAATACCTACAATTTGCTACATGTAAAACAAGAGTTTGATACTCAACACATGCAGACAAGTGATTAATGTTATTAAGAATGGAATGGCTTCTGAATTTAGACCAGGAGTGAATTAATTACCAGATAGTCACATCACCAAAACCTTTTTTACAATATAAATAAATAACACATTTCAAAACTCATCTCTCCATAAATGTATGTGTTAATCTAGAAAATGTTATTGTTTTTTATTTAAATAAATATCGTTGCTACCTATAAATAAATCTGAAATGAAGACTGTTTACACCATTCCATTATTGCTTGTTTTATCAAATAACAAGCAGTTACAATTAAATTCATAGTTTTATAGCAGTGATGAAAACTGCGAAATCATCAATAACTGGTGTTGCTTCATATGTTGTATTTATTTATATTGGAATATAAAGGTACACTGGAAACTTATATCCACCAAGAATGCTAAATGTGAGTTTTATCTTGTTTATTTGTATTTAATCATCAGATGTTTCGTTCATCTTGCATTCATGTATGTAAATACGAGGGAATGATTGTGTTGGTGTGTTTCTCACAGTAAGTTTTTTCTATTATGTTTCCCTGGCAGTGATCATGTATCTTTCTAAGGGAATAATCGTGTGTGTGTGTGTGTGTGTTTCTAAGAAAGTGATCATATATGCAGTTGTAAGGGACTAGTTGGTAGTGAGTGTTTGTGTGTGTTTCAAAAGAGAGTGATTTGTATGTGTGTGTATTTCTAAGAGTAATTTTGTGGGTCTTTTTTTAAAGTAATGATCTTATGCTGTCTTTCTAAACAAGCTATTATACATTATGTGCATAAATCATTAAAGGCAGATATAGTTTTTCTTCTTTTTTACTGTTTGTATCAGCTTGATATAAAATTTGCCTGAAGTATTACTGTTTTTAATTAGATGTGTAATTTGCCTGTTCAGTGTTCATATTTTAAATATATGAATTGTTAATATTTTTCATTGTATAATGTAATTAATGTATACCTACAATATATGTAGTCTTCTATGCCTTGTCATGATACTAATTTAAATCAATTATATTCAATGTTTCTAAAATATTTAAATTTATGAATCTTATCTTAATTAAGAAACATTTCTTGTACTGTAAAATGTTTTATGTTATCAACAATATGAACAAAAAAACAACTAAAGTTTGTGAATAAAATGAACAAAAAAACTAGTTTTAAAACAGAAAAGAATGAATGTATATATTGAACAATGAAATGTACAGAGAAAAGAATATGTGGAACGAACAAATAGAAAAACACTGAGGTGCCAATGAAAATGTGTTGTACATAATAGTTTGTATGAACTGTATGAATGGATTTGGGTGTTTAGGTGTGTGTGTGTGTGTGTGTGTGTGTGTGTGTGTGTGTGTGTGTGTGTGTGTGTCTGAGGATTTGTGAGTGAGTGAATATGTTTGTGAAAGAAAATTTTTTCATCACTGAAAAGTATATACAAAAATTGGTTGACTCCAATTTGCAAAGTTAATTTTCATAACTTATTTAAACTTTAATTAATATTGCTTGCATTTGTATATATAAAACACTAAATAATATTGTAAAATAAAATTTTAAAAATGTATTTCATATGCTGTCTATTAAATTATTGAACAATTATTTCAGGGTTGTTTTTATTTGTAAAAGAATCCCAAAAGAAATTAAAAGTTGTTTCTTTTCTTTTTAATTTTTTTTGTTTTTGTTTTTGTTTATTAAACTTTTTAATGCATTTTTTCCTACATTATGTTGAGTGTAATTTCCTTTTGTAAAATAAGATAAATTATTGTCTGTGTATATGCATACAAATGCATATATCTTCATTTTGAACCTGTACCATAAAAGAGTTCAAGTTCAAAATGATTTTATTGACATTTATATACTTTTTATTTCTATAATTTTTTTTTTTTTTTTTTTACTTTTTGTTATTCATATTTCAAGACTTCTAATGGGTGCTGATACGAATAATCAGTGCATTTTGTAAATTTAACTATCATATAATGGTATTTATATATATATATTAACAACATTTGATTAATACTGCATTTTTAGATGAAATAAAAAGGTGAAAACTATTAAATCTGAAAAACAAAATCAACCATTGGGTTTTTTGTTATTGTAATAATCTTTCTTCTTTTATTAATAAAAATACACAAGGTACAAAATAAATATTTTCACTGAATATATTTTTGTTTGCATGTAAAATGCAATTTTAGTATATGAATACAACAGCAACATGTACAAGTTAGTTCTCAAATATTTAGTATGTGTTAACATATAGCTACATCAGTATTTTACAGTTATATTGATATTTTGGCAATGTGGAAAATACTGTAAAATATTTGAAATTTTTTTTAAAATGTAGAAAACATATATAAAGAAATTAGAACAATGAATTCACCAGATTAGTAGTGTAATAGTAATAATACTGATAATAATAATAACCCATAGTGCTAATAACAATAATAATAACTTATAGTAGTAGTATTTTAATAATAATATCTTAATACAAACCTCATATGAATGTCTCTCAGAAATAATAATACTGCTAAGGCAAAAACAGACAAGAAGACAGTAAACCTATTCAGTACCTGTCCAGTTCAATTTTTTATTTTAACTATTTTTGTAAAATTTATATTTGAACATTTTATACACTTATTTCCTTAATTTTTATTATTTTTTTCTCACAAGAACTGTGTCAAAATCAAATTCACCTTTTACATACAAAAACAGCACACTGACATTACTTAATAATGATGACCTGGGTTTAAATCAAGATTGAATGCACCATTTGTTTTAAAGGGGAGGTGTAATATAACTGATGCTTTCTATCATCTTTTTTTTTTTTTCGTTTTTTTTTTATACTTTAAAAAAAATTTAAAAAATTGTTTTCTTAATCTTTGTCTGCTGGAAGTTCACACAAAAAAGATCTTGTGTACCTAATAATAAATAACTTTGATTGCACATTCTTTGGATTTATTTATGGAAATGCCTTTGCTTTTTAATAAATTAGTAATAAAATAGAAGTAAGATTTGTTTTTTAATGTTATTGTTATTCAACAGAAAGTAATTTACAGAGATTATTTATATTTGATGATAATGACAATAATATTTTACCATCTGTAAAACTATAAATATTTCCAATATACTTATGTATTAAAACATGCAAACTAATCAACTGAAACTTAAAAACAAAACGAGAACAACAAAATCAAAAATTGAAACTAAACTGATGAAACATTTAATGAATATACATTAACTTTAAAAAATTAAAATAATAAAATAAAATTACATTAAACAGAAAAATAAAATAAAACAAGTTATAATATAATTACCAGAAGACTTAAAAATAAATCTGATAAATATTATAACTTAACATTATTAAAAATTCTTTAGAAAAAATATTAAATTTTATTTTTTAAAAATCAAACACATCAAATTAAAACAAAATAATTAACATCTAAAGTATCCAATCTATAACAAATATTTAAGATTTAATTCAAGGGAAATAATTCCTTGAAAATTAACTACTCATTGTTCACAAAGCAGTGTCATTTGCTACTTAATATTCACAGATTACATATTCTCCCATTCTTCATTAATAACATTCATTCTGTATATCACTGTAATGATGAATAAATATCTGTGCAGTGTAATATTTATGCTTCAAAATAAATCCATGATGTTATGCTTATAAATAAATATTTTGACTGACCATATAAAATGATTTGAAATCTAAGTACATTTTCAATATACATGCAATAATAAGTTTAAAACAGATGTATATCAACTTCAAAAGGTTATATTTTGACCAAAAAATAAAAAATATATATATATATATATATCTATATGAATAATATTTTCTTAAATATGTTTATATCAAACAGGATTAAATATTGTCAATAAATATATATCTAATAAAGCTTATTTGTTTTTCTAAAGTATTTTTTAAAGTGATAATAAAAAATATTTTGTATCTTTTTTGTAAACTTTAAAATAATTGAATAAACTAATTAATAATTGTAACAAGCACAATAATGTAAAAGTAAAATTTGACTTAAATTTAAATACCAGTTTTAATCACTATACAGAAATTCATAGCATAGGATATAATCAGCTGATTATAATTATACAGTGATGTGTCTGTCTTTAACCTATGACTGCATTTTCATTTGCTTTTGCTTCTGTTTAAACAGGGCCAAAAAATTAAAATAAAAATTAAAAAATAAAAATAATATAATAATAATAATAAAAAAATTCATCCAGCAGTTGATGAATTTGGTGTTGGGATAACTCTGGAGGGGGGATAATTCTTCTGCTCTGACTTCATCTTCCGCTTTTCGATTTCTGCTTTGAGTTCGTCGTAACGCGGATGATTCAGTGCAAATGTCAGCTTCCACAATGGTGGCTTTGAGACAGATATGTACCTCTGTCCCATAGAATCTGTTGTGAACTTCTGGTCTGGGCGTGGTGTTAAAGTTGGACTAATTATCTCTAGAGGTGGAAGAAATCTCTCAATGTATTTTTTGAAGTTTTCAGGGGGAAGTATTCTTCCTGTTAATAAATAAATAAATAAATAAATGAATAATCCAAAATCCATCTAGAAACAGTGAAATCTGAAATTCTGCATTTAACAAATGTCAAAAACACATGGGAAGTACAATGCCTTTAATTATGATTTTTTTAAAAATGAATATTTAATTATTTTCTGTTAGAAAAAAAAAAAGTTACTGTCTGAACATAAATAAAATTGTTTATCTTACCATCTTCATCTATGGGTGGATTTCTGGCCTCGGTTTGAACTTTTAATTTCTTGAATTCGGCCAAATCCGATTTCGTTCGTTGCACTGCCATAACTTTATATTTCTCATTTTCAAAAAGGCTCGTTTCTTGTATGTATTTAACAAACGTATCGTTGCCAACTTTGGATGGCCTTGGTATATTAAGCGGGTACATGGCGGCGATTACGTCGGGTATCTTCTGACCCATGGCGCTGGTAGTGAAGTTGAATGTACGGCGAAAGTTTCTCCACACATTACTGTTATAACTAGGATCTGTTATCGCTGGATATGGTGGTTCATGTTTTCCCGCTTCTAGCCAGAGTCGATACTGGAGTGATGGGTTTTTGTGTACACATTCTTCGATATCGTTCCGTAACCTGTGCTTCAACTCGATGTCGAGTGAAGTTGTCGGTTTTCTTCTTTTTGCCAACTGTTCGATGGGTCGGGGCGTGAACCCGGTATAATGTGGTGATGGAACTGGTTTGATGACTTCCCTCTCCAGACGCGTTGACATTGTGGCGGCCAGTGACATTATTGCAGTTAATGATGTCTGAAAACAAATAATACATAAATAAATAATTTATTAATTTATTTATATTACATTCTCAGATAGTTTGTGAGTATTTACTTGCATACAGATATTTGAGGGATTTAATGGGTGGGGCGGGTGGTGGTGGTGTTTTTTTTTTCTCCTAAAAATACCACCCTTCCAAAAATGTCTAAGCACAGACCGCCTATGTTTAAATACGTATATTTGTATGTGTGTGTCGAATCCATACTTACAAATCCGTCAAACTTTATGATTTGTCAACAATACTGAAAGAGAAATATGACAATTCACAACTGTAGAAAAAGGGGTATTTCTCAATAACTTGTTTTCTAGCATTTCATTAATATGAAACCGTAATTATATTTAATAAAGTAAAAAAACAAAAAAAAAGTGAACACTGTCATTAAAGGAAATAAGTTGTGACGTCAAACATTCCGGCATGTGACGATATTTGGTGTGGAAAGGAGGAAGTTTGATCTGAGCGCCAAATTGTGATAGATTTGGTGTTGGGGGAAAAAAACAAGAATAAAAATTATTTTTTGTTTTGTTTGTTTGAGTTTAGTGTTCATTTCATGTCTTTCTTTTCTTTGTCTGTTTTTGCTTTTATTTATTTATTTATTATTTTGTAGTTCAGATGTTACATTACTGAACAATAATATCAGTAAATGTCGGAACGTTTGTTAAAAACATTTAAATCCTAAAGCTAATCTATGTATTGACTAAATAAGACATACTACCTAAGTCTAAAAATATTTGTTTGACTGAAACGTAGAGTTATTATTTCTTATCTTCATAGCTAGAGATCATCACAACGCTAAAAACGCTAAACGTGAACGTTATCTTTGTCCTTTCACAAATGCGCCACGTTTTGGTGGAGCGAAGATCTTAGGAAGATATACTTGATTCAAATAAAAGTGATGGGACCATTTCGATTCCATCCTGAACATACCATAAATTTTAATTTAAATAAACTGTGATACTTTTAGTTTTGCACAGCTCTTTATTCTGTGCTTTAATTAATTTTGAATTTTTATATATAAAGTAATCACCATTTTGGTATATTTCCCTTTGTTTGACGCTGTGTATCATTAAACATTCATTCATTAGTATTTGGCACAGTTTGAATGGATGAATGAATGAATGAAAAATATATAATTTGCATAAATTCAGTATAATAATTTATGAGGCCGGGCTCTCTCTCTCTCTCTCTCTCTCTCTCTCTCTCTCTCTCTCTCTCTCTCTCTCTCTCTCTCTCTCTCTCTCTGTAACAAACGTACTAAAATAATAATTATAATAAAATAATCACGCTTATATATATATATATGCACACACACACACACACACATGTTAAATTAGAAAGGTGAATACTGTTTAATGGTTTTATCTTCGATTTGACACTAATAATTAAATAGATTGTAAGACATGAAGTGTCAAGTCATTGATTTTTACGATTTATTTCTTTTCTTAGAAAAGAATTTCAAAGGAAGCAAGGTTGATTTATTAAAGAAAATTGAGTGAAATTCGAACATAAACTAATTAGTGATTCTACCCCCTCCAAAAAAAAAAAAAAAAAAAAAAAAAAAAAAAAAAAAAAAAAAAAAAATCTAAATATATATTTAAATATATAAATAAATTTAAAAAAAAAAAAAAAAAAAAAAAAAAAAAATATTATTATTATTATTATTATTATTATTATTATTATTATTATTATTTCGTTAAAAAACACTGTTCAAAATTATTTTAAAAGTTACATTTCATTTTAAATTTTAATAATTTACAGTACTGCAAACGATGCTGCTGCTGTTGTTGTTACTGAATTACATACAAGTAATCATTTAAATAATAATAATAATAATAATAATAATAATAAATTCTTAAATCTAAACGAAGCCAAATGAAATCTAAAAAGCAACAATATTATTTTGAATAACACTGACTACTACATCAACAACAAAAATAATAATTTTAAATGATTATATTAAATCTGCATGTGTTTTGAATATTACACCCACAAACTTGTTATAATAATAATAATAATAATAATAATAATAATAAATTGCAACATGACTTCAAAACGTGAATTAATTCCTCCTTGTTTTTACGATTTCCCTAAAGGACCGGTTAACCCATACGTCTATTAGTATTACATGTTGAACAATACCTAATGTGCATCTTAATATTGGCAAGTTTTAAATAATAAACATTTATTTAAAATATGCTCGAAGAAGTTTACTGTCATCTGTGCACCAGGTTACTTACTGAAGTCTTTGAAGTGTATTCTTTTGTTAAACAATGTTATAACATTGTACATTAATGTTTTCATCGGCCGCCATACTGACAGCAAAGCAGTCGCTATGGTCGCCAGTTCAGTGCAATCCCTTTGATGTTTGTCCCGCCCTCCTACATCAACTTAACTTTCAAATCATTTCCATTTTTGTAAAAGTGAATAATGCTTAATTACAGATATCAATTAACATATAAATTGCAAACATTATTCTGTTTTATATCATAAAATAAAAAAAGAAGTACCTTAAAATACGCTCCGTTTAATCGAAACTGCAAGGGGTAGAACTATTTACCGGAACAGCCAAGTCTGTTTATAGTAGCCACAGGAACGGTAAACATAGGCATGTGTTTCATACTATGGTCTCCCAATATAGCTGGTGTCGGCGTTGTAAGTGCCAAATGATTTAGGCGTCGTGTCTTTGAAGATGACGCCGATGTCGTGACGTAATTTATGCCATTGCCGTCTTCAAAGGTAAGTGACAAATTTCTGTAATAAAACAATTTTAAGACTTCTGTTAATACTGTTACATATATTTTTAGTAGGTATAATCGTATATATATCGAAACGAGTGATTATTATTATTTTTATTTTTTATTTTTTTATTTTTTTTTCTTGTTACCTTCCAGCATTTTACAAAAGTAATTATATATATAAAAAGGAACAGTCAGATTAAGAATGCACAGGACAAACGTACACAGCCTAGTAAACTAATTCTTGCCGGGGTCAGATAACGTTTGATAACAAAGTATTCTGGTTCGGAATTGCTTGTTCAGTTGTCAGGGAAGATCGGTGTGGCGGAACGGGGGTGAGGCTGGGCCAAGCTCGTGCTGAAGGATTAGGATAAGCAGATTAGTTATTCTGTTTCAAGATTACTGGCAGCCTTTTATTTTTTAGTTTCTTTCTTTCTTTCTTTTTCTAATGCAGAAACAATTTTCGTTTTTCTATAAGTAGCAGAAGATGCGTGCGTGCGTGCGTACAGAGACAGTTTAGTGCTCTGAACCTTGCGCATATTCATTTTCTATACTTAGACAACTGAGCAGACGTCAAGAAGAGATGATTCATTACTGCATTGATTTTAGCTATAATTGTGAACTTAATTAGCATTCTGTGGTTTATATCCACGTAATACCTGAGATTTAACAGAAAATAATTTGATTCTTAAGGTAGAACTGCGATTTATGAGGCCACTATTAATTTAGCTTCAGATAAACTGCACACACGATAACACACACACACACACACACACACACACACACACACATCTTTCATACTCATATTTAAACACACATACAAACACATACATATGCACAGATATACACACACATACATATACATATACATACATATATATACACACACACACACACACATGCCTGCTTGTAAATATATACATAATTTAAAAAAAAAATACAAACTCATATATATATTTTATATAATAATAATAATAATAAATAATAATAATAATAATAATAATAATATACACACTTATTGATATATTCATAAACAAATATACAACTGTTGTGAAAGAACAATATAAGTTAATAGCTTTAAGGCTGACTGTGTTCTTAAATGAAAATTACAATCTGTTCACAAAACAGAGACAATCATATAAACAGTTTTAATAGTTAAACCAACACAGCTAATATATCACACAAATAAAATGATTTGATTAAAGTCAGCAATGTTTTAACAAGATGTTAGAATGCATTAACAATAGAGATAATTAACAACAGATGAATGGAGTAGTAATTGTATTTTAATTTTTAATATATGTACAAATGTTAGGGTTTAAATTATATGTGAAAATTTACATTCTTCTGTGAATTGTGTTTACTATTTTTCTCTACATCTTTTGTCTTTACTTTTTCTATCTGTTTGTCTGTCAGTCTTTATCATATATGTATAAAGAAATCATAATCTGTCCATGTCATGTATAATCTTCTTTTCTTTTTATATATATAATTATAATTATCTGTAAAAAGCTCTCTCTCTCTCTCTCTCTCTCTCATTTCTATGTACCCAATTACTTTTCATGTTTTCTTTGATTTTCTCTCTCTCTACCTGTGCATAAAAAGATATATATATATATATATATACAAACTTGCACATATACATATACTGTATGTATATATAGATATACATGCAAAAAAAAATCCAAGTTTGCAATAAGCATACTTGTACATACATGTTTGTTTAGTATAGACTTAGATACACTCAGTCTGTTTGGCTAAGTAATACTGAAAACATGAATGAATAAATACTTAATGAGACCTTGTCATGAATTTGAAATATGACACTATTGATTTGCTAACCTAAATTATTTACCATCCAGCATAATGTTCTGTAGCACATAGCTGGCTGTTTTAGCTATGTCATTAATGCTATTTTAGCTTTACTTCATTGATATTTTGATTACATTATTATCTTTTTATTATCATCATCTTTCATTATTAATATCATTATTATTATTATTATTATTATTAATGATGTTTTTGTTCTTACCATTTGTTTGTATAGCGTAAGAAAATTCAATAAACATTTAATGATATTTTATTGCATAATGAATATTTATTAAGTGGTATTGTACTTTCTTTTTTTTTAATACAAATTGCATATATATATATATAGAAACAAATGAAACCTACAAAATAAAATAAAATATAAAAAAATTATTTTCAAGCCCTGGCAAATTGTATATTAACTCAAACTTTCTAGATTTGCTTTAAGTCAAAGATTTTATATAAATATTCTTATTATTCTTATTATTTTATTTGATATATGCAGATTTAAATAAACTAATCTTCAACAGCTGAAGAGGTTAAATTTTTCTGCAGAGTAATCAAGGAAAAGAATATAATTTGTATAATCTGATACCAATAAATTGTTATAATAATTTACTTAGAGATATGATTCACAATCTAAAATAAATTAAAAAAAATTCTAAAGTAACATGTAACTATAATTTTTTTTTTTTTTAAATAATGTAACAAATACAACAAATAGAACAAATTTTCATGATTAAATATTTTGAATTTCATTCTCATGCATAGCCTGTTCAGTACTGTTGTGCAGTTCAAATGAAACTGTTTACCAGTTTGTAATAAATAATTAAATTCACACAGTGCAGTTAAGTCTTGGTGTTTTATGTCTGTATGAACTTACACTTGCAGTGTGACTAATGAAAAATAAATGACAGTTGTGTGATATAACCACATCAAACTACAGTGAAATTTTATGTTTGAAAGTTTACTTTTTTCTTCTTCCATGTTTTCTTTTTCTTTCTTTCCTTTCTTTTTCTTTCTTTCCTTTCTTTTTCTTTTCCATCTCTTTAATTTTCTTTTTTCTTTTCACTTTTCTTTATTTAATCTTTTCTTTTATTTCTTTGTTTTTTTTTTTTTTTTTTTTTTTTTTTTTTTTTTTTTTTTTTTTAAATTACTTTCTTCCTTTCTAATTTCTTTTTTCTTTAAATAATTACTTTTTCATTTATTTCTATTTCTTTTCTTTCATTTTCTTTTTCTCTATTTTTCTACCACAGAGTATTAATCAATCCCAAAGCTTACTGTTTCAAAATAGATTTAAAGTGAAAATCTCGATATGGCATGCTGTACAGTAATTCCAGCTACTAGTTGACAATAAACACTGTTACGTGAAAATGAATTAAGACTTTTTTTTTTTTTCCCTCCAAATGTGCTTGGAAATTACTTGGTTAATCAGGTAATTCTTCCACAATAACAAAAGCCTGAAGGTTGAACCTAGTACACAAAGTCTGTTGTGAGTAACTGCAAACACAGAGAGTGCCTAAGAAAGTAAAAACTTTACAGCTTTGACCCATATTGATTGATTTTTGTTGTCGTCAATGACTGCCTACATAAATCAAAGCTCAAAATGCAATTTAGATCACTTGAAATGTTCAGTTTTAAGACACCAGGTCTCATTTTATTATTATTACTTGTTGTTGTTTTTGTTATTATTATTATTATTTTTACACAAAAAACAAAACAAACAACTAAAATAACCAGTACTTTTCAAATATTCATTCATGTTTACTTTAACATTTGGATATTTTTCTTTGTAAAAATAAAATTTAAATAAAATAATAATAATAATAATAATAATAATAAATTTATTTAATAATCTCACTAAAAAACAATGATTAATTTTCTACAATTGGTAACTGAATGTGACAAACATTCACAGAAAATCAGAACATCTTTCTGTTAGGAGCAAGGATCTTTTTTACTGGACATCACCAATTATGGAGCTTGGGTTGGAATCAGAAAAAGCACACATGACTCTATCACAGATAAAGTTTAGATAATCTGTTCAGCAGACTTGTTATTTACATGCTATGTTTTGTACCCCACCCTTCTTTTTAATAAAACCAAAACATAATTTAAACACACACCTACACAGAAACATACACATATATACAAGACATTTCCACAAAAATAAACCCACCCAAAAGGATAAATCAAAACACTACAAAAGACTATTAAAGAAGATTAGATTTTATGCTAATTATTCTTAAACTGTCAAATGTATATAAAACTAAATGCTAACAAATGAACAGATCTGCTTTTATTCATGGTAAAAACAAAAGTGTAAGACTTTGTTTATCTGATTAAGTATAATCATATTTACACATGGTTAATTGTTTCTTCAGGTAGAAGTGTATTTTCATTGTTTGATATTGATTTCTGTAATAAAATGAAGAATATTTTTTTTTTTTTTTTTTTTTACATTTTTGTGACATAAAAGTGAATGTCTGTCTATCTATCTTTTTTTCTTTTTCTTCTTTTCTTTTTTAATTCTTTGTATCAAGGTTATATTTTCTTCAGTGTGTAAACATAATATTATTGTATACTTTTGTAAAAGCTGTTGTGATGCATTAATAACATTATTACAGAAATTGGATTCATTGACTTTAAATCCCAAGAAAGATACTTTCTATACTAATGACAAGTGTCAGTCACTGGTAACGAAATTGTAAGCTTTATGTCTATCAACTGTTAAGAAATCTTATTCAAGTTTTGTTAGCCACAGAAAAAAAAAAACTTTATGCTGCATGGGGTTTTGTAATCAAAGAGTTTTATTGATCACCATTCATGGCTATTTTTCCATTATGAATAGAAAAAGAATTCTGTATGGTTGTTTGAAATCTTTAGAGGTAGCAGGAATTACTCACATCAAATTTACAGTGCATGCATATAAATAAATACAGTGATAAATGTGGGTGTCTGTATGTATATATGTGTGTGTCTATGTTTATTTCTTTGTTCCTTTTGTATTCTGTTGTCAGGTGTTTACTGCAAACTTGTTATTTCAAAGTGGTTACAATGTTGTCAAATGTACGACTAATATTTCTTCTTTTTTTCTCTGTCTTATTGCATTTCTGTACCTTTTGTTATACAAAATATTTTAAATAAGAGAATATATACAAAGATTACATGCATCCAAAGTTTGGTAACAATTAAAAATTATTAGGAGAATCACATAAAAGAGCGATAGATACTGTTAGAACTGGTAATGACATTCAACCATGGGTGATCTGCTGATAGGGGTGTAACTCTGTACTTAAACATTAAGTCAGGCTTGACCGCGATGAGATTAGCTGGTTAGTGATTACTGTGTTCACTTCAGTGAAGCTGAATGGGTTTGTTGATTGGTGTTAGAAATGTACAGTCGCATATTTAGATATTGTATCAAGGTTTTGCAAATAGTCACCTGCGGTAGTGAAAATTACAGGTACTCTTTGTGTTATTGGTTTTGTTTTGTTTTTTAATTTTAAAATGACTTAGAAATTTTCCCTGTCACTTGTTCTTTTGATATTTTGTTATTTCATAATCTTGTTAAAGAAATGAATTAAATTGTTATTTCCAGCTTTTCAAAAATCAGTTTCAGATGATGTGTAGAAATTATTATTTCTCTGTGGAATGTGAATGATTTTAGCAGCTATTAATTCTTATTTTACTATTTATTTTATTTGTATAAACAAATAATAAAACTATTCAGTAAAACATATTTTAAAAACAATTCCTCATTATTCTATTTTCATTGTCAGTTAATGTACTATTTATTTTGAAACATTAATCAATAATTATAACTATTAGGTTGTTTGTTAATGTTTGTGTATGTGTGTATATTGTTGGTTTTTTTGTTGTAATTTTATGCAGTAATTTCATGATTTTACATGCTAGCAGGTCAAATACAAAGACAGACAAAAGCCTATTCAGGTGTATACAATAGTATGCATATTCTGTTCTGTATGTATATACACCTGTGTGTACATGTTGGGTGTTTAGTTTGTTTGCACTATTTGATTGTCAGTATTTTCAACATTCATTATTAACTATCAAAAGAAATTAAGAAAGTTTTAGCAAAACTAATAATTTTTAATTTTTTTAAATTTTCCATCAGGTATATATATTTCACCGAAATGTGATTTGTAAAATGATGCGGGATGAGTTACCATGCTAGTAGATCTTTAAATCTTCTGCATGACCTTGTTGGTGAGGAGAGTGACTCAAGTTCTGAACAAGAGTGGAAAGAAGGTGGAAACCTAGCTGAATCTGGAACTGGAGCAAACAAAACAGCAAAGATTAGTGTCAGCATAGTAAGAAGTCCAAAGGCATTTGCAGAAGATACAAAAAGTGACAACACAAAGTCTGTTACAGATTCTAGAATGAACAAAATGGGTAATTCTGTGGATAGTTTTCCAGGACTTGAGAATGAAGAAGAAATAAACAGGAAATATGAACAGTTTCTGAGAGGTGGACAGCTGATGGAAAGTGGTGCAGAGGAAGAACTTGAGAACTGTAGGGAAGAAATGCTGGGGAAAATAGAAGAAGAAGCTGAAGATTTTTGGTCTGAGTCTCATGAAAAATCAGAGCAAAGGAGAAAGAATCATAAAGATTCCAGGAGTAGGAGTCATAAAGAGCATCATAGACATTCTGAGAGAAAACCACAACTTGAGAATCCTGATAATGAGAAACTGAAGAGAGAAGAAGAATATTTAGAAAATGATTCCATTTCTAAAGCTGAAGAGTCTGTCAGCGACAAGACAGTGAAACAGAAAAAGAAGAAAAGGAGAGTAAAGAAAGCTTTTGTGGTGGAAAGTGAGGAACAAGAAGGTGTCAAACAAAATGGTGGTTATCACAAGGAGAGGATTGATCAAGAGAATCATGCACGTCAGGATGCAAGATTAGGAAAACGGGAAGAGAGCACTGATCAGGAATCTGTGGGTGAAAGACATGAGATCATGAGTGATCAAGGACCCTCAACACAAAATCAGAAAAAGCGAAAGCTGGGCAAAAGGACTCAGTTACGTAAGTTCAGGTCCCTGGAAATTAACCCTGATTTGTTTTATGAAGAAAGACTGCAGCAGAAGTATGAAGAGCTGAAAGAGCTGGTGGAGACAGGGATAAGTCAGAAGCAGGTCTCACGTCAGTATCTGCGTCAGATGGAGAAACTGAGACAGCAGTATGGTAATGTCAGTCACGGGATACCTCCTTCGGGACGATCTCATAGTGAGTTAAAATAGTTACTTAAAAATAAAAAAAATATCGACCATTGATTCTGGTAACAGCTTTTAATTGGTTACTACTTTAAAATTCAAAGAGAAGTCTTATTTTGATTCTTCTAACCACATCCTTTAATCTGAAGACGTCAAATAATATAAATAATTAAATACCTTTATGTTTTGTTTGTCTTTGTTGATTTGTTGACATCTGAAAAGCAACAGATACAAATAGAAGATAAAACAGATTGTATTTCAGATGATTTGTTTTTGAATTAAAGACAATTTTAGTAAAAATGATTTGTTTGCTAATGTTATATTATTTGAATGAATCACTTCACATCAGTCAAAAATTGGTTGGCACAGTCCAATATATATTAAGACTAGAAGTCTTATTCATATTTTTCATGTTTGTTTTATTATTATTTATCAAAGATTTTTGAGTTTTATATTTGATTATAACTATATTTTCAGACCAACAGCCTGAAAGTGACCATGCCTACAGCACAATAAGAATGCTTCAGGTTTCAAATCAGTCGAGGTTTTCCCGATCCAGACCTCATTCTGCTGCTCCAGTTCGACAGGAGTATTCTAGAAGCACTCAACAACTCAGACCAAAGTCTGCAGCACCTGCTAGACAAGACCAGTCTATTGAAAGGACAAGGTACACATCAGGCAGTGGTAACTTCAGAAGTAGTAACCAGAATATAAGGAACAGATCCTACTCCCCTGGAAACAAGAAACAATACAGTGTGACGGATTCTCCCAGAAGCAAATCAGTTGATAGTGATTCTACATCAGAGGGTCATAGTCATCTTCATGGAGACTTTCCTCATGCAGATCACCAGCTGAAAAACACAGACAATGAAGCAATCAGGGAATGGCTGAAAAAGAAAAATGTCCTTATCAGAAAACAGAAAGCTGAAGAACGGAGAAAGAGAAGGGAGGAGAAGAAAAAGGAGCTAGCATTAGCAAAAGAAAAAGAGAAAAAGAAATTAGAAGCTCGTGAAAAATATCAGGAATGGCTGAAGGCAAAGAGAAAGGAGGCACTGAAGAAAGGAAAAGAAGACAGATACCAGAAAAAACAACAAATGGAAGAAAATAACATGCATGAAGCTTACCATGTTACCATGGTTTCTGGACAAGGCTTTAACTTCCCTCCATCTCCACCACTGTATAAAACAAAACACGTCATACGTCCAGGAACCACAATGGCTGATGTTAGGTCCAAGAAACAGACAGAATTAGCAGATACTGGAGAGGAAATAACAGAACATATGAGATCAGAAATGACAAGAAAAAAACTTGAGGAAGAAGAGAAGCAGCAGAAGGCTGTAGCTGAGAAGATACAAGTTGAAGGACCTCGTCCTCCTGCAACAAAGTTTGTGTACAAAAGACCGGTGCTTGGAAGGGTGAGATTAAGAGTTAAGCAGCAGCAGACATCAGATAAGAAAAATGAGATGAAGATCGAAACGCAGATCAAAAGAGATGAAATGAAGGCAAGAAAATCGTATGATGAATGGGTAGCAGAGAAGAGATTGTCCAGTAACAAGCTAAATAAAAATAATTCCATGCAGAACAAAATGGCAAAATCTGATCCTGAATTAGACAGGAGGGATCTCAAGTTGAATGAGGAGAATGACTCAAACACTGATGAGAATAAGAAGTCAAATGTGGATGATCTTGATGAAATAACTCATAAACTTGTCAGTGAAGTTCTGAGCAGTCTAGAGGATGAAGAAATTGAAGAAACTGAAGATAACAAAATCACTGAAGAAGATAGCAGTCTCAGAGTATCAGGATCAAAAGCTTCACTTTCCACTAGGCCAAAGTCTGCAGCAACTGTACCAGTGCCTTCTTTACTAATGTCCAAATCTCCACGGCGACCAGCCAGTGCCAAGCCTCAGACCAAAGCATTAAAGGAAAATGAAGAGGTACGCTGCAAGTCCCCAGCATTCAAGCTTCCTTTCCCTCCAGACTTGGGAGTCCCTAAGTATGTTGAAGCCAGGCAGAGAAAACTGTTTTCTCCAAAACTGTGGGAAAATCCACAAGGTAGTGAAAGACCAGAACCACAAGGGTGTGATGCCAATGAGCAGACATCAGCATCCATGGTCAGTGAAGAAAGTCCCAAAGACAGTCCAACTGATGCCAATGCTTCAGTGTCTCATGAATCTCTGAAGTTTAAGAGAGTATCTTTTAGTGAGACAACCACTGTTATAGAAGACGACTTTCCTACCACTGAAAACCCAGGTAATGAAGAGCCCAGTGTCAATGCTGAAACTCCTGGTGGTGAAGAACATTCATCACAGAATACTGATAGTGAAAAAGAACTGCTTTCAGACAAAATATTTATAACAGAAGACTCTTGATTTTTCAGATACATTTGAATAATAATAATAATTTTAAAAAATAAATAAAAAAGCAAGAAGCCAAATTTATTTAGTGTTGTAAAAGACATTTTTACATTTTAAATATAAACATGACGTGAATCTTCATGACAGTGACGTTCAATTAGTGATAAAAAAAAGTCATGTGATAAAACAGGTTTATTATGACCAGATAAGGTTGAAATACATCAATGGTTTATTATGACCAGATAAAGTTGTGATCATTGTTAAAAAGAATCATGTGAACAAAGTCTGAATACCTGTATTTGTGATATTACCAGAAGATATCATTAATATGAAAATTACTGTGAGCAGCATCGTAAATCAACAGTCATTATATTCATCCATTAAAAAATAAAATCTGTGATCTCAATTTTTAAAGATGTACATATGATATTATGCAGAATTTCATTTACTGTTTATAATGATTCAGTTAAATATATATGCATAGAGTGGTAGGAATCAGTAGCATGTTATATTATTATAACAGAACTAGGTTTTATTTACAGTAACAGAAACTGAAAACAATGCAGATTTTTTTGTTTTCTTATATAATATTTATAGAAATAATATATATATATATATCCATTTATGCTTTGGGAACAGCCTAAAACCAGTCAAAACTAATAAAGATATTGAACTAGTAAAATTTTAAACTGAACATGAATCACATAGCAAAAAAAGGTTTTTAAGAATAAATGAATGTTTAATGACAACATTTATTTTGTATGTATAATTAAAAGAAAATGACAAACATTTGAGGGGGTTTTGTATGATGATAATATAAGAGAGAAAACCTGTTATTCAGTTACTAGCTTTTCAATTTTGTACAGATAGGAAAGAACATTATCATGGCATTTAATATAACTGTCACGGGTTTGACAAAGACCATTTATACAAATATTTTTTTTTACACGTAACATTTTTTACATGTAAGGTTTGAAAGGATGTAAGTTTATATTTCATTTGTGAAATATCATAAAATTTCTATTGATGGTGTCATTGATAGACATGTAACATTTTTTTACTAAAGCTTTTAAAATATAAAATAAAAAATAGATCAAACCTATATACATGTAGTTATTTGGAATTGTTTCTTTCTGAATTCAGTGAAACTGGTGTCTTATTTTTATTTATCAAAAAAATCATGTTAAAAGGATCCCCCTATTCTTTGCTATTCACAATTACAAGTATTCAAAAGATTTAACAGAAAAATCTTATTTAAGTTCTAAAAGATCACCATCATCTTAATAATGATACAAGTTTTACATTTGTAAACATTCCCAGTTTATATTTTTGAATAGCTTTATTATAGAATATGACTGGCATTAAATCTTAATTATTAAAGATTGTTTAAGCCTAAAAATGGATCACTTTTTAACTATAGAAATGTTTATTGTTATTATTAGATTGAATTACAAAGCTTATAGTGTTGCTAGGTATGTATTTACAAAATATTTCAATATAATTTTTGAACAAGCTTAAATGTGATACATTTTTAAAAATCAGTTTAAACATTTTATTAAATTTATATTAGATTATAAAAAAACTTTTTTATATGGATTTAGCATTTTAAAACTTTTGTAATAGTGGTTACATCATTGTTAAAAGTAAAAAAAATTATATGCAGATTTAGCTTTTTTAACTTTTGTGACGTGATTGTCATTGTTAAACATAAGAAGTAGGGATGTTTTGTGAAAATGATGTGTTTTCCTGTGTGCTTGTGCTATTGATGTATGGATGTTTTGATGTATGGATGCATTTGCAAGGCTGTATTTTTTTAATAAAAAACATTAGAAAATACCATAGTTTACGAACAGATGTTTTTTCTCCTTCTGGTACGTTAGTGTTATTAAGAATTTCAAATAAAATGGCTGTAAAAGCATTTTTGTTTTGTTGTTGTTGTTAACTGTAGTACATGATGAATGTAAGATTTATTTACATCTGAATTAATTCATGACTCCTTATAAGATTTTAATGATTTAAGACAATTCATTAAAACATAATATTAGTCAAGCTTAGAAGTGTTTTACATAGTGGTCCATTAATTATCAACATCCAGAAAAACTGAATACTTGGTATTTATCACAGATACAATGATAAGATCATAGGTTCCATGCAAATTTGGGCATTTATTTAACTGTAGTTAACTAGGATTATCTTCTGACATTTTAAAGATATTCACATATGAAATTTCAACCAGATCTTTAATATTAAAATACATATTAATGGAATTCTTGCATGACCATCTAAATTGTATCTTTTGTTTTACGAAATCTGACATTTTATTTTTTATGTTACGTAGTTTAACTTTTATTATGAAACCTAAATTTTTAAAACTTTCTTCCAGTTACCTAGCTTTCAGGGGAGAAACAAAACAAAATTTCATTACCTTCACATTACAATGAAATTATCTCTTGGACAAAGAACACAAAAAACACCAATAAATTAATATTATTTTAATATGTTTTTATCATGATTATGACACAGTAAGTATTACACACATTATTCACTCCTATTATCAGTCTGTGCTCATTTAAAAAACCACAAAAAAACAACAACAACAACCAAACATTTATCATATCAAGAATTATTAAACTCAACAATTTGGTCTATATATTTTCAAACTATAATTCGGTGTTAATAAAGATATAATTTTCTAACATTACACACAAACCAGTCTTTTTAAAAGTATTTTAAAGTGAAGAACCAGATATACTGAAATGCATTATGTGGAGGTAACGACATGAAAAAACATGTTTCTAACATGAAAAATATACATCTGTACATTTGGACTATCGTGTATCGAAATATTTATTTATTTATTTATTTATTATTTACACAAATACACAAGATTGTCTATTACATGCCAGAGGTAAACATGGATCGAGGCAGATCAGAATCAAACCAAAAAATATTGTGATTTCACACATCAAACTTTTACAGTTTTTTTACTCATGTTCTATTGTTTTATTCCTAACACATCTATTTACAAACTTTTAAAAATAATAATAAATAAAATAATAATAATAATAATAATGTATGTTAATAGCAAGCATGTACAACAGTAACTCACGTTCAAATCTTCCATCTTCACTAATAAGGCTTCAAGCTGAATAAGGAATTCCAAGGTAGTCATGTACATGGGTTTTATTATTTATATACTGAATACTGATGTGTATGTGTGTGTGTGTGTGTGTGTTACGTATATATGTTTACACTTGATAAACGACACCTGCTAATTGTTTTATTATGTATATTAATTTGCTTAATGCTAAATACAGTTCAGCAAACAATATTTTAAACAATATCATCTATAAATTTTTATAATTCAGAATTTCTGAATTTATCTTACACAGTAAAACTGTGCTTAGTGCAAAATAACACCTGAAGTAATGGAACTAGGCTGAATTAAAAATTTACAATAAGGGTGTAAATTTATGCAATTATTCCAGATTAATCATGAAATTATGTTTTGCACAAGATAACAATGTCTTCAGGACTAACTAAACTGTCAGAAAGATGTTTTAACACTGGACATATGACAATATATAACTAATATAAATATCACAACTCGGTTAAACATTTTAACAATACACAATTTATATACAAAACTATTAAGCTGTACATAGATCTATCATTACTAAAATACAAACAATGACAACAAAAATAAAATAAAAAAAAGTAATGTTATTGGAATTGTAAATATTTTAATTGACAGTATTAATTGATTTCATTTCACTGAGAATTAATTTAAATTTTCAAAATAACAACAAAAATCATTATTAACGCTGTGTGAATTAACAATAAGTATCTTATAAATTTTACTTTGGTATATTAACAATGTATTAAATAAAATTAAAAATAATAAGAGTCATTTCAATAAAAACTAACAACAAGAAACAGTGTTATTTAAAAATGAAATTAGTATAATTAAATATATTAAAAAAAAGAAAGAAAAAAGAAAGAAAGAAAATTAAAAATCTAGACACTTATGTTTTGTCCACTGCCCTAAAAACTGATCCACTGGAATAATTTTAAGAATAGGCATGCAGCTTTTATTTATGAAAATAACTCTTCAAAATAGTGTTTTGCACTTAGCTGTTACTTATAAACACAAATGAAAAACATTTCTCCACACATTAACTATAGTTTATGACACTAAATTACTGTCATTGGTAATACTTGTTAACAGGCAGTGGCAAGGTAAAAATTAAATCAAAATTAAAAAAACTTTGTTAACAGAGTTCTAATATGCTGGAAACAAAAAGATTATGTAAGTATTTTGACACTTTTAATCACTATTTATCTGAAATGAAAGTAAATGAAAGTAAATAAACTATAATGATAATGATTGTAATAATAAACAATATGTATGAATGCCCATCAGATGTGAAACAAAGCATAAAACCTCAAACATATTTCTATTCATATAAAAAATAAAAGTATCCCTTTATGGCCACAGAAACAAACTGTTATAATAGTAACACAGAATTGGTTTCTAAATAATCAGAAACATTAACAGAATTATACAAAATTTAACTTAATAAACTAAATGCACCAAAATATGGGAGGGTAAAGATATATATATATATATATATATATATATATATATATATATCTATATAGATAGATAGATATATATATGTTTTCAACAAAATATAGTTTGTGTTGTAACAACAATGTGCAACTAAAATGAAAACAAATTCCAAATACAAGAAGCTATGACCTGATAAGGTGTATAATTTTCGTAAACTTCTTTTAGCACTGAAAGCTTAATTGAATACAGTAACAATAAAACTGATGGCAATCAAATTTAAAAATACAAATTACACTTCTATTATTTTTCACTTTTACTTGTTTCAAGTAGTAGTAGAAGTAATAATAATAATCATAATAATAATAAAATAACATCCAGTGTTGGAAAAAAACAAAAAATAGAATTTCATTAGCACTAAAAAAACACAAGAAATAAGTTAACTAGTGGATGGTAATTGTTATATTGTAAAAATTACAAGGAAACAAAAAAAAACCTCAAAACCCTTTATGTATTTAAACATTAGCACCATATTATCATATAAATACAGCACTGAATTATAAAGCAATAAATGTAACTAATTTATTAAGGTTTGTAAAAACAGAGTTATTCACTAAGTCATTGGCACTTTAGATCTAATAAATTTTGTATCATGAACTATGTAAGTACAAAAGGTGCACTGTGCTAAAACTGAATCAAGCTAATGAATATATACGAGTTAGAGAATTAAATAACAGCATAATATAACCTACTCTCTCTGTCTCTCTGTGTCTCTCTCTCTCTCTCTCACACACACACACACACACACACACATAGAATAAACAAAAAATGTTTTTATATATCAGTTAATACATAAAGAAATACATTTGATCACTTCGTAACACTTCTATTTTGTTAGTTAACTAACACAAAACTATCACACGAAAAATAAATTTTTGTTCTAGTTATACTATTCACAACAAGCTAAGGGAAAATAATGCACATTAAATGTTTATGCAGTGAAGATAACATAAAATTCATGACAGTGATATCAAAGTATTGCAGAGAGAACCAGTATTAGGCTTTTTAGTGACATCTCTTTGGTCACCTGAATAAAGTGTTGCAAGAGCATAATAAATAAAATCCATTTTAGTTTTTAAGACTAGTTGAGCCATGGTTAAATAATGATTTATTAATGCCAGTAATGTGACGATGTCTGCAAGCCAGTCAAATCATTGCTCAAACACAACTGAAGAATTTCTGTAAAACCTCACTGCAGAACCAGTATTTATGTCCCTTGCTTTGTTGTCAACAGTACAAATGAAATTATCAGGAAAAATTGAATACTATATTCTCTGACTAGTAAATACAAAGTATATTTTACAAAATTTAAAATGCATATCATGTTAAGCTGTCCAGTCACATTTTAAACTAGTGATTTTTTTTTTTTATGTCAATCTTTAAATAAAGTTAAGTAGGTAATATTTATTTATTTACATATATTCTTATAGTCTAACTAAAACACTTGTGTATTATACAATTATTTTCACAGTATATAATAACTATGTAGTAGTATGTCTTAAAAGCTTTTGCCCAACATTTTTAAGTGTTTTGTAACAAAGGATAACATAATAAACTGGATTTCTTAAGTTCAATATTTGGTTTGTTGAGTTAATTTGTCTTCACATCAGAAAAAAACAAACAAATTAATACACTGGTATGTTATTTAAGTTATATTTTTAAGAAAACAAATATGACAGCCAAAATCATTCATGACTGCATTCTTTATAAATGGATAAATATGTTCTTTTTGTGGAAACTAAAATGCTGTTACCATAAATAAATCTGTTATTGGAAGCAAAAAGATTACATGAAAGACTAGGATAATGACATTTAACACAATCCTGGCTTGCTATAACAAACACAACTTGGTAGAAGTAAAACAAACAGTTATACTAAACATAAACTAGTTATTCATGTTCTCATTAACATTCTGCATTAAACAAACTTTAACTCCTTGTACATTTTCTTTAACTGAAGTTACTGCCAAAAACACAACTTGATATATATAAATATATAAATTTAAAAAAAAAAAAAAAAAAAAAATCTAAAAGTGTTTTTAATTATGTCCTATGCACAGTTACACTAACCTAAAACAGCTGATATATTCTTCATTTTTCATTCTAAACTGATTTACCATTCAGACTATTTTTTATCATGAACATGTTTCTCTTTGTCCTTTGCATGTTCCGGCTCCTTCTTCTCGTGAACCTTCCCTTTGTTTTGTGCTGGCGCCACATGCTTTTTTTCTGGAGTTTTTTCAGGAGACTTCTGGGGTTGATCATGGTGCTGCATGAAGTCCTCTTCTTCCTCTTCATCCTCATCTTCAAAATCGTTCACCTCATTGTCTGATACAGGTGGTGTCGACGATCTTGACATTGAAGGGGATGATGGTTCTGATGCCGGTTTCGGATACTGAAAGTGCTTGCCCTTCAAGAATAATAATAATAATAATAATAATAATAATAATAAGAATAACAAACAAAACACAACAACATTAATTAAAATGATGCTAAATGCAGGTCACTTATACAATAATAAAAATAAAATAAATGTTTAATTAACAGTGGAATTACTCGTTCTAACAAGAGTGTTCAAGTGCATCTTTTTAATAAAAAAATGTAATTAAATTTCAAAATGACAGAAATAATAATAATAATAATAATAATAATACATTTTCTGACATGATACTTACTGAGATGCTGTCATCAAGACAAGCTTCGGGGTGAGTTTTCTTCAGTGCTGCAGATCGTGCCTTGCGGTAATACTGTAAAATATATTAACAATTAGCTTTTAGTTACAAGTGTACGAAGTTAGGATTATACAGAAAAATAAAGACAAAACAAACCCACATTTAAAAAACAGAAACATTTTCTGGTTTCTGAGTTAAGAATGTAAAAATATTTTTATAAGTTAAAGTGAAAAATAAGAAGCAACTGATGTTAAAAAAGAAAGAAAAGAAGAATGAGATTTTACAAAGGAAATAATGAATAAGAGACAGACAGAAAAAAATAATAATAACTGATTTAGAGGCATTTGAGAAACTAGAAAAATTTATAAATAATAATAATAATAATAAATGAATGAATGAATGAATAAATAATATGGATGTTTAGGTATTTATAAACACTTAAAAAAACCTGCATTACAGGAGAAAATTGTAATAAGAAATAAAGGCCCTCACCACACCCAGGTTACGCCAGTCCAGCAGTTCACTGAGTCGTTCTGTTCTGTTTCTTTGAATAATCCTCTGTCTTCTGGACAAACAGGTGAAGTCAAACATATTCTGAAAAAAAAATATTAAAAAAATTAAAATTTTTTAAAAATAAAAATAATAATAATAATGAAATTAAGTGAAATTTAAATAAAATAATAAAAATTCATAACCAAAAATAGAATTAAAACGAAAAAGTTCCATAAATAATCATTACAGTATAAAAAAGGATAATAAAATGTAATTTAACAGATATTAGGAGAAAATATAACAGATTTAAAATTCATCATCCAGACTGTATAGTTTTATGTCAATTAATTTTAAAACAGAAAATCAACAATGAACATTGTGTGTACACACACACACACATTCATGCCATAAATATCTATTTATATATATATATTTTTTTATAACATACCTGAGCTAACATCTGGACCGATTCTTCTGGGCTCTTGAAGCGTCGGTCAATGATGTAGATGCCGTAAGACTTGGGATCAGCTATATGGTCATACATGAAACAACCAAATCCTGAGAGGTTTGTTGTGATGCTGGGAATTCCCATCACAGTGCACTCAGCTGGTGAAAAAGAGTCAGAAAATGTTTAAAATCCTGGTATCAAAATCAAAACAAAATAACTGAGGTAAAATAAAGAACAAATAAATAATAAAAAAAGTAATAAAATACTCAAAATATATACTACAATGATTAAAAAAAAAAAAAATTATAAAAATAATTATTATTGCAAAAAAAAAAAAAACAACACAACTCAAAACATCACATTTACAAAGAAAGAAAAAAAATGGGTGGTGAAAGATCAAAAATATATCAGTGCTGAAATATAACAAACATGTGTAAGGAAAAAATTAATATTTAACAACAACCAAACATAAAGAAAACACTGCAAATCAGATGACAACAAATCAAAGGAATAAAAAAAAACTAAGACTCCTTGACTGATTAGATATATTATATTTAAAAATACAAGATGAACTGAGAACCCAATTTATTCTACAATTTTGTTACTGTTTACCTGGGGTGTATCCCCATGGCTCGTAATATGAGGGGAAAACACCAAGATGACATCCACGGACAAAATCTTCATAATCTAATCCAAACAGTGGATTTGTAGAGTTCAGAAACTCTGGGTGGAAAATGACCTGAAATAGATTTTAAAAAAAGATTTTTAGTCCTGAAATGCATGAAGACTATGACACACTTTTATTCAAATCACTATTCTGTTAATATGATGTTATAAAAATAGTAATTTTCTTTTTTCTTTTTAATTTTAACATCATTTGACATGTAGACATATAAAATATATGTGGAAACCTGATGACCAGTGATGATAATTAATTTTCTCTTCTCAGCCATTCTAAAAATTTTTTTTTTTTTTTTTGACTTGAAATCATCAAGATTTGCGAATGAACATACTTTGACCCTGTCATCTCTGTTGTTGAAAAGTCGACACCTGCGCAAAGCATTCAACACCTGGTCATTGTAATCATCAATCACGTTGTGGGTGCATATAGGTGGTAAACTTTGTCTCTGAAATTGAAAAACTAAATTATCAAATAATACCATAAAGAACATCAATTAATAAAAACTTGAAAATACAATGAAAGCGGAAAAAATTAAAAATAAAAAACTGGCAAAAGCAAGTTTAGTAATAATAATAAATACCAGAATCAAATTTTTTTATCTTCGGATTATTTTAAAATAATTCACATTTAAAAGATCTAAACTACACATTATGTAGAATAATAAAATGTCTTGATTATTTATGCACGTATTAAATGAACAATAAGTATTTCAGTGAAAAAAAGAGAGTCAAATGTAATAGGCTATTAAGAAATAAATACCTGTGCTGCAAAGATACATCTTTTAAGACGAACAATATCATCTTGTTCTAACAAATCATCACCAGTTGGCAACTTGCCTCTGAAAAAAACACACAAAAAAACAATTAATAACTTTTAATAATTATTTTTTATTTATCAGAATTACCTGATACAGTTTATAAGTAAATAGCCAAAGAAAAAGTATTTTATGACTTTTAAAATAGTTATCACAAAAATATGTACCATTTTTGAATATTTTTAATTATGAGAATTATATAATACAGTTTATATTAATAGTGAAGTAAACAGAAAAAGAAAACAAATATATATTTTATATATTTTATCATTTACTACTTTTTTTCTTGATTTTTAGCATTTTGTGATAGAGAATATACTAACAAGTTAGTTAATTAAATAGCCACTAAATTTATATTTGATGAGTTTAAACAAGAATCAGAAAATTATTTCATTAATGATTACAAAGGATGGAACGTACTGCAAACATATTTCAAATATTCTTTTGCCTATTTGGTTCTGTACATGGTTGACTGTTTCCTTCAGTTGTTTGGCAATGGCTTGTCCTCTGAGAGATTCTACGTTGAAGTTGTTTGTTCTGGCAGGAAGAATCATGAAGGCCACAACAGTCATTTCACTTCCAGCTTCCTGAAATCAAAAATTATTTATACATAAAGACAGTATTCAAAACAATTTAATATTAATTAATATTTTGATTTTCTAATCTTATTATCTACAAAGAAATCTGCATCTAAGAATAATAAGCATCCTTTTTATATTTAGCCATTAATGAAAAGGACTTTTTTTTTTTATGTGCCATAACAAAATGTGTCAATACTTTCAGAGCTGGTGCAAGACTATTAATTAGGAATTCTGTTGATGTAAAAAGTTTACAAAGTTTAAATACTTTTTCATTCTGCTTCATGGTTCAGAATATTTGATACTGTATATGACTGTCTAGTTGGTGTGACATTTGAAAAGGAAACTGCTATCAAAGAAAATATTCAAATAAACAATTTTCAGTCATTATTGTTCTATTTCAAAATACAAAAAAAAAAGAAAGAAAAAAAGAAATCAATATTAAAATATAAATTTGAAAACATTCTTACCTTCATGAAATGATTTAGCCGAGCTAAAGCTTCAATAAACATGTCAACACCTTTGTTTGAAAACTCGTACCGTCCTGCTATGAAGAAATATAATGTCTTGTCGAGATCAAAATCATAATGACTGAAAAAAAGAAAAATAATGCAGAATTAATTTTAAAAATTGCATTTAAATTATTCAAACTAATACATATAAATGATTACTTTTCAAATATTTTAAGCAAGGAACTCTAATATTCATTAAACAGCACAATTATGTACTTAACATTAAAATCTACTACTTACAAAATAAAACAATATTTTGATATGGTAACAGTAAATGAATTTACCCATAAAAATGTCCTCTAATAAAATCTGCGATTTTTTCTTTGTAGACAGCATGTAGATTCTGAAACTCATGAAGGGCACTAAATTTGATAACATTCAGTCCATTAGGTGTTATAACATCTGAAAATAAAATGTACACATTTAGCACATGTATCTTTGTATTCTGTGAAACTGAATATATGAATATATACATAAAAAGTGCCATTTTCAACATTGCTGCAAATAGAGATTTTAAGAAAATAATTTCTCTACAAACACAAAATCTACCTCAGCCAAATGAAATTGGTTTACTGCAGAATATTCAGGTGAAAGAAAAAGAATACAAGAACAATTCCAATCACTCTGTCCAGTAAATGCATATTTAATGTTAATTTATTATTGGGATTATCAGCTCATTAACAATGTACCTGGTTTTCTGTGTAGTAGATGCTCAGCCTCTATGCCAGTTATTTCAGAAACTGTGGCGAAAATATGTGTACAATGGACAGCTGCTCTTTCCATGCAGTATCTGTGATAAATCTGCCTGTCTCCTGCTTCTTTGTCCAAGTTATACTAAAATAAATGGAACATGTTTACATTTTGTTAAAAGTCTTCTATTAGTTTTATTCCTTATCTGACCTTGCAATGTTACATATGCACATTATTGCCAGCATATATATAGGTTAACAGACTATAGTTTATAAACACCTGACTTTCAATTTGAGACAATTTTAATTGAAAAAAACAAAAAAACCTGATGAAACTTATATGAAAATAATTTTTGAGGAAATGTTTCAAAATAAATAAGATTTAGGTTATTTATTGAACTCTTAATTATTGATTCTGTTATTATAAATTTTATTTAAAAATAAAATACTGGTTGGTGAAGATAACAAATCAGAATTTTCAATTGTACAGGATTAATATAATTAATTATAAAAACAAAACAAAAGGCAATATCTAAAAAAAACCTCAAAGGTTAACATTTGTGGCTAATGAGAATATAATTTTAGGTATTTAGTGATTACTTTAACCTTGTCAAGGTTGTTGTAGAAGTCAGATTTGCCAGCACAGAGATATCGGCCCAGCAGTGTGGCATGTGTTGTGAAAATAGTGCTGCAGTCTATGTTCCTTGTACGCAGGTACAACAACCCAACACCAGCCAGCCACTCATGGAAATGTGTAATAATCAGTGGTTCTCCAGGACAGTTCTTGTAAAACTAGCAAAAAAAAAATAAAAAATAATAATAATTAAAACTAATAAAAATAAAAATAATAATAATAATAATAATAATAATAAAAAAAAATAACAACAACAACAATATTAATAATAATAATAATAATAATTAATTAATTAATTAACAATAAATTTAATTATTATAAAATTCAGAAAAAAAGATTAAATAAATAAAAATGTATTAAATTAAAAATTATTAAACATGACAATTTATGAATATAATGTTACAGATGCATGAACCCACACTCAGTGTTATTAATTTTGACCTTTAATACTTAATTTGTATTAAAAAGGAAAAATTTAACAGCATAAAAACAAAATCCACTCTCTTTACTAATGTCAACAAGGTACAAAATACTAAATCATATGAAAAAAAATAATGATCACTATGAACAAACACATTTGTTTAAAGAACTAGATATTTGGATTAATATCTATTCATCATTTATTATTTACATTTAGCTTTCATTAGCCAACATTCAGTTAATTCATTCTTCTTCTACTGAAAATTAATCTCCATCATTTATCATTTAGCTGACAGCTTACAATAGATGTTTTCTTTGTGCTGAAAGCATTCAATCACTTAAAAGTTAAAGTACATCATTATGATATAATACCTCTCCAATAAACCAGGCAACGAGTGCTCCAAAAATAACTGCATCATTGGCTTCTCTGTCATGCCAAGGAATCCCAACATTACAAGCTTCCCACAATTCATGCTTAAATTCATCAAGCTTCCAAGCTGCAGATCCAATATCAAACAAGATGACTTTTGGATAACCATCTATCAACCAACGTCCAAAGAAAACCTAAAAATAGAATATTAAAATATAATCATAAACGATAAATATGATTATTATTATTATTATTATTATTACTACTTTTAACAAATTAATATAATCATAAATCACATTTGTTTTCTGAAATGTAACAAAAATTTTAATTAAAAATTAAACCACAATTATACAATTTTCAAAATGAAATAAAAAAAAATAAAAAATATGGATGAAAATCAAGCATTTTATAAATAACCAAAAGTAATATTTAAAAAAATGTAGTACTTAGAGCAAGGAAACTGTCTTCAACTGCAGATATTATAATTCATTTTTATCACTATGTTTTTAAAATATATATTAATATCATTATATATATATATATTTTGATCAATTATTATTGCTTTCTACCAAATGAATAGTCATTAAATGGTAATATACGTGAAAAATGTATTAAATGTTCTTGAGTATCTCATTAAAAGTACATATATATAGATATAAAATATATTAATTATTATATATTTATAATATATTGCCAAATGAAAAAAACATTACAACACATTTGTGAATGAAATAACACTTGCCATTATACAGTATACATTTACTTTATTAAAGTATACAAATTAAAAATAGCAATGACGAAAAAAATAATAATGAAGGCACTCATTTTACTTTAAGTTTAAAAATTTTAAAATTAATAAAACAAATAAATATATAATTTAAATTATTTTAAATTTGGTATGATTTACCTTAATTCCAGCATTTCTCATTGTTTGAATGGTGTCTCTGAATATGTAATTGTGGGGTTCAAGGATTTCAACCTCTGTTCGTACACAAGACTCATTGTATGGTCCCATCAAACAATACTGCTCTCCAAGTTCTTCAACTGTCATTGGAGCTTTTGTTTTTATCACTGTGTAAATTCCACCCACTGAAATTTGAACAAAACATTGGATATATTTTAAAATTATAACAATCATTAATAATATAATAATGAATATTAATTAATTTTACTCTGCCCAAATGTATATCTGAAAGGTGTTTCTTGAGTAATATATGTCAATAGGCTGAATGTGACAGGAAGCTTTTCACAAATCTGTCTCCTCACATTTCATAATAAACAATAAATTTAACTGGAGGTCTGTCTACTTACTCCTTATCTCTTCTTGGGTAAACACCCATTTCTAAAAATTCCACTGAAATATGGATTGTGCGGGTCAGTAATATAAACATGAAGACATGAAAGCCTTGCAACTAACTTCATAAAGCCAATTACAGTGGCCATGTTGAGGGCAAGGAAAAATTGGTTGATATGACAGTCAATGTGAGTGCAGACAATTTTGTACCTGAAATAAGTCTACTATGCAGAACCATTACTTTTTGAAATGTAAATGGCTTTTTTTGTTAAATTACATTTTATTTCATTTTATAAACAAAACTGATCTGAGAGTAAAAGCCTATATACTTCTCCATTAATAGTTTGACACCACTCACAGATGCAAGTAAATTATTTGCTGGTACCACAGTTATTATAATGGCAGCTTATCAACCTATGTCAGTATTGATAAAATTTGACATCTTTGAGAAGTGAAAGTTGTTTTATATCTGCACCAGGAGATTAAATATTAAAAATCATAGGAATATTTCATGTAAAATATCTACTAACAATGGGTTGATCTAAACAGCAAGATTTTTTTTCTTTTTTGATATTTGAACTAGTACCTAAATATTTAGTCAAACTTGTGCTGAGTAATCTTTGAAGTTCAGTCTAAACTGCAAGGTTTCCAAAGACAGAGAGAAAGAAAAGCCATCTGATATACCAGCATTAGATTATTCTGAATTATGCAACACACGCTTTTACTGGACTCCGATAAAAAAAAATATTTAAGTAATTTAACTTTTAAGACAAACTAACATCACAATGTTTTAGCCGATGTATTATAAATGAACTAACAAACCTTTATTTGCAACCTCCCATGCAATTTCAAAGACCCATTTATTTTGTGCAGCTGCAGCTGCACCTCGGTCAAGAATAACGTCATCGAAATCTGGCTCAACATTCTTCAGGGTCCTGAAAAAGCTTCCCCTTCGTCTCATCGCCATGTTGACTTCTGAAGGTTGGAAGGTTAAGGCCGAGTGCATGCACTTTTAAGGTCATAAACGAGTATTTCACTGTCGAGACTATTTAATCGGGCCGCTGTATCGTGGTCGTTTGATCTGTAAGTCAGTGGAGACAATTCGGTCTGCATTGGCACTGTTCCGAGATAATAGTCTACGGCGGGACAGTCTTGTGTCTTACTGGAAAGTGTGTTGTTGTTTTTTAACCCTTGGTGTGCGTGTTGTTGTTTGGTTTTAAATTAATGTATTTTTAGCGAAATAAATGAAAGCGTTTTTCTTGGTACTGAAAATTGAAATAGTCCTGCATTTAACTTCTATTTCATAGTATTTGGAAGGCGTATATTTTTATATAATAAAGACATAATAATTGCTAATTCTTTTGCTTGGCATCTGTTGCCATACTTATTCTTCTGTAGAGCATGCCAATAATTATAAAGCAATGTAACTTGGGAAAGGTATTCCTTTGTTTTACTTTCTTTTCTTTTTTCGTATTTGTATTTGTACGTAGCAAATGTTTTGGTTTGATGAAATGGCGCATGTTTGTAGTTGAAGGCAGTGAACTAAATTTTGGAATTTATTACATTATGTCTATCGTTGACATTATTATGATTGTAACAATATACTGCTTCTATAAACCCATCTGACACTACGATATTCTGTGATACGACATGCATAATTAACATACTTAAATAATATAATGTGTCACATTATATCTATCGTTGGCATTATTAATCGTTAAACGAAAATTTATAGTCTATAAATCCATTGGCCAAGTTGTCTGGAAGATCTTTGTGGTTACTGGACCACTCACAAATGTTAAAAAATAGTGAATGCTCAGTAGGCGTATTTAAAATAACGTAATTCTAAACTAAATGTGTTTGTTCATTGCTTAAAACCTCAGAGAAGAACTGCTAAAATCAGTGTACGTAACATTCTAGCAAATTGAACGACATAATACAATTTAAGCAACACAGATCGATCTAGACCAGTCATGGGCAAACTGCGGCCTGCGCAGCTTTCTGAGTGGCCCGCCTAATTTCACAAGGAAAATAACGTTAATTCAAATTTTATAAAATGAGTCTATTTTGTATCTACTAATATACTAAAACACATGTAATATTTTCTTATTAAAACAGTTCCGGAAGTAAATGAAAATGTGGCCCGCTTCTCGAAAAAGGTTGCCCATGCTTGATCAAGATGATTAATATTAAACCTGCAGATATGGTGGTTCTACTGTACTTTGGGAAATAATAACAGTATTGTTAAACTTTGGTGTCGGTTTCCATTTGTTAGGTCGTTAGTTCCTAAACTGAGGGTTGCAATGTTTAAATGCCATGCTAGCATTTCAGTAGCTAATTGTTGAAGTGTTATACTGTTATACAAAGGAATAAATCTCCTTCCCCCAATAATTCTTTTTACATTTATTTGCCCTTTTATGCAGGAGAGCACATGCCGCAACTTTTCATAAAAAAATTGTCACAAACTGGATCTGGAAATAAACTAACTGGCAAACTGATGGGAAAAAAGAGTTTATCCATTTTTGTTTACCGATATTGACTAATAAATTTAATGTATAATAATATTACAGAAATGCATTCATTATGTTTGTTTTCATTATTTTAGCGTTTATTTCTTAACCAAACTTTGGATGTAAATCTTATATTTAATCTCAGTCTTCAATAAATAACTGTTAATCTGGGTTTCCAGTGACATAAAAAAAATTTAAAAAAAAAAAAAAAAAAAATTAAAAATAGAATACGTTTACGTATACACAAAGGTGACAGTAAGAACTAAATATATATTTTTTTAAATTTACATTTAAAATTTTTTTGAATACTATATATTTTTGTAATCAGAATTAATAATATCTATACATTATTATTACAAATTCTCATCAGTTAATTCTAACAGAATACATGTACGTGTAGCCTGTAATATATTCTTATTTTTATCTCCATAAACATACGCATTGCATGAAATTACATAAATAACACTATGCAGCATAAATATAAGACTTACCTGATGGAAGGATGTATATTGTGCACATTAACTATTTAGCACATTTCATGCTATCTGAGTAGCACTAAAAATGTATTTGTGTGTGTGTGTTTTATTTTTTGTTTGTGTATAATGTCCTTTTGTGTTAGGATTTCACTGAATAAAGTGTGAATGATATAACACAACCAGTTTGATTGTAATAATAAATGTTCATAGATTAACAACAAAAAAACAAATTATAATACATATTTTTATTGTGATGGATAAAAAATATAAAACTATAACAATAAGTAATTCTGATAAATATTTCTCATTTCCTACATGACATTTTACTTTCATTTAACTTGATTATAAGTAAATGTGCTTACAAGTGTATGCATGGACGCACACAAACACTTTCTGTCAAGCACTCATGTACACATTATGCAGACACCTGTATGTTGAGCTTTTCTTTTTGTTTTAATTTTTCCAAATCTGTTTAACAACTCCTGGCTCAGCAGAATTCATTATAATAATAATGTTTTAAACCTACAATCAAAATTTGTTTGCCTGTGGGAATAATAAAAATAAATATATCACAATCTGCTATTTATGGCACGAAGTAATCACATGCTTTATAAATGTTTTCAAAAACAACAACATAAAGACATTCAACTGGCAGAAACAAACAAGAATTGCCACAACTATTATTTATCTTATGAAAAATCTGGTGTAACAGCTTATGAAGACAGAATAATATTTTAAATAGAATTAAATAGGTATTTTGGCAGTTTTATACTTTTTAATAGTAATAATACCAATGCAATGTGCATCCTTGAATTGTTTTTTAGCCAATGCATGATATAAAAGAAAAAACTATTTTCTTTTCAGGGTTATATGCTTTGCAGTCATGGAATCCTATTTTCTGAAAACCTCTTCTTTTCCAGAATAAGTTTTTGTACACCTCTTACTATCACAGTGTAATAAAATAACACTGAAATCACTTCATACAACATATTCAAAAGAAATATTAGTTCATGTTTTATGAAATCTGGTTAACCTATTCTGCTTTTGACAGGTGTCTACATTACCAACACACTAGATACAACAACAAGAAGCTATCAATATATTTAAATAAAATGTTTTTTTATGTCCTTACTAACTTTCAAGGACGTATATACAGACTAGATAAAATAGTACTAAACGATCAACATATTTAAATAAAATATTTTTACTTACTTCAGCTGGTCAGCAAATCAAATAAACTCGATGATATATTTAGCTTTTTTTCATATTATAACATTTAAAATAAATAAATAAATCTTTTTTATGTATTACAGCAGTGTGAAGACTGAGCTAATGGAAATCTATTCTACTTATTAATTTTATTATTTGTAAAATAAATCTTCTCAGCCAGCCAAGTGACGCAGCCTTTCATTCAACTCTTTCTCATTCTTCAGAAGTATACTGGAATGTTTTTTGTATGCTTCAAATTGCTACATTGAAAAAAAAAAAAAAATGAAAAAAAAAGGTTAACCAATGTTAATAAAATATTAAAATCATTATTTTCTTCAGTATTCCATTATGTTCATTAAAAATTCCAAATTTATACAAATTGGTGTAACGCTGCTATAATTAGATCAAGTAAATTTTTGAAACGTTTTTTAACAAACGAACAACTGTGTTATTTCTCTTGAAGGGGATTAAATAACAAGGTATGAATTGTTCTAGCAAAATCAAAACTTTACAGAGAATTTAAACATGACATTATTCTTGTAATTAGTATAAGCCAATAGATATATTTCATATATTTATTATTAGTTTATTTTTAACAATATTTTTATTGATTCTGTGCAGGCCTATCTAGTGATAACATTTGCTATAATTTGCATATTATTTTGCACAAAATATATAAGTGCAAAAATTAAATAAAAAATAAATATTCTGAACATTTAAAAAATAAAAACATTCCTGTGAAATCTGATTTTGTCTGTGTCCATTTGATAAAAATGATATACTAAAAAAAAAATGATTTATACTAGATAAAATTTGTGAAAATAAAATTAACTAAAGTATCTGAAAAACCCCAAAACATATCAGATTAATATATACCAGTACATACCTCAGTTCAAATGCAAGCGTGTGATTTTATTAAAACATGTTTACGTACTTGCATTAAAATCTTAAATTTTTTAAACTAATTATCTTTAATGTACAGGTATTATTCTTGATCCAAATTTGAAAATCAAACTTGTGATAATATATATATATATATTGTTTTTACCTTCTTTTATCCCATATTTTTCACTTTTACAGGAGTTATTACTGATTATTCCAGTTATTTATTTAGATCAAAAATATAAAATTTATTGCATTACATTCTTCTTTCAGTAATGATGAGTACTAATAAATTAAGGCATTTAACATTTAGAGTGAAATAAACTTGTACTGTGAAATGACAACAACTGTGAGATCTTGATGCAGTGATGCTGTGCAAAATACCTGTTTATAAACCTCAGCCTGAGAGAAAACAAATTTTCCTTTTTGTTGCAATAAATATTAAATAATATAATTAATGTAAATATCCTTGTACTAAATACGGTCATGTCTACACAGGTCAAAACTTACTTTTTCACACATTAAACATTGGTTTAAATAGACTTTAAATAAAATTTCCTTTTACAATTACTGAAGAATTACTGACAAAGATAGGTATGTCAACTGTATTATCATTTTGTTAATGAGTCTGTCCTACATAAATGAACATAAATTAATAAATAAATAAATAAATAAATAAATAAATAAATAATAATAATAATAATAATAATAATAATAATAATAATAATAATAATAATAATAATAATAATAATAATAATAATAATAATAATAATAGTAGTAATAATAATAATAATAATAATAATCATAATAATAATAATACTGATAATTACACATACAAACACAATTAAAAAACAATTGTGAAATATTCTAACTTTAGGATGTTTATCACTTAACAATTGAAAAACCTAATCTGAAAGAAATCATATTTTTTCTATAAATAGAAGCTATATTATGTAAATATATATTAAAAATTAATAACAGTAAAAGAAAGTTAAAAAGCTAACTGCATGACTGAAAGATACCTTAAGTGTCTCTTCATGTTTTTCTTTCATTTCAAGTAACTCTTCTTTCAATTTGCGAACTTGAAGATTTGAATTAACAGATGCTTCATTTCTCCTAAAACATAATTTTGTTTTGATAAAATTAAATTTTATTAGGCTAAATAACAGAATAAATAATTAGCCAACGAATATTCTATCACTTTTTGTTTTGTTTTGTTTTGTTTTGTTTAAGTTTTTTAATATACAAACAAATAAATAAGTTAAAAGGAAACATTTAAAAAAATAAAAAACATTATACAGTAAATACTTTCAGTATGTGAAATACAATGCACATAAATTAACAAACTAGGATAAATAAAAATATATTCATAAAAGAAGACATACCTGAAGCAGAGGCTGAGAGTTAAACAGTAAAATTGAAGTTGTAAATAACAGAATTTAGTATTAAAGCCAAAATAAAATCTAAATCTCAAAGTAAATGGATGTCTATATTGGATTGGTGTCATTATATTTGTTTTTACTCACTGAAATGTTTCTTCCATATTTTTCAGAGTCTTTTCCATCTCTTCAATTTTCTTCTGCAGTTTCTTGTTTTCACTTTGTTCCTTCTGAAATTTTATTTTAATATTATATTCCTTTGAGCCAACTTTTTGTTTTAATGTTATTTTTTAAACTCATCCACATTATTACAGATTGCTTTAAATACAATTTTTATTTATTACACTTAAAACCGTAAACTGTAAATATTATGAAAGCAATTAACTTCCAAAAGGAAGAAAACAATTCAAATTTAGAAGTGGTGTGTATGTTTACCAAAAATCTTAACTTAGATTTTGAAGATAACAGCTTTTAAAACCTAATAAAAAAAAAACCCAAACAATTCAGCAGTTCCCAAGCTGTGATTTTGGTGACATACTTGTTTATTTGACATATTCACTTACACAGCCCATCTGTTGTAAAAATGGAAATATTATTAGTGAAAATTATTATATTATTTATTCTGTTATTTAGCCTAATAAAAGTTAGTAAAAATTTCAAATATTAATGTTTAGCTGTCAAATAAAGATGAATAACTATACTGTGAGAAGAAACACTAAGTTTAATAATCACTGTAGAAAAAAAAATAAAGGAATGACAGCCTTCATTTTTAAACTGAGCCCAAATATGGAATAAAATGAAATATTAATTAAAGCCAAACAGTGGTGGTGTAAACAGCCTAAATGTATGTTGTATACATTTTTAAATATTGTTTTATAAGCTATTTATTTGTGCTAATAATAAAATATCAAAAACATATTTTTACTTTTTTATTGGTTGTCATTTTCTATCAAATCAATCTGTACAAAAATCCCTAAAGTCTAAGTATTTAGTTTTTTTCCCACCAGTAACTTTACTCAATTGTTCAGGCTTTTTGAAATTATATAATTGCATCCCAAACAATTTGGCATCTTATTGCTTAACTCTATTTTTAGCAAAAAAGAGAAATTATGAAACTACAGACTTTAAAAAAAAAATGTAATATATATTTAGGCTTTTTTTTTCATAATATTTTAGATACACATTAAATTAATATTACTACAAATACAAAGGAAGATTTGAATTCAGTTTCACAAACCGTGATGATTTTGCCTCTCTGCATCACTAGTTCCAGTAACTCATCTCTTTCTTTAGACAGCAGACTGATTTTGTCCTGGGACTCTGAATAAATCTGTTCTTTATTTTCCATCTGCATTTGTAACTTGTGTGTTACGCCTTAGATAAGAAATACAACAGTTGAAATTAATACAAATACAATATGAAATGTATTTCAAATGAAAATTATTAGAAAACTATTAAAGTCAAAATATGAAATAAAAGTTGTAGGAAATAATTACCTAAACAGAATTTGAATTAGACATAATAAAATTACTAGCTAATAAAAAAGAAATAAATATATATATATGTATATATATAATTAAAAAAAAGAAAAGAATAATAATAATAATAAAAAATCTTAACCACAATTACATGAAAATTGTACAGAATCAGTAAAATATGTTTTTCCAACCATTTTATACATTTACTGTGAAAAAAAAGTGTTATGAATCAAGAATTATATCTGGTGGATCACTGTGAAAATAATTCCGTTTAAAGTAAATAGAGATCTGGTGGTGATTGGTAACATGTTCTGTCTTCATTTACAATATACAGAGACTCGTGCATTTATTTTACAGTCAAGTTTATCATTTAAATTCTGTTATAAATAACAGCAATAACAAAGAAATGAGAAACAATTTTTGAAATTATCGTAACTTTAACTGCATGTATAATTTATAAATATATGAGTATGAAAATGAATTAATGAATGAATGATTAAAACAAATAAATCATTAAAATAATACCTTTTAACCTTTCTTCAGACTCCTGTAACTTCTGTTGTAAAGATTTCAGTTCTGACTGGTGACCATCTATCATTTTTTGACTGGTTGTTTTGTGCATCTCTTCCTTTTCTCTTATCTCTTGCTGAAGCTGTCTGTTATTAATAATAATAATAATAATAATAATAATAATAATAATAATAATAATAATAATTAATATAATAATTAAATAAATAAATGTTAATAATTATTTCAAACTGTCATATACAACAGAAACACTACCTTAAAGTTACTATTATAGTTCAAATAATATAGTAATACTAATATCTGTGAATTTTTTTTTTTTTTAAATTAAAAATTAAATAAACTAAAAATACCTATATATTAGATCTGTACAAAAGATATCCTGTTTTTGGTTTCAGTTAAGCAGTCATTTCATTTATAACAGAAAAAAATTAATTACTACTTACCTCATGCGTTGATCTAAATCTGAATACTGTTCTTTAACCGATGACCACTTTCTTTGTAGTTCTTCAATCTTCTTGTCCTTCTCATTAACGGTTTTAGAGAACAATCTGGCATTTTCCTCTCGCAGTCGAGCATTTTCTAATCTCAGTTCCTGATTCACTCTTTTATACTCATCCTTAAACTTTATCATTTCCTCGTGGTTTGAAGCTAAGTTGTCAAACCTTTGGCTAAGAATATCGAATTTCCTGATTTCCATTTCCAATTGCTCCTGAGCTTGGTCCCTGAAATCTACAAGCTCTTTGTTAATTCTGTCAACTGTCTGTAAGCGTTTGACGGCATCATCAGCCCTCTGTTTTAAAATCATAATTAATTGTGACTGTTCATCAATTCGTGATCTTAACATGGCAGCTTCAGTCTTGTCATCTTCAGTTAGCTGTCTGAGTTTGCTCAAGCTTTCAATCATGTTGGTCACATCCTGATTATAATAAAAGGTGATAAATTAACAAATTTAAATAATAGTAATAATACTAATACTAATAAAAAAAATAATAATAATAAAAAAAATAAAATAAAATAAATAAATAAATAAAATAACAAATAAATAAATAAACAGTAATAATAATTTTTGTACAAATAATTTCAGCATCCAGGCAGGGTAAAATGTTTGTTATTCCTTTATCATTATTTATTTATTTTAATAAATAACAAATGTATTTCAGACAAAATATGTTAACAAATAACAGTTATAGGGGATATACTCTGTCTTCCATCGATGGTTATACTACAGATATGTTAAAGTCTGTGTTTCATTGTGATTTTTATCATTCACACTTTCGCAAATGTAACAACAATAAAATAACGGTAAAACATACATAACGAAAATAGAATACTCGTAATGTTGTAAAACAAAAAAACATTATTACCTGATTACTCTCTGACAACATTTCATTAACATTTCGCGCAGGCTTTTGATTCGAAGAAGACATTTTAATTTCAAAGCGTCAGCGATGAAAAATGGACAAGTAAAATACAAAAATAGTAGCTATCATAACATTATTTAATTCGTTTCTAATAAAAACATTCATTTTTGACATTATGAATGTGAACCAGAACATTGGTTTTTCTCGGTTACTTTCAGTTTACTGCAATACTTGAATTATCACATTAATGTTTTTCTTAGAAGAGATCATTTGTCTACTCTGTCATACAAACACTAGATATAATAATATTAAATAAAATAATGTAACCAATCTCCATAATAATTAAATAAATTTTTAATTTTAGTTCTTTGGTTGTTCCGGTCCGAAGTTGTGATTTATGTTAGAATTTACGAATAATTAATCAACTGATTACTAAATATATCACCGCATCTATTGCATTTTAAAACATACCGCTGAAAATCAGTCGTTCTAATGAAACAGGAAAACAAGAGGAAAAAGGTATGTTTATCATACTTATATAACACAGTTGCTGAATTGTCGGGTAAAAAATAAATTTTAATAGTGGAAAGTATTTGTAGGATTTTTATTTTCAATGATAATTTATTCTGAAAAGACATTTATTAATGCATATTATTATTTTGTTCTCCAGTTGACCTGAGTGACACTTGTAGTTGTAACTTGCCACTGTCAGAAAACGAAAATGTCATTGGCGCATCCATTCAGTATGTATGTATTATGGAAAGCATATATATATATATATATATATTTAAAACGTTTTTTTAAAATAATTTATTTGCCTTTAGCTATTTTATTGCTTGAAAACAATAAAATACCTGATCAATAATCATGCTGATAGTGATATAAATTGGTAATACAAACTTTAGCTATACCTTATATTTTGAAGGGATTATAATTATTATTATATTATAAGCAATTAAATAAATGATAAGTGATAAGGTTTATACTGTGCCTGTGTGTTTATTAATCTGTAGAATAAAAGTGCCTATAGTGAATGTATTATGAAAAGTTTATTTGTGTGTATGTGAATTACATTTGATGTTAAGTTTTTCTAATTTTTTTCGTTTTGTTAATAGTATAACAGTGTAATTGAAAATGAGCAGTGGCAGATATGATGTGCTGTGGTCACCTACAGATGAACACTATTTCATCAGATATGGGACAACCATTGAGCTGTATCAGGTGATTCAGCAGCCAGGAGTACAGTCTAGTCAGAGCAAAAAAGGTAAAATAAAACATTTAGAATGGCTGAATAATCTATAAGTGGTATTAAATTGTGGAAAACTTTTAAATTAATCTTAATTTGTGAGGTTTGTATTTAGAAATTTGTTTATTTTACACATATATATATATTTTCAGATAAAAACTCTGATGATGAAATTTCATTTTTTTTTTTTTAAACTATGATTGTGAAAAATCTATTTAATATTTATTTTAAATTACATTTTTCAGCCTTCAGAATCTCTGATGAGTCATATGCTGTGAATGTCGCAACAAATTCTGACATTAATTTTGTTAAGGTAAAGTTTTCTCTGCATAATCTGCTTGGCAATTTTTTGTCCTGTAAATTTTTTATTTTAATTATTAATACAATATTTAAAAAAAAAAAAAAAAAAAAATAACAATAATAATAATAATAATAATAATATCAAATTTTCGTTTATTTAATTGTATTTAAATATTTAATTTATTTTAGTGCGTGGCATGGTGTCCAAGACTTGAACCCAAACATCTGCTGGCTGTGGGTCAGACAAATGGAAGAGTTGTACTAACAAGGTAAAGTTATCGATCAGTAAGAGAAATAAACTTTAGCAATTTAGAAAATTATTTGGAAAAGTAAAGTTTCAGCATTTTCCAAAAACAAATTGCCCAAAAAATCGAATAATAATTAACAAAATTTAATGTTTTAAGTTTTGCTAATCTTTGTTATATTAAATGAATACCTATATCTATCCATATAAAAAAAGAGGTAAAAAAAAATTTGATTTAGTAAAACTGATTTTAGTCTGACATTTTTTTTTTGTATTTCATTTGACATTTTTAGCTCTAATACATTTTGTCTTCTAAGATTTGAATTGTATAGAAATTGTTTTTGTAATGATTATGTTTTATGAATTTTTTTAAATTGTTAAATTTTAATTGAATTTTTTTTTTTTTTTTTTTTGTATTTTAGTTTTGGCAATGTATGCAGTCCTGGTAATGAACTGATGGGAAAAGAATTTAGTAAGTGTCATTTGACCCCTTCTGTGAAATAAGTCTGTTATTTCATTATTTGTACAGGAGAAGGTGTAGCAGTGAATGAAAACTTTACTTTAATGAAAATCTTACTTAAATATTTCTGCATCTAAGATGTTTTAGAATAATGAATAATTGTGCTCTAATTCGAAGCCTTCATTTATAAGCAACTAGAGATCATGGTCAGATATAAATTGTTTTTATGGATAAAAGATCTCTCTAATGTTTACTTTTACGCTGCTAATTGTTTTTAAAAGAAAACACTAAAAAAGTACTTAATCCTTTGAACCTTATGACCCCATCATTATATGATCTCCACCCTGAGCTCCCAGCAAAAATTTGCAAGAAAATAAGTTGTGAGTTATTTGCATTCATTTGCCAGTACTTTGTTGTCATTTATGATAAATAAACAAATACAGTATCTATTCCATGTTGTTATTGCATTTTTCACTTCTACCTCCAAAACTGAATGGCCACTGGTTGTAAAAAATCACCATCTGGGACGTGATTATCACAGAATCACTGTCATTTTCATTTACAACTTCAGTTGGATTCATGTTATTATTATTTGTATCATTGACAACATCATCGTCACACTCTTCGCTTTCAAAACCACCATTTTTCCATATTCCGATGCTTCATTCTCATCCTCAGAATCTGACTTTATCATTCATAATGCCTGCTCAGTTGTCACTTTCTTACAATCAAAAAATACTCCAAAAACTGCAATTGTTTGCCAAAACAAGCCTGGTGGGTACAAAGGGTTACATTTGTATTACCTTTTCTTTAATTACATTCATTGTTCATTGTTTAATGTTGTTATAGTGTTTTTAATTTTTTATTTGTAGTGCATAATGTAAAACATTCCAGACAGTGCAGCTACCTTTGTTGGAATCCAGTAGAAACAAATTTGGTAAGACAAGTTTTATTTATTTAATATAATCATTATAAGTAATACAACATTTTATTTTTATTAATATTTTATTTTTAGTTTATGTAAGAAAACTGGGGGTGATTTTGTTGGTTTTTGGTAGATTTTCTCTCATTTTTTGGCAAAACATAACTGAAGATATGTTTGTGATTTATATTGTAAATAATTGTTTTTACAATAACTGTTTTTGAAATAACTCAACATGTAAGTTTTCTTAAGGATCAGAATAAAAATAAATCTATTAATAGTAATTATTTAAGGCAGTTATCCATGCAATACTACAGTTACCATGATATAACAAAAAATGCATAGAAAAACAGAGGATAGTGTTTTCTGTGTGCAATTTACTTTTAGTGTAACAAATTTTAATTCTAAGCAGTTGAAAAAAAACCAAACAACAACAACAGATTTGTAAATACCTACTTCATTTTCCATTTCACACGTAATTTGAAATACAATCTTCAGCAACCATTACACTGCTCATAGTGCTGTAACATTGATGTTTTTTTACAGTTAGCTGAAGGTTTTAATGAAAAGTACCGGAATGATCCATGTGTTATGATATGGGACATAACTTCCACTAGTGACATTCTGACTTCAAGAACAAGCACAACAAGTGAAGGTGGAACAATTACCAGACCTGCATATGAAATAGGTATCCATTTGCATTTATTCTCTCCCTGTGATTAAAATTCATATACCATTCTGCTCTTCTCCATCTTTATAGCTTTGGAATCTTAATTTCATGTTTTGAATTTCATTATTTACTATGCAAAGGAGATTTTATTGTTCTTGATCTCACAAGAATGGAAAATAAAAATAATTATAAGCATTACCTGAAATTTCTAAATTAGGACCTTTGTTAATACAAATTTAATTAACTTTCATTTTTATATATTTTTATTACTCAGTTTTTATTTTGCTACTGCATTTAATATATTTGAATTTGAAATTTTTCTTTTAACTAATGAAAAAACCCAGATGGTTTCCAACAGTAAATATAACATTTTAAAATAAATTATGTATTTAGGTTTTGGTACAGGTGACACCAGTTCCTCATTCAGCTGGTTTGGTGATGGAAAAACTTTGGTGACAGGAATGAATAACAGGCAGCTCAAAGTTTATGACATTAGAGGTAATATTTTTAAAAACATTTTATTCTTTGGAATTGTTAACATAAACATTCGTAAGAATTAATTTACAATGAGCAATGAAAAACTTGTGACAAAGATATTTGTTCTGTGTTATGTTATGTTTCTATCTAAGAGAAGCAGTGTTATCTGTCTGATGTAAAATAACAATGAATGTGGTGTTGTGAAAAATACAAGATTAAATCATACTGATAACCTTGTTCAGAATTCCATCGGGTGGGGTTATATTTATTTGATCAGTGTATTAGTATAATCTAGTTTTGTTTCATTTTATGTTATGTTGTCATGTCATGTCATGCTGTTGTATTTTATTTATTTTACAAATTTGAAGAAGAAAAACAAAATTAAAATGAACATATTTGGATATATTTCTTCAAATTCTATTAAGTGATTTGGAACATTAATAATCATTTAGTTTTCAGTTCTTTAATCTAATCAAATATCTTCTTCTTCTTCTTCTTCGTCTTCTTTATCTTCTTCTTCTTATTATTATTATTATCATCATTTATTTATGTGTTTATTTATTTAATCTGCAGAGTTAACAAATCCACATCTTACAAGTCATCACAAAGGTGTGTATGGAGTATGCGTGGATAGTCTGAACAATGACAGAATGTTGGCTTCATTTGGAGAAGTAAATAATTACTATTATAGATTACTAAATATATTTAACAGAAATTATTTATAGTAATCATAATAATTGCTGAGAAAATATTTACAGTGATAGATAAAAACATCTGTTATAGAAAAAACAACAACCAAGTACATCTTTTTTTGAGAGGAAAATGTAAAGAACTAATATATTTTTAATAATTATATGCATTATTATTATTATACTCAAGTTGTGTATGTTTACACATCAGTATATGTATGTATATATTTGTCTTGAAAATAATTTTATTTCTTTTGATTGTGAATTTGAAACTAATTTTTGTTTATATAATATTTATTTGACCATATTTTTTTGCAGAATCAAGTAGCAATTTGGGACATTAGAAGTTTTGAAAAACCTGTATCCTTTAAATGGAATTTTTAATAAGATAATCTATTATTATCACATTTCTTTTGATTTAATAGATTATTATAAAGGAACAGAAAACTGATGTTAATGAAATTAAGTCTGTTGATTTTTCTTTAATTAAATCAGATTCTGACTTTACCGGAAGCCAAAAATGTTCTAAAAATTAGTTGGTGTCCTACAAGGTTTGTATATTTTTTGTGTATAATTTTTATTAATTATTATCATTATTATTATTTTATTTTAAATATATATGCTGCATGACTATTACAATACATTTTTTTGGATTAGAATGTTAAAAAAACAAAATCTAGACTTTTAAAATTATTTTTGTATTTCTATTAAATTAATAGTTAAAGGAAAATATATATATTTATTCTTTCAAAAAAGTGAAAGTTTTAATTATGATCATATCATTGCATTTTCGCTTTAATATTTTGCACTATAAGTTTTTTGGTTTTGTTTATTTATTTTCAGACAGGGAATGTTATCTGTATTGATCAAAGACAGTAATGTTGTTAAGATGTATGACATTAGACATTCTGTTTTTGGTAGGTTTTTATATTTTGTTTCTTAATTCTTTAAATGTTTCATTTATTTAGAAGTGTTTTACTCTTATGAAGTCATAAATGAAATTAAATAAATTATATTTACTGTTTTTGCATTCTAAAATTTTTTTTTGAAATCTTTAATTACACTGCTTGATATTAAAAACTGAAAACCTGAAAAATGTTTAAATAAATGTCACATACCAGATTTTTTTTCTTGTGATCTGAACGTTTTTTAATTTTATTTAAGTTAATTATAATCCTGAATTAATTCAAGGACAGACTGAATGTTAAAATTGTTTTTATTTTTCAGGTTCTGATGTCACTGAACCTGTTCTTATTGAAAGAAATATTCTATGTGAGTGTTTGGATTAATACATTTTAAAAATGATTTATGTTTTATTTATTATCATCATCATTGGTATTAATTTTTATTTATATATAGATATATTTTTTTTAAATTTATTATCCTCAATGATGTTCATTTTAATTTTATTTTTATATTTATCTTAAATGTCCATATGTTAAAAATTATTTATTACCATCATCATCCATATTAATTTTTATTTTTATTCTCAATGTTCATATGTTTATCATTTACATTTTACAAAATTAATTTAACAAATTAATGTTGGCTGTTTGTTGGTTCTGCTCCTTTGTATTAATTACCATTAAAATCAGAAGATTTGCTTTTAAAAGGTAATATTATTTTCTAAATTGTGAACTAAAATTATTTTGTAACATCTGATAGCATTCTGTCAATATGTGATGATTAAAATATAAATATAATAAATTATTTTGCAGCATTAGGTAGTATTCTGTCAGTGTGTGGTGATTAATATAGAAATATTAAATTACATTATTTTGAATATTTTTGGTATATAATAAATTATATATTATATTATTTTGTAGCATTTGGTAGTATTCTGTCAGTCTGTGATGATAAATATATAAATAAAACAAATTTTTAAATTACATTATTTTATAGAATTCAATATCATTCTTTCAGTCTGTGGTGATTAATATGCAAAATTTAAAACTTTATTATTTTGTAGCATTCCGTCAATCTGTTGTGTCGTCATTTTGCTGGCATCCAACTCAGGAAAATTGTCTTTTGTCTGTAGCAGTTTCAGGTGATCTCCAGGACATCAAGATGTATGAGAGAATTCCAATGGTAAAATTGCTAATTTTTGTTTCTGTGATTATTTATAAATGATATGTAACAAAGATATTACACTATAGTTTTAAACTGAATGTTAAGAATTTATAGGTGAATTATAGAAAAACAAGATTATTTTCTTTTAACATATATATATATAGATATAGATATAGATTTGTATATAACATACTTCAAAAATTATTTGAAGGTTAAAAAGATATTGCACTACAGTTTTGAGTTAAATTTATGTGTCATAAATCTTTACAGATATTATATAAAGATACTTATTTGAATGTTATTAAAGGTTTGTATGGCTGTGTAAACAAACAGCAAAAATATATAACATACTCCAATCATTATTTCAGATTACAAAAAAAGAAATGTATATAAAAATAAGCCTTGAAAAATGAAGTAAAAAAATAAACAGGATTCTGTCAACTGTGTTTCTTTGTTTTCAGGTTTGGTCACCATCTTTCCATCTTCGAACAGTAAATAACAAATCTTTGACAGAACTTTGTTTGATAAAAAATGATCAAACTGATGACATTTCAGTTGAAATGTATGACAGAGTTCAGAGAAAATATGGCTTTTTTGTGAGTGTATTACTTAATTCTTAAATAAAAAAACACCAGACATCTTAATGCTCACAGGAATTTAACTTTATTTATGGCACTTTCAAAAAACTGAATCTGAAAAATATAACTTTTTTTTTTTTTTGTACTATTATTTGATACCGTTAATGATTATCTTGAATTTGAGTTTCATCCATGATCAGAACAAAATATAATGAATCAGAAATATAAAAAGTATTTTGTTGAAACTATTATTTATTTATTTATTTATTTATTTAATTATTTATAAATTAATATTTTTAATCCATTAATTTTTTAATTATTGTTATGGTTTTTTAAAATGTGTTTATTTATTTATTTTTATTTATATTTTGAATTCATTAATTTTTAAATTATTGTTATGATTTTTTTTTAAATTTATTTATTTATTTATTTGACTTTGTAGTTGTAGTTATTATTTCTGTTTGTTTGTTACAGAATGATGACATTATCCAGAACATGAAAGTTGTAGAAAATAGACCTCATCTGCAGGGTTTGTGGCGATGGCTAGCATGTATCTTTTCATTTATTTATTTATTTATTTATTGTTTATTGAGATCCTTGAAATACTTATCTGCAGACATCTATGAAATTTACCATTTTCCTGTTCTGTTAAATAATCCAGAACTGAAGAAAAGATCTATTTTATAATTGGACATATTGTGAATAATTATGTTAGTAATTCAGTAAGATGGAGAGTACATTATCACAACTGATGTGTTACAGGGTTTATTTACATGTTAATAACCAAATATTATTCAAAATGCAAAAATAAAAAATAATAATTAAAAAAAACAAAAAACTGTGACTACAATTTTCTTGTTTGTTACTCCATTTCACCATCTTTAATTTTACTTGTAAAATATCTTAAAAGTAATTTGTTTGGACTTAACTATAAAAATTAACATTCAACATTTTAACAAAATAATAATCCTTTTCAATTAAACATAACCACAAACACTTTTAATTCTCAGAAAAAATACAACCTTTGATCCTGATAAAACGTACAAGATACAAAAATAAAATTTATAATTTTTATAAGTTTGTATTTCTTAACCCTGATCAGCTGCGCAGCATTTCTCTGGTGATGGGAATAAAACTGTAGCCACGACTGGCTCTGTTCAGCAACCCACATGCACGTGTGTAGGAATAAAAGGAATACTTAATTTAGAGAACTGTGACACTCAGCCATGTAGTGATCTCACCTACGGAACGTGGCAGGGACTGGAAGGGTCATCCAGTTCCTCCAGGTTGCTACATCAGTATGTTAGTAAGGAGAGGTAAATTTTTATGTTGTTAATACTCTCTTGTTTGGTTTTTTTATTTATTTATTTTTTTTATTTTACTAGGTTTTCTTCTTTTTTTTCAGGGGATTGTGATTGTTGTTGTTTTTTTTTTTTTTTTTTTTTTTTTTTTTTTTTTTTTGATTATTTTTTTTTAAAAATTTCAATCATTTTTATTTTATTTTATTTTATTTTATTTTATTTTATTTTATTTTATTTTATTTTATTTGTATCCTGTCTTCTTCTGTTCTCTTATTTTCTCTTCTCTTTTTTAAAATTTAAATTTATTTTATTTTATCTTATTTTTTTTTTATTTCATTGTTTATTTTAGTGTTACTTATAATTACTACTATTAAAAAACTTAAGAGAATTTAATATTTTAATTATGGAATGCCTTGAGGGTAACATTGTCACTATCCATGATCAACAAACGTCTATAACTGTCTAAGTTATTTCCTTGTCTTTCAAATTATTGTTTTTCTTGCTTTAAAAAAAATATATATATACATTGTTATAAATAAAAAAATGTCTGTTTCAGATCTCGAGCACTAGAGCTGTGTTGTTGGGTCACAGATGAAGATCAGCCAGTTACTCTTGATCAGTTGTTGAAGCAGTAAGTTTGCCTTACATGTCCATCTGTCTATCCAGTTCTCATGATCAGTGATAGTTGATGTTTTGACCTGTGCAGAAAAAATCCATTTAATTAGATATTATTTTGACCTTTTGAGTATCTTTTCTTACCTCAGTTGTGGTCATACTTTTGAATTTCCATGAAACACTAGTATTGAAAATTCATTTAATTTGATAGTTTTATTAATCTTCTGAGTACCTATAGTTACCACTAAGATGGTCATGATTTAGACTTCCCCATAACTATAGTCATAGATTTGTATAGTGAGTTATGACAGAACCTCTGGTGCTTAATGTCACATTTTTATTTCACCAGAATGCTGCTTTGTCTGTTTCTACCAGTCCACATATTTGTTTTTAGATAGCATTGCCTACCACAGTACTGAAGAGATTTTTTTTCTTTCTTTCTGAGCTAAGGTACTTCAAATCAAATTTGCTTAATAAATTGAACTACAGTGTATTTCAGGAGAAATGTTTTTATGTCTAACACTTAATTCTATGTTTATTTTTCAAAGATTGCAGAATGATTGTTTGTATGAAAAGGCAGCTGCTCTAGCTTTGTTTAATCTAAGAATGAAGCAGGCACTTGACATTCTTAGTGCTGGTGCAGATGCAGAAAAAGTTTTAACTAAAATTATATTTTTTTTAAATGTAGTTTTCAATTCATAAACATTTTTATGTTGGACAGTAATTTTGATAGCCATATTATTTATATTTCATTTACAGTTAGCTGATTTATTTTGGTTAAATTGGAACACATGTACAACTTTTTAAATTAAATATTTGTTATACTTTTAAAAAAAAAAAAAAAAAAAAAATTTTTTTAGAATCCTAAATATTTAACTGCATGGGTTTTTATTATCTTAACAGTTACTAAATATTGAACTGAAGAAATTTATATTGTGGAACCAAAACAGGATCTTTCACATGCATTTTCTCCATGTCTTTGATTTACAGTGTTTAATCCTGTAAATAATAGTTCCTCAGTCAACATCTCTACCATTACCTAACAGCCTGTTAATACATTACTGTGAAATAAATAAATGAAGCTAATTAAGTAAATTGAGTTGTTAAAAATGTGATACAAATTTTTTTGATTAAATGAAGATAACAAAAAGGTATTTAAATAAATGTAAGAGTTAAAAATGTTATGTAAATTATATTGTTAAATGAAGTTAATAAAAAGGTATTTACGTAAATGCAGTGGTTCAAAATGTGATCTAAATTGAATAGTTAAATGAAATTAATAAATAGTTATTTAATTAGAATAGTAGTAATTAATAATGTGATATAAATTTTTTTGTTAAATGAAGTTAATAAATTGGTATTAACGTAAATCCAGCAGTTAAAATGTGATATAAATTGTGTTGTCAAATGCTGTTAATAAAAAGGCATTTATGTAAATTCAGTATAATATAAAAATTTGTTCATTTATAAGGAAAAAAAAATCTGAATGCTGTAGCAATGGCACTGGCTGGTTACGCAGATGAGAAGAATGTTTTGTGGCAGAAAACATGTATGAGTTTGAGACTACAACTCACACACCCCTATCTCCGAGCCATGTTTGCATTCCTGGTGGGAGACAGAGACAGCTATAAAGATGTTTTGGTCAGTAGTTTAATAGCATATGTTCCTGGTTAGAAAGAGAAATCATTACGAAGATGTGTCACATCTAACTTAAACTAAAAGTAAAGTTATATTTGGCTGCTCTGTTCTGATAGTTTTATTTATTCATGTTTTACAGTGTTTGCTCCAGTCTCCTTCAGAATAAATGAATCTATTAGAATTAAAAAACTTACTTCTTGAACAAAAATTTTCCTTTTGTATAAGAATCTAGATTTTTGGTGACTAATTTTAAGAGAAATATTTGTGTTTTAGCATGAACGGGGAATGGCAGTGCAAGACAGAATAGCATTTGCATGTAAATACCTTGCTGACAAAAAGGTTAGTCTCAAACATGTTGTAAAAGCATACACACATATTTATGAATAATAATAACACAGTATACATTTTAAATTTTTATTCTTGTTAATAAAAGAACATGATTAAAATGATAATTATTTTTATTTTAACAATTTTTAAGTATCAGTTAGTTTCAGACCAAAATAAAATGCTTTGTTGCTATTTCTTTACTATTATTATTCTGTTAATCTGTTTTTAAATTTTATTTTATTAATAATAATAAAGCACTTTAAATACAGGTTTATTTGTTTTTTATTTTTTGTATTAACAGTTAAACGAGTTTATTGAAGAAATTACCAAAGAGCTAAAACAAGCTGGTGATCTTGATGGATTATTAGTCACTGGTAAGTTGTTCATATCTTGAATTAAAATAATAATAAAAATACTGTTGACCCTCAGTTTCATGGACCCCAGTTTTCCAGATTTCCTGAAATTCAGATCTAATCTTGAAAAGTCACAAAATTTGAGCTTATAGCTATTTCCCATTTGTTCTTAAGTTATTCTGATCATGGCAAATGTCTCTCAACCTATTTTCCATTAAGGTAAAGAATAAATTTGACAATGCAACCATACGATCATAAAGTAACAAACTTCCACCAGCCTAGTCTATTGTACGCATATGACGCATGACATTTGTTTACATTGGTTTTTATATCTTTATACTGATCTTACATTATTATATTACTTATTACATACTTGTTATGTGTACTAAAGTTTAACGTTTCGATAAATTTTTGGTTTAATATTTACATTTGCGATTTTCCAGACCTATGCATTTTATGGACTAGTGTTCCCCACCCCTATTAGTCTGTGAAATTGAGGGTTAATAGTTTAAATATTATTTTTACATGAACACTTTTGTATTTTTTATTATTTTAATTTCCTACTTGAAAGAAATAAAATCAATTCTCAATGTAAATTTTAAAAAAATATATTTATTTTGATCTGATAAAGGACAAATGACATATAGGATATAAATTTTTATGTTATGTTTTAGGTATGGTAAGTAATGTAATATGTTTATTCTGACTCAAGGAATGACAAGTGATGGTAAATTACTTTAGGAATGTTAAGTAATGTTTTATTTTATTTTGACTCAAGGAGTAACAAGTGATGGTAAATTACTGTAGGAATGTTAAGTAATGTTTTATTTTATTTTCACTCAAGGAATGACAAGTGATGGTAAATTACTGTAGGAATGTTAAGTAATGTTTTATTTTGACTCAAGGAGTAACAAGTGATGGTAAATTACTGTAGGAATGTTAAGTAATGTTTTATTTTATTTTCACAAGTGATGGTAAATTACAGGAATGTTAAGAATGTTTTATTTTATTTTCAAGTGATGATGGTAAATTACTGTAGGAATGTTAAGTAATGTTTTATTTTGACTCAAGGAGTAACAAGTGATGGTAAATTACTGTAGGAATGTTAAGTAATGTTTTATTTTCACTCCAGGAATGACAAGTGATGGACTGGATCTGCTACAGCAGTATGTAGACAACACTTGTGATATACAAACAGCAGCTTTAGCTATCGTGTATTCCCTGCCTAATGAAATATCCAAAGATGGACGATGTGCAACATGGATACAAAGGTCAAATATATATACATACATACATACATACATACACAAACACAATTTTTAAATAAGTTTAAAATAATATGGCTGCAAAGGTAATATTTTTGTAAATAAAAAAATTATATTTTTATAACAGTTTAAAATACATACAACTGGGTAGTGAAAAAAGTATAAAATGACTAAACTTGAAGCATATTAATGAATATTTTATTCTAACCATGTTTATCTATATATATTTTTTAAGCCTGTTTTACACATTTAGTTTTAAAATGTGTTCTCAAACTGGAAATATGTTTCATTTTTTATTTTTGTTAATTTTTTGTTTTTATTTCAGCTATCGTGAACTTTTGGATATGTGGGGTCTGTGGCATGACAGGTAATTGACTTTTAATATTTTAGTTTCAATGAGGTAATTCAGTAATATGTTTTAATAATGCAGATAATTGATTACAATTTCGTGTCTGATTTAAAACTGTTTTCTTTTGGGTTTTTTTGGTTTTCCTGCCATTCTGGAATTATTTAAATTTTTTGATTTCTGTAAATCAAATTTTTTTATATTCTTTTTTTTTTTTTTTTGGCTTATATTCATTTTTTTTGTATTGTTTGTTGTTTATTGTATTTTTTATTATTATTATTATTTTTTTTTTTTTTTGTATGGCTATGTTCAAGATTCTGGAATTATTTAAATTTTTTAATTTCTATAAAATAAAATTAAAAAATGTCTGGCTTATATTTATTTTAATTGTGGGGGAGTTTTGTGGGGTTTTTTTATTTATCTGTTTAGGGTCAGGTTTCATATTCTGGAATTTCTATAAAATAACAATTTTTGGCTTATATTTGTTATGCAGCTTTTTTATTTCTCCTTAGGGCCAGGTTTGATATTATTCATCAGCAAAGGGACAGCACTCTTCGTGTGCCTGCCCAAGTGTTTGTGAGCTGTAATTTCTGTGGTAAACACATCACCAGCACTACTACAACCATTGCCAGATCAAGATCTTACATACCACACAGTTTTGGTAGAGCTGTCCACTATAAACCAAAAGTAGGGATTTATAAAACTTATTAAGATTAAGAATTTTTGCTTTCCATGTTTTCATACTATTAAACTTATAACAGAATTTCTGTTAGTGTTGTACCATGTTTCCATTGGTTCAGTATGCCTGGATGTTCAGTTTTTAGTTCACTCTCTACTGTAAATTATAACTGAATTGCAAGCAGTGAATCATAGATGTATTTGTATTAAAACACTGATTGTTTAATTATTCAACCTGTAAGTTTGAAATATGTTAACTTTCTGAAATGCATATTCTGTTATTTCCATAACATTGATATGTTATTGTAGTGTTAATGAAACTTTAGTGTTTCAGATATCTTTGTACTAAGTATATATATTTTTTTGTTTTGTTTTAAATGTGTTGTAGATTACTTGTTGTCCCAGCTGTAGGAAATCCCTTCCCCGGTGTGCCTTATGTTTAACGAATCTTGGTACAGCTTCTGGAACTGGTATAGGCCAAGAAAAATCAGGTATTTTAATTTTTTTAATCAAATCTCAAAAAGAAATATTTTTACATTATAAATAAGAATAGATTAATCAGTGCCAGTGCAATTTATTGAGCTGAACACAGAACCATTTTCTTATTTTTAATATAGATACCTATATTGTTTTATGTATAAGTTTTATATAAATAATATATTATTTTGTTATAAGAAAAAAGGACTGATATTATTTTATTTAAACAGGATTCACATTATATTAGTTTATAAACAGGACTGACATAATTTTCTTGTTTGTAAATTATCAATACTGCCTTATTAAATGTAAACGTGCCTATTTCAGACTCTGAGAAAGACAGTAAGTTGTCAGTATTTAAAGACTGGTTCACCTGGTGTCAGACCTGCAGACATGGAGGTCACTCCTCTCACATCACTCAGTGGTTTAGGTAATTTTTATCACTTGTTTTTATTTATAACCATAGTCTCTTTAAAAAAGTAAAGAAAACATTTTTTTTTAAGGGGGTTGTTTAGACATTAAGTCTTAATTTCACATATGCTTCTTTTTTCTTTTTTTTTTAAATCTTATCAGTTTCTTATGTTGTAGGTACTCAATTATTACAGTAAATTTTCCATTTAATTATATACTTCCTTTTTTTTTGTTTCCTGTTGTTACATAAATTACTGTAAGACTATTAAAACTTAAACACTGAAGTATAATACTTTGCTGAATTTATTTCCTCATTTCATAAGTAAATGAATATTATTCATTAAAAAATTTGTTTCAAATATTTATAAACACATATAATGATATAGATCATTAATTTGGCTGATTTAATTTTGTTTTGTTTTTTATCTTTTGTAGCCAGCATTCAGAATGTCCTGTGACTGGTTGTTCCTGTAAATGCATGTCCCTGGATGCCACTGTATGAGTTTAATAACTCATGTACTATTGAAAGACCATGAACATTTTACTTTTTGTACAATCAGACAATGCCTTGAAATTCTTTTCTGTTTTGTTTCATTTGGTGTAATCATTGTTAACATCATGTTGTCAGTAATGTAGGAATGTGCTTAATGTAATTATTGTTATTATTATAAATCTGTTATATGTCTTTTACAAATTTGTTTTTTTCAGAATATAGAAAACAAGATATCAAATTTTTGGTTCTTTAAAAAAGGAAATAATTATCTTCTTAACAAAATCCAAAATGAGTTTAGAAAGACAGAATCAAATCATGAGTGTTTGTTAAAAATTTCCATAAAGGCCTAAAGGATTGTTGCAATTTGTATTATGTGTGCATATTTACAAGTTTTTTCAAACTCTGTGTGTAAAACTGACTTTGTGAGTGAACCTTTATTAGCTATACCTCAAGAAAAATATATATGCTAGAGGTTTTGTGTTAACATAGTAAAAAGAATCCAATTATATTTAAGTTGATTACAAATATTTGATTATTCCCCCACCTCCAGTATGTCATATAAAATGAAGTGCAAATTAAAATTATTAATTACAAATAACAATTTTTCATTTTGTCTTTTGAGTCTGGGTGCTGTATCTTATTTTTCATTGAGAAGCTGGTTATCTTTTATGTACAACTTCAAAATTGAGAAGAAAGCATACAAAATAATCTTTTATAAACTAGTGTGGTTGGAATGGAAAAAACCTATGAGTACATAGATTACTGATGCTATGATCAGTTTGAATACTGAAAAGAAGGAAATGGAAAAAAAGAAAAGAGGGGAAAAAAGTAATGGAAGTAGTGTTCCAAATTTAGATGTTTAGTTTCCCAAAATATATATATATTTTAAGCAATAATAACTTATAATGTGTCCCAAATAACAATCTGTTTTACCCAGTAATTATAAGTGAATAAATTCCCAACTGATAATCTGTATTATATAATTATGTCATTCTAGATCACAAATCCCTGCTCTGTAATTCAGTGAAAGAATAAATGTTCTTATTGGCCCATCAGTTCAGTTCTCTAATACACTGGATATAACAATTTCTTCAGTCATGTGTCCGATGCTACAGATGTTATGTGTACCAAGTGTTGTAACAGCTTGCATAACCCAATCTACAAGCTGTGTAGACAAGCCATATTTAAGTTTGGACCACTGCCAACACTGGACCCACATGTAGTTGTGACCACTTTAAGACAGTGTCAAGCATAGTTTAAGTAACCAATATAGGTTCCTCCTGCCTTGCTGACTTGTCATTATCAAAGGAGTTTCAATAAACCATATTCCCACATCTAGAGCCATTCCTTCAGTTCACTTTTGGTACAGAAGTGACTACATCTAGTACCATTGTTATGGATAGTAGCATTCCTATGGCTCCAGCTATGTTTTTCCAGGTGTATGTGATCTATGTAGCATTGCTATCAGTTGATGAGGTTCCGAATGCAAGTCAAGACAGTGGACCATCACAAGCCAAGGATTTGTCTCCTACTTCAACAAGATGTTCTTAGTGGCAGCTTCTTTGTGATTGTCTCCAAGTTGATGAACCCCCAATCTCTGACTGACAAGCTTTACAACTCTATCCTCCTTGTGGATGCACTGTCCATGAGACCACTCTAACCTACTGCCATCATACAAATAATATCTGTGAAGTGTAGAACAAAAAGTGTTTCAATATGGTAAGATGTCACTATCCTTCTGTCTGGAAGGTAATCCAATGGTTACAGTGAATAACTGTGATAATGTGATATGAATTCTGCATGTGGTATAAAATAATGTGTATGATAAGTATAATGAATATGTAAATGAATTGTTAAAATGTGTCACAAAATGTCATGTGATAAATATGCAATAAAATCAAAACATTAAATTGTGATTTGTGTGTTTTTTATGAATTATTTTACTTCCTGATAAAGTACCAACAACTGTTTCTTTCTTTCCATTACCTTTTTACATAGCCAATTTTGTTTCATTTTTTCTTGGTTCATTTCCATTATGGCAGCTGTGATGATTAGTTGAATATATAATCATATTGTCTGGTTGTGGAGCAACATAGTACATTTACTGCCACAGTTCAGCAGGTTACTGTCAGGTATAACTATGAATTGTTTGAACATTTTCAGGAAAATTAAAGATGAAAACAATGTTGACAACTTGGTACTGTTAGGTTTGTATGGGTTTTAATACCTTGTAGGAGCTCTGTGATAATAATGAAATTTGTTATTATGTATATATTAGAAAGGAAAGCTATTACTGGCTAGTATTATTGTTACTAATTAGTGGCCTTTTCCACTGATAGTAAAACAAACACCATATAATGTAGTTGGGCAACATCTTTTAATGGGAAACAGCCCAAAAGATTGATTCTTGCTGCTTCTGTAGTCCCAGGAAATAAGCCTTTATCAGTTAAGTATATATATATAGCGCAGTTTACTTAATTAATAAGGGCTTATTTCCTGGAACTAGAGAAGCAGCAAGATTAAATTGTTAAAAAATGTTACCCAACTATATATGTGTGTATATGTATATGTGTGTGTGTGTGTGTATATAGATATATATATGGACATTTTTTCCACTCATTAGTTCAGTGACGCAGTCTGTTTCAAAACTGTGTCAACATTAAGTATAATGATATGTGCTGTTGTATTAACAGTGAGGAAGTCGTAACATTATGCATGATCATACCTGCAACGGTAAATAATCTTACTTTATTATTCCAACATTCTGCGGGAAAAGATTCCATTTAATCTCATGTGTGGATATATTTAGTAAAAACCACTTAAAGTAGTGACGTTAGAAATATTATTAATAATTATTTGGAAATGCTTTATTAACATGTTGTTTCCGTAAAAATATAACTTATAAGCAAATGACCATGAACACGGATACAGTCAAAGCATGATCATCTCATTTACATAAAACTGAAATTCATCTACGTACGTATTTAGTGTCTATGCATTCAACATGTGTAACTGTAGGGGTATAGACGATCCTGAAAATACAGTAGACGTCTGAGTTCAAAGAACTAATGGGTATCTGCGTTTAGCACATCCCAAGGTAAACGATTTATATGGTTCTTTGAGGATAGGAGGGAATTACTTAGTAACATGATTATAAATAATTCGTAACGCTCTTACTGTGTCATGCTTTATCTGAAGTGAAATAATATAGAAACTGAATATTCCAGGTGACACTTCATGGTAATATTTTATAGATCATTAACCTGGAAATTAAACAGTGAACAACAACATATCAGTTCATACTTTGTTTCTGAAAAAAAACTACAACGAGCTTGTACTCTGAGTCTCACTCTCACTCTCAATCTCACTCTCAGTAGTATTAAAATTAACAATAGTAATGCAAAAACTAATGTAATAGTCCTATGTTTGAACTGAAATAATAGTTACATCACCACGATCGAAATAGTGTTGTGTAAATATTGTTCAGCTGTCAAACAAATGCTCTTGATTTCATAAAAAAAGAAAAAAAAAGAAGAATATTCAAAATCCACGAAGTAGTTTCGTTTACTCTGCCTGTTATCCTTCATTCTTGAAGTGCAGAATTAAGTTTGAAAACACATTATTTTTTAATCCCAGATAAATTCAAAACCTGTTATAATGTTTGATGACAGACCACACAATTATAAAGAACTGTTACGTTTTAAACGAATGTCGCGGAACAAGCGTCCTATAAATGAACTGTCACAGATCTGATATACAGAAAAACAAAATAAAATAAATAAATAAAAAAAACCTGTAGTTACTAATGAATCCTAACATACATATTTGTATTTTTTTAAAACTGTATGTAATAGCTGCATGCAGCATGAAGGATTGATAAATGTATATTGGGGAGCAAACTGTCAAGTGATGGGATATAAAAAAAAATGGGTTCCATTTGTGGAGAGTGAGAAAACATATTTATTATTATCATTATCATTATTTGTATCATTATCATCATCATCATTAAGAATTGGAACTTAAGTATGACATATTTGCAATAAAGAATATGCTCTTGAGTTATAAAATGTATCCTTTCAGAGACAACGTGTCACTGGGATCTTGATTGTATTGTCAATGAGTGCTGTTAGTGTCACAGTTGCAGGCAGAAAATTACAAAAATTTGTCACACATCTTTATAGACAAAAAAGAAAAATGGCAACATTGTCAAAACTGAATCCTGTTGTTGCAGTCTGTCAGATGACCAGTACTGGTGACAGAACCACAAACTTTGAGACTTGCATCAGTCTTATAAAAAAAGCAAAGATGAGAGGTGCTAAGGTATATTTATACATAAATGTAATTGAGGAATTAGGGTTAATTTAGATATGATTTAATCACATAAGTATTTTGCACATATTTAACTAGAGGATTGAATTCAGGCTATGCACAACTAATAAGAATGTAATTCAAATTAAAAATAAGGTAATTCTGAAGCATTTTTTAATAAAACAAACCATATATATACACATACAAACATCAAATGAATCAAAGTAATGTTATATAAAATAACATATAAAATGTATATAAACTTTAAGAAACATTTCAAAACTAAAAATAAACAGAACAGATTGTCTTTTCATTTTTTTTAAACATATCTTACAAAGCTAGATTTAATAAATTATACTTGGTAATATTTCTTAAAACTGGATTCCTTTAACATGTTTTGATTAAGGTTTCTCATTAATATTTTTAGATGGTATTTTTACCCGAAGCATGTGATTATATTGCTGAATCTAAAGATTTGTCTGTACAAATGGCTGAGCCACTAGAGGGCAGCACAGTGTCAAAGTTCAAGCAAGCTGCAGTGGATAATGGGATGTGGCTTTCTATTGGTGGAATTCATCAGAAGGTTTGTTTTAAGATGCATATGTAATTTGTAATATTATTAATACTTTTCATTCAAGCTTTTGTTATTTGTTATTTGGTAAAGGAAGATTAATGGTGAAAAAAATACTGAATTTGAAAAAGTATTGACAAAGTTTTGGCATTGGTTTTTGCAAAGAAATTTTGGAGAAAGCTAAGGATCTTAATCATTGGTTATTTATTTTATTTTTTATTTGTATGTTCAGGTATCAGACACCGAAAAGAGAGTTTTAAACACACATTTAATTATCAGCAGTGATGGTAAGATAAAAGCAACATATAACAAAAGCCATCTGTTTGACCTTGACATTGCTGGTAAGGTGAGGCTGAGTGAGAGTGACTACACCATCCCGGGAAAGCAGATAACACCACCAGTGGAGACACCTGTTGGTAAAGTTGGGCTGGCAACTGTATCCTTGAATATTAACACTGAATTAAAATACACTTTTTTATTTATTTTATCATTAATTCTGTGTAAAATTCTTAAACAAGGCCATTATTTTTGCAAAAATGTTTTCAACAAATATGATAACTACTTGGTTAGTCATTTTCATTTGTTTATAACCAACATATTAAAATATTTTTTGAATCATTAGACTAAATACTAAATAGTAGAAGTATGCTAATGGTGCTATGATATCTTTTAAAAGTACTTTATTTTTTTGAATATTAGTACAGTGCAAAATATTCCCAGCATCAGTTATGTTTCCAAATGCTTTTTATACTGTATAAATATGACCTATTTTTTTTTTTTAAGCATCACAAATATACTGTGTTCCATTAACTGACATAGGATGTGTGTAATAATTTACAGTTTGGTAACAATATTACTAAGTCAGGTGGCACACCTTAATATGTAGACAGTGTTATGATTTGAGGTTCGCAGAGATGTCAATAGCACTGGCACAGCAGGGAGCAGATATTTTGACTTTTCCTTCTGCATTCACACAAACCACTGGCATGGCACACTGGGAGGTCAGTTAGAATTATTATGTCAAAATTCTTCATGAAAAATAAATAATATCAATATTATGTCTGTCTTGGAGATAAATTACTATTACTTTGGTTAAACTTTTCATAAAGAATTAATAATTTCAGTATTATATCTGTATACTGGGAGATAAATAATAATTAAAACAATTTCAAGAAAAAAATTAATATGACATCATTTCTGTACACCGAAAGATAAATAATTTGGTGAAATGTTAATGAAGAATAAATAATCTCCACAATGTTAATTAAATACATTTATGGTGTTATTAAACATTAAAGAACCCTACATCAGATAACTCTGTCAATCCTTGAAGTAATTATTTTACTGTTTTAATAAAAATCCATTAGATATTTATATTCACTGTGCTTGTTACTTCTTCTAAGTTACTGTCTTTTCAAATATGTACTGATGTAATTGTTATTAATTATTTATTAAAGGTTTTACTTCGTAGCCGGGCTATAGAAACTCAGTGTTACGTGATTGCTGCAGCACAAACTGGCAGACACAATGCAAAAAGGTCCTCGTATGGTCATGCCATGGTAAATATACTGACAGTTTAACTCGTTATTAACGTATGATTTTATGTTTTGTAAACAGTTAATATGTTGTTTTCAATATTAATGTACATATCTGTGTGTTGTAGTTAGTTCATCAGTGGTAACCTCAGTATAATATGTTTATGTGTGTTGTAAATAGATAATCTGTGGTCAAGTCAGTATTTATGTGTTGTAAGTAGTTAATCTGTGGTAAACTCAATGTTAATGTGTTTATGTGTGTTGTAAATAGTTAATCTGGGTAATCTCAATACTAATCCCTGTTTATTGGTTGAAAAGATAATCTATGATTAAGTCAGTATTGTGTGTTTCTGGGTCTTATAAATACTTAATCTGCGGTTATGTCAGTATTAATGTGTTTGCATTTGTTGTAGATAGTTGATCCTTGGGGATGTGTGATAGCTCAGTGTAAAGAAGGTACAGATGTCTGCACTGCTGAAATAGATCTAGATTATCTGATGAAGATTCGCCATGAAATGCCACTTTGGCAGCATCGCAGACATGATTTGTACGGCCACATAGTCACATCAGCCAATGGTAAAAAATGTATACATTGCATATACTGACAATATTATTATTGGCTTTAAACACTACACATATTTGTTTATTATTCTGCTTGCTTAACATATTTCAGATGAAAGAAAATTTTCAGAAAGGGATAAATGTCTACATATATTAGTGTTTTAGACAGGTCACTTAATCACATATACATGCATGCACAGTCACACACACACACACACACGCAGAATATCAAATAGCCTTATTGATTTAATGTAACAGCAAGATTTACTTTTTGTACAAGTGCATCTCAACATATTTATATATCTGTAAAGTGTATTTCAATCTTTAACTGCTTTTTAAGTAAACTCAATATACGTATAAATATTTCTTACCAACATAAGACGTTTTTATAATGTATGCAGATTACTTTTTGTGTTTTGTTTAAATCTGTTGTCTCAGTAGACAGTATACTTGAATGACAATAGTAACATGAGAGATTTTTGTGTGTTTGTTTGACTTATTAATTCTAACTGAATAATATATTCACAGATAATATTGACAGTCAAGAGACTTACAAGTTTGGCCAATATGAAATCAAGTCAGCCCATGTTTTTTACAAGACAGCATTGTCCTATGCTTTTGTTAACATCAAACCAGTTGTCCCTGGGCGTATCCTTTTTCATTATCAGTTACTTTTTGATGTAAACATTTAGTACTGCTGAACAACCATATACATTTTATTTATTATCTACTAAATGAATATATATTCATTGTAAACATTAAACTGTACGTTTAATGATTTGAGAAAATAGATGAAACATATTCTGCATATATCCAAATTTTGTCTTATTTGATTTTTTGTGAAAAGGAAGTGTAAGTTCACAAGAATACAGTTGAAATATATCTCAATATAATCTTGTTTCTGGTTTAGTTCTTATAAGATCATTTTAAAAACAGTTTTTGAAACATTGTTGTTATTCAAGAAGTATTTTGTTTTGATGTTTAGTTTTTTAGGTGAAAATGAAATCAGTATACATGTAACTACAACTCTCAAGAACGGTTAGTTCAGAAATAAATCAGTTAATTTTGTTTAGTTTTTGTATTTTTCAAGATTGCAGGATGAAAGAAATGACCAGTTACAATTCTAAGATATAAGATTTATTCTGCTCAGATCAAATGGAGACTTTGCAGGTCAGCATAGCATTGCTGTGCTAATCATTCTAAGCTGATATCTTAAGACATATGAGAGTAACCAGTTAATCCAGGTATGGATAAACAAACTCACACACCTTGAAACTAAAAGCCATAGAAATGTGTTTATGAATTGACAAATGTTCATATGTTCTAGTATTTATATATATCCAAACTTAAACTGAAAAACCCCCCAGTATAACAAAAGTTCAGATGTTTTGGTATTCAAATATATTATACATACTGAATATAAAAGAATTAAAGATGTGTTTATAACTTACCAAATGTTCAGATGTTTTTGTATTCAAATATACAGTTTATATTGTTCAAAACTGAAAGAATCAGAGTTGTGTGTATGACTTAACAAATGTTCAGATGTTTTGGTGACATCATTGAGACCTGCTGAGAGGTTTGCTGAGCTGACTTCAGCAGAAGTTGCTGATGTATTTTCTGCTGTTCAGAGAATTTCCTCTGTGATGGAGAAGCACCATAGTTCCACTGCTCTAACCATAGCAATACAAGATGGAGCTGATGCTGGGCAAACTGTAAAAGTATGTTTATTAGTAAATTATTATTATTATTTGTTCTTTAAATTATTATCACCATTGTCTATCAGTTCAGATAAATGTATATCCATTAATATATATTTAATATCTGTATAAGGAAATTTGTGTGGATTATTCATTTTTTCATTTTGTTTATTTATATATATTTTTTATTTAGGTAAAGTGCTTGTGGATTTGTTGTTTTCAGGATTAGCATTATAAATATATTTTAATAAATAATTTAAGTTGTAAAATTAAATTGACATTTATACACTTATTTATCCTGAAACAAAATCCTACTGTTTAAAAAATTATTGTTTGTAATCATTTATTTGCAGCATGTACATGTTCATATATTACCAAGAAAACCTGGTGACTTTGAGAAAAATGATGATATATATTATGAGGTGACATTTTATCATAATTTTGTTCAAAACTATGGCACAATTTCCTATACCATTCCAGTGTATGTGGGGAATATGTAGATAAAATATTAATTGGTGCTATAAATAATGATGAAAAAAACCTAATTTTCTCTTTCATATTATTTTCTGTTTAAACACCAGTTTTATATTATTTATTTAATACAGAATTTTATTTTGATTTTTCTGCTTTAATATGCTCATTTTCTGCTAATGTAAGTCGTTTAAAAGTTTATAGATATAATAAAATGGCTATTATCATGATTATGATTCTGCTTTTATTTATTGTTGCTAATGTTCTTTTTTCTTTTATGTAAATGTTAGTTAATGTTTTATTTAAATATTTACAAAAATATTCTGTAACTTGTCTGTTGGAAATTTAAAAGATCTATACTTTTATTTCTGACAGTTGCAGAAGCATGATGCTGAAATAGATATGGAAACAAGGAGGAATTTAAGATCAGAAGAATCAATGGAGGAAGAGGCAAGAGAACTGAGAAAAAAATTCAGATAATCGAAGTCACTCTACAAATAACCTTGTTTATTATTATTATTATTTTCATCAGTGCTTTTATTAATATTATATTATTACTTTTATTGCTACTACTTGTATTTTGTATTTGTTGTTGAATGATCGGTAATATTGTTTTATATGAATTGTGACAGATATTGTTTTAAATTAGAAATGAAGAATTCTTTACCATATGGTTATTAATAACATTAGTAATAATAATAATACAAAGATCAGCAACAACAACAATTACAACAAAAACCCAAAACCAAGAACTTTGTATAATTAATATCATGTTTACAGAAGAAGTTTACTTTTTAACCAGAAATTTGAAAGAAAAAAGAAAAAAAAAATGTTAAAGATTCAATATATATACTGGATACTGAATAAATTATTTAGAGAAGTTTTCTTTGTACCAAAACTACATAATTAGATTTAATAGCAAGAGAAGCTTGGATGAATTCCTTGTTATTTATAATAATACACTGTGAAACCAAACTGAATGTTGCTACTGCAGTGGTAATGGCAAAAATATCATGTTGAGATGAAATTTTAGATGACAATGCAACAGCCCATGAGACTGAGATGTTTCAGTGGTTTATTTGTGATATTTATTATACATTTCTGAACATTTTTTGTACAGATTTTCATGAACATTTTTATATTATTTATTTCAGTGGTAATGGCAAAATATCATGTTGAGATGAAATTTTAGATGACAATATATTCAGTTGAAATGAATCAATCCATTCTGTTTTTCCCAAATCAGATTTGTTTACTGTAAAATGTCTTTTATATATATTAATTGTAACCCTGTTTTTTCATGAGACATGTTTCAATAATATTCAGTTTGCTGATTTTAAAGACACATTATTTAAAATCATAACAAACAAAACAAAAAATAGTTAACATGTTAAATTAAACAATCATAAATATATAACAAATATTTTCTTCCATTATAGTCGGTTGGTTTTAAATAATATCAGTTAAAATAGACAAAAACATCATTAATTTAAGAACAAGTGAAACAAAATATTTCTCTAAAAAAAAAAAAATGTAGCTCTTTTAAAATTTTACATAAAAAAGGTAAAAATTTCGGAGTAACTCCTAGCACCTCCGTCAGGTGCTAACAAATTATTAATCTAAGTTTCAAGATTTTCATCTAAATATCTATCAAGATATTCACCTGATGCTTACAAACATTATATAGGGTTCGCATATCTGAACAGTCAGAATCCAGGTCAGCTGCACTAACAGTCATCACGACCCCTCCGTCGAACCCAGTTTAAATAGTATCACTGACAAACATCATTTTTTATAATTTTGATATTTCTACATAAATCTTTTCTTTTCATTTTTTATTCACCTGATAATTTTTTTTTTTTTTTTTTTTTCATTCGAACCCAGTTTAAATAGTATCCGTGTTTATATGTTCATGTATATATAAATTATTTTTTAATTTTTTTTTTTTTTTACCGTGTGTATGTGCATGTATATATAAATTATAACTGATATTAACTAATCTTATTTTCTTGTGTGTGAGTGTATATTTTGGTGTGTGTGTGTGTGTGTGTGTGTGTGTGTGTGTCTCCAAAATACACACACACACACACGCACACATACAGATGCAATGATATATACAGATAAACATAATGAAATAGATTAGTTAACATAAGAAATAGACTAGTTAATGGATAACACACACACACACACACACACACACACACACACACACACATGAGTATTTATCTGTGTTTACCTAGTGACGCCAACCTACGTTCGTAAAAGTGCATGGCTGCTTAATATAGTTTATACAATATTTTATTTTATAAACAAAATTGATCAGAAAGTAAAATTTTGATCAGAGCCTTTCACTATACTATTAATTATTATTATTTATTATTATTTTTTTTTCTTCATATTTTCTAGTGTTAGTTACAAATGCATGTTATATACCTGAAATAACGAATTTTTGTTGCCTTTGAAATTTGGTTGTGTGGTGTATGTGGAGGTCTGTGGTGTGGAGGTTATGGGGTTCACATCTCAGCCGGCATACTACAAGAATCTGTGTATGCAATGCATCGGTTTCAGAGGTGTGAAAAAAGATGAGTCTTTTTTCTTCCTTGTTCATTTAAAAAAAAAAAAAAAAATATTCTCATTAATATATTCTTAGATTTCATTTATTAATTTTTATTATTGAAAAATCACTACCACAAATTTTATGTTTAGCCATTCATATTATTTGTATTCCGAAATGGCTTTCATATTATTTATTTATTTATTTATTTATTTAATATTTATATATATATATTTTTAATTATTATTGTTATTATTATTATTATTATTATTATTATTATTATTATTTTGAGTATGAAAGAAGCAATTATGATACATACTGCAAAATACTTTATCAGTGTTAGTTCAGAATATTCTTAAGACATTAAAAAATTGATAGTTTTGACAAGACATGTATGAACAATATTTTGCTCATTCATTTTCTGTTATTAGAGCAAATTAATATATATATAGAGAGAGATATTAATATAAATAAAAAAATCAAAATGCAATTAAGAATGATTAATTTCAATCACTTAATTAAAAAAAAATTTTTTGTTAAAGTGTCTTTTAGCAGTGATAATGAAACGCCTAAATGTAATTATTTCATTGTTTTTTTTAGTTTTTTGGAGGAGTTTATTAATATCAGTTTTGAAATGAATAAAGTGTAACAAGAACACAGCATTGTCACAAGTCTACATGGAATCAGGAATATACATTAACAGTTGTGACACATTGTTATACTGATCATTATTACGTATAAAGCATGCATGATTTAGATGTGTAATGATAGTATGAAAACAACCACAATCAGAACTCTGATCAATTAGCAAGAGGTGATTTTTTTTACATGCCTCTTACCACAGACAAGATGGATATATGAACATTAAAACGTATTACACAGGGATAATTATTCCATACTAGCTAGATCTTATTACTTTTTTACTGCATGAATATTTATAAAACATATCCTTTTTCCACATCAATTTTTCTTTTTCAATTTTCGAAAATGCCTGCAATGAAAGAAAAATTATGTAAAATGTGCTTCACAAGATATTAACGTTTTTTATTTTATTTTATTTATTTTATTTATTTTTTATTTATTTTATTTTTTTTTTTTTTTATTGATTTTTGGTGTACGCAACTGTTTTCTTTTCTTATTTATTAATTATGATTTTGGATGCTGTGCTTTAGCCTCAGTTCATCAAACACTTGAAAAATCAAGGTAGATGTATTTATGAGCATGGCCACATTCCCTGTCAGTCATGGTAAATAATTATAATTTAAATAATTATAATGTTTTTTTAGACAGTCTGACTTTTGATACATTTATTGTTACTAATATTGTTTTAGACACCTGACTACATGAATAAACTGCAACTCACTGAGCTTACTTGATTGTCACACTTAATTACTAACAAAGATTAGTTATCACATTAAAAAACATTTTTATTTCAGTAATCTATCACATAAGAATCAAAATACTCCACTTTCTGTAATACTAACTAATAGTTGTAAACGAACTGTTTTATTACTATAAATACAACCCGTGCGTGCATGCCTTTGCTCCACTGAATGTAGTCATGTTACACACACCAGGGTTCATATATTGTTACATGTACTGACACTTCACACACGTTGATATGAGAGTCATTTAAGTAAAAACCCTTTTCACTGTTACAGGACTTTTTCATGGATGGACACTGACAATTTCACTCTTATTCTATCAGTGTTTGAGTGATATAAAAATTATACAATCATAGTGATAGTGGTGCTATGAAAGTATGTATTGTTTGTATAAGAGAAGAAAACATGTCCACTGCACTGACAAATTTATTATGTGGTTAACTGGGTAATGATAATTCTGTCGTAAAAAGAAGAAAAACAAATATTCTAGGTTGTTTCTATTTTCACATAAATATGTCGTTTTTTATAAAGGAAAAAAAAAACTATGACTAATTTGTCACACGGTTAACTGGGTAATGATAATTCTATTCAAATAATAATAACAACAACAACAACAACACCAAAACAACAACAACAACAAAAACAACAGTGAAATAAAAATATAGTTTCATTTAATAACTTTAAAATTTATTTTCAAATATACTCTGCTATATTTTAAATATTTAATACATAAAGACAAATCCTAAATAATAAAAGTATGTCTCGTATTGTGATCAGGAGACAAAAGTTAGGAAAAAATCAAGAGACAAATGTTACAAAACTGAAAATGCCTAACAACATTTTGGATTGATGGTGACTAATGTATGTTAGAAAGCATTTTGGAAACGGATTATCAGAATTGTGTTTTTTTGGACAGCATTTATTAATGTTGTTTTTACCTATGTATACCTACATAGAAAAAGAAAAGAAAAACGACTTTTAAAACCAAATCTTTGTTAGTGATTTCTGTTATTGTAACCAATTTATTTATTTATTTTTTTTTTTTTTAAAGTAGAGTGAACTTCAAATAGTTTCTATTATTTGTTTTGTTTTCCACTGACTTTACATGTTAAACGAAATTTTTTAAACCATATTTTTTGTTTTTACTATTTAACAATTAAATGAAATAAAAACGACTTTTAAAAACAATAGTTTTATTAACAATACTAACTTTGGAAGCTGAGTTGGAAAAACGTTTTAGTACACTTTTTTGTTACAGTTATTCTGTATGCTGTTGAAAGATCTGTCTACACAAAAACTCAGTTTTATTAACTAAAACAAAACAATTGTTTTCCCAGTTTCATATCCCAGTCGAAAGATATATGTAACTGAACATGTGATAAAAGTTATGTGAAAATATTAAACTTTCTTTTTAAAAAAGTGTTGAATAGACTGACTATTTGTAGATTTATTATTAATATTGTTTTAAACACCTGACTAAATGAAAAAAATGCAACATAATTGATTTTCATACTTTGTTACTAACAAAGATTAGTTTCCAGCTAAAACATGTTTATTTCAATAAGAATGAAAATACTCCAGTTCCTATGATACTCGCTAATAGTTGCAAATGAACTGTTTCTTTATTATTTAAAATACAACCCAGCCTTTAAATGTGTAAGAGATCATATAAAATTTGCTAATATTATATACATTTATTTTTGATTATTTTAAAAATAATAATAATAATAAAACAAAATAACAATCTGAATATTATCACTGGTAGTATATAATTGGTAAAAATAATTCATAAATCTTTGTAAAATTTGTTAAAAAAAAAAAGATAATAAAATTTTTTAATGAGAAAAAAAAGAAAATCTAAAAATTTATCTCTGAAATTAACGAATGTTACAAAGTCTAAACAGAGATTTCAAAGACGTCAGTGTGCTGTCCATCCACCGTCCACTGTTACTGAAGTGCCAATCATCTGATCAGCTGCGGGAGAACACAGGAACACAGCGATTTCTCCAACCTGGAAAAGCAAAATCCTCACACTAAATTCCTAAATAACAGACACGTATATTTATCTCGGAACATCAGTGTATCTGCATTGTAGTGTGTGTGTGTGTGTGTGTTTGTGCGTGCATGCATGCCTTTGCTCCACTGAATGTAGTCATGTTACACACACCAGGGTTCATATATAGTTACATGTACTGACACTTCACACAAGTTGATATGAGAGTCATTTAAGTAAAAACCCTTTTCACTGTTACAGGACTTTTTGATGGATGGACACTGACAATTTCACTCTTATTTTATCAGTGTTTGAGTGATATAAAATCGTACAAAGAAAATAGTGATAGTGGTGCTATGTAATTATGTTTTTTTTCTTTATAAAAGAAGAAAACATGTCCATTGCATTGACAAATTTAGTATGTGGTTAACTGGTAAAAAGAGAAAAAAAAACAATTTTTCATTTTTTTTTCTATTTTCACATAAATATGTCATTTTTGTATAAAAGAAGAAAACACTGCCATTGTATGACTAATTTGTTACATGGTTAATTGGGTAATGATAATTCTGTTCAAATAATAATAATAATAATAATAATAATAATAATAATAATAATAATAATAATAATAATAATAATAATAACAACAACAACAACAACAACAACAACAACAATAATAGTGAATTAAAATTATAATTTCATTTAATAACATTAAAATTAATTTTGACATAAGCATGTTTTTCAAATATGCTCTGATATATTTTAAATATTTAATACATCAAGACAAATCCTAAATAATAAAAGTATGTCTCGTATTGTGATCAATCACACTTTTTACCTTTCCAGTCTTCCAGATACATTTCCTTAACTGAAATAACTAAAAACAAAAGAAAAAAAAAAAAAAAGCTGTCACATAACCAGCCAAAAGTTCATCAGCTGAAGGAAACCATCAGGTGAATGTTAAAAGGAGATTCTCAGGAGACAAAAGTTAGGAAAAAAATCAAGAGACAAATGTTACAAAACTGAAAATGCCTAACAACATTTTGGATTCATGTGACCATGTATGTTAGAAAGCATTTTCAAAACAGGTTATCAAGATTGTGTTTTTTGGACAGCACTTATTACTGTTGTTTTTACCTATGTATACCTACCATACATCTGGTGTATTTATCTGTTCCACTGTTACAGGGTTTTTTGATGGATGGACACTGAAAATTTCACTCTTAAATAAAACAGAAAGATTTTAGTTAGTTACATGTTTATAATGCATAAATAAAATATTTTTAAAACTTTAAAAAATTGACAGTTTTGACAAGACGTATGAAAAATATTTGGCTCATTCATTTTCTGTCATTAGAGCAAATTAATATATATATGGTGGGATAAATCAAAAAAATTAAAATGCAATTAAGAATTATTCATTTCAGTCACTTATTTAGTAGCTGTTAATAAAATATTCATTCTTTCTGCTCCTTGTTCGACACGGTTAGTTCTGCCAAGACAGATTTTTACAAGATTTTTCTCAAAGTTGAGGATTTCATGTCCAGTTAATCTACAAGTAAACTCTTGTAAGTGCTTTATTTCCATGATTAGATGTAACATAATCAGACAGGCATAACGTGTTTGTTCTCGATGGGGGATGGATGTCCCATGGTTGCTGAGGGGCCCTTCTTAGCTGTTAGGACCCGGAACAAAGTGTCGACTGGAACCCCTCTTATAGGCCACGGGCACGGTTTCTTAGAATATGTGCTGGGCAACCTACTCCAATTAATAATCTCTTTTCCAACATTTTCTTCGAATGTGAAAACACATCATTTCCTTCTTCATGACACTCGAGTCCTCCAAACATTGTACTGCAATTGTCACCTGTGAATGCCACACACTTTTCAGAGAGTTTATTTTTATCTCTAGCCTCTCTTTTACATAATTACCATATCTGTCTGCAGTCTCATTATGCTTATTCATAAACTAAATCAGTTTCGACTATTCTTCCAATCATAATAATTCATAATTACAGGAAACAGCTTTAAGGTATCATGTATGTTTCCATCTGTAGTTATTTCACAGAATGCGATTTCATTTTCTTTAAAACCTTTCAAGACAACATCAGTAGAATGCAGTGCAAGCTCAGATGTAACAATTGGTTCTATCTTTGTTCGAGCTCTAGAAAATCTCTTTGCCAACTCAGTTTCAGTGAAAGTCTTTTTCAGCAAAACAGATGAACAATCCACGGATTAAAAGACTGTCGTGATGTTTAACGGTGTGAAATGCATCAGTACCTTCTGCAGCATCCAGAGCGTCTTCTCTTTTACTTCCTTTTGTTCCGTCAGTTTCATTGATGAGCTCTCTCCTCGCACTGCTCTCACGTGTTTTTCACATGTATGTGTAAATCACCAATACCTCTATATGCCACAGAGACTAATTTTCCTGATTTGCACACCAAAACTCTGCTTGCCATTTACACCTTCCTATCTTAAAGCAAGGGACTTTTGAAGAATTTCTGAAATATCTTCCCCTATTCCAAATTTTAACATGCTGGAAAATACGGACTTACAACCCTACCTGTATATTTTTTCACCTGAGTATCTATTTATGTCTAATACGTGGCCCCGACCTACTTTCGGAAAAGTTCGTGGATTTTTGTTATAATTTATAAAATATTTTTAAAACTGATCAAAATGTAAATTTGTGGATTTGTTTCTCCAAAAATAGATCAGTGCTGTTCACCATACTATTTATATTTTTCATATTTTCAAAAAAAAAAAAAAGAAAACCTTTATAGACGTAGTTGCAAACGGGTGTTATATACCTGTAACAAACTAGTTCAGTTGCCTTCTTAATTCGGTTGTGTGGTATACGCCGTGAACCATCGTGTCGAAGGTATGAGGTTCAAGTCTCAACCGACATGTTGCGGGAATCTGTGTATACAACCCGTCCTATTCTGAGGTGTGAAAAAAACCCTTTTTCCATTCTTTAATATTTTCTGATTAATTTATTCTTACATTTCATTTATTTATTTCTTTATTTTTTTTTAAATCTCTATCACACATTTTAAATTTTTATGTACTGTCATTCAAATTACATGTATTTAAAGTATTAAGGGATACTGGCATTTAGAAATGGCTTTAATATTATTTATTTATTTATTATTATTATTACTATTACTATTACTATTATTATTATTATTATTATTATTATTATTATTATTATTATTATTTTTTTTTTTTTTTTTTTTTTATCATGACAGAAGCAGTTATGATGCATATTAGAAAACACTTTGCAACTGTTAGGTCAAACTATTTTCAACACATCAAAAAATCGCTAGTAATTTGAGCTAATGTATACATTAATATTGTAGTACTTAAAGCTTTGTAAGAAAAAAAAAAATACAAAGAAAAAGAAAAGAAAAACGATTTTTAAAACCAAATCTTTGTTAGTGATTTCTGTTACTGTAACCAATTTTTTTTATTTTTTTTTATTTTTTTTTAAAAATCGAGTGAACTTCAAATAATTTCTATTATTTGTTTTGTTTTCTACTGACTGTACATGTTAAACGAAATAAAATCGATTTTTTAAACCATATTTTTTGTTTTTGCTATTTAACAATTAAATGAAATAAAAACGACTTTTAAAAAACAATAGTTTTATTAACAATACTAACTTTGGAAGCTGAGTTGGAAAACATATTAGTACTTTTTTTTAACAGTTATTCTGTATGCTGTTGAAAGATCTGTCTACACAAAAACTCAGTTTTATTAACTAAAACAAAACAATGGTTTTCCCAGTTTCATATCCCAGTCGGAAGATATATGTAACTGAACATGTGATAAAAGTTATGCGAAAATATTAAACTTTCTTTTTAAAAAAGTGTTGAATAGACTGACTATTTGCAGATTTATTATTATTAATATTGTTTTAAACACCTGATTACATGAAAAAAATGCAACATAATTGATTTTCATACTTTGTTACTAACAAAGATTAGTTTCCAGAGAAAACATTTTTATTTCAATAAGAATGAAAATACTCCAGTTCCTATGATACTCGCTAATAGTTGCAAATGAACTGTTTCTTTATTATTTAAAATACATCCCAGCCTTTAAAAGTGTCAGTGATCATATAAAATTTGCTAATATTATATACATTTATTTTTGATTATTTTAAAAATAATAATAATAATAAAACAAAATAACAATCTGAATATTATCACTGGTAGTATATAACTGGTAAAAATAATTCATAAATCTTTGTAAAATTTGTTAAAAAAAAAAGAATAAAAAAACATTTAATGAGAAAAAAAAGAAAATCTATAAATTTATCCATCCACCGTCCACTGTTACTGAAGTGCCAATCATCTGATCAGCTGCGGGAGAACACAGGAACACAGCGATTTCTCCAACCTGGAAAAGCAAAATCCTCACACTAAATTCCTAAATAACAGACACGTATATTTATCTCGGAACATCAGTGTATCTGCATTGTAGTGTGTGTGTGTGTGTGCGTGCGTGCGTGCGTGCGTGCGTTCCTTTGCTCCACTGAATGTAGTCATGTTACACACACCAGGGTTCATATATAGTTACATGTACTGACACTTCACACACGTTGATATGAGAGTCATTTAAGTAAAAACCCTTTTCACTGTTACAGGACTTTTTGATGGATGGACACTGACAATTTCACTCTTATTTTATCAGTGTTTGAGTGATATAAAATCGTACAAAGAAAATAGTGATAGTGGTGCTATGTAATTATGTGGGGTTTTTTTTAGAAAAGAAGAAAACTTGTCCATTGCATTGACAAATTTAGTATGTGGTTAACTGGTAAAAGGAGAAAAAAAACAATTTTTCATTTTTTTGCTATTTTGACATAAATATGTCATTTTTGTATAAAAGAAGAAAACACTACCATTGTATGACTAATTTGTTACATGGTTAATTGGGTAATGATAATTCTGTTCAAATAATAATAATAATAATAATAATAATAATAATAATAATAATAACAACTATAATAGTGAAATAAAAATATAATTTCATTTAATAACATTAAAATTAATTTTGACATAAGCATGTTTTTCAAATATACTCTGCTATATTTTAAATATTTAATACATAAAGACAAATCCTAAATAATAAAAGTATGTCTCGTATTGTGATCAATCACACTTTTTACCTTTCCAGTCTTCCAGATACATTTCCTTAACTGAAATAACTAAAAACAAAAGAAAAAAAAAAAAACTGTCACACAACCAGCCAAAAGTTCATCAGCTGAAGGAGACCATCAGGTCAATGTTAAAAGGAGATTCTCAGGAGACAAAAGTTAGGAAAAAATCAAGAGACAAATGTTGCCAAACTGAAAATGCCTAACAACATTTTGGATTGATGGTGACTAATGTATGTAAGAAAGCATTTTCAAAACAGGTTATCAAGATTGTGTTTTTTGGACAGCATTTATTACTGTTGTTTTTACCTATGTATACCTACCATACATCTGGTGTATTTATCTGTTCCACTGTTACAGGGATTTTTGATGGATGGACACTGAAAATTTCACTCTTAAATAAAACAGAAAGATTTTAGTGAGTTACATGTTTATAATGCATAAATAAAATATTTTTACAACTTTAAAAAATTGACAGTTTTGACAAGACATGTATGAAAAATATTTGGCTCATTCATTTTCTGTCATTAGAGCAAATTAATATATATATGGTGAGATAAATCAAAAAATTAAAATGCAATTAAGAATTATTCATTTCAGTCACATGTATGTGTAAATCACCAATACCTCTATATGCCACAGAGACTAATTTTCCTGATTTGCACACCAAAACTCTGGTTACCATTTACACCTTCCTATCTTAAAGCAAGGGACTTTTGGAGAATTTCTGAAATATCTTCCCCTATTCCAAATTTCAAGACGCTGGAAAATACGGACTTACAACCCTACCTGTATATTTTTTCACCTGAGTATCTATTTATGTCTAATACGTGGCCGCGACCTACTTTCGGAAAAGTTCGTGCATTTTTGTTATAATTTATAAAATATTTTTAAAACTGATCAAAATGTAAATTTGTGAATTTGTTTCTCCAAAAGTAGATCAGCGCTGTTCACTATACTATTAATCTTTTTCATATTTTTAAAAAACAAAAACCTTTACTAGACATAGTTACAAATGGGTGTTATATACCTGAAAGAAAGAGGTTTAGTTGCCTTTGAAATTTGGTTATGCAGTATACTTGGTGAACCGTTGTGTGGAGGTTCTGAGGTTCAAATCTCAACCGACATACTGCGGGAATCTGTGTATGCAACTCCTCACTTTCAGAGGTGAAAAAATCAACTATAGACTTTTTCCATTCTTTAATATTTTCTGATTAATTTATTCTTACATTTCATTTTTTTTTTTTTTTTTTTTTTTTTAAATCTCTATCACATATTTTTATGTTTTTATGTACTGTCATTCAAATTACTTGTATTTAAAGCATTAAGGGTTATTGGCATTTAGAAATGGCTTTAATATTATTTATTTATTTATTTTATTTTATTTATTATTACTATTATTATTATTATTATTATTATTATTATTATTATTATTATTATTTTATTTTATTTTTTTTATATTTTGATCATGACAGAAGCAGTTATGATGGATATTTGAAAACACTTTGCAACTGTTAGTTCAAACTATTTTCAACACATCAAAAAATCGCTATTCATTTGAGCTAATGTATACATTAATATTGTAGTACTTAAAGCTTTGTAAGAAAAAAAAAATAAAAGAAAAAGAAAAGAAAAACGATTTTTAAAACCAAATCTTTGTTAGTGATTTCTGTTACTGTAACCAATTTTTTTTTTTTTTTTTTTTTTAAAAGTAGAGTGAACTTCAAATAATTTCTATTATTTGTTTTGTTTTCCACTGACTGTACATGTTAAACGAAATAAAATATATTTTTTAAACCATATTTTTTGTTTTTGCTATTTAACAATTAAATGAAATAAAAACGACTTTTAAAAAACAATAGTTTTATTAACAATACTAACTTTGGAAGCTGAGTTGGAAAACATATTAGTACTTTTTTTTAACAGTTATTCTGTATGCTGTTGAAAGATCTGTCTACACTAAAAACTCAGTTTTATTAACTAAAACAAAACAATGGTTTTCCCAGTTTCATATCCCAGTCGGAAGATATATGTAACTGAACATGTGATAAAAGTTATGCGAAAATATTAAACTTTCTTTTTAAAAAAGTGTTGAATAGACTGACTATTTGTAGATTTATTATTATTAATATTGTTTTAAACACCTGATTACATGAAAAAAATGCAACATAATTGATTTTCATACTTTGTTACTAACAAAGATTAGTTTCCAGAGAAAACATTTTTATTTCAATAAGAATGAAAATACTCCAGTTCCTATGATACTCGCTAATAGTTGTAAATGAACTGTTTCTTTATTATTTTAAATACATCCCAGCCTTTAAATGTGTAAGAGATCATATAAAATTTGCTAATATTATATACATTTATTTTTTATTATTTAAAAAAAACAAATTGATAATAAAACAAAATAACAATCTGAATATTATCACTGGTAGTATATAATTGGTAAAAATAATTCATAAATCTTTGTAAAATTTGTTAAAAAAAGAAGATAATAAAAACATTTAATGAGAAAAAAAAGAAAATGTATAAATGTATCCATCCACCGTCCACTGTTACTGAAGTGCCAATCATCTGATCAGCTGCAGGAGAACACAGGAACACAGCGATTTCTCCAACCTGGAAAAGCAAAATCCTCACACTAAATTCCTAAATAACAGACACGTGTGTGTGTGTGTGTGTGTGTGTGTGTGTCTGTGCGTGCGTGCATGCCTTTGCTCCACTGAATGTAGTCATGTTACACACACCAGGGTTCATATATAGTTACATGTACTGACACTTCACACAAGTTGATATGAGAGTCATTTAAGTAAAAACCCTTTTCACTGTTACAGGACTTTTTGATGGACACTGACAATTTCACTCTTATTTTATCAGTGTTTGAGTGATATAAAATCGTACAAAGAAAATAGTGATAGTGGTGCTATGTAATTATGTTTTTTTTTTCTTTATAAAAGAAGAAAACATGTCCATTGTATTGACAAATTTAGTATGTGGTTAACTGGTAAAAAGAGAAAAAAAAACTATTTTTCATTTTTTTTTCTATTTTGACATAAATATGTCATTTTTGTATAAAAGAAGAAAACACTGCCATTGTATGACTAATTTGTTACATGGTTAACTGGGTAATGATAATTCTGTTCAAATAATAATAATAATAACAACAATAATAGTGAAATAAAAATATAATTTCATTTAATAACATTAAAATTAATTTTGACATAAGCATGTTTTTCAAATATACTCTGCTATATTATAAATACATCAAGACAAATCCTAAATGTTAAAAGTATGTCTCGTATTGTGATCAATCACACTTTCCAGTCTTCCAGATACATTTCCTTAACTGAAATAACTAAAAACAAAACAACAACAACAACAACAAACAAACAAACAAAAAAAAAAAAACCTGTCACACAACCAGCCAAAAGTTCATCAGCTGAAGGAGACCATCAGGTCAATGTTAAAAGGAGATTCTCAGGAGACAGAAGTTATGAAAAAATCAAGAGACAAATGTTACAAAACTGAAAATGCCTAACAACATTTTGGATTGATGGTGACTAATGTATGTTAGAAAGCATTTTCAAAACAGGTTATCAAGATTGTGTTTTTTTGGACAGCATTTATTAATGTTGTTTTTACCTATGTATACCTACCATACATCTGGTGTATTTATCTGTTCCACTGTTACAGGGATTTTTGATGGATGGACACTGACAATTTCACTCTTAAATAAAACAGAAAGAATTTAGTTAGTTACATGTTTATAATGCAAAAATAAAATATTTTTAAAACTTTAAAAGATTGACAGTTTTGACAAGACATCCATGAAAAATATTTTGCTCATTCATTTTCTGTCATTAGAGCAAATTAATATATATATATATATATAAATCAAAAAATTAAAATGCAGTTAAGAATTATTCATTTCAGTCACTTATTTAGTAGCTGTTAATAAAATATTCATTCTTTCTGCTCCATGTTCGACACAGTTAGTTCTGCCAAGACAGATTTTTACAAGATTTTTCTGAAAATTGATGATTTCATGTCCAGTTAATCTACAAGTAAACTCTCATAAGTGCTTTATTTCCATGATTAGATATAACATTAATAATCTCTTTTCCAACATTTTCTTCAAATGTGAAAACACATCATTTCCTTCTTCATTACACTTGAGTCCTCCAAACATTGTACTGCAGCTGTCACCTGTGAATGCCACGCACTTTTCAGAGAGTTTATTTTTATCTCTAGCCTCTCTTTTACATAATTAGCATATTTGTCTGCAGTCTCATTATGCCTTTTAAATCAGTTTTGACTATTCTTCCAATAATAACAATTAATAATTACAGGAAACAGCTTTAAAGTATCATGTATACTTCCATCTGTAGTTATTCCACAGAATGCGATTTCATTTTCTTTAAAACCTTTCAAGACAACATCAGTAGAATGCAGTGCAAGCTCAGATGTAACAATTGTCTCTGTCTTTGTTCGAGCTCTAGAAAATCTCTTTGCCAACTCAGCTTCAGTGAAAGTCTTTTTCAGCAAAACAGCTGAACAATCCACGGATTAAAAGACTGTCGTGATGTTTAACGGTGTGAAATGCATCAGCACCTTCTGCAGCATCGAGAGCGTCTTCTCTTTTACTTCCTTTTGTTCCGTCAGTTTCATTGATGAGCTCTCTGCTCGCACTGCTCTCACGTGTTTTTCAGAGTTCACATGTATGTATAAATCACCAATACCTCTATATGCCACAGAGACTAATTTTCCCGATTTGCACACCAAAACTCTGCTTGCTATTCACTCCTTCCTATCTTAAAGCAAGGGAGTTTGTTCTGAATCTCTGGTGTGAATTTACATTTCCGTTTGGACAACTTGTCAGGGTCTTTTATCGTTTGATAAACTTCAACAAATTACAAATAGCAAGAAGTAATATGTCGATAAACAAACACTGACAAGCGTCAGAGCTGGTTCGAGAGTGTACTCTAGAGTGTTGGCTAGGCAACCACATTACTACCGCAACGGTAGTAGTTGACAATGCACGGAAATAATATAGAGAAAGTGACTAGATTATTACTGAAAAATGCCTTGCTTGCAAGATAAGTATTACAAATGCCAATAATATGGCTACAACAGCACTAATTATGGAATAAGGATACTACAAGCACGAAAACCGGCCAAGTAGGCAAACGTACAAGCTAACGAAAATTGAATGAGGTCGTTACGAAATTTTTCTCACAGACTACCGGTTTTTTAAAAATGTATTTATTTATTTATTTATTTATTTATTATTATGATTATGATTATGATTATGATTATTATTATTATTATTATTGACCTGATAATATATGTAAATCTATAGAAGCCGAAATTCCGTACTTTTGGATAATTTGTTTCCTTCATCCCCCTTGCGAATTTTGATACCTCAGTCCAGGATAACACAGACTTACGACAACCCTAAATACACACATATAGACACATATCCACACACACTCACACATACATATATACTTTCATATATATAGATATATATCATATATATCTATATATTATATATATTATATATTATATGTGTGTGTGTATTCTCACATGAGTATTTATCTGTGTTTACCGAGTGACGCCAACCTACTTTCGGAAAAGTGCATGGCAACTTAAAATAATTTATACAGTATTTTATTTTATAAACAAAATTGATCGGAAAGTAAAATTTTGATTTTTTTCTCCCGAAAAATAGATCAGCGCCGTTCACTATACTATTACTATTATTATTATCATTATTTCATATTTTCATAAAATACCATTTCTAGTGTTAGTTACAAATACCTGTTATGTACCTGAAATAAGCAGCTTTTGTTGCCTTTGAAATTTGGTTGTGTGGTATACGTTGAGGTCCGTGGTGTAGAGAATACGAGGTTCAAATCTTATCCTCTGCTCTACGGACTTATGCGTGTGCACCGATGGGGTTTCAGAGGTGTAAATTCCTACATACTTTTTCCATTTTTTAATGTTTTCTGATTAATTTGTCTATATCATTTATTTATTTTTATTTTTTTTAAATCTCTACCACAAATTTTATGTACTGCCGTTCTTATTATTTGTATTAAAAGCTTTATAGGATGTTGAGATTTAGAAATGGCTTCAATATTGTTATTACCTAAAGTTTATATATTTATTTATTATTTTTCAATTTTTTTTTTTTTTTTTTTTTTTTAGTTTTTATCATGACAAAAGCAGTTATGATACATATCAGAAAACACTTTACAACTGTTAGTTCAAACTATTTTCAACACATCAAAAAATCGCTAGTCATTTGAGCTAATGTATACATTAATATTGTAGTACTTAAAGTTTTGTAAGAAAAAAAAAAGAAAAAGAAAAGAAAAACGATTTTTAAAACCAAATCTTTGTTAGTGATTTCTGTTACTGTAACCAATTTTTTTTATTTTTTAAAGTAGAGTGAACTTCAAATAATTTCTATTATTTGTTTTGTTTTCCACTAACTGTACATGTTAAACGAAATAAAATATGTTTTTTAAACCGTATTTTTTGTTTTTACTATTTAACAATTAAATGAAATAAAAACGACTTTTAAAAACAATAGTTTTATTAACAATACTAACTTTGGAAGCTGAGTTGGAAAAACGTTTTAGTACACTTTTTTTTTACAGTTATTCTGTATGCTGTTGAAAGATCTGTCTACACAAAAATATTATTAACTAAAACAAAACAATTGTTTTCCCAGTTTCATATCCCAGTCGAAAGATATATGTAACTGAACATGTGATAAAAGTTATGCGAAAATATTAAACTTTCTTTTTAAAAAAGTGTTGAATAGACTGACTATTTGTAGATTTATTATTACTAATATTGTTTTAAACACCTGACTACATGAAAAAAATGCAACTTAATTGATTTTGATACTTAGTTACTAACAAAGATTAGTTACCATATTAAAAAACAGTTTTATTTCAATAATCTCTCACATAAGAATCAAAATACTCCAGCTTCTGTAATACTAACTAATGGTTGTAAATGAACTGTTTCATTATTATTTTAAATACAACCCATCCTTTAAATGTGTAAGAGATCATATATAATTTGCTAATATTATATACATTTATTTTTGATTATTAAAAAAAAAAAAAATAATAAAACAAAATAACAATCTGAATATTATCACTGGTAGTATATAATTGGTAAAAATAATTCATAAATCTTTGTAAAATTTGTTAAAAAAAAAAAGATAATAAAAATTTTTAAAGAGAAAAAAAAGAAAATCTATAAATTTATCTCTGAAATTAACGAATGTTACAAAGTGTAAACAGAGATTTCAAAGACGTCAGTGTGCTGTCCATCCACCGTCCACTGTTATTGAAGTGCCAATCATCTGATCAGCTGCAGGAGAACACAGGAACACAGCGATTTCTCCAACCTGGAAAAGCAAAATCCTCACACTAAATTCCTAAATAACAGACACGTATATTTATCTCGGAACATCAGTGTTTCTGCATTGTAGGGTGTGTGTGTGTGTGTGTGTGTGTGTGTGTGTGTGTGTACATATACACATACATATATACATATTGTATGTATATGTATGTATAAATAAATAAATAAATATATATATATATATATGTAGTGTATGTATATGTATGTGTGTGTGTATATAATATACCAGTGGTTCTCAAACTTTTTGAAGTTGGGGCACACTACACACAAAATGCTAAGAAGTATAATGCAAAAATGTAAAAAAATACAGAAATAACTGAAAGAAGGGTATAAGCCTTTAATTATCTATTTTGTGCTAATGAAAAACACTGGGATGTATGTATGATAAGCAAACTCTCATTTTCTCATCAAAAGATTGAAGATTTGTGGATTCTTTTGCACTTAATGTTGGTGAGTGGAAAATCCTAATTCACATAAATATGATGCTGAAAACTGCAGTAAAATGGCTACAGCTTTTTTGGATATTGACTGGTATTCTTCTCTGATTGAAATTTTTCAAGACTAGATTCCTTATATTTAATCTTCAGTCCACCATCAATGGATACAGCTCTAGTTCTTCTTGTTCGGTTAATGTTAAACTAGCATCATCTGAAATTTCTATGAATGGATTTTAAAACCAAGCGTATTGTTCAGTGTTAAGTGATGGAAAACAATAATTTAATTTATCTTCCAAATTTGTCAAATGTTCACGTATTAAGGGGAAGCTATCATTTATGCAAGTTTTACTTGTGAAAGGAAACATTTCCAGATTACCTTCAGAAGCTCTTCTCTTCCAGATGAGTGGTTTTTACTGAAATGCTCATCAGCCGAAACTCGTTTTGAACATGTTTACGTGTACAAAATCTTCTTCTGGGCAACCGGCTATTTCTTGCTGGATATCTTTCTGCTCTTAACATAATAATAACCATCTGCCGTAAAGAACATTTCAATGCTGAAGTCTGGATATAATGTACTATAAATCAATTTTTTATCATCTACCTAGATCCTAGAATTTCATGGGGCACATCTAAACAGTACACCCAGGACACACCCTTTGAGAACCACTGTTATGTACAGATGTATGTATATATATATATATATATATATATATATATATATGTCTTTGCTCCACTGAATGTAGTCATGTTACACACACCAGGGTTCATATATATATACATGTACTGACACTTCTTACACGTTGATATGAGAGTCATTTAAGTAAAAACCCTTTTCACTGTTACAGGAGTTTTTGATGGATGGGCACTGACAATTTCACTCTTATTCTCTCAGCGTTTTAGAGATATGAAATAATACAAAGTGGTGATACTGGTGCTAATTAAATATGTGTTTTTTGAATAAAGGAAGAATACAGCCATTGTATGACTACTTTGTCACATGGTTAACTGGGTAATGGCAATTCTGTTGAAATAAAAAGATGTTCTTTCATTAATTTTACACTTTGTTTTTTATTTTTTATTTTCATATAAATAAAGTTTTCCAAATACACTGTTATAGTTTTATTATTTAATTCATGCAGACAAGTCCTAAATAATAAAAGTGTATTTCAAATCCTTATCAGTCACATTGTTTGCCTTTCCTTTTATCTATATATGTATTATTTAACTGAAATGAAGAAGAAAAAACACAAACAATAAACAGAAAAAAACATTTAATCAGATGACAGAGATATCTGATGGAGACAATCAGGAGAATGTTAAAACAGATTCTCAGGAGACAAATGTTAGGAAACAGGAGACAAATGTTAGAATACAATCAGGAGACAAATATTAGAATACAATCAGGAGACAAATATTAGAATACAATCAGTAGCCAAATGTTAGAATACAATCAGTAGCAAAATGTTAGAATACAATCAGAGACAAATGTTAGAATACAATCAGGAGACAAATGTTAGAATACAATCAGTAGACAAATGTTAGAATACAATCAGGAGACAAATGTTAGAATACAATCAGTAGACAAATGTTAGAATACAATCAGGAGACAAATGTTAGAATACAATCAGGAGACAAATGTTAGAATATAATCAGGAGACAAATGTTAGAATACAATCAGGAGACAAATGTTAGAATACAATCAGTAGACAAATGTTAGAATACAATCAGTAGACAAATGTTAGAATACAATCAGTAGCAAAATGTTAGAATACAATCAGGAGACAAATGTTAGAATACAATCAGGAGACAAATGTTAGAATACAATCAGGAGACAAATGTTAGAATACAATCAGGAGACAATGTTAGAATACAATCAGTAGACAAATGTTAGAATACAATCAGTAGCAAAATGTTAGAATACAATCAGGAGACAAATGTTAGAATACAATCAGGAGACAAATGTTAGAATACAAACAGGAGACAAATGTTAGGATACAAACAGGAGACAAATGTTAGGATACAAACAGGAGACAAATGTTAGAATATAATCAGGAGACAAATGTTAGAATACAATCAGGAGACAAATGTTAGAATACAATGTTAGGAAACAGCTGGATGCAAATGTTAGGATATAACCAGGACAAATGTTAGGATACAATCAGGAGACAAATGTTAGGATACAAACAGGAGACAAATGTTAGGATACAAACAGGAGACAAATGTTAGGATACAATCAGGAGACAAATGTTAGGATACAATCAGGACACAAATGCTGCAAAACTGAAAATGTCTAACAATATTTTGGATTGATGGTGACCACACATGTTAGAAAGCAATTTCAAACAGTTTATCAGAATTGTGTTTTTTGCACAGCATTTACTACCTGTCACTGTTGTTTTTACCTGTGTATACATTATGTGTATTTACCTGTTGCACTGTTACAGGGCTTTTTGATGGATGGACACTGACAATTTCACTCTTAAATAAAACAGAAAGATTTTAGTTAGTTACATATTTATAATGCATAAATAAAATATGTATATTACTATTTTGTCACTCACTTATAAAAAAACAACTTAGATGTATTACACACACACACACACACACACACACACACACACACACACAGAGACAGAGGGATAATAGGGGAAGGATGGAGAGAAAAAGAGAGAGGTGGGAATGGATGGATAGATGGAGAAGTCATTACAGAAAATAAAGAAAATACATGATAACATTTGTGACTTAAGTTTTCAAATGCATGTACATTTTACATATTTTCTGAAAATAATCTCAAAATATCACAGAAATTAACCTTTGCTTCATTATATGAAATTCCTTTTTGCTTTGATCTTTCTTCTGCCTGCTTCACAAATACTGAAGGAGAAAATAATCTGGTTAGAAACAGAGAACACCGATTATAATAATCACGTAATATCAGTTAATTAATTTTAATTAAATTTGTGTTATACATTGTGAAGAGAAAAAATAAAGTTTTTACAAATACTACCGATTTTTTCTCATCAGAGGAATTTAAATTTTTTTTTACTATTGTTATTATTTTTTACTTTTTTATTTTTTTTTTTTTTATACATTTATAAGTAAATTTATTTCGGGAACATCTAGAAAAATTAGAGATCACATACATGAAAGGCGTATCTTAAAGAAACTTGATAAAATTAAAAAAAATTCAGAAGATTATAACACATGAAAATTTACCCATGAATCAGCAGGCCAGTAACATTTCGTGGTTCATTTGATTCAGAATAACCTTTTTCTCCCCAAACTCTCTAATAATGTCAGAATAAACTGATCTCTCTGAACATGATAACCAACATTTTTATAAAGTCTTTTATGTTCTTTTTTTAAAAATCATATTTGTTTAGCAATTTATAATTTTTACATGCTACTCAGTATGTTTGTGCTTTTATCAGTTTTTAACATTGTCAACAACCAAAAGACATTCATCATTAACCTACTACTATTCTTCTTAACTGTCCACTAATCTGAGACTTCATTATCTGTCTGTCTGTCCATTTATCAATTTGACTGTCCATCCAATGTCCATCAATCCATCTGTCTGTCTGTCTGTCCATTTATCAATTTGACTGTCCATCCAATGTCCATCTGTCTGTCTGTCATTCAACCTGACCATCCATTTATTGATCAGTGCACCAGCCTATCTATCAGTTAGTCAACCAGTATATAAAAAATATGCTTAAATGCACTGAAGGTTTAAGCACATCTGTCATGGGTGCACATCACTGATTTTTTGATCAGCCGCTCAAGACTGTGTGTTTATTTGATGATTTATAAGGAAGAACGATAGAACTGAATACAACCCTTGCACTGACACTTTGACCATTGTGCTAGAAAGGATGGCAAAATAACATATGCACACATGCAAACACACATACACCCAAACATTAATTTTTTTTTTATCATACATGGTGTTTCCACATAACCAGGACAGATTGCATTGCAGGTTACACCAGTGCCAGCAATTTCAACAGCCACACACTATAAAAAAAATTAAAAAATTAAAATATATTGCAGTTTATCTAAGACATGTATGTTTCAAACATAAAATATTTAAAAAAAAAAAAAAAAAAAAAAAAAAAAAATCCCCCAAATAATGAGTGAATAACTTATAAACATAATTTCTGAACTGATGAATATGAGATTTTAAACTTCTAATTAAAATCTAAGTCTTATACGTATACATTCATGAAGGGATCTGAGAGTGATACACATAAACTTCTGGTAACATTCACAAATCAGAACTGTTTATACGGACTGAATTCTTGCCATTCGTTACAAAATCCTAGGGTTGCCTTTGTCTAAAGAACAGTTTAAGTAGTACAGATTGTTTTATTTCTGGTTGCCAGTCTGTGGTTTTAATAAAATAAAAAGTGTTTAAAGAACTTACAGGTTCAGACTATGAGGGATTTTCGTAAAGAGAAATTAAATAACAAATTATTGACACATTAAAGACTAGCAACTTTGCAATGATTTTAAAAATATTTGAAAAACAACAAAAAATAATAATAAATAAGAAAACAATAAAAAAAATAATGAAAGAAAACAAAAGATGACATCAGCCATAGTTCATCTTTTAAGGGTCCATACTTTATTATTAGCAAAGACTGGCCATAACAAACAATTAAATCAATATCTTTGTAATATACATAAAATTCATTTAAGCGGCATCACCACAAAAGTATACACACAAATTACCTATATTGAAATTTTTTGTAATTTTATAAAATAAGTCCCAATCACACAATTTTTTTTTTTGAAATCAAATAATCAAAATGTAAATTTTTTGATTAGAACAGCTTAGATTTAATATGTGTGTGTATGTATAATAAAATAAAATAAATTAAAATACATGGTGAATGTTGATATCTAACCTTTGTTAAGCCTATCAAACCATGTTTGGCTGAAACATAGGCACTCTTGTTAGGGGAAGCTACATGTCCATGTGCCGAGGAGATGTTTATTATTCTTCCCCAGCCTGAAAAGCAGTTTTGTACTTCTCATTATTATAAAGAATATTTCTTAAAGTGAATTGTCATTAAAAACGTTTCAGTAAATGTTTTATTAAATAAATTATTTTGTTTACAAACAATATTTCAGTAAACAATGATTTATTGAAATTATTATCATTAAAATTATTTCAGAAAATGAATTATTACTGGAATATATTTCAATAAATGAATTATTACTGGAATATATTTCAATAAATGAATCATTAAAATTATTTCAGTAAACTAATTATTATCAAAATATTTCAGTAAATGAATTATCATTAAAATTTATTCAGTGAATGAACTACATTAAAACTATTCAGTAAATAAATTATTATTAAAAATATTTTATTTTTAACATTAAAATTTGTTAGATTTTTGTCAGCAAGGAAAGGAAAACTATGAACAGCAATCTTGAGTACAGAAAAGGGATACGAAGAAAAGATATTTATTGAAATCTCAGCAGATTTATTATAAAATACTGCTAACTATTTGAAACTCATTATATCTGTGTGATGATAATGTTTTTAATAGACAGTACATATGGGCTATCGTTATCATTGCTCATCTTCTTTCAGATAGGGCAACACATACCACAGAGTTTGGTGTACCAGTAATGAGATACTGGCTGAAGCCAAAAAAGCCATGTATTTATAATGTACACTTTTTATAAATTTTCTGCAATATTGGATGAACATGCAGCCTTTAATCCCAAATTCTCAAGATATTCAGAGAAACAGGATAAAACAAAATAAACCATATATTTATTACAAATTGGATTATACTTTTACCTTTTTCCTTCATTCTTGGAAGGAACAACCTGATCAGATGAAAAGGAGCTGTCAGCATAAGAGAAATCATGAAATCCCATTTTTCGGTAGGAAATGACTCAACAGGACTCACATGTTGAATGCCTAGAAATACATTTAAAATGTTCTTTTATTCACCACGTGAATAAATAAACTAATTAATTCAGTAAACATCCAACTAATCCTTTTATTAATCTCTCACAACCAATCTTTGCTAAGTATAAAGTTATGTGATGTCTGACTGTACATTCCTCTGGTTAAACAGTAATATGTATCTTAATTAAAATCTTGTCCACAGGCTCCAGAGCTTTCTTGACTGCCTTGGGACAAATGGTGAGTATTTATGTATAATGATATAAAAATGTACTAATGCTTGCCTGCATTGTTTACCAGTATGTCCAGTCCTTCAGGAAACTGTCTGAGAATATCTTGCTGCAGCTTTTCAATATCTGAAACTTTAGTCAAATCTGCTTCACAGAACACTGCCTTTACATCATTCAAGCTGAAAAAATGAAACAATACGAGCAAAATAAACTGTAAAACTAACTATAAAAGTGTGTGAAATATGTTCCACGTCTATGTTGTTGATTTGTGATTTTTCTGATTATGTGAAAATAATTTTCATACACTGACTACAAACCATTGCGGTCTTCTTATTAGAGTTACAGGCTGAATAATAAAAACAATTTATAATTTATCATCTCAGATACTGGTAATTTCTTATCAGGGTCAGATTAAGACACTGAGGTGTCTGTGGCATATACAAATTTGCAGATCTCTTATCTGAAAAGCTTGGGACTGGAAACTTTTCGGTTTTTAGAATATAAGGAATTAGCCTGAGAATAGGTTCTAGGTCTGAAGACAAAGTCACTTTAAACAGATAATCTGCAGGTATTTTTATATAATATTTTTAATAGCTTTGTGCATGAAACAAAGTTGAGTACACTATGCTATCCAAAAACAAAAAGGTTTCACTATCTAAGATGTGGGAAAAACATTATTTTGGATTTCCAGTTGTTTCTGATTTTGGAATATTGCATAATGGATCCTCAACCTGTATTATTAATGAATCCTAAATAAAAATCAGGGCAAAACAATTATGAATCGTGAACTGGGCCATACAAAACTGAAACTGTTGAAACATTCACATCTTCTTATCAAATCTCTCACACAATAGCACATTTTTACAAAACACCTACCAACCTTGGAATGACTAACTCAATAAAGTTAAATTTGAATGAAATTATTTATTTGTGTTATGTTATTAACAACATCAGTAATGTTAAGTAACATCATCATGGTATTTTCAAAATAAGTGTCGCCAGATAATTATAATCATAAAATAAAAATAGCTGTGTTATATAAAATTTGTAACAAGTAAAATGTACCTAGTAATGGTTTCACACATTTTCTGAATTTCAGCAGGATCTCCAAATCCATTGATTACCACATGACACCCCTGCTTTGCAAGACACTCTGCTATTCCTTTTCCTATCCCACTTGTTGAACCAGTGATAAGGGCCACTTTTCCAGCAAGAGGTTTGGAAGCTGAAAATAATACAATAACAAAAATTGAATTATTTAAAAAAATAATAATAATAATTAAATATAAAGTGATATAATTAAGCTGTGATAATTTTTTTATATATATTTTTTTAAGTTCAATAAATACTGAATGACTGCAAAAACAAATTAATACATATTTAATTACTTCTCAGCACATTTTGAAATTACCACAAGTTAATTTTTAAGAACGTTTGTGTGATGATTACATAAGAGAGGAAACTTATAGGGCTTATTTTTGAATAGAATAAAGTTTAAATTTAACTATCCAAAAGAACATGTTTGTTTTTCTTTCTAAAAAGGATTTTAGAGCTATAATCTTTATCAGATGCTTTTGAAGTTTTGTTTATAATTCTGATTATTAATATTATGTGATCGCAATCAGTGTGATTATTTTCATTATCATAACTATTTTTGTAAAATAAGAAGCCAAGCTGATCAGACAGTGTCATTTAAGTTTATTATACATATATGCATATCATTTATTAAATCGCGACGTATTATTTAGCTCAAAAGTTTCCTCACATGCCATTTTACAATTTTGTTTTCTTCCGTCCTCATTTCAAATTATCTGCCCTTGGGTCAGTGATGAATGAAATCGAAAAAAAAAAAAAATTGAAAATAAAAGTAATAAACACAAAAAAAAAAAAAAAAAAAAAAAAAAAAAAAAAAAAAAAAAAAAAAAAAAAAAAAAAGAAAAAAGAAGAAGAAAGTAATAATAATAAAATTAAACTAAGAATATTTAATATAATGTAATATGTACGACTATTTAAAAAACTGAAAACAAGACCACGATCAGTTGCAACTAATTTATGACTTTCTTTTAAATAGAAGAATTATATTTGTATTTGATTATCTAATAATTTTTTGAAGAAAATATACATGTATATATATTTTTTTTACCCGGATTTTAGAGTTCTAATCTTTATCTAATGCAGTAATGCATTAGTTTCGAGTATGAATTATTAAAATTTAAATGATCGCAATCCGTGTAGAAATTGTAATTATAATTATTTTCATTATCATGTTATTCAACTTATTGTTAATAGCATCTTATCGTTTTCTTATGAAATAAACACACAGACTGATGCGACATTATCATTTAATTTTATTATAACTGTATCATAGTATATGCACGTTACACAATGTCGACATATTATTAGTTAACTCAGAACATTCCTCGTCCTTTCACAATTTTTTTATCCGATCCAGATCAAAAGTTATCTGCCCTTGAGTGTATTACTGGGTTTGTAATAGAAAGAAAACAAGAAAAAAGAAGAAAAAGAATAAGAACCAAAAGTATAACGATCTAATAATAATTGGTTATTATACAGAATATTAATATTATCATTATATTCATATTATGACTAAACCAAGGAAAATCTGTAAAGCAGTGACTGCCTAATGCCATTTTTTTCTTTTGATATGTGGTAAGAAAGAAAAGAGAAAAAAAAAAAAAAAAAAAAAAAATAAAGAATCTTAAAGCGTTTTTAAATTAATCTTTATTATAAAATATATTTGATTTGCTGTATTATGAATTCGATTAACATACTTGTAGCTTAAGAAAACATTCTTTAAATTATAATTACACCCACATAAAAAACATCGTGTCTGTTTTTGTAGCAAAAAATATAACACATAAATCTTATTTTTTTTTTTATTTAAAAACTATTTTTTATCTTCACATTCCATAAAATTTACTGGCTATTTGCATCTTCTTTGAAGTGAATGCAGACAACTCAGTTTACAATACAGAAATATTGGTTTGTAGATATTTGAACTGATTACCTAATACTATCAGCATAATTTTTTTAACAGCAGTTAGCCAATATACTGTTTGGTCACTAACATCAGACTAGACATTATTTTCTAAAATGAAATTAAAAGAAACCAATTATATTTGATTATCTTCCACCTCCAATGTCATATATTAATACAAATTTAACACTGATAATTGCCAGTAACAATTTTTCATTTTGACTTTTAAGTTCAGTAAATATATTATAGAAGAAAACAAAAAACAAAACACATATAGTATGAAATTTTATTTACAAATGTTTAAACTTTTCATTTAGAAGCAGGATATTGTTTTTATGTACACCTTCACACAGAAATGCAGCCATAGCAGCAAATGTGCGATACTTTTAAAATTATCAAAACTGCATGAACTTAATGCTGTTTCTGTACATGTACATGGTTCTGTGTACATCAGTAGATGAGACAGTGGTATGTTTGAAAATGAAAATCTACAGCACAGCCCTGAATTTATTGTCTTTGTGGTTTTTCTATAAATGTTTGGACAAAACTAGTTTCAGTTCATTTATTAATGTGCTTCAAAATGTTCTTGCTTTGCTTCATTACTTTAAAAATCTACACTTTAATTTTACCATCTGACTTTGACATTTTAAAAGAATTTCCATTCCAGAAGTGCACCAGTATTTAAATACATGCTTTTTTTTTTTTTTTTGGTAATGAATATCACAGCTGTGGATAAATTTTCAAGCAACTCTGAAGAAAATAATGCACAGGAAATATATTAAAAATCTGAAGTTTATTCATTTTTGTTTCATTTTATAATAAAAAAAAAAAATTTATGTAGAGTTGATAATTTTCCTAATAAATGAAAAACGACAGCTTTTCCAGTTTGTCTGGCTTTGATATGGTGGCTCTTTTATTGGTTTTGCTATCAAACCTATATATATACTGAATACTGTTTGTTGAAACATTTAATTTGTCATTTCTTGGTTAGGGAAATAATTATCAGGACTTGCAGCAAAGATATCCTTGTTGACTGTAAAGTTTCACTGTTGAGTTGCAGTTATAAAAAAAAGGTTTTTTTTTAGATAAGCCAGGATATTCTTTAAAAACTTCTAAAAACATTTGGAAGCACACATAATAAACAAATAAACAAACAGTAAAAGATAAATTACAAAGACAAAATAATTCAACAGTCTGCTGTATGTTTCCTTTTTCAAATACATGCCATATATAGAAATAGCAGTTCTGCTGCAATAACAAAATTGTGGTCATTTACAACAATCTACACAATTCATTACATTTCAAATACTAGATCTATATAAAAAACCAAACCAACCACCCACACATGTAAACTCATCCTATTTTGTATGCACACACACACTTACACACATCCCACTAAAGACTTCATTACTGTCTTGTCAATTCAGTGGATTAAAGGTTTGTATTAAAACTATGAAATGAGTTAATTCTGATGATATAAGAAATTAACATTATCAAAGATATAAACACATAAGAGTTAAATAATGCTCTTAAATGTACAAGATTATGGTTTTGGAATTGCAATATGCCAGACACAAATATTGGACGATGTGTTTGTTGTTAACAGTTTACATCAGCAGAGGTTGTGTCCTGTAATCTAGTGATGTAATGACACATGATTTATCAACTCTGTGACAAGGAAGAAACATGTCCAACTAAATTTGCAGATGTTTTCATTGTTAAGATTTATCAACTGACTGCAGAGGTTAAATGTATGTCAAGCTAAAGTTGCAGAAGTTTTCATTGTTACATTTTATCAACTGATTGTAGAGTTAAACACATGTCCAGCTAAATTTATTGATAATTATCTAGTGCCATGATCATTCTTGCACTCCTTGAATGTAATGTTCTGGAAACTTTGCTATCAGTGTCACTGCGTCATTATAAAGTTTCATATCTGTAAAAGAAAAAAATTAGAATTTCAGAGGAGGAACTCAACAATCAATTATTTAGTAAGTAATACTTCAAGAAGAATGGAGAGAACCAAATGAAAAGACCAGCAATTATAGAAAGAAAGAAAGAAAGACCCCCCAAAACCCAAGAAACCTGCTCATTTTAAACATAAAATATATTTTATATGTATATGTGCTTGGGTGTGTACATACATATTTGATAGATTTAAATTTATATAAAATTGCAGATAATTTCATATTAATTTACAAAAAAAAAAAAAAAAAAATATGATAAAACCCAGTCTATTCTATACATAACAATTTTACTACTGCTAGTCTATTACTTTATAATTTATATGTATAAACAGATAAAGCTACAAACCAAACGAATTTGATGTTTCTTCTGGAAACAAAATGTAGTGTTCACAGGCAACAGTCTTGTTATTTTCTACTCGTCCATGAACCTCAGTCAGACCAGAAACATATTCACTGAGCTGAAAGTGTAAAACCAAATTACCAATGTTTCAGTTCAAAACTAAAGATGGCACATCAGCTGGAATGATTAGAATTATGTGTGTGCTTGAGTGTGTCTGTTTGTGTTAATATACCATAGACAAAAAAATATGAAGCACAAAAACAATAAAACAGTGAAAAAAAAAAGTTATTAAAAAAATAAAAAAAATGAAACACCTAATTAATTATCAGAATAAATAAGAATAAAGCTTTAACATTAATATATAACACATACAGGTTCTTGCATTTTTATTAAACTTTCTTTTCCATCACCAGTAGTCAGTTTAAAACTCATGCCATTTGAATCCACCTGAAAAATAAAAACCGAGATTTATAAATTAATGCTTTGCAATATCAAATATTTCTTAATATTATCTGTAATAATTTTATATTTTAAGTATGATGTTTACCATAGTATTCCATAACCTTTATTGAAAGCATATAGACTAAAGTTTCAAGTTTGAGCCCAAATATCCAAAAGTAATGATCACTATTGGGTGCTCTCACTTCTGACACTACAGTAATTATATTATAACCAGTAGAGTTCTACATAAGATTGCTTTGTGCAGAATCAGAGGTGTAAGGAAAATGAGAAAAAGAACTTTGGTACGCATGATTTTTGTTCATTATTATTATTATGATTATTTTAATCAACATTTACTGATTTTGAACATTTTCTTATAATTTATGGATATTAAAATTAAAATTTTAATTGTTTAAATGTGACATTTATTAAAAAAAAATGAAGGTCTCCATGTTAAAACTGAAGAGATACTGATAATACATGTAACACAGTAAATGATACATTTGACTATTTCTAGTTTTTATTCCCTTAGACTCAGAATTTACTAAATTCCCCTTTTGAAGTATCTACCTTTTAATGTTTTATAATCATGATAATGAGAAAATAATCATTTAATATGTATATTTTTTAGACAATTTTACACATCATACGTTTTTAATTTGGGTTTGTTAATTAATTTTCAGTATAAATATAAATAGTCATTACTAAAGTAATAATAACAAAAAAATATAAAAACAAAAATAAATAAATTTCATCTCTTCTCTTTTTATTAAGTAATCAATACATTCAATGATTCATTGATTCGAACTTCAACTATGAAAATTTAGATACTAGATAATAGATTGTAGATAGATTAATTTAAAATTATACTTACTGATCGAAAAGTTGTTTTTCAGACATTTATTATTATTATTATTATTGTTTTCATATTTGGATATTTAATTTTAAATCAAATAAATTTGAAATTACAGATAAAGAAAAATTAAATTAAACGTTAAAAAAACATTAAACAGGGTATTGGAAACCAGGAAAGCTGTTACTTAGCATTCTCAGTCACTGTAAACTTACATTACTAGCCATTCCAAGCAAGCATACTTGTTGACTTTGGTACTGTGGAAGCATGGAAGTGTTTATTCTGGGTTTGGAGAAGTTTTGATTCATTATAAAGGTTTTAAAATACAAAACAAAATAAAAAAATTGGCGGTACGACAAAACACTGATATTTCCCGCTTGCTTTAAACGATACCAGTCGTTTTGTTGGTGATGAACATCCTTACTTCAGTTTTGAAGCACCATACAAAACAACACGCTTAATATTTGCACGTTTTAAGTTCACAAGAAAAATGAAACAAATATGTCTAAGGAAGTTCATGGAAACATACGTTCGTACAAATTTACCATATACTTGAAAGATTATTATATATTAAAAAAATGTCATTATTCCATAATACATAAAATCTGAATCACGTGATCTAAATCGTGTTTCCTAAAAATGATTAATTCATTAAGGCCTTGACATTGATGGTTGACTTAAGAGTTTATGTCGTTGTTGGTATTTGCTGTTGTTTACAACATAAAATATAATTAAAACGTAAAAGTCAGCTGGTAATGACCAAACTGATACTAAATGTTTGTCCTTAGCCCAGACGTACGTATTATTGTATTATATTGTTATTGTTAATTTGTTTTATCTATATAAGTTATTACAGGCATTAATAGAAATAATACAATTAACAAATAATCATAATCAGATAATGATAATCATGATGCATCACGATTATGATTATCACTGTTATTATGATTGTCTTATTTAATTATGATTATAATACACTCATTATTAATTATATTTACTTTATTATACTGCATTTGAATCTTCTTAATCGTATTTGTATATGATAGAAGTAATACTTATATTAACATAAATCTGAGATCACAAATTTTTAAATTATTTATTTAATAATTTTAGTATTATCTTAAAAATAGTTATTAGAACTTATATCATATTTTAAATTTAGGGCTTAACTTTTAAATGAGAATCTGAGAGAATCACATTTGTCTTTATAATCGTAGTAATTTCATCTTGAAAATTTATCTTTCTCAAAAATGGAGCCCCTCCTCTGAATATTTGACAGTGTTTTTTATAGTATCCCAGTTGGGTATGAAAGCCTTTTTCACTATTTCAGTTATAAATTATTGTTGTTATTTTGTTTTTCAGAACTGGTTAATTATTTCAAAAATGAGTGATGTGGAAAGGGTATATTCATCACTGAAAGGATTTATAAAAAATGCATTAATTAAAAACAATGTAACTCAATTTAGTATAGCAGATATGACTGAACCTCAACTATTTGGTCCAAAGGAACATGAAGAAGATGGCTTTTTAATTGTAGGTGAAACAAAAAGTGATCGATCGACTGTGAAAACAAGTACTTTTAATTCACAGCGTGGTGTTGATGCACCACCTGCATATTCACAGGTGTGTTCTGAATGTATGATAAAGTCTTACCTCTGCTGATTCAAAATAAATTGCCTAAATACCTTTGTATACCCACAAGGATTACTTACTTACAGTTTGATCTTAAAGTGTTACGTGTGTTGATGTGAATAAATAGCCTAATGTTTTATATGTTTCCATATTTCTCATTTAATAGCATATGTGGTTGTACTGTCTCAAAAAGATATAAATTCAAGATTTTAGTTAAATGAACATACTAATATAAATCATCTGATACATATTGTTTGTTTTCTAATCATTATTTTATTCGTTTCTTCTCAAATAATTTTCTTGTGCTAGTACAATAAAATATTGTTTATATCCTTTTATGCCTATCATTATCTTATTATTAGTACATATCAACCTCAATAGACATTTATAGACATAAATGTAAAATTTAAAGATTTAATAAATTACACTTATTCACTAATGAAAATAATGGCGCAAAAATTAATAACTGTTGATATATAGAACAGCTTTTTAAATTCAGTTATGTACAATAACAAATATTGTTATTTTTCCAAAAATAATTTAAAAAATATTTATTCACAGGTTTCCCAGTCTGATCAAGAACTGCCAACATACAGAACTGCAATAGAAAGGGGCATGTCAGTATCTGAATCCCCTGTGTCTGCCCCTGAAACTTGTAACAGCAGTCTCCAGCCAATATCAGGAATTGCCTTCAGTTTGGCTCCAGTCCTTGCTCTACAGAGTGAAATTAGCCAGTCAAAACTGTGCAGTGAAGATAACCTTCCTAGAACATTTGTGTGGTCAAAATATAACTACGATTTCAGCCTGGAAAGATCATATCTGCAGGAATGTTCTGCCAACAGTTGTGATGAAACCCAGACTGACATTTCTTTGAATGAAGTAGATTTAATTCAATTATAATGATTTCTGTGGCTTTTTCACATGCGATTTTAAGACTCGACGGACCAAAAGTTATATGACATTATTGTTGAAATGCTGATAAACCCAAAGTTTCGTTTCTGCTTCTGTTTGTCTAAGTTATTATCAAAGACAAATATCCTGTGGTGATATGAGCAAATATGTAAATGTATCTTGTATATTTCTAAATGTTTTTACTCAGTGCCAACCTTCATTAATAGTTTTGTATAGAAAAAAAAACATGGTTTTTCAATTTTTCCTTACTTCATGAAATTACTTCTTTTGTACCAGTATTAAAAAATACAGATAGATGTAACACCTTTGATAAACAAGCAAATATAAATTAACCATTGGCAGATTTATCCACTCTGTCATATATCAGGGATTTTTAGGTTTGGAATAGAGGGTGAGGTGGTTTATTTTTACATATCAGTATAAGAAGTGATGTCATGAAGTAAAAGAATATGGCAGCCTCCACATACATTTTATTGTCATGTTTGAGTTTCAAAGTAATGGTTGGTACCAAGTAACAAACAAAACAAACATTTAGAAGTAAACATGAAATTAGGCAATTTGTTTATATCACTACAAGAAACTATTACCAGTGAATTTATCAAAGTATTTGTTAGTCATAAATATACTCCTATTTATTTATGAATTTAACTTTCAAAAATACTGTTTGTATCTTGTACATTATTTATTTATTTATTTATGATTGTTGAAGTAAAAATATAAGTAAGCTAATCATGACTTTCCCTTTGTTTATTATTGCACCCATCCAAAAAGTATGAGAACAAGGGTCTACATAACAATTATATAAGTATAGTTAAAATGAATAAATGATCTTAATATCATTGGTTATTAAGGTTTAACATGTGGAGACTCTCTAATATAAATTCAGTGAGTTACTAACCTGTTGGCATGAATGGATCTTTTATACAGCCCGATCAAGGAGTACAGATTTAATAACCAAGCTGCTGTCATTAAAATTAAGGTTGAACAACTCAGTTTGTAACTTTACATGCAAAAATTCACAATATTACATATAAAACCAGCAGATAATTTTTGACCCTCTGCCAAGATTGTCACAAACTATAGAACCTGCTCTTCATAAGAAACCTGGAAAACATTATTTTTCACATTCCTCCTCTTACGTTAATGTTACTTTTTAAATTTTTTTTTTTTTTTTTTTTTTTTTTATCTATCGTGTATAATATAAATGTGATTCCCAATTACAAACCCTGTGTTAAAAAATTACATAAAGTTGGCTATGTCTGTACTTTCGGAGTAATTTTAATTTGTAACTGTCAGTTGCAAAATAAAGCATTAACATCACAGTAATAATAAGAAGAAGAATAGGAAGGGGATGAAGAAAAAGAAAAAAATATAAACAAGATGTTTTTTCTGCCGTAAGATTAAACATACTAGTAGATGGCCACCAGAACTGTTGTGACATTGTTGCCATTTTATATAAATTAATGTAGATAGAGAAAGAATGAAGGTTATTCTGAATTTCATAATAAGTATTTAGCATATAATGACAGGCACATCAGACTGGATTATTAAATATCTAGTTATCTACACTAATCTACTATAATTAATCTATAAAATTAAAAGTGACCTGTATTCAGACTTTTGCAACAGAAATAAAATTTTGAAAAGTGATAAAATTCTTTGGTCGGTGATCTCAGGTAACTGGTCAAATGATTTTACAGTCAGTAGACTAAACCAAAGAATGAAGTTTTAATGAAATGTGGTTATAAATGATCTCTTGAGAAAATCTATTTTGTAACATAATTTAATTCAACATTTTGGTTTTTTAAAGAGTTAAGATGTTTTCAATGTTTGTTTGTCAAAATTGGCATTTTGGATATGGTCATAAATGCACCAGAATTCACTACAACAACAACAACAACAACAACAAAAATAATAATAAAAAACAATAATTTAAAATAATAATAATAAAAAGGATGAAATATTAATTACAAAAGAAAATATGCACATTTATTTTATATATTCTTCTAGATAAAAAATGTATTCAACAATGAATAAAAGTTTGAAATAAAATGTTTCATATATTTAAACTACTTAAATAAAACTGCTTTAAAAAAAAAAAAAAAAAAAAATCTCTTGATGATTAATTATTATTCATAGTACATGATATGTATTGTTTTATCGCAGATAATTTTTTACCAGAGATATTCGACATTTAGTTTAAAAAATCTATCATATTTATTTTTAAGTCTATAATTAAGCTCACATTTAATATAAAATCTTTAAAATCTGGTTAATCAAAATGATTTCCTATCAACATTAGGGAGAAACAAAGAAATAGTATTAATGAAAAATAATAAAATAAAAATTATTATTAAAAAATAGAATAAAACAAACAACCAAAAGTAAATGTATATTACATTTGAGACTCTACATTCATCAAAACTAAAAGATGATTTTTATTGGGCCTATTATTATTATTATTATTATTATTATTATTATTATTATTATTATTATTATTTTCCATTAAATTATTTAAACAAAATTTAAATATGTTCTTTTCACTTACATTTTGTTCCTTATTCCTCTTTTTATTTATTATTATATTTATTATTATTTTTGTTGTTGTTATTATTATTATTATTATTATTATATTCCATTAAAATATTTTAAAATATAAACATTAAAGTTATTGCTCAAGTGTAAATTTGTTTTGGGATAAAACAGGGAGCGACTGTTTAAAATTAGCATTTGTTGTTGTGACTTTCATCGTGATTCTTTGTTTCCATAATACACAACGATTACTCCCTGATACTGTCGTCAAGGACTCGACCGCTGATAAACAGATATTTAAATCCAATTTTAATATAATATAATAATTGTATTACATCAAACAACAGTAAATTTCAGAATACACATTTCCTTTTAGCCAAAAATATATATTTGCTTTCTATAAAAGTCTGTAAAGTTAAATTATTAAAAGTTAAAAATTAAATTGTCACGATAATGTCGATAGAGCTTATTAATGAAAGTATGTTATTGCCAAATATTCACCACAAAGAACCCCTAAATATTTTCATAACAGTAACTTTCTGTCGTAGTATTATGGCCTTGTAGTGCCACGCCATAAATAAAAATAGAGTATTATGCCTAATGAACCGAAAATGTTATATAAAGACAACTGTCATTCGATTGTTTACACCAGTTGTCAAGTGCTTCAAGGGACGTCACTCTAATTCCTAACGATATTTTGATAAAACAACGTATACTGAATGAAGTCATAATTATTAACTATGATGGCTACATGTCTTTAAATATGTTTATTTAACTGTTAATGATAGTATCGTATTAATCAAGGAATTATTGTAATTATAACGGTAGAAACGATCCGTTCAAGCCAAGAGAATGGTTCTAAGATCAACCAATAAAATAGCCTCAATTGCATCACGTGATGTTCGTTGTGCGGAATTTTTTGTTAAGTGTGAGGGTTGTCGAAGATAGATATTGCAGAAGAGAGCAAGTTCATAAGTTTATCATTGGTATCCCCACATTTTCGTGGAGGTCTCACTGGACCAAGTCGAGGAGAGGCTATTTAACACTTGTCAAACAATATTTGCTTGTTTGAGCAAAGAAATGTCAGGACAAGCACATCAACGTGTTCGAAGAAATGTCTCCCCGGCGTCAACAAAGCAAGGACCCATAAAAGCTGTTCTTCCCTTTTCGCTGAACCCGTCCAGAAATACTAGCAGTGCATCACCGACACAAGGCTGTCATAAAAGATGGCCAAGAAAATCACCTGACAGTCGGCTTTCGCCTGAAAGAAAAAGTCCTGCATCTCCAAGTTTAAAAGGTTAGTTAATGGAAACTCGGCAGCTGTCATTTTGTCTTGGCTAATCCGCCATTTAGTGAATAAAAGTACACATCTCTTTCTTCAGTTTTTCAGTTTAAGATGAATGAGAAAAGTGACTTAAATGACTCTGAACCAAGACAGATCCCGAATACAACTGTTATAACTGCATTAATCTGTTTTCATGCAAACCTGATGCAGTTAAATTTAAAAGATAAGCATATGAAATAAAAATCAGAACTTTAAAATAGAACTGTTTTAAAATGGTTTGAGAGTGATATTTAAATGTCAGATCTACTGTTATACATATAACATTTTTAATGATTATATTATGCATTTTTTCCTTGCTTAATAAGAGACCATAATTTCTAACTAAAATGTCTTCAGTTAAGACAGCAGAAATAAAATGGAAAAAAGTTAAGAAAGTAGTTTTCCACAGATAATATATCTATCAACCACTCAACCAAAATGATACTGAAAAATTTACAAATAGATGAATAGTTTACAAAATGATGTGCATCATGTAGTTGCTGAAGACTGACGGAAAAAAAAAATTCATACATCTGGGATAAAATGAAAAAAATGGATGGTTGTTTAGTATGGTCAGTTTTAATTGTCATTATGTAATTTCAGTGTATACAGGATAATACTGAAAATACGTGTACCATGTGTGAAATTTATATTTTAAAAAAGAAATTTCTTCAATCATTATTGATAGAATTTTAAAATGAATTTGTGGGAAATGTTTTGGAAAGAGAAATGGGTGTTTACTAAATGTCTATTTTATTTATATAGAGACCTATTTATACTTCATGTAATATACCCATGGTATGAAAGGCAGTAGATGTTTGACCAGAATGTTTGAACATTATAAGTCAAATTAGAGGTTGAGAATCCTTTATTTGAAATGTTTGGGACTGGAAGTGTTTCGGATTTTGGAATATATGGAGATACCATGAGAATAGAATCTATGTCTAATATTTTTTTTTCATACACAGATAGTTTGCAGGATTTTTTAAACAATATTTTTAATAATGTTGTGCATAAAATACTGTTTGTTCATGCCAAAAAATTGGAAAACTGTAAGATATTAATTCTGCTGCTCCGAAAAAGTTACAGATTTTGGAGCTTTTTGGATTTCAAACTTCGGATAAGGAATCCTCAACTGGTATAATGTTTTGAAATAGACTGTGCAAACTGTTTATCAGCAAGTTTGGAATCAGGTGTCTTCTGGATTTCTGGATAAAGGTTAATTATTTTTACTTAAAATTTAAAATAAATGATAAAAAATAAAGAAAGAAACTATTTAATAGATACAAGTTAATTCACAATTAAAGCAGGGTGTTGTTTTTTATCAAATCATTTAAAATAATTGCTTGGTATACGCTTTAAACTAGCGAGTTGTATTTCTTTTAGACACAATAATAAGTAATTGTAGTGGAAATGAGAGTAAACTGAAACAAACAATAACTTACTGTGAGAGACATACCTAGACACCCTTACTTGAAATGGCGTCATGGAAACTGAAACAATGCATGCCTAATTTGAGATAGCCACTTGAAAAAATTGTACAGACACATATACACATATTTCCCATTTGCTATATCACTAATTTAATACATATGCTGATGTGATTAATAATCGAAATCTGTTCCCAACTTTGGTTTACCCAACACTGTTTCATATTTTTGTGTCCATGAGTAGGCACATATAAAAAAAAAATCCTTTGCTACTAATTCATAATAATGGTTCATGAGTATCAAAGGTTTTCCTCTCATATCATCAGAAATTCATCATTATAAATATCAGATTTTAGTCGTCTAATATTTATTAATATTTAATGTGTTGATGTCACAAAGCTACGATTAATTTATATATTCCTTAAATATATATTTTTTAATTTTCTATGTAGATTGAAGAAGGTGCATATTTCAAATTAAATCCTTGTATTTTTATCATTCAAATGAAACAAAGATTCAGTATTTATCTGCCTATGTATACTGATTATGTGTAAGAATTTTCTTCTGCTGTTAGGAAATCTGTTTTAGTTTTAAACAAAAGGTCAAGGACAAAGTTCATTGGATTATTGTTGATGAAATTTATTAATAAAGTAAACTTATATTAATGTTTTAAAGTGGTGGCAGAATAGCTACCCTGGTGAATGAAATGATTCAACTATTCGTTGTAAAATTTCCCACAACAGCTGTTTTTTTCATCTGAGGTGAAGTTCAAAGGTTTAATCTTAATATTTTTTCAATTTAATAAATACTTGCCACAGATTTGTAATTGAACTAACCCTTTATTTAAAAAAAAAAAAATGTTTTGACCCTCACTTTATTTTTATAATAATGTAGAAAAATTATTTTTAAAACAAAGATTATTAGTTACTGGGTTTAGGACAATTCCATTCCATTTTCTGTTGTTGAACTGGAAAATACTAATCTCTTTTGAATGATTTCATTGTTTACTGGACACCTGCTTAAGTTGCAGTCACAATTCACAGATTTGTCCTTTGCTCTTTGAATTCTTCATTTTGTGTTGGAGGTCATTGGGCCTTGAGTGTGGCCTACTGCAAATGCAGCTTTAAACACTGAGCTATTCAGTTGTTTGGTATTATCAGTCATGGTATTATTAATCAGCTTGAAATATAGTTAGAATGTGTTTATAAATAATATAGATTTAATAATGAACTAGCTTTTAAGACTATGGACAATGATATGAGTCACTTGCTAAGGTTAGTGTCTTGGGTGTGTCTTTTTAACTCGTTACTGAAACATTTCAGTTTTATATTATTATTTATTTTTTATGATATGTAGTTGAAAAAGGATTTGTCTTGCAACAGTATTCTACATTAAAAAAAAAATTTTTTGGCTGTAGTAGTTTACTTAATTAATGAACTGTGCATTGGGGCGAGCACATTGTTTGTTAAGTCTGACACTGGAAGAAATAGAGAAAATAATCAATTAACACTGATAATGAAGTTAACGTTGAGTCATGCCTCGCTTTGTCAGAGATCTCTCTTCACAGATTTATATCTTGAAGACAGATTAGTCATATAAATCCATACTGTTAATGGCAGCAAGAACCCAGTCTCTGTCCTGCACCCACTCAATTACTTTTTAAATTCCAGTCCATAACCCCGCATTGTATGAGCTTTCTTTGTAGATGGTGTATGTAGCTTATCCTTGCTGATAGTAGGAATATCCAGGAGATAGTATTTGTGTAAACATTTCCTGACCAGAATCAGGATTTTTCCTCAACCCACCCTTGAGACCTTATTGGAAGCATTAAATAAAATAAAAAAAATCAACAAAATTAAATTATGTCCTTACTGGTGGTAATTCTTATTGACTGTATTTTATTGTATGACCAAAAAAAAAAAAAAAAAAAATGTTTTTGAAAAAACAACAAAAAATGTCAGAGAAATATTTGTGTCATACTATACATTTACTGCTTATAGATCATTGCTTTACTGCTGCTTTGTCAAGCCTAATATATCTGTCATCTACAGGTACTTAACGGTTTTGAAAATGTTCTGTTACCAACATCGGAAAGTGCCATCTTTGGTTAAGTTCAGTTTTTACCTAACTGATTAAATTAGTTGGATCTAATTAAACAGAAGTGAAATTTCCTTTTTTAAAAAGGAAATTGAGGTATTTTAAGTTTACATAAATGGATATTGTTGGTTTGAAAACTGATTAAAAATTAACTTTTAATTTTTTTTTGTAATAGGGAAAATTGATTTGGACTTCAAATAATTCAGAGTCTGAATGGCCTCCACAAATGGATTAAATCTGAAGTGCTTTTAATAAAACAAAAATAAACCCAAATGTGCTGTATAACATTTATAAAAAAAATTTGTCCTTTTACATAAATTGGATATTAATTTTGTTTAAATCACAATGAAAGATACAAATTTGACACTTCTCAAAAATATTTTCTACATTATAAAAACCTAAGTTACAGAAAGAATCCAAATCAGAATCTGACAGAGCTATGTCTGGCCAAAGCTACTTATTTTTGAATGGATGCATTTCTATAAACATTTCAGCTTGCTCAGCATCTGTTTATTTGAAGTGTTAAAAAGGTGACTGAATTAATATACACATTTTTAACACCTGTTGGACCTGTGGTTTTGTTTTTAAATTATTTTTTGAATTTTTATTTATTATTATTAATAATATTATTATTATTATTGACATAAGCGTGGAAACCATCTGCTGTTATTCCATGAGTTATTCTTACCACCGAGCAGCAGGGAATCTTTTATGTAAATCTTGCTGCATTCTACATGCAAAAACACAGAATGTAATAAACCTTCTGTTTGACTGTGGTTGGAACAATACACAGGTCTAAGAATACTCAGATTTTAATTACTTTCGAATATAAATACAAAATAAATAAAACAATGAAAAAATATAGAAATTAAAAAAATAATAATAATAAAATAAAATAAATATTTGTAATAATGAAAAAATTTGAATTGTATTTATTTTGTTATTAAGATAATGAAGGCTTTTTCCATGTGAGCAAGATCTGATATATATGTCATTAATTATTTATTACTTTATTTTTTTTTATTTATTTTTTATTTTAAATCCTTTTAGATACATCTCAAGATTTGTTGTAACTTCAGCTTAAATTTGATCTCATTTCCTGAGTTACTATCAAACTATACCAATATTTTTTTTTTTTTTTTTTTCCCCAGGTAAATTTAATGGACTTGTTTATGGGTTGACTAAAAGTTGTAACCTGGTTTCAGATACTAACTCATTGATCTAGGTTCCTTCTAGTGTTGCACTGTTTGTTAAAGAGATTTCACCTCTAGTGGCTGGCAGTGTTTGTAAACACTTGCCATTATTGATCATGGTTCTGTGAGGCTCCCGAGGGGAAGTCGATTTCAGTTAATATGATGAAAATATTTCAGTAAAAGACTTGGTTAGATCTAGTTTGATTTGATTTGATTTCATTTGATTTCATTATTTCACTGTTGTTGCTATTATTTATTTATTTATTTATTTATTTATTTATTTATTTTAATTTTAAAATTTAATTATTTTTTGGTAATCCGAGACTGTTTTTATTTAGCTTTTATATCATTCAATTTAGAAAAGAAAAATTTAAAACTGCATAGAATTATACAGTTTAATGCTTTTGCTTACCTACTTACACTAAAAAAATGTTTATAATAAATTAGGTAGAACTAGATTGCGTTATTGTTTTTTTATGACCTGTTCAGAGTTACTGCAGTTATTATTTTAATTTTAATGTAAAATGTCAAATGGAATTTTTTTCAGAGTTACTGCAGTTATTATTTTAATTTTAATGTAAAACGTCAAATGGAATTTTTTTATCTATTTTAGTTTTATAATCAAATATTTATTAAATGATTTATTATTATTTATAATAAACTTGCATTCCAAAAGAAACCCACTAAATTATTTATCAAAAGTCTATAATTAAGTAATTAAATGGAATTATTATTATATTTTATATATATATATTTTTTTTAATTGTGATCCAAAAATTGAACTTAGTATGAAATTTAAAATGCTTATTTTGATAACCATCCATACAAATTAATTAATCAATATAATGTTTAATAACTACTGTTAGGAATTTTTCATCTTTCTGTTTCATTTTCTTCCTTTTTCAGTTTAATTATATCTCCTGATATCGTTTTTTATACAAATTGTTCAGTCTGATGGTACAGTCTTTTTTCATAATTCTGTATATATATTTTAATAATTCAGGTTGAATATGACTAAATGCTTATGCTACCACCCAGTATTACTTAATCACACATTAGTTTGGACAAATGACTGATAACTATCGTTTGTAAATTTTGTTATTACTGTTTTTAAATGTCGTTAAGCTGAAGGTAATACTTTCTGTGACTAAAATTTAGTTATTTGTTCATAAAAATAAATTAATGAATAAAAAATAAATAAAAGTTTCTTATTACATTTTTGGTGTATTTGAAAACGATGAAAAATGCAGGCTTTTAAATACACCAACCTGAATTGTCATTAGCATTTATGTGTTAGACAGGTTTTATTGACTCTGGCAGATAAAGATTTACATGTGTTATAAACCTGTACATGACTTGTGAAAATTAAGTTTAAAATAACTTGTTATGGTAATTTGTCATCTATTCTAAGTGTCAGTGTATGATGTAAGTGGTTTTACCTTGACCTTTAAATAATACTTTAATAAATCTTCTGATAGAAATCAGATCTTTGACATTCAATATAGATACAAATTCAGACCATAATTTTATAATATTTAAAATATTCTTTCGGAATATTAGACTGTCACATTGTAATTTATATTTCATAACTCAAAATAAACTTTAAAAATGTGGCAGTACATACCTTAACTTTTTAATAAATAAATCAGATGGTTGTATCTTGACCTGTCATTATCAGTTGGTTTCTAGAAATAATGTATATTATTATTATGTCATTAAAATAAACTCAAATGTGCTGGTACATTAATCATATTAAAATCTACTACTTAAGGGGTTTTATCATGCTATCAGTTATTTGAAATATATGTCAGTACAACTTCAATATATTTTACCAAGACAGTAAATAGTTTAACCTTTCAGTAATAAATATAAATTTTCTTTTGGAATTGTGATGTGTTTTGTTTAGAGTTTAGTTTGTTGCCAAAATAAATATTATACATATGAAAAATACACTTAAAAAACATGACTACATACAACAACAACAACAACAACAACAATAATAATAATCATAATAATCATAATAATCATAATAATCATCATAATATTAATAATAATGATGACAATAAAAACAATAACAATAAAATGTTCTCTTGGATTTCTTTTTAATCTGTTATGCTAACACTGTTAATGCTGTATGTAATTTCACAGAGGTTAAAAGAAGTCTTTTAGAGCCTCAAGACAAAATAAGTTTAGAGGAAGTGTGGAACAAAGCCATCGTTTCCCATACCAGGATTGAAGTAATTTTATTTTCACTGTAATTGGAGCGAGTCTGTTTGGTTATTTATTGTTCACGGTGTGCGTTTGAAAGCATGTCAACTTGACTAGATGTATTTTTAATCACTCTGTGCCTGATCATGTAATGCATACTGTAGTTTGTGCATGCACTCTTTTGTAATGACCTGTCTTTGTATCATGACAGTCACAGAGATGTTACCTTCATCCCTCTCGCAGAGCAAACACGTGTGGTTTTGTAAATGGTGGATTTTGTAATTTATGATATTGTCAAAATATATATATATTTTTTAATCTAATTTATTTTATTATTATTATTATTATTATTATTATTATTATTATTATTATTATTTTAATTTTATAATTTTTAATTTTTAAAATCTTTTTCCCATTTTTTCCATTTTTCTATGTTGATTATTGATCAGGACTTGACACTTGAGTTGTAGATCATTGGCAGACACACAAGAACTGAAAGATTTCATGAGCAGTTAACCTTCTGTGTGACTACTGAGCTATTTCCTGTTCTTATCAATGCTCAAAGGCTGTAGTATATTTGGTAGTTTAAAAACCAAAACAAAAAGAAAATAAATTGCAATTACCACAATAAAACACATATATATATATATTTATTGTAGTAATAGTAATTAATTTTATATATATATATTAATTTAAATAGCCTTTACTTGTTAAAAAACAAAAGTTTATCTTTAAAGCTCATTAGTAATACTGAATACTATCTTGATATTACTGCATGAACTTGTGTCAGATATTGAAATGTATCCTATCTAATGAAATATAAATATACCAAGGTCTTATCTAATCATCCATTAAATACTCAAGCACACATTTCCTGGCCATATCCTCCAACATGAATTGGTCTTTGATTCAGTAGGAAATGCAGTGGAATATGGGATATTTCTCATGGTATCTGGTGTCTGGTTAATTGGGAATTTCCTATTCAAGGCTGAAGATCTATAATTGATGTAATTGTTGGCAGAATACGTGTCAGAAAATGCTTGCAATACACAGTCCATGTTTATTGTGTAATGTAACACATAAAATGTCCAGACTTATTTGTAAAGGATGAAAATTTGATAATGTGTATATATTTTTTGGAACAGTTAATGTTTTTTCAGTCTTTCAGCATTATTTTAAAAATAAAAACAAAAATGGGTGTATATATGCATGTATGTATGTATGTATGTGTATGTCTTTGTGTTTGTGTATGTAATGTATATTAATTTTTTTTTTTTTTTTTTTTTCAAATTGTTATGTAACTTGGTTTAAACTGCTATGTAGTTAAAATGACTTGAAATTTTTTTTATGGGAAATAAAGCTCTAGGTTAAGCCTTTATGAGAATGACTTGAATTAAAATGATCTAAATGGAATTAGTAGTTAACTTTGGCATTTTCACAAGTATCTGAATATGTATTAAAGAGAAACACACACACACACACACACACAGGCAAATACACTGATACACACACACATGCAAATGTTGCCAAAACATGAATATACAAGTTTTCTCTTTCATATTTTAAAATTTAAAAAGATCTAAACCTTCATAAATCTTCTTTCTTTATAGTTTAATATTTACTTGTGTAACTCATATTTTACATTTATTCCATTTCTTGTTGATGTACATGTTCAAAATGAATACATATTTATTTTTCTCTGTGTGTGTTCTCAGATAAGACTATACATTTTATTTAACTTTTCCGTTTGTGTATGTATGTGTGTGAATGTGTGTGTATGTGTGTGTATGTGTGTGTATGTGTATGAACGTGTATATGTATATTTATGCATATTATTTTATTAAATTTTTTTCAGAGAAGCCTAAGTCACATAAACAGAGTCTTTGGAGAGCCAGTTCCTTGGACACACTATACTTAGCTGGTCAGTGGCCAAAAGACATAAACCCTTACAACCATTATCAAAACTCTGGTGTTTTCACTTGTGAAAAGTCAACTCAGGTAAACAGAAAAAACAAACAAACAAACCCCCTAAAAAGAGAATATTTGTGAAAAAAAAATCTATACTTTAAAAAAAAAAATTAAATAATAATCTATGCTGTTAGTCATTAATGAAAAGAAATACAAATTACGAGCTTTTCATTTGACATAAACTGAAAATGGGTTTTTGAATGAACTGAAACAAAAGAATAAAAAATAATAAAGAGGAAAATAATTGCATTTATATAATTTAAAATTTTTTTTTTAACTTGTCTATTTATACAAACACATCACTCAAAGTATATTAATCTCTTGAAATAACTATAATAATAATAAATAAATAAATAAATAAATAAATAAATAAATAAATATTGAGCCTCTTCTTCATTATTTGTTTGGCTGCCTTACATTGAGAAATATTTGATGTAAAATAAACCTTGTGTTCACAGACCCCTGAAGACTGGGACACTAGACCGAGTGACAGAAAGAAAGATAAGGGTCACACGCGGTCAGCCTCTTTTGGGCAGGGCGATCAACTTAAAACAGTGAGTGCCATTTAGTAGATGTGTATGTTTGCTGCTTGTGATTTAAAAATGGATAATTGAATAATTAGTAGAAGCTGTTGGTCACGTAACTCAATACAGTAAATGCTGATGAGTGTATTGTTACTTAATCCTTGATTATCTTTATCAGCACAAACATAAAGAAAAAGAAAACCTATGATACGATTTTTAGATTTAATTTAACAAAATTTGTACTTACACTTGTATGTAATAATGGAAAAGTTAATATTACTTTTTCATCTCTAAAGTAAAGGACTGCAAATTTTATATCATGTGTTCTGGTTAACTGAAGTACTTCATCTATTAATTTGTTTTTAATCAAAGGAAAGAAAAGATGAAGCTATACTCATCCAACAGATGAATGCTAAATAATATAAATGATTCTTTTGGGTTTTCTTGGTGTTTTTTTTTTTAACTGGAAATATTTGTCTGGATTATAATTATTAATATTACATTTTTTATTTTTTTTTATTAGTGTTCTGACTTATTATCATTGTTGTTGTTGTTGTTAATATTTTTTTACAAGTGTTTTCTTTTAAAACACATTTTCATTAATTCACTATGGTATTTTTTTTTAAATACTTTTTCAGCTCATAAAGCAACGTTTACAAAAAACAAAAGAAGGCAGCAAACACAGTGAATCAGGTAAACGCCAGAGCCCGGTGCAGGGCAAACACACCGCACTGTCATTGACAGCTCCGCCAGCGTTTTTCTCCAAAGCGATCGGCATTCCGGCAGCATCTCACATTCCAGTCAAGTCGATGTCGAGGTTCCAAAGAAACAGTGTCGAAGGGTTGAATACGGTGTGTACTGAATTGAATCTGCATGTATTAAACATGAATACTGTGTGTGCTGAATTTGAATATTGCATGTATTAATACTTGAATATTAGATGTAACAAACTGAATATTACTTGCATTAAACTTAAATACTGTATTATTAAATTTGATGATTACATTATTAAAATTGAGTATTACATGTATTAAATTGAGTATTACATGTATTAAATTTGAATATTCCATGTATTAAACTTTAATACTGCATGTATTAAACTTGAATTTTATATGGATTAAACTTAAATACTGCATTAAATTTGATACAGAATGTAAATATAATGAGTATTGATCATTATACTGAATACTCAATATACTGAACATGGCTGTTGTAATGTTAAACTAATATGTCATGTAGGGTAAATGTTAAACCTGAATACTTCATATTCATTATAATTACAGTATGTATTAATTATAAATATTATATCTATTAATTATGAGTACTATGTATTATGATTACTACATGGATTAATTATAAATACTGTATGTATTAATTATGAATACTGTCATTACTGTGTGTATGGATTAAACATATAATTTATAAAAACTTTAACTCACAATCTTTGAACAGGGCCCCTTTTGTCCCATTCCAACCAGACAATGTTGTCTGTCTTTTGGAAAGTGTATTTAAAGACACTTACTATTTTATTAGTCATTATGTGTTCTGTTCTTACAGTGTTATGACTGCTGACATGTGATAAACTTCAATGTAAATATCTTTTTCAGGCATCATTTAAATAACATTAATTCATTAATGGAACTGTATTAATTTCAGGAAATAGAAAAACTTGTTTTAAAGACCGTTCCAGGGATTGAAGTGGAAGAACTGGATAATATACGTGTAAGTTCATTAGTGCTTTTCTGGATTTGTAGGTGATGTAGTTTGTTTTGTTAAATATAGCTGTGTTAAATCTACCACTAACTGTATGAAATTCAGGAAACAATTTACCTTATTTTATTTTATTTTATTATTATTATTATTATTATTATTATTATTATTATTATTATTATTATTATTTACTTAAAAGTTCCTTAGCTATCCTTTTAAAAATAAAATAAAATGGTACAGTGAAAAATATTTAATGTTAAGAAAAAGAATAAAAATAAATTAATTGATATTTATGGTACATTAAAATGTTTTCAAAGCATAAAAGCCAACAAAATAATAACAAATTTCATGTAAAAAGATAAAAGGATGGGATTCACAATTAATGATGCCAAAAAAAAAAAAAAAAATCCAGAATGAGCGAAAAAAAAACATCTACATATTTAAATTTAATTTATATTAAATTATAACTTAATATTTTATATTATAAAGGTAAAAAAAAAAAAAAAATAGTTACTGTGAATTGACATACGCAACAGACAATAGTGCATAAGTTAATGTGAATTTATCAAAAAATGTCTTGTACTTCAAACCATTGATTCTAAAAGATTTTATTTTATGCTATTACAGAGGTATGATGAATTATGTCCTGTAGTTAAAAGCGTCTACAAATATATAGCTTTTATTCTTAACCCTGTATCCTTGATGTGTTGCAAGCAGGTAATAACAATCCCTGTTGAGAATCACTGTTTTAACTGCACTAAAATCATGTGAAAGTGAGAAACAAATGTCTTTTCACACACTAACATTCTAAAATGTTTCTGTACATTTTTTTCAATCAAGATCTGTCTGATTCACAGATGTAAACAGTCGATTAATGATTTGTGTCAAACATAAAATTAAGTTTATGCAGGTGTCATAAAAAAAATACTATAAAATATGATGTGATATTGTCGTAAGTTTTATTAGTAATATATTTCTAGTATTTCCATTTTATAAAATTGAGGGAAAGCAAACAAAAATTGACACTGTGGAGAAAAAAATAATTTTAATAAATAAAAAAAATAAAAACAAAGAAAAGAAAACACAAGTACATTAAATTAAGTATGTTTAAAGTTAACAGTCAGCTTGTTGAAAATTTAGCCATGTTTTTAGTACAAAAATATTTTTCAAAGTGTAGTACGGTAAGTTGATTTCAAAACAGACATTTGTATTATGTGTATTAATTAATTACCCATCAAGCAAGTATTGTTAGGGAAATAACTTACAAAGAAACATACTGTAATGAAACTTTCATCCATCCATTCATTCATACTTAAGTTAATTAATTCATTTAGTTATACTTTAATTATTCATTCATTTATTTATACTTTAATAATTCCTTTATTCATTCATTTATTTATACTTTAATAATTCCTTTGTTCATTCATTTATTTATATTTCAGTTATTCATTCATTTATTTATGCTTTAATTATTCATTTCATTTATTTATACATTAGTTATTCATTCATTTATTTATGCTTTACTTATTCATTCGTTTATTTATACTTTAATTGTCCATTTGTTTATTTGTACTGTAATCATTCGTCCATTTATTATTTATTTATTATTTATTTATTCATTTAATTATACTTTAATTGTTCATTCGTTTATTGATACTTTAACTGTTCATTTGTTTATTTATACTTCAGTTATTCATTTAATTATGTTGTTCTTTCATTTATTTATTTATTCAATTTATTTACATTTTAATTATGCATTCGTTCATTGCAACAGTCACAAGAGATTCCTGATGGTCACCGAGCTCCAGTTCCCGAGGTGCGAGTCATCAACAGCACCATGCGAACTGTCGACACCCAGACTCCCTCCGCCCACCTCGACGACCAGCCGACAGGAAGCTCTGGCAGCAGAGCCGATTCAATCAGTCCAGCCATTCCCATCATGACCGGCACCATGGATTCATCCCGTCCTTCCAGTCGATCAGAATCTGCTGACAGCAAGTCTGACAAAGGTTTCCTGCAGTTTTTAAGATCATTTAAAATGTTTTTTTTTTAATTATTAATAATCTAATTTAAATTGTCTTTAATAGTTAATAAATTGTTGTAGTCTTCAATTTTAAATTTTAGAATAATTTTAATATGAAAGTAGAGCATATTTAGGTTAGTGTTTTTTGGGGGGTTTTTTTGCATTTGAATTTTTAAATTAATATTTGCTACACACACACACACACACACACACACACACACACACTTAATGTTACGATCATTACATCACTTGAAATGTTATTTCTTTTTATAATTTTTGTAATTTTCAGAGCTTGTTGATTCACCAGAGCCCTCAATCACCAAATTCGTATCCAGTCCAAAACCCAAAACATCAAAAGATTTTGTGAGAGAGCCACCTGACGGCTGCGAGAGGGTCAGGGTTATAGATGAAAACAGGTCTGTATAACTCGACAGTACTGTGGCACTTTCAGCTGCAGTGGGAACAAAAAGCCTAAAATCAGTTTTTGTATAATTAATTCTAGGGATTTGTGGGTTTTTTTCATATCTGAACACACTTAGCTAATAATAAAGTCTGTATGCAGATTTTTTCCAATACACTTTTGAAAACAGTGCTAAAAGTTTTGTGTCTTTGTAGCTTGCTCATAAAATACATATATGGCAGTGTTAAAAACTGACTAGATAACAGTTTGTTTTAAAGATCTTTTTAACTTATTTATTTGCATTTATTTTTATTTTTTTTGGGGGGGGGCAACCATCAAAAATTCCCTATAATATTCACTTAAGTGAATGTACAATAAAACTTGTATAAAATGCTGTTTAAGAATAAAAGGTTTACAAGTCGACAGAGACTTACATCTTTTTTTTAAAGTTATTTATTTATTTTTTATTTATTTATTTATTATTTTTTATCAGGCAGCCAGTTATTAAAGATTCCTTGTTTTGTCCGGTGAAGCCCAGTCAGCTTGTGTTCAAGCCAAGTCAGAACTCTGCATTTTGTCCCCTTTACAAGACATACTTCCAAGATGTTGTCAGATCACCCATTCCACCATCCAGCCAGCAACCGACCACCATCGAGGGCCAGTGACAGAATACCCACCGTGTTTGAACATCAAACCCATTTCAATGCAAAAGTTTAATTTTGATGCATTTTCAATATTATTATTATTATTTTTTTTTTTTTTTTTTTTTTTTTTTTTAACAGTAACCACAGTAGAGTTTTTCGTCCTGTAATTGTTTTAGTATTTGTTTTAAAAATTATCTATGTTAGCTTATTGACATATCTAGAGTTTATTCTGAACAAAAATACTTTATTTCTGGTTTTTTGTTAACTTCACACTGAAACACACACAGTACATTGACTTGGTGTCCTGTTTGCACTGGTTTAATGACTGTTGGATTTTCAGTTCTTTGGATTAGAGTAGATGCTTGCTTTTTAAAAAAATTTAATTTCCTTTCCTTTCTTGAACAACAGATAAAAACATCAGCACCATTAATACAAAATTACTGGTGAACTTTTACTGTTTTTTTCAGTTTTGTTTTTGTTAGATAAATGAAATAGATATATATTTTTTTGACAATTCAGTATTAAATTGAAAATGGTAACACTTACATGCTTTAAAATATTTATTTATTTATTTATTTTTTTTAAATTTTAAATGTATTCACTGAAGATCAAAATAATTATTCAGGTCACATAAAACTTGAACATTTATTTTTATTATTATTATTATTATTAAACAGAAATAAGTTACAATAATTATTTTTTTTATTATTTCCTTTGTCTCAAAGCTTGTCTCTTTCTGTGGTAAAATGTCTTGCATTTAATCTGTTCTTTAGCACAACATAAATGACTATTTATAAGATGGAATATTGTTTAAAATTGTAAATTGAATCTCAAAAATTAAATGTATTTTTATTTTTATTTTTATTTTTTTGATTGTCAGAGTAAAAGATGTAATTATTAATGAAAATTTATCATTAGTAGCTGAATTTAATTTCAAACTGATACAATTGTATCTCAGTTAAGGTAAATTAAAATGTGTTCACTTCTGGTATAGGGATGAAATCATTTGCAAAAAAGAAAATATATTGAATAATCTCACCTTTAAATCTTTTATTTTTATTTTTTTTTAATCCATGACAAATTGTACAAAAATATTCTGATTAAATTTTAGATCTTATTTTATTATTTTTTAAATCATAAATTGTATTCTCGTTATCATTTGACTTTACAATAGTCATTATTATTTTTTTTTAATAACTAAATCTTTTTAAATAAAAAGGATTCTTATTTTTATTATTATTATAAATTTTTTCGCTAACGTTTAAATTAAATTTGGAGAGTCAGCACAACAAAAATTAATTGAAAAATACTTTTTTTTCTTTGTTTGTTATATTGTTGGTTTTTGTTGTGCCAAAATTAAAATAACCTCACTCTGAACAAATTTTCTTTATTATTACTATTATTATTATTATTATTTTTATTTTTTTTAATTTTTATTTTTTAATTTATTTATTATTTTTTTTATTCCTAACAATAAAACAGATATTAATTTTTATTTGAGTGATTTATTTCCTAATTTTTTATGAAGATAAAACGGCACAATTCACTACATAAATTAATTAGGTAGTAAAAATTGTACTTAAAATGTCTTTCTGTACAGATATTTAAATTAACATTTGTACAGTCAATGTGGAACTTCAGTTTCATTATTTAATCAAAATATTTAATGTGAAAATCTGCCTCTTTCAGTTTAACGTAAAAACAACTGCAACATCATCAAATAAAATTGAAATGTTTCAAAGTTGATAAAACATTGTGCTTTTAATCTGCTGAGAACTCTTAAACTTAATGCACACATTTTCAGTTTAAAAAATAAAAATAGCTTACTAATTTTTTTTATTTGTGCCCTTTCTAAAACTCCTTCTTTTTACACAATGGTTTTATTAAGTGGATTATCAGGAAAACAGTATCCATACCCCGTACACACCTTCTCTTTTTTCACAAATTTAAACATTTTATATACACTACTTTGTTTCCTAGAGAACTGTAGTTTGTGCAAACATCATAGAGGTGATATTGTCTTTTCTCTGACTTACCCTGGGTTTTTTTTTTTTCTAACTGCTAATGAAATGACTACTAGAAATTAAAATAACACTTGTGTATTGTGTTCATTGTCAGTAACCTTTGCCAATTTTTAACTTTAAAAAAATGGAGGCCTATAACCTTGCAGCCTATTATCATTTGTGGGTTTTTTTATTGGAATTCTGTGCTAAGGTACAACTGGTACTAACTAAAATAGCAGTCATGTGATGTTACTAATTCAAAACTGTGGTCATGTGATTTTTCTAATTAGTACTAATATGATGTTACAGATTAAGATAGCAGTTGTGTATTACCATAATTTACCTATTTAAACTATTCTTTACCACTCGTGTGCAGATTAAAATAGAAAAATCAAATTGATGATACGTCCCTTCCCTTTTTACTGATATTGTGTTAAACCTGAAATTAATTTTTGTTGCATTTTAATGAGATATACTTAACAGTGTAATGTGGCCTACTTGAGATTGTCATGTTTCTTTTCTTTTTTTTCTTTTTTTTTTAACTTTTTTAAAACTATTTTTCTTGTATTGGTAAGATTTTTTTTTTTTTTTTTTTTTTTTTTTTTTTTTAATTAATTAAATTTATTTATTTATTTATTTTTAATTCAAAAAATTAGTGCCACACCTAATATTAATAGGGCATTAAATTTTGTTGGCTGTCGAAAAGTTCACCATCGAAACAGAAGTGAGATAAATCTTGTCATCTTAAAGTCTTTTAAATAAATTAAAATTATATTTATACATAAATAAAAAATGTCAAAGTTTCATGTAAATTAATTTTGAAGTTGCTGAACTAATAACAACAATAGGATCACTTCTTTTCAGTAAATTTTTAAAAATAAAATAAATCACTGTATTTTTTATATTTTAATAAAATTGAATAAAACAGTGCATAGAAAATAAAATAAATTGTCTGTTTTATTAACTGCAGAAACAAACTATAAGACAATATGCATAAATTTATGAATTCTAAATTAATGATGATGATTAAAAAAAACTGCTTCCTTCTTTCACTCAGTAAGTGAATTATTATTACAAACTGAAGCAACAAATGGCAAAATCTTAAATTGTAGTGTATTGTTATTTTATGATTTTATTTTATTTCAACTCCAAATTAAACAAGAAGTTTAACTGAATTTTTTTTTTTTTTTTTTTTTTTTTTTTTTAAATTTAAAAAAAAAAAGTGGTTCTAGGTTGAATACATTCTTATTGTTCAAAGTATATTTGTATATTTTGTTAAAAGAAATAGAAACGTTTTTGAATAATACATAACAACTTCCAAGATTCAAGATTTATATTCTGTATGTTTCGTTGGATTGGTGACTACTGATAGCATTTGTTGACAAATAAATTTTGTTGATTTTACAAGTTGTTGAATATTTCTGTAAGATAGATATAATTATTATTATTATTATTACTGCGTGGTGCATTATGTCACCGTCGCTAGTAAATTATTGAATTTATCTTTCAGAAACATTGGTGTTAATTAAAACTGTTTAAGAAAACTGGATAAAACTAAGAGGGCTTTAGTGAGATCAGATAAAATGTTCATTCCATGACATTGCATGTAAAATGATAATTTAAAACAGACAAAAAAAAAAAAAAAAAAAAAAAAAAAAAAAAAAAAAAAAAAAAAAAAAAAAAAAAAAAAAAAAATATATACTTATTAACAGTCCTGATAACAATCCTGCTTTTGTTCAGGATGTTTATGTTGTTGTGATCTGTACACATCCAAACGGAAACAGTGTAAATTCAAAATCAGTTTAAAATTTTCATGTTTTTTACACGTCTGTGCTATAGATTTATGTTCCCTATATGAGACAGATTCCAGAAAGTACAATAAAGATAAAAGTGATTCAATAAGGAGGGAAATGGATAATTTTTTCCTCCTGTTTTTTTTTTTCTTCTTCATTGTGTGTGTATATATATTCCCTTTAAAATAAATGGCAGAAGACTGGTTTTAAATATCACTATCAAACCAACCTAAAAGTAACCGATACAGTCTTTAATGTAAAGAAAGAAGTTACTTTTCATATGGTTGTTGCTTTTTTCTAATATTTTTTTCTGTACTTAAAGCTGGTTTTAAATAAAAAGAAAAAGAAAAAGATAAGAAATATTCAAAATCTAAAACTATATGCAATCAAAAGAAAAGTGCCCAAAACATTGACATTTGAGATTTGAAAAATGCTGTCAATAATCTGAAATTGTACAGTGATGAGCTTTATGTAAATATATATCTATTTTTTAAAAACAAATTTGGCTGTATACAAAATGTAAATAGTACTCTTCAGTTCAGTAAAAACCACCTTCCAGTTTTCAAATTTATACCAGTTGGTTTTTTTTTTTTTTTTTTTTTTTTTTAATGTTTTAAAAAATACTACAACTTAATCTTAATTTCAGAAAATGTTAAACTAAACAATAGTATTAATTGGTTGTTTATTATTATTATTATTATTATTTCTTGAAATAGTTTTAAAATTGAAGTACACCAATTTTTTTAATTTTTTTTTTTTTTTTTTTAAGTATAACTTCCTGGTAGCATTTTTTTTTTTTTTTTTTTTCTGGAATGAGAACACTGGCTTGTACTCTGTGATTATCAGTTACTTTATTTTGTATGTGCTAAATGCTTAATTTGAAGCAAACACTGAAAAAAAATTATTTCATGTTAAATTTTCCCTTTCTTTGTTATCTGTCTCTATAATGTATGCTGGTGAATGTTTTTGAGATCTGAGTGTTTCTCATTTTTTTATGCTGTGATGTTTGTTTAATTTTTTTGTTTTTGGGTTGTTGTTTTTTTAACATTGTATTTTTATTTCATAATACTATAAAAGTTCTGTACAAATTCATCTAATCATCTGATTCACATCTAGTCTTAATATTTTCCAAAAACTGTAGCATTGTATACAATTTTGTATATGTGACTATGCGTGTGTTTGTGTGTCGCTCCCATAAAGGAAAAATTTAAACATTCTTTAGTTGATTTCAACTATAATTTTTTGTGCTAGAATAAAAATAGGAATACAGAATGTGTGTATGTGGATATGTGTGTTTATATGTATATATATATGCGCATATATGCTTATTGTTCTTAAAAAAACTCAAACTCAATATTTTCATGATAAAGTTCAGCACTGTTTAAAGAAAAATTGAGTTTTCTCTAATCTTTTTTTGTTTCATAACACAAATTTGTATATCTTCTTACAAAAAAAGTTATGATGATAGAAGCAAATAGGTTTGAAGTTATGAAATTTCGTACATTGATAATATAAGCATTGTACATGATTTTGACTTGCTTTACATTTTCACTGTAAATTGTTTCATATTGGATAAAGATTACCTCTTAATATGGTAAAAAAAAAATATTATAATTTTTTTTTTTTTTTTTTAGAAGGCTATTTGGGATCTCTGGTTATAGAGATTTACAAACTGGGAGAACAGTTATTTCTGGAGATTTACAAACTGAAATTGGAGAATAGTTATTTCTGGAATACAATATTATTTTTTTTTTTTTTTTACATTAATAGCACTCCATTTCACTGGGTGTCTGGGCTGAGAATGCGTAATACAACAGGTAAATACCCTTTTTAATAATTGAATATTGTCAACATACTGCAGTTATTGTAAATCATTTTGTCAGGAGAAAAAAAAAAGGAAGTACAATGTATTTTGGTCTAATTTATGTTCATATTTCATCCTTTGATACCCCTCATGGCTGTCAGTGCACATGAAATTTATCTTTTTAACATTCCATTTAATTTTAATTTTTTTTTTAAATTTACTTTGTGAAGTAACTGATTTCTTTATAAGCAGTATATTATGTTTGGTGTGTGGGAACAAAGTTTGGAAATGTGAAACTTGATTCAGGTAATAATACTGAATATGTTATACATGCATAATGTTGCTTTTTTAATATTAAGAAAAAAAAATGTAATACAGTGGTTTCATACAAGCAATTTTTTATTAAAAAGCAAAAATAGAACAAAATGTTTTGAAAATAAAAATAAATAAATAAATAAATAAATAAATAACCCGTGTAATTCTTATTACATTTATCAATTTCAAAAATGCCAAAGGTTGTAAACACCTAATTTATTTACAATTCATTATAACATTTCACAGACCAAAAAAAGAGAAAATAATAAAATCTTCATAGCAAAGTAAACTTGAGAAGACATGAGAAGAAGTCTGTGAAATTCAAAAAAAAAATAAAAAAAGGAAAAAGGAACAAAAAATAGAATGTTAATACTTAATGTTTGAAATTAATCTTCAATAGCCCTAACAGAAATGATTGGATTGAGGAAAAAATTTTTATGAGAGCACAAAGTGGGGATAAATTTCGCTGTGACTTTTCAAATATCTGAGCAAAACTAGGTGGAACTTGCTGAATAAACCATTCCAATTTTGTAATTGTTGAAACATGAAAATGTTGAGATGCATGCCATTATTAAAAGCCATGTAAAAACAAAATGGAGACATTTTATTTTTAAAATTGTCATCTGAATCCATTGTTTTCAAAGTATACCTATTGCATTTAATTGTATTAAATGTTTTTGACTGTTAAGCTAAACTGAGATCATTATTTCATTTTTGCTTGATTTGATAAACAATTTGGGAAAGATTTGCATTATGTATAAAATACTTCATTACTTCTGTTAAATGCTGTAAGAAGTAGAACAACATCATGTAATCAAGTTTATTTTCAAAGTGAATTACACCAGCATCGGCCATTAGAGATGGAAGCAGAGAATGTACTAAATCACTAAATACTCAGCTGTGTTAAATAAAAATTAAATAAAGTTTTAAAACAGCAACAAAAAGAAAAAGATAAAATATTGTTAAACATCTGAATACTTTTCATATTATTAATTTTGCCTTTAAAAAAGATGTTTTTAAATGCTTAGAAATAATACTAAGCATTAAAACTAGAAATGTATATATATTTTTATTGTTTTTTTTGTTGTATTTTTATTTTTATTTTTTATTATCTCTAATGGCCGGCTTAAGAAGAATCCAAATTTATTTATTTTTATTTTTTTAATGCAACATGTAATTCATATTATTTTACACATTCCTCTTCTGTCTTTTTTTTAAAATTATTATTTGTTTTTTAAATGTTTCCATAAAAGTGAAATACAAAATCATTGTGCACTTTGTGGGTGGACTAGAAAACAACAAAACTTTGAGCAGCTTCAATAATGTACATGCTTGCGAAAAAAAAAGCAAACGTTTGCAGCTATTAATGTGTGCCTTGACGTATGTACTAATAAAACAGCGAATCTCTGCATATCAAAAAAAAAAATTTCTACTTTATTATATTTTTAATTAAAGGAATGTTACCATTTTTGTATTTTTAATTAAAGGAGTGTTATTATTATGCAACATCTTGGTGTTGGCAGTGTTATTGCAATAAAGAAAACATACTGATCTGGAAGACTTACAGGAATTTTCAATACAAATGATCTGCAGTGACGGTGTTGCATAGTGAAAATGAACCTTAATGACTGGAGAGGAGACCTCAAAAGACTAAATGATGTCCCTTGAGTACAATTTGTGATTGTATATGAGTTACTTTTTAGTCTGGCTGATTTTTACATGTAAATGTTACATTTGCAATTTTATATTTATTTTTAATGGATTTCTGAAAAAAAATTGTTAAGTTACTGAAAATTTTCTGCATAGTTTGTTTCATTGTTTAATAAAATAACACTGAAACATGGTATTTATAATGAAATATTTTTAACAAAAATACTGAAAAACGAAAAAGTAATTTAACAAAAGTTATAATAAAAATGAGAAATTGTCTTACGTTTTTAAACATATTTTAAAATAAAGCGACAACAACAAATCAAACATTACTTATGGTGTTTTTGTTCTGAAACTGCGGTGTTTACCTAATGATTTATCTTGCAGGGAATCATTTTATCGACAGTTAGCAGTGTGATTAGTACATGAAACCACCACTTTAGTTCTCTGGATTATTACCTCATTTTATTTCTTTAGATGTTTTCAATGTCATCTGTGTACTGCATGTAAATAAATACAAGTTTCTCAGGTTCAAGAAACCAGACTGGCCAACAATGGCAGTCTTGATGCAGAATGCATAATTTAAAAAAAAAAAAAAAAAAAAAATTATTTTACTTTGTCAGTATTACAGTATAAAATATTGTGTTCTTAAATTCTTGCTGTCACTGGTTTTTTTTTTTTTCAACTGTCAAACTTTTTTTGATATTATATATTATAGAAATTTCTTTCATTACTTTTTTATATTTAATATTTGAGTCCTGTTTATTGCTGGGGGTTAGTTATTATATGTGTTTATAAACATTATTTCAAATGTAAAACTGAAGCCATTTTTTTCTAAATGTTTTTTTTTAATTATTATAATTATTTTTTTGTTTTTGTGTTTAATTTATTTTAAAGGTGTAAAAAAAAAAAAAAATAGTTTTGAGAAAAGTTGCAAAAAAAAAAAAACAAAAAAGAATGTTTATATCATTTCAGTGTTAAAATAATAGCTTCTTTTGTTATTGTATTTTAGTATTCTTCAGTTAATTTTTACTGTTAAAAAGTTAAAAATAAAAAATTCATTGTAAATAACAAGCTATTTGGGAACAGTAAAACGTTTTTATTCTAAGGTGTTGATAAAAAAAATCTTAGATTAAATAATAATAATAATTTTAAAAAAAAAAATATATATATATATATATATAATAATAATAATAATAATAATTATAATAATAATAGTGCATTAAACAAAAACATTGGAACCCAAAAGAAAATGTTTGAAATTCAGAAATCCAAAAGAACCATTTATATTCTTTCACACTGTCCAGTGCTTACGCTGATATTCTATTTATTTATTAATTAATTTATCTATTTACAGCAAATAAATTTAGAAATTCATTTTTTTAATACTAATTTGTTTGAGTTTAACAAACTATGCCTGATTGTTGGTAATAAAGTTTGTCATAATGGTTAGATTTTTTTCCACATACTTTCTTAAATTTTTATTTATCTTGATAATCAGTGTTATTTCTTTAAAATAAATTTGGGCTGTAACAAAGGAGATTATTATTATTATTATTATTATTATTATTATTATTATTATTATTTTAACATTTATTCTTCTTAATTCTGAAAGTATTAAAATATTTATTCTGAAAAAAACAGAAAAAAAAAAAAAAAGCCCTCACAGTTATGTCATAAATAATATTTTAATTAACTTTGGTGGTTCATTGTCGATAATTGTTTGCACTGCTTTACGACTGACGTAACCTTGTCGTAAGTTATTAATATGTCTGGCTTGTCGAGTTTACGTATTTATCAGTTAGCCAAGAAAACATGGACTGTTATGGTGACTAATTTATTTAAACTTATTTAAAATTAATTTATAGTGACGTGTTAATGTTGATTTAACAAGTTATTAATTATTTAAATTAACTCATTTTTCTAATTTTATTTTATTTGGCTGTAAAGACGAAAAGAATCTCTTTTAGCATTTGTGTTTTTTAGTAATTTAAAATATTATGTTCAGCAATGAAAACGTGATTATTAGGGTTGTTTATATTAATATCGTTATGATTTTATGTGTAATATTTATTTATTTATTATTAATTTTTTATTTATTTTGTTTTTTATTTAATTAAGACTGAATCGATTCCTAACTGTTCAAGGAATGAACCTTGTTTATATTTTTATTTAATGTGAGCAAATCAAAGTTGGAAGAGACCAAAACAAAACTTTAAAACGTCACAGGATCGCTTTAAAAATATTAGTGTAAAAAACCTTTGTCATGATGAATATACGAATTATTATTATTTTTATTATTATTTTATTATTATTTTTTTTTAAGAATAGTGCTACAAGAGTACAACTTTCCTTCGTTTCGAATTCAATTTTTTTCTTCTTGCTTTTTCAACAACTGAAAATAGCACATATCTTGTATTACTTTAGTCATGTTTTTTTTTTTTTTTTTTTTTTTTTTTTTTTTCAGTCATTGTAGCTGTAAATATACATTTTTTTTTTCATGCTCTGTTTGCATTAGAATAAAATTTATCTTTTGTACAAGGCGAAATGATTCATCGTTTGTTGTTTTTTTTGTTGTTGTTTTTTTGTGTCAAATTTGAATTAGGAGTTTGACATGCAGCATGCTTTCGTTTATCAATGTATGTGGCATGTACTGTCATTTTTATGGCAAGGTTCATATACAAAAGATCCTTTGCTAAATGAGTAAGTAATCCACTGAGTGGCGCTGCAGTTCTCAAATCCTTTTTATCCATTGCACAGCGCTAGATAACTTAGATACAAGATATACGTACGTTATTAAATATTAAATAAATAAATAATAAAATCACATTAAAGCATTTCATACATTGTATCAAAAAGTTTAGAACGATTTACTAAGATTTCGAAGGCATGTTTATCATTGTAATTTCTGATGAAGTATTGCATATAATATGACTGATCAAATATATGTTTGAGATTTTGTGCCGGAGTGACGAGAGATTGGAACAGTGTTGTTAGTATCTTCTGGCGTTATAGACCATCGTTTAATTGTTATTTTTGATAAACACTAATAACATGTTTCCTTCTTAGTTTCTTATTTTGTTTTAATTTCTTTAATTTTACCACCAAATTAGAGATGATAAATAAAGACATAATTTCACTGAATTCAATAATTTACCTGTATTATCTATCTTTCTTTCTTTATTCATTCATTCATTCATTCATTATTTTTATATTTATTTATTCATTATTTTATTTTATTTTATTTATTTATTTTATTGTTATTGTTATTGTTATTATTATTATTATTTGCATTACTGGCTAAAATATTTTCCGTTTATTTTAATTTTTTTATCCTTGGAAACGGTCAAAATGTAACTTTTTCTTCACAACAGTTTTCTAGCACTACATACAAACAACAGACAATCCTTGTCAGGTAAAAAAAGAAGTTTTAATATGTGACTGTCAATGTTTATTAATGTTCTAAGTGTGTGTCTAAAATTATATAAGTGTCAGCTTCTGACGCTCGTAATCTAACAAGTGATCGTAATTCCATTCGTCATACCATCGGCAGCTGCCCATTTCATACTCGTCACATGAAACTTTAGGTGCGCCGGGTATTCGACGAGGCAATTCCGGCTCGGCTGGTCTTTTCCCGAGAGAGTAAAAGTTTTTATAATAATACCTGTTTAAATAATAATAATAATGATGATGATGATGATGATGATGATGATGATGATGATGATGATGATGATGATGATGATGATGATGATGATGATAATAACAACAACAACAATAATAATGAAAATAATAGTAATAATAATAATATATTCATCATCATCACCATAACAACAACACAGTTAATATGGTAGTAGTAGCTGTAATAGTAGCAGCAACAGCAATGGTTGTAAAAGAAAAAAACTAAAAACGGTAAGAAAATCAAAGTTGCAGTCAGCATGAATACATAAATTACTAGCGTGATATTAATCCGAAATTTAATAACCATAATGAAAATATTTGTAAAAAAATATTTTTAAAAGAACACTACAAAAAAAGAAAAAAAAAGAAAAAGAAAGAGAAGTAATTCGGTATACTGACATACCATCTTATTAAAACATATTTTTGTCCCTCCTCTACTTTAGACGCCACGTGGGCTGACAACGGATCACACTTTCCATTCTCGTCCATGTTGTTCCAGACTAATGCTCGGCCTTTACGTGGTTTTACCCATATTCCAAGATCTGCGTATTGCAACAGTTTGTTTGTTATTCATGTATAAGCTTCGACATTAGTTATTCATGACCATACACTAGAATGAGCACTTACTGATGTTTATGAAAAATAAGAGGAAAAATAAAAATAGTTATTCCCGAATAAAGTTTTCTAATAATAACTGAAGGAGTTTAAGCGACTGGAATGCAATACCTTTCGTATTCTGTAGCTGAAAAAACAAAGAGTTGACGTGAATTATTATTTTGTTTATTATCAGATATCTGGTTTAAAATTTACCACTTTGAAATACCAGGAATATTTTTTTCAGTATTTTGTTTCTACCCTTAGTATTAAAAAAATAATAATAATAAAACAATGTTACAAAACATAATTATACTCTATTATGTTTCAATATACAAAATTGAAATAATGATTATCTTATCTAATAATAATAATAATAACAATAATAATAATAATAATAGTTTATTATTCTTTCAAAACTGTACAGATTTTATTAAAAATAAAGAATGCATATTCATGTATTTCTAGGAACAAAGAGAATTACCTGGAAATTTGGTTTCCCCGCCTTTTTTGACGTCCGACAGATACACCAAAACCGTGGCGAAACGATCCCGTTTGTCAACGCCATCAATTGTACAGTCTGTGTGCGTCTTGTATGCTGCAAACAAATCGTTGTTTTTTTTTATTCGAAAAAAAAAAACAACAACAAAAAAACTACATAGAAAACTGGAATCATTTTCTCATAATTATATGAAAGAATGTGTAAGTATAGGCGTATATCCTTGACGGGCACAGTCGGTCTGCCAAAGTCACAATGCGATTTCATGATAGATTTGGCGATAGCAGCACAACATCTAACGAATGCCATGAATTCCAGTCTGGGATTTGACAGGAATTTGTGTACATCAGCGTCAAAGGCCGCCAGTCACGTTAACGGGACTTGGTCAGTCGCCGTGAGAGCAAAGGAACAGACTTCATCAAACGGAGATTCATATCCAGTCGACTGAATGCATTTTTTACACATCGTAGCGACATCACCCACTGCTGATAAAAAAAACCCTCAACTTTCGAATTTCACTTTTAACAATAATCTGATCTACACTTGTTCCAAAATTTTAGTGGTCATAAAACCTACTGAATTACTGAACTACCTGATATATGTTTGTCTTAGTCTCGCTTGTGCGTACTTGTCTGTCTAACAAAGAGAAAGAGAGACAGTTTAAAATACTGTATTGCACATACCCTTTCCTACTGGATAAGATGTTAGTTGTATTTTACCGCCGTTATCAGGATCTAATCCCATCGCCTGCTGGACTCGATCGGCAAAAGCATAAGAAAATTTGTTTTCTCCAGGATAAAACGCAGTGCTGTAACTCCAGTTTGAGTGAAACCACTGCGATAGCTGATTGGAAAATGTTGCATTGACACATTTTGTACCTGACAATTAAAATGAAACAGTTAATAAATAACATTTGAAAATATCCGTATTGTACGATGTAATACCTTCTTGTTTAACACTGAGTAAGATTCCATTAAGTAAAACTAATAAATATTATTCCATTCCTGTTGCTTAAGCTGCATATAATGTTTCTGCTACTACTTCTACTACCACTGCTTGAGCTACTACTATATATATATGTGTATGTGTGTGTGTGTGTGTGTGTGTGTGTGTGTGTGTGTGTGTGTGTGTGTTAAAACAAAATCATAATGAAGAAATATCACCAGCAGAAGGTACCCTCAGTAAACACATTAGGTGTGACTTTTATCTTTTTCTTGGCGTCTTTGAGATGTTTATTCAGTGTGGTGACGCTGTCGAAACACAAGATTGGTGACAGTTTGCTGGTTTCTTCCACGTGTCGGTCGTGAGCATCTCGTAAACCATCACATTCTTCTTGAGACAAGAAATCGTCAAAAAGATACACTCTGGGAATAATAATAATAATAATAATAATAATAATAATAATGATGTTGATGACGATGATGAAAATGATAATAATGATAAAGATGATGACAATGATGGTAAAATTACAATAAAAATAAAATCAAATGATATATATATAATAAAACACACATACTTAACGGAACTGTTGGTTTCCTTCTGATGTAGAAGTTCCACTGGTGGTATTCTTCGTCCGCCGGAAAATATTTTCTTAGCGGTAAGAGTCTTCTGGTACTTGGCTTTAAAATTTTTGATTTCGTCTGGCAACTCATCTTTCTCTTTGTTTCTTTTATTTTCACTGGCCGACTTTTTTTAGTTTTATCGTTTGACTTTGATTTCGGTTTTGATTTCGTTTTCGGTACTTGACTGTCGTCTTCTATTTTGATAGGCAGACTTCCGGTTTTTCCTGGCTCAAATTTAACGTAGGTTTGTTCATTTTTTTCTGTTTTTTTCTTTTCGTCCTTCTTTTCCTTTGTTACATCTAAACTGATGTCCTCTTCGTCTGCATCGTCATCATTAGTATCTGCAATGTAGCCGCCATTTTCTTCTTCTTCCATTAAATCTTCTCGTCTTTTACTTTTTTTGTTGTCGCTGTTTAAACTTGCATCTCTGTCACGTTCATCGTTGTATTTAACAGGGTCGTCTTTGGTATTTTTCATGGAATTTACTAAATTTGATATATCTGGGTAAAACAGAAAACCGATAATGCAGATTCCGATGATGATTAAAAGTATTACTTTGACAGACGATGAAAAATCGTTACTGATAGTTTTTGATGATCTCGGTACAGTTTTTTCGTCTGGTGCTGACCTACTTTCGACCGTTCTTTTAACAAGTCGTTTTCGCGCCATATTCTAAAAGAATAATTAGAAACTGATGTCACTTGAGCAATATGCATTGTATACTTGTCGTGTTTATGTTGGTATCCCAGACAGATAGATAGACTCATAGAAATGCAGGTAAACATTTATTAGTTAACCTTTATCACACAGACATTCATAGATACATAGATTTGTACATAAATAAATTGGTTTTCATACATAACGTGTGTAAATTATTCCTTATTTCAGTTGTAAATATTTGTTATATATTTATATATACATAATATGAACACAGCAAAATTCGAACGAATCAGGACCTTCTTGATAATGCTAAGCATTTTTTATTATTATTCCTACGTTTTAAAGTACCTACAGTTATATACTTTAAAGCTAGACAGTTTTTGAGATTTATTTGTGTACGTGTTTATGTTTGTTAAAACACAGTACATATCTTTTCAGATAAGCATTTTTAGGGGCGAATCCGTGATTTCAAAACAGCAGTATTATCTTTACACTTGGGATAACTTTCAAGATAAATTGGGTTTCAGTATAATGATAACAACGTGTTCACACACACACACACACACACACACACACACACACACACACACAGTTACAAAAAACAACAAAACATCGGAAGTTTAACAATAGGGAAGGGCCGACAGTGATACATCTTTGAAACCGGGTATATATTTTTATTTTATTTTATTATTTTTTTATTCATAAATCTCCAAATCCCGTAATAAAACATGGTTTTGATTCGACTGTTCAGTTATCACTGTAAGACATCAAAAAATTTGTTTTATTACTATGTCGACGATGAAAACGATCACTTCAAACAAAATATCAGCGAAACTACTTCTACTACTACGATTACCGCAAATACTACTACTACTACTACTGTTCTACTACTACCACCACCGCCATTACTAATAGTTCTACTATTAATACCACTGTGAAAACTATACTGCAGTTTACATAAAAGTTTTAGGAAAGAAAATTAGTAGTATTAAAATACAAATACTTACTTCAGAATAAGTAGCGGCAATTCTTATTTTATGCCCTTTAGATGCTGGTAAGAATAAAACAATGGCTGTTATTATAATATACTATCAAGATATATATCTGATAATTATACGACTGGGTTAAACAGTAGGGTATATCTAATGCTAAAGGTTGTAAGATAACGAATTGTGTCTTTTCGAGACAAAACATAATATGTATTTCGACTTAACGTGTAGATAGGCTGAGCAGAGTGATGTTTGTATGAATACGTGAATACTCTCTCTCTCTCTCTCTCTCTCTCTCTCTCTCTCTCTCTCTCTCTCTCTCTCTCTCTCTCCTGCGTTCCATTGGCTAATACTTTTTGAAAAAACGAATGATAATGATGAATTTAAAGGTGCTGAATTTTATAAATAAGAAGAAGTTATTTCCATACAAAAGTTCCAAACAAACTGCGTTTTTATTATTATTAATTAAAAAAAAAAAAAAAAAAAAAAAAAAAAAATTATTATTGTTATATTGTTGTTATTATTATTAGTTTAACTGTGGGGAAAAAATCATAATTCATTTTCAAATATTTTCACATCTATTCGATATATATTTAAACAATTAGACAAAAAATAAAATAAAAAACCCCCAAACAATAACAATAATGGTAATTTGGAACAAGTTACGTTTCGGTAATTATCGGCTATTTCCGTAAAATGAATATAATTGTAAGTGTTTTAACGGTTAAAACCATTTTATGCTTTAATGAAATTTTAGTCAAATATATCGGATAAAATTATGGTAATAAAAGTATACGATTTAAAAAACGAATATTAATTTGTAAACATTTGTTTTACAGAAAATACGAAACTGTGACAGGTTGTTGACAAAATCAACAATGGCGATAGCTTGCTTTGGTTGCGGTGGGAAACGCATGACGCTACCTTAATGATAACAGCATGCTAAGTAAGCTCTTTGTGCAGTCTTGTGTGACAGTCATAAAATAATATTAAAAAGTGTTTATATAAAATTATTTTTACTACATAGTGAATATTAAAAAATTAATTTGAAAGATATCTAACTGGTTGGAAAGAACCAATTTCAATTTTTAATTTGGTTCAGTACCGTTACTGCATTAGGTGACACAATTTACATACGTTAACGGCGGAACATCAAATCGGAATGTTATTAAATGATAGCCATACAATTACTGCAGTTTATATCTGATCATTCTGTGATTATAACATATTAGCATTTTATAATATAAAGTAATTATGGATTAAAAGCTTCACATAAAATTACACGAAGTAATAACAAATGATGAATGAATTAAATGTTGTAAAGATATCTTCCTAAATATACTGTGTTTTTTCATTAATAATAATAATAATAATAATATACATGTTTACAATTAAATTCCAAGAATTTGGTGTACTCCACCCCTTCAGAATACAAATAAAACATGACAAAGAAATAATTTAAATCTAATAATGAAATAACAGAAATGACTGTAAAGGATAAAATTCCATTCAGAAGGAAAATGTAGATTTTGTTGTTATTTTTGTTTTGTTATGTTCATTATTATTATTTTTCAGAAAGATTTTACTTATTCACCTGTTCAAAAAACTTTGAATATACTCTGCACACATCCAAGTGGAAAGCAGGATATTCACATCCTAGATAACTTTCGTTGTGTAGAAGATTGTCATCATTACTCATAATTAAAACTCACATTTAAGTAGAGAACATGGCTACTCCAGCAAGTGTATTGTTAAAGCATGAAGTTCCATCTGAAGAAAATGCTCATGTTGCACTGTGTAACAGGCAAGCCACAAGCTTTTTTGAAAAATATGAGCGTTACGATCTTCAAGAAATGCTGGCTTACTCCTCATCCCACTGGCTGCTGTCAAATGAGGACTTTCGTTTGCCAACTGATCCTCCTTGTGGCCTCATCAGCAACATTAGTGCCATGAGCACAGACAGTTGCATGATTTTTTTGCCTGAAGATCCAAAAATTCAGCATGACTTTGACTACCGAGATTTTCATCAGATCGTTAGAGAGTTGACCATAGGGATATATGTTCTTCATCAGACACCCACCATATCACTAGAACATAACTTTGAGAAAAGCACCACCTGCCAGTTGCCCCCAGCCTATCTGGATACAAAGGTGGGGCAGATAATGTTAAATGTGGACTATATGATGAAGGCACTGTGGCACGGAGCATATTTTCCAAAGGAAAAAAGAACAAAATTCACAGAACGATGGCGTTCGAACTTGGATGTTAATGCTAATGGATTTCATGAAACAAAAAAGCCTTTGTTGATAGAATTTACAACTGCAGGTAATTAAATAGTTTTTGTTCAGATTTTTTGTTAAGTGTCAAGTTGTATGGGTGACTGAGAGTTGAAATTACTCTTCCCTATCGTGGCTAAAATATTTTTATACTTTTACTAAGTGAATAACAGTTGTGATTAATGTAAATTCATCTTTCTGAAGTGAATATAATGTGTTTATTAATTTGAATTATCTTCATAATTACATTTAAAAATTACAAATAAAAAAATTAATTAAAGTGTGAAATGAAACACTCTAAATGTTTTATATATTTACTGAAGTAATGAGAATATATCACTGAATTGTCAACATTAACTCCAAATAAATATATAAAAATTGCAATATTAATTCTAATAGTACTACTGCTACTACTTCTACTGTTGCTACCCTACATAATACTCCTCCTCCTCCTACTACTACTACTACTCCTGTTACTACAACTACTGCTATTACTACTACTGCTATACCACTACTAATAATAATGCCTTAATTTGTTGAAAAAAAAAATTGAAGGTTTAATGGACATCACCAAAGATCCAGACTATGCAGGAATCTATGATGATATGCCATTGGAACAAGCAGGTGATGCCGAAATGGCAGAGGAAAGACGTTTTCTCATGAGCCACATTGACCAGATCAGCATGCAGATGACATTCGTTCAGAAGTCAGTCCAGTGCACCAACGACATGTACATCGTTGATGCCGACTGGATGATCTCCAGCATCGTGCAGCTTCTTGATGACCGGATTGATCACATGGGATTTGAGAGGATCAAAACGAGGCTTGATCTGCACCGAACTGTCATTGAAAAATACTTGCCAAACAAAGAAGAGATTCGACGACAGTTGCAGCTGCTCCGGTTCATCAGCTACATGACAGCGTTTCTCATCGGCATGAAGAAGAAAATGAAGATTCCTAATATTGCCAGGATGCTCAGTCCAGCGACAAGTAAGTTTGTCACTAACTGTTTGTCAGGTCACATACAGACACTCTCTGTCATATGTAGTTGGATCAGATCAAAACTTAAGTATCTTGGAATATACCATATTTAATACTAGTATATGACAAGAACATAACTATATTAATTATCTGAGTGAAAAAAACAAAACTCATGGAATAATTACATATATATATATATATATACATCTGCATAAGACAGGGAATGTCTGAAATAAGTTATATGCTATGGAAAAAATCACATACATCATTATTATATTAAAAAACTCTATACTACTGCAGCAATAAACAAAAACAACCTCTCACATATATGTTTTCTCTCCATAATATATGCAAATAGGCAGATGCATACATACATATGACAAGCCTGCATGCATATAGTATAAACATGTAAAATTGTAAATATACCTGTGATAAATATGCACATGAACACACTAATATGCACACACACACACACACACACACACACACACAAACATATATGGACACACAACACACATACATATACACTTCACAGACAAACACTGAAAAATATATGTAAATATAGCTACATTAAGATGTTGTTTTTTTTTGTGTGTGTTTTCATTCATAAAGTTATTTAATACCTCTGAATTGGTCATTTGAATAGTTTAAATATAAAATGTCATCTGGCTTTCACCAATTTATTGATGTGTATCAAGTGATGGTTTATAATTTCTTTTTAGGTGATGAATGTCGCACTGAAAGAGAATTTCCGCCCTTGATTCTTGGACCTGATTTCAAATGCAAAAATTTCAACTTTGGCGACCAGTATTTTCATTTACATGGAGGTGAACTAAACAGCATTATAAGATTAATTATAAAACTTCACAGTATATTCTGTTTTGTTATAAGAATAATTATAAAACTTCATAGTGCAAAAGACTGGTAAAAATTTGCAAAACGTCCCTTTAATTTTGACTTCAGCATACTTGAAAATCCGCATATACCAAATTCCATACTTTCAGCAGGATATGCACATCTCTTTCACTTATTTGCCCTATTAAGTGATGTTATAGATTTTTTTTTTTTTTTTTTTTTTTTTTTTATTAATTTTTTTTTTTTTTTATTAATTCAGGCATTGTATTTGATCTTGAGACACCTCCACTGGTTGATGTGCCCAGTGAGTTCAAACAAAAGTATGAAAAAATGAAGACAGAAGCTACAGAACATCTAACCAAGTTACTCAACTGTGATCCAAAATCTGCCATCCCAGACCAGTACAAGATTCCAGTTAGTGAGCTGAATGGCAAAAGGTCTGTAACAGTTCAGATAATAATTTGTGGTTTGTGATGGAATAAATCTCATTTTGAAAATGGCACACTTTTAGAATTGAATCAGTTTTTGGTTGGCATTTTTTCTGCAAGTTCTGTTAATTTTACTTGTTTGTTAATGCACACATGTACACACAGACAAAAAAAAAAAAAAAAAAAAAAAAAAAGATAAAAGGAAACAGAATAAAAGAAAATAAAAAGAGAAAAAAAGAAGGAGAAAAATAAGGAAAACAATAATATTGTGAAGAAGATAATCTTTATATCACTGTATAAAATACAACATATTTCATTACCTAATTTGATTGTAAACACTTTTCTGTTATATAGTTCATAGTATATACATAAATATCTGTGACCAAAAAACCTTTAATTGTACTATGTAAAATGCATCATATGATAATATTAATAAAATATAAAGTACATAGTATGTAGAGGATTGGCAAAACTTGAATTTTATAGGAAAGGTTTTTCTTTTCTGTTGTTATTTTTATTATTATTTCTTTGCAGAAACATTACTACAAAATATTTTATTTGTTTTTCTTCGTTGTTAAAATAGGATTTGCTTATTATATGTTTATATGTCTACATTAAGTTATTATTTTCCTTTGTACATTGTTATTTTCTTTTCTATATTATTTTTTATTTCTACATTATATTATTATATTTTCTGCATTATGTTATTATTTTATTTTCTGCATTATGTTATTATTTTATTTTCTACATTATATTATTTTTTATTTTCTACATTATGTTATTATTTTACTTTCTACATTATATTATCAATTTATTTTCTACATTATGTTATTAATTTATTTTCTGTATTATGTTATTATTATATTTTCTGTATTATGTTATTATTTTATTTTCTGCATTATGTTATTGTTTTCTTTTCTTTCAAGGTACATGACCATAATGATTGATTTTGAGACATTTTATGGGCAACAGCCTCACAAACCTCTGTGGGTGAAATCTTTTGTTGAAGAAATCAGCAGGTTAAAACCAAAGAAACTTCCAATAAATGACATAAACCTGCATGAACAGTTCAAGAAATATTTTGGACATAAAAAGGCAAACACTTTGAAGGTATGAAGTCACATATGTCTATGCACACATGCATATATTAAAGTATTAATGTCTTGGTTTTTGTTTTATGAATATTATAATAATATATGTTTTTTGCAGACAGTATAGATTCGTTAGGCATGTATATTAGTGCATACATTACTGGATAAATATCGTTATTATTTAATTTTTATACAAGTGTTTAATAAATTGGAGGGGATATTCACTTATTAATATTACAGCTTATTTGGAAACAATCTAAAGACCCACTAGATTCTTTGACACATGCTACAGACTTTACCATTGTGAGATTAATATATTGTCAGTTTTGAAATATGTGTTAATTTTATTCATGTGTTTCTGCTGTTGAGAAAATGTATTCATGTAATGATTATTATTGTATGTATTTTATTCACCTAAATATGAAAAAACAAAAAGCCTTTTGTTAATTTACATATTTATTATCTCTCTGTGTGTGTATTACAATACCTTTATTAATTTGCATATTTACATATATATGTTTTATACCTGAAAACTCAATGGGTTTTTTTGGAAATTGTTCAGCTTTTAAAAAAATTTATTATGTTTTTTTTTATTTCTGTATTTTGTGTTAAACATCATTTCAGTTTTGTTTTCATTTGCACACACACAATTGTTTGTTTTTCATTTGACCAGGAATTGGCAGCTGATCGGGTATTTTACATAACTTTTCTCTTGGTGATAAATATTTAGTTTCCAGTCACGCTTCATTTTTTCAATATTGTAAAGTAAAATAGTCATAGATTAATATTAATGAAAATTTCAAAATACATAATTTTGGTTTTTATTACTGTGAAGTAATAATGACATAACAAATTAATTTAAATTTCAGTTTGTTGAACTTTTTTTTTTTTTAACTTAAAGTAGTATAGTCTTAGAAAATTAATTAAAATTATAAAAATAAGAAATTTTGTGTTTTAATATTGTGATGTAACATAGGTATAGAAATAAATTTAAAATTTCAAAATAGAGGCACCTTCTTCAATTTAACAAAATTTTAATATGACTTGATTTTTTTCTATCATTTTTACTTTCAGTAGTTATTAAGTAAAATTTCAATAGTTAGTAAAAAATAATCAAAAAAAAAATCAATCAAAAACCTCTTTTAGATATTTTAGAATTCATTCTCTTTTTATCTTTTTTGCAGAAGTGCAAAATATGTAGTAAATAACGATAGTGGCAAGTTTTATCTGTATGACAAAAATATTGGGTGAAAACAAATCCCAATGTTAACTGTGCATATGGCTTCTTAACATTTTTCAAAATGTCATTTTATTATTTTATTACTATTTTTTATTATTATTATTTTTGCGTTTTGGTTACTCTCGTGAAATCAGGGAATGTAGTCTGCTGGTAATATGAGTAGTAAGGTTAAATTACTATCTTCGTATGCATTTAAAAAGGAATAATATGCATTATGTTAGACATTTTCTTATGTTTATTGACATTCCATGCATAATGGATCTATTTTGTTTTGTTTTAATTTCTGTTTGAATTATTCATAGAATAACAAGCCAGTGCAAATATATTTATCAGAATAATAATTCCTTTTTTCTAATGCGTTTTATGTTATGATCACTTGGATGCATTTTAGGTTGAAACCTCTTATAATTAATTTTTTATTGGATCTGGATAAACAGAAAAGTGGATAACATGAACTAAATTTGTAATAATGCACAAATAATAGATTGAAATCTAGATGTATTAAAATTAAGATAAGCTAAGTTAATTTTGGAGGAACTTTAAGTGTCATTTCTCCAGGAAATATAAGCACAAAAAAAAACTTGAGTGACTATGTGAGCTTTTTGGATGTTTGTATATGTGTGTGCATGCATGTGTATGAATGTGTGTAAATGTACGTATTCCAGTTAGTAAATGTGTTTTTACACACTTACATATGAGGTATCTAGATTATCCCATGCTAGAATTTTACATTAGTAAATAAAATTAGTTTATGTTTGCACATAGCTTAACTTTAGACACTGTAGAAGATGGTTATGAAAGACTATAGATAGGTTTTGGATAAAAAAATATGGCTTTGGGTTAAATAGTTTTTAGTGTAAACAGTTTGTTGTGCATAATACTGATGTAGACTATTGTAGTTTGTTGGTTGGTATGTTTGTTCTTATGTCAGTTTTGGTTCAGTCACCTTGACATCAGAAGCATGAACTCTGTAATGAATTATTTCCAGTCTATTTTTTGAATTAATAGCCAATTTAATATTTATTGAACATTTCATGTAAACACCTGATAACCCATCCCTCTTAAAAAAAACACACCAAAAAACCCCACTAAGTAATAATGATTAAATATTGAAAAGATATGATAATAATGAAATACTGTATAAAACTAAAAATAATTAAACATTTTTGCTTGTTTTATTTGTTATTTTTTTTTACAGATGAAAGGATAAATATAAAACTAATTCTACTGACAAAGTGCTTCATGCAGAGTATCAACTTTATCCCAGTTTTCATAATTAATATTTCTGTTCTTTTTTTTTTTTTTTTCAGTTATATATAAAAACATTTTAAATGTTGAATATTTTGTTGCACATTTTCAGAATAAAATTTAAAATTTAAAAAAAATTATATACTGAACAAAACATTAGTATATAACTAAAGATTAAATTAGTGAAACTGTACCTTCACCTGATATAAATAATAAGAGCTTAAAAATAAAATATGTGACTACATTTACAAAGGAATATTAAAAAAACTATTTTACTTACATGAAAATTATTTACAAAAGTATAAAATTAATCGGTACTTACAGTAAATGTATAATAATACCATTTTTGTGTTTAAAGACTCCAGTGAATGGCTTGAAGGCTGCAGCTCAAAGAGGTTTGGTAGCCATTTTCCAAACCCTGTGTAGAAAAATGCCGTCTTCGCGACTTGCCAAGCAGGACAAACATGGGCTGTCTCTGCTTCACTATGCCGCAATGAACAACAGACCTCAGATAATCGCCATGTTGCTGCTTCAGTCTATGGATGTCAACGTGCGAAGAAATAACATAATGTCTACAGGTAACGAAAAATAGCCAAAGTAATCTGTAGTAATAAATGGTTACATTCTGATAAAGCAAAAAATCTCCATGTATATGTATATATATATATATGGAAATTTCAAATACGAAAAGATATTTTTTTTCCCCATAAACTATATTTAATTAGATTTAAATATTATAATAGTACTAAACCATTTTATGTTTCCATGTTGTTATTTTATTTTGTTATAGTTATTGTCTCTGGTACTCTTGTTTCCAGGCTTTAGCTATATTGTTTTAAAGCCACTGTTGTCCTCTACTAATATACTAATAACACATATATATTCTGTGTCGCATGCCCTTTCTTTGAAATTTTAAAAGTTGTATATTTATTGAATTATTAAAATTTAAGAAATTTCTTATTACTGACATATTAGCTAGGTAAATAGATTATATTTTTAAAATTCATTCTTACTAACCTTTTTTCATTATTCTTTCATGTTCATTTCAGCTATATAAATAGAATGAATTTTTTAAAAAATCATCAATAATTTAGTCATTAAATCCTCTTTATTAACATTAATATGAAATTATTGATAGTTCACAGAAGTTAAATTAAGGTAAGTTAAAAAAAAAGTAATAAATGAAAAAATAAAAATAAAAAAGACACACGATGCAGACCATGGGTTATTCCTAACACTCATGTATGTTACTGAAATTTAAAAATGGTTGTGTTTTTGTCTAGGTTTTTCTTGCATTTAATGTAATACTTGTATTTGTGAACCTTATTTAAATCGTGTTTTGTGATTGGCTGATTGGCAGACAGGGACGGTGCAGAAGGAATGATGGGTAACTCAGTGGGGAGTCGCCAACGACATTTTCTGCTTGAAATGTGTAATTATGTTGTTATTGTTTCGGTGTTTCACGCATATACTACCCTTCACTGGCTCTTTTCTGTTGAAAGTCACTTTGGTGTCAGCTGTTAACCTAATAACTGATAAATGTTATTGCGTGTTATCATATCAGTACAGTTTTATTTTAAGTTTTAAGTATTTTAAATAAATAAGTAAATTTTAATGATAATTTCAGTTTGCCGATATTTTAAATTTTGATTTTATTTTATGTGAATTGTCAATAAGAAATCATGTAGATTAGAAGTAAAAATGTTAACCTTTAATGGCTGAAAATGTCCCTTTTTTTTCACTAAGCTTTTAATATATTAGGTAAGGAAAAAGAAATAATTTTTGAGTATCTCTACATTACTTTTTATTTGAATTTCTTTAGCGTTATTATTTTTTTTAAAAAGAAATAAATATTAGCAAGATGCATTTGATGAAATATTATTGTTTACTATCTTCTTTGTTTATTTTTGGACTTTAATGTTAAAATAAAATAATAATAATAATAATGATGATGATGATGATGATGATGATGATGATGATAACACCGCTTCTACTACTTCTGTTGATGAGGATAATAATAATAATATTACTAATCTCAAGCTTTATAATAAAGCCACAGAAATATGCACTTAATTTAATGTGATTTAAGTTGATTTCGAGTTTATCACATTGTTTTTTTGTTACTGTTTGTGCATTTTATTTAATTTTTACACCTGTCTGTTAGTGTGTGTGTTTGTGTGTGTGTGTGTGTGTGTGTGTGTGTGTGTGTGTGTGTGTGTGTGTGTGTGTGTGTGTGTGTGTGTGTGTGTGTGTGTGTGTGTGTTTGTGTGTGTGTGTCTAAGTAAATGTGTGCAAGTTGAAAAGAGCTGCACTTCAATCACTGAAGACATCACAACAATAAGATCAATAATAAATAATTTGTACTGTGTAAATGTTATTATTATTTTAAAAATTTTAAACGGGGACATTTTCAGTATAGAGATAAGTTATTTAGTTTTATTCCAGATGTTATTACCTTTCACTGCTTTTGCTTCCAACACGTATAGCTTGGTTGTAATTACTTGTAAATAATATAGGTTGAATAAACCTTGCTTTTTCATATATAACTGCTTTTAAAGAACACCCAGTAACTGCGTGCAAATTTCACAATTTTATGTACTCAGTTTAAACAATAAGTGAACAAAAAAAAAAAAAAAAAAAAAAAAAAAAAATATTTAAAAAGCATTAAAAAAAAAAAAAAAAAAAAAAAACATATAATAATAAAATAGTAAAAAATAAATAAAATATGTAGGAAAAAACAGATTTTAGATTTTATAACCATTAATCAGAAGTTGGTGTCATTGTAAGATTTATTACTGAATGTTTATTTTAAAAAGGATTTTTTTAATTTCACTTTTACCTTATTTCTGTTATAATATTATGAAAAAACATAAACAGTCTAGTTGTTTTTAAACAGATTTCTATATATTGTCTTTATTTTTGTTTATTTCCAACACAATTATTTGTATTTAATAAATTAAACAAACTGTGCTAAAAGTAATGCTAAAGAGAAGCAGAAAACTGATGTTGATTAGATAGTTATTGTTCTTAAATCACACTAACAACAACAACAACAACTTTTAGAATTCATTTTGTAATGATTCTTACTTTTAGATTAAATTAATTAATTTATTTGTTGTTATTATTGTGAAATTTCATGCTGTTTCCATCATAATAAAAGAAATGAATTCTTTTTTCCTTTTTCCCTCCTTTCTGTATAAAGATCCAGAATATCTGCTAGTTAATTACTTCTCTGTATTTAGAACATGCTAGTCAGAAAATGCCTGCCAATATATGCCATACAATGATAATAATGTTTTATAGATTTAGTCAAATGTATCATTTACGTGTCTGAAGGTAACGAGATGTTTTTATTCTTAGTTAATATTTATTTTGGAAATGTAATATATTATTTTTTAGTTGGGCTTTCACATTTAAAAATAATAATTATTATGGTGTATTTGGTCACTGTACTCTTGTTTTTTTGAATATATTTTTTTGACAAATTTCTTATAAAAATTAAATGAAAGTGAAGTTTTCTTACATAAATTTTAAAAATTATGAAAATAATATTCTTAATATACAGTATATGAGCTTCTTAATTATTTGCTTTTTTTAGGAATAAACATTAATTATATCTAAATGTATCTTAATTATTTGCTTTTTTTAGGAATAAACATTAATTATATCTAAATGTAATCAACAATATTGAAATTCTAAGTATTTGCTTAAAGAAAAAAAATTAAATGGATTTATGAAACAAAAATTTAATATTTGGGTTTTTTTTAATACTTTATTTCATGACATTAAAAATACAAATTATTTTTATTATTATTGTATTATTTATATTATTTTTAAAATTTATTTTATAGCTAATGAACAGCTTTATACTGATATGTTTGAGTCATTGTGAAAAATTGGACAAAAACAACAACAAAATTTATGTTCTGCAGGTGTTAACTTTCCTTTGAACAGGATAAATTGTTTTTACTGCTTTTAAATAACAAATAAAAAAGCAATGAAATAATATAAAAAATAAATAAGTTGAAACAATTTTCTTTAACAACTGTTTGACATAATTTGAATACAAAAACACACACACACACACACACACACATACATATTTTTGGCATTTAAGGGAAAAATATTCATTTTATTATTTAAAGGAGTAATAAAAAGTATTATGATTTTTATTGCAGTGGTTTTTTGTGTAATTTCTGTTTTTGGAGTTTATGTGTTTTGAGTTATAAAGTTAATGTTAGTGTTTTTTGTGTTGGCTAACAAACTAAGTCTAAACTAACAGAAACATGTGGACTTTTGAATGACAAAACTGACTGAGGCAGTTTCCAAGCCAGTTTTTACTCATGCGGCAGTTATTTATAGCTATAAAACCTAATTTTTTATTATTTAAAAAAAAAAAAAGAATAAGAATATTATATATACTCTGATTTCTTTATTTTGAAGAAATGTTTGAAAGTAAAATTTATTAAATATATTCACAGTTGACCATATTTCCTCTCTTGTAATATTACAAATGCATCAACTGTAAATATTCTGTGTTAAATTATTTCATTGACAATCGATTGTGTTTTAAACTGCATTTTCAAAGAACTAATATTTATTTTCTCTTCAGTCATTTACTTTTGAAAAAAAAAAAGAAAAAAAAAGATAAAAATAAGTGTTATTATTATTATTATTATTATTATTATTATTATTATTATTACTGTTATTACTATTATTATTGTTAATATTCTCATTAAGATTAATATTCAGTGTAATTATAAGATTTAACCGACACAGATTTTATTTATACTAAAGAATCCAGTAATAAAAACTAAACACCTACACATACATATAAAACAAGTTCACGGTATTAAAATATTTTCAGACTGATTATTTCCTATTTCTGGTCTTGAAATAAAAATAAAACATTTTGTTATGGAATTTTTTTCCAGGTCCAACAGCTCTCCATGTTGCTGCAAGATGTGGAGCATTAGATTCTGTTGCTTGTCTTTTGGCCAACTTTGCTAACATTTTGGCTACTGACCAGGATGGCTGGGCACCAGTCCACCATGCTGCATTCTTTGACCACCAAGCAGTAGTAAGGCTGATGGTTCTAAAAAATGATGCCCTTCTGGAACTGAGCACTAAAAATGAGTAAGTAATCCCATAATCATTTCCATTGGTCAGATAATGATTTCCATTGGTCAGATAATTATTTTCATTTGTCAGATAATTATTTCTATTGGTCATATAATTATATCTGTCAATTAATGAATGTAATTATTTCCATTTGGTTGCATAATTTTTTTTGTTGATTAGTTGATTGTAATGTTTTCCAATGGTCATGTTTAAAAAAAATAACTTTGTGAATTGTAAAGTCAATCTGCATTTGCCAATTAAGATCAAAGAACAGTGTTTCATGATAGATAATTGTAAAACACACTTGAAAAGAATTGTTTTTTTCTTCGGCATCATTCCTTATTTGAAAATATAAAAAAATATTTTTATCCACTTTTATTTCTTTTTAATATTATAGCTGCATTTTCTCTTTCCAGTTTAAAGTCCACTTGCATTTTGTTGGCCTCTAGCTCTGGTGGGTTGTCTGCAGTGAAGTGTCTCATAGAGTTGGGCGCTGACATTACGAAGTGTGATGGAGATGGCAACAACATGGTTAATCTCGCAGCTTTGAGATTTCATACTAACATACTTGAGTACCTCATTGACTGGGGAAACCCAGATATTCCTGTGTGGAAAATACTTGTCAGTGAGTATACAGTGCAGTCAGCCTTTTAGGTCCTCTTTGAAGGTACTAGCTGTCTGCTCATGATTTATTATTTGGTAGTGCTCTTTGGTTGTTTTTTTATGTATCAGTATAAAATTATTTTTATGCTGATGTTATTATATTAAATAAGAAGTACCACAGTATTGAAATATCCCAAGGCATGGATGTCCTTGCCATCCCAGCTAGAGTCTCACAACTAGTTGATCAGTGAGTAGAAAGTGTTTCTGTGTGTGTAATAAAAAGTAAAACCAGTGAATGAATGCATCAATGAGAACTGATCCTATCACTGCTTATATAATGCTTAGCCACTGAGCTACATGTTTGCATCTTCTGATACTGAAGCTGAATTAAACGGATCATTTTGTTGAAAGAGGTTGTCATGTATAACCAGTCTGTAGTTGTTGTGCTGATTGTTTCAGAAATGCTGAGGGATGAACAGATCTCCAAGAAGGACAGTGCAGTGAAATGTCTCGAAGCTCTGTCTTCAGCAGAGCCAGAGCACTGGAAAGCAATACTGGAAGCTGGTAACAATTCATTATAAAACTTTCTAATGTTTTGACATATGAATGTATGATTAAAACAATCCTTTGTTAGTTTATGTGTATCATCCAAATTTATACTGCATAGTTACTGCACCGTTTTATTTAAGACAAACAGTCTTTGCTAATAATAAAGTATAAAAGCAAAACAAGCTCCTGATATCTTGCCAAATTGATGTTCAGATTATTGTAAACACACAATAAGTTTATTACCGATTTTATTTTGGTAATTCAGTACATTTAGAATAAGTGAAACATATACTTATATTCTCTGGTTTTAGCTACCAGTAGTACTCTAATTAGTGTAATTAACAAAATTAAATAATGATTTAATAGCATAGTTTATAAAACTCTATACCTTACTTGCAAATGCAATACATTTCCATATTACCAGATTATTCAGCAACATTAGATCTGACAGAGGTATTTATCGAAGCTGTATTTTACAGATGGAGTTGCAGCCCTCGTTGAGCTGCTCAGTCTGGACAACGAGGAGATCCAGTCGGTCGCGGCATCGGTCCTGTGCAACATCTCAGAAAATGACGACATCCGCGTGGCGCTGGTCAGGTGCAACGCAGGGCCCATCCTCATCCAGCTCCTCAGCTCCCCCATCGACGACATCCAGTCCCGGGCTGCCATCATCCTCTCTGACTTCGCCTGCGTGCACGGCAATCAGGAGCTGATCACGGAGCACGGAGGCATTCCTCCACTGGTCAACCTGCTCGACTCCGAGCTCGAGGACGTGCTGGTCAACTCGGTGAATGCCATCAGAGTGCTGTGCATCGGGAACAGGCGGAACCAGGAGGTGGTGGCTGAGTGTGGAGGGATTGTGCCGCTCGTGGAGTTTCTGACAGTTAACTCAGGTTAGTCGCTCTTGTCTAGTTTGGAATATATCACGTGAAACAACACCAGGTTATAATGTTTGAATCATTTCTTAGGAAAAGCAGGATCTTAATGTCATTGGTTTTACTGTTTAGGAATTCTGACAGTGTCATTTTATTTCCTGTGCCAGTTTGTTTAATTTCTTACCTTACAGATAAATTAATTAATTATTATTAATAATTTGTTTTTTATTATTAGTGATAGTGGTAGTAGTAGTACTAGTAGTATTAGTAGTAGAAGTAGTAGTAGTAATTTGATTATTATTATTTATATTTTAATATCTTATACTAATTCCTTTCCAAAAGACTAGTGGAAGCATATGAATCAGTAAAATTTTGAGTATCTTATAAACAAAAATTATGAACATATCTAGATATCTTAGCACAATAAGATATTAACTAATAGGTATTAGGAAACTTGTATTTAAATTTAATATTTAATTAATTTGTGTGATCTCATTCCAGTCATTTTATAAATGTTTTATTTAAAATATGTGATTAATGTTCTAAAAATTAATTTATTAATTATTACTGATGTTAAAATAAATGTCTGTTTATTTTACTTGTTTCAGATATTCTGCAGGCTGCAACAGCAGCAGCACTGGCAGCCATCTCTGCAAGAAACAAGGAAAACCAGGATGCAATAATAGCTGAAGATTCAGCAAAGTAATATCTGTCACTTAATAATAATAATAATATTAATTAACATAAAAAAAAAAATAATAATAATAATAATAACCACAACAAAAAAGAGTAACAACAACAATAATCAGATTAATAATAATAATAATAAAAATCAAATAAATAATAATAATAATAAGTTATATTAAAATAAAATTAATAATAATTAATAATAAAATCAAATAAATAATAATAATAGAAATAGTACTACTACTACTACTACTACTACTAATAATAATAATAATAATAATAATAATAATAATAATAATCATCATCATCAAATTAATGATAACCCTAATAAAACACAAATTAATTTTAATTAAATAGTCTAAAAGGTAATAAATTCTGAATCACTTGCAGGCCTCTGGTGGAGCTGATAAAAAGCAGCAGGAACGTGACAGTGCAGGTGAAAGCTGCTAGTGCTCTGGAAGCCTTGGCAGAAAACAACCCAGAAAGTCAGAAAGTTTTCCATCAACTAGATGCTCATAAGGCTCTGCTCAGACTACTCAAGGTAAGAACATTTTCCTTGAGTTACTTGCCTTTGAAGCTTAACTCACATTACTGAAAGTGATAAAATGTTACTTAAGTTATTTACATTTAAATCTTTATTCACACTATTCAGTTACTGAAAGTAAGAGAATGTTTATTGAGTTATTTGTCTTTAAAGCTTTACTCATATGACTCAGTTATTCAAAAATAAGAAAAATGGACCTTTTCACTTTAAAGATTAACTCATGTTAGTTATTTGATTTATTTGCCTTTAAACATTTGCTCATATTATTTAGTTACTCAGAAGTGAGAAAATGTTCTTTGAGTTATTTGCCTTTAAACATTTGCTCATATTATTTAGTTACTCAGAAGTGAGAAAATGTTCTTTGAGCTATTTGCCTTTAAAGCTTTCCTCATTCTGCTCAGTTACTCAAAAGCAAGAAAATGTTCACTGAGTAATTTACTTTAAAACTTTACTACAGCTACTACTGTTATTACTTACACCACTACCACTACCATTTTCACTAATGTTCTCATTAATATGTCAGCTACATCTACCACTAACATTACTATCAGTATTATTACTACTGCTGCCACTAAATCATTCACTACTACTGCTGCAACTATTTTTTTATTAAATAATTTCAGAACATCAATGTGGAAGTTCGAGAACAAGGTGCTTGTGCCATATGGGCCCTGGCTGGCAACACGAAGACCCAACAAACAAACATAGCAGAGAGAGTCGGAATACAGTACATTTTTCAGATGTTACTCGAGCCCACAGAAAAACTACTCTATGTTGGTTAGGAACTGTTTGAATTTTATACTCTTTTTTTTTATTATTATTTTTTTTTTATATTGTGGGTTTTTTATTATTATTATTATTACTCTTGTTATTATTAATTGTTATTTTGGTTATTTATTTCTTATTTATATTTTTATTTATTTATTTATTTTTATTCAAGTTTAATTTTCATATTTTTGTTAATGTTGCTTTTTATTTTTTGTTATATATTATTTTTATTTCTTTATTTTTTTATATTTTTATTATTAGTAGTATTTTAATTCTGTTTGAGTTTGATTAATTAATTTAATTAATTATTCTCTCTCTCTCTCTCTCTCTCTCTCTCTCTCTCTCTCTCTCTCTCTCTCTCTCTCTCTCTCTCTCTCTCTCTCTCATATATATATATATAATTAAAATATACTATGTATATTATAATATTTTTATCATTACCTTACCTTATCATTACAAATACATATTGTATTCTAACATTTCAGGATGTATGTTGGCCATTGCACTAGGCCGCGAGAACATCGAGAACCAGAACAACTTGGCCAAAGCAGACGCCTTCCAGCAGCTTGTGCGTCTGCTGAGGTCAAGCAAGACGTCTGACAAAGTGCTGCTGATGGTCATCAAAGTGCTGGGAACACTCTGTGTGGGTGAGTAGGACATTTTTAGTATTATATCAAGATTTAAAAATAATTAGAAATCAGAGGAAAAAGATGTAGCTTTTTATTTTATTTTCTGATGTAGCTGTATGGTTTAGTTAATTTTAAAGTAATGGTGATGATTTTAAGGATGATGATGATGTTGACAATAACAACAAAAAGAGCAACAATAAATAAATAAATAGATAAATAAATAAAATAATGAAAAATTAACTGAAAACCAATTTAAAGGGTGTTTGTGTGTGTTTTTCAGAGTATTATGTCCATCTGTGTGTGTTCAGGTGCATGAGATTGTGTGTTTGTGTGTATTTGATTGAATAATAGGAATGTAACTTTTCAATTATTTTAAAACTTTTAAAACCAAAAATTTCTGAATGCTGTGCAGGAGTGGCTAACGTGAATAACAAACTGACACAGAAGAAGATTGCTGAGGAAGGTGCTATCCCCATCCTCGTACAGCTCTTACTGTGTCCACCGTCTGAAGAAATCCAGGTGGAGGTTGCGATGACACTGGCCAACGTTGTCCTTAGTAACCCAGAGAACCAGGAGAAGTTACACGAAGAACAAGGTTTTAACTTCGACATTCTGCTGGACCTGCTCAAATCCAGGAGCGAAGTAAGTAAAAATTGTGTTTAATAGTTTCTAAATTTCTTTCTGTGATATGTTTTAATTATATAATAGTTGTATACAGTTAGTTACGTTTTGACGATAAGCTGTTTGATATTATTTAATCTGTATATCATTCTCTCTCTCTCTCTCTCTCTCTCTCTCTCTCTCTCTCTCTCTCTCTCTCTCTCTCTCTCAATCTTTCTCTCTCTGTGCATGCTTTCATTCACTCTGAACGCAGACAGAGATAAATATATATTCAGACTAAAACCAGTACACATACATACAAAGTACATCATATATGCAAATGTATACAATGACACACCCACACCCACACATACACACGTATACACACAAAACATGACACATACACAGAATATATACACATGCATACATAAGCTCACAGACACACAAAGACACAAGCACATGCTCACTTAACACAGTACAGCACAGACATACACAAGGCAGACATACATACAACATACACAAAACATATACACAACATACATACAAACACACAGACACACTGACACATTACACAGTTTTCAGACAGTATTGTTTGTGCTGTTGACAGGAGATTCGAATCAGGGCGGGAATGGCGCTGACAGCCTTTGCCTTTAACAACACCCCACAGCAGTTTGCCATCCGTGAAGCCGGTGGAATCAGCTTTTCTGTCTTTGAGCCGTTTCTAAACAAAGACGATGAATTTTACCAGTGTTCAGCAGCATTCCAGGTTTAGTTTAAATACTACTACTACTACTACTACCACTACTACTACTACTATTAATAATAATAGTAATAATGATGATAGTATTATTATTAGTAGTAGTAGTAGTAATAGTAGCAGTAATAGTAGTAATAATAATAATATTATTTCACATTGGTAATTGAGCATCTCAAATTAAAAAAGCTTTGAAAATTGATTTTTTAAAATTTTGCACAAAGCAAAATGTGTATTAATATGTATGTTTGTTTAGCTTTATATTTATATATTAAATTTTAGTGAATATATTTTTTTCTGCATTGTTTATAGCCTGTCTTCATTGATTTAAATACAGAGAAAATAAATTTAATTTAAAATCACCTTTTCAGTATTAACACTATCTCAAATTCTTTCTACTGAATCTGCAATTATTTTGTAAACAAACAAACAAACAAAGACAAATATTTAAATGAACAAGCAAACAAATAACTTGCAGTTACAGCTATTTCAGCCACACATTTCTTAGTTTCTTAAAGTGCCGACAAATAAAGGGAAAAAAAAAAATAATAAAAAAAATAAAATAAAATAAAATAAAATAAAATATTATAAAATAAAATAAAACAAACAAACAAACAAACAAACAACAACAAACAACAAAAAAATAATAATAAATATCATACATTATATCACATATACAAAATTCATCTACAAGATTTTATTTAAACAAAAAAACAAAAAACAATCCTCTTTAACTTCTTCACTCAGATTGTTGTTCTTGCCCGAGTGATTGTCGACCAGGACCAGGTGATGCTGACCGCCAAAGGGGTCACTCTGCTGGTGAACAAGCTGAAGTCGGCAGACGACAACGTAGTCGTGTCTGCAGCCAGCCTGTTGTCAAGCCTGGCTCACACGAGAGCTGGGATCCCGGATGCAATGATAACCTCCGGTGCTATAGACCTCCTCGTCGACAAACTCAACTCACCCAACGTTCTGGTGCGCACCTCGGTGGCTGTGGCTCTGGGCTACCTCACCTTCAACAAAACGGCCGCCAGGATTTTGTTCTCGGACTGCCGCAACATGCCCGGCCTGTACAAGCAGCTGATGGCAAATATCGGACCCAATCCTAAGATCAGCAAAGACTTTGTTGCAGATTTCCGACGAGCCAAAATAATCGGGTTACCTAGTCAGTGGTGAGTGGCGTATTTCACAATAAGCTGAGAGTGGGGATAGGTAACTAGTTGATTAATGGTGAGCAGTGAAAGCAATAGTCATACACTGAAGAGTCGTATCAAAGGGGAATAATTCTGTTAGTGGATGACTTTATAATGGTTGCTGGTAAAAAGAAGTTTTAATGCAGTGTTCAAAAGTAGAATGAAAAGGGGGATAATTCAGTCATTGGATGAATTATCTTTAATGAATTGCAAACAAGTCGTTGGTAAGAACAGATATGTGAAAGGAAGATAATTCTATTATGAATACATATATATATATATATTTTAATATTTATTATTTCTTTCTTTACTTATTTACTTTTCAGTTTCCTGTAAAATTAAAAATGTCATAATTGCATTGTTTATTTTAATTAATGTTACATTTAAATTGTGTTTGTTACAGAAAAGTGATTATATCATAAACTAAATATTAATTGCATTTATGTAGATTACAGGAATCCACTGATTCTTATTTTCTTAATTTGTTTGAATTGTTTCTGTTTTATCATCAGAAATATTTATGATATCTTTTTTTAATTTTTTTTAAACAGTTTGGAAGTAAATGGTGGCTACCCAGTTTCACTTCCAGGTATAGACATAATAGAAGGCAAGAACAGAAAAAACAAAAACAAAAAAAACATACATCATCTTGCATATTAACTTTTTTTATATGTAGCAGCTGTAACAAGCAAACAAAACAAATTATGCTTTAAAATTTATTTTGTTCTTTGCATTTTGTATGTTTACCTACCTGTCTGTTTACTTGCATTCGTATATCTTTGAATCTACCAACCCACCTATCTATGTATTCCCTATCTTGAAATCTACCTTTAAACATACAGTTTTCAGTCTTTGAATATACCTACCTACCTAAGAACTTGTGTCTATCTTTCTGTCTTAGATACATGTATATTTATCAGTGAATCTACCCACACGTCTGTCTGTCTGTCTCTTCTTCTGTCTGTATGTCATGATCTGTCTATCCATCCGTTCATCCAACTGTCCATCCATCCATCAGTCTCTCTGGCTGTCTGTCTTTCTGACTTTCAGTCTGGTTATATATTTTCGAATCTATCCACACACCTACTTAACTACTATCTGTTTTTAAGTCTACCGACCCAATGTCTTATGCAGTTATCTTTAAATCTACCAAGCCACTGACTTGTGCATGTGCTCCTGCTCATGTTCTTTTCTCTCTCTTAAAAGGTCATCATCGGCCAGTAACCTCACAGGGAGGAACCCATGAGAAGACACAGCTGTTCGACCGAGCCAAGTCTGCACCCAGTTACGGAAGGAAGGAGAAGGAGAAGGTGCCAGTACCTGACATTGTACTTGAAAACACAGAAAAGTTACCACAGTCTAGAGCTGGCACCTCTACCAGGAAGGTTACTGGTTTAATCAAAGTTACTGGTGATTCAAGCTTTAAATCTCAGATTGGATCCTGGAAAAGTCTGAAGGGATAAAAAGTATATATTTTTTTTTTTTTTTTAATTTTACTCCATGACACCAAGGTGATAGAAGAATGTTTTAAAATCAGTGTTATACATATGCCCATAGACATATACTTTTTTTTTATTTTAAATTTGTTTTTTTAATGATAATAAACCCAATTTTAGTTACATCTGAAAATTAAAATAATTATTAACAACACTAAATAAAATCATTTTGTCTGTGATGTGAACATTTTGAATGTGATATTGAATGATAAAGTGATGCTGCAGTTATTATAAGAACAAGAAATTATCTGCTAGGACAAATGTAACAGCCACTGATTTATAAACTATACCAATAATGGCTAACACAGAATTTGTATCTAATGTATTTGTTACAAAAAAACCCTCAAAATTTAAATGATGATTGTTCGAAAATAAAGAAAAGAAAACAGGAATAAATAAAAATATAATAAAATAATAAAGAACCAAAAAAACAACAACTACATCAAGAAACAAAATAAAAAAATAAAATAAAAACCAAAGAAAAAAACAACAACAAAAAACCAATCACAAAAATAGAAACAAAAAACCAAACAAATTAATAACACAACACAAAAACTATAAAATGCTTGAATTTGTTATACTACATTTCACCAAGTACTTTTCATTAGGTCAACTTCTAAGTGGAAATTCCAACCTGTCAGTAACTCAAGTTTGTGTATTAATGAAGCACCTGTAAAGACTTTGTCACAATACCACTGGGGATCATCAAGGTCATGTGTGGATCATGTTGGATGCTGATTACAGTGGAGGGAGTTAGGAGGGACAGCCTGGTGGCTGTTTGTGTTTACAGTGGAGCACTACACCTGCATCTTTAAAGATGCAGAAATGTTCTGCTACTTATATACAGTGCAAAGTTTTACCAAGACATGAAAAATCAGTGAGAATGAGGATTTGAAAGTGTTCTGGATTGGAAAGATGATGTTAGGTATATTGCCAGATTTGAACCCTGTGTCAACTACAGCAACGTTGTTGTTGGTTTTCATTTTTTTTATTTTTTTATTTTATTTTAACAAACATTATAACTTTGTGCTTTTGTATATTTTTACTTAAACATGATGTGCCAAAATGTATAAAGCTTGTTTCGTTTTTTGTTTTTTAACTTTCTTTTATGTTTAATTTCTTTATATTTTTTAAAAACATATTTTTATATTTCATAATATGTAAGATAATTTTAAATTTTGTTTTTTTGATTTTTGTTAAAGTTAAGTTCATGTTAGCAAATTGTTTATTTCTGTTTTATTTTGTAAATTTCTTTATCTTGATACTTTTATTTTTGTAATCTTGAAGAAGTTTTTTGTTTGTTTTGATTTTATCTGTTATGCCAGCACCACAATACTTTCTAACATACTTATTTAATAGTTAAATTAGCTCATTCTCCAACATTATTTACTATTTTTAATTATATGACTTCTTAGAAAACCAGCAGAATTTAGGAACTGTATCTGTTCATTAGTTTTTGTTTCACATTAAATTCTTTATTTTATTGCAAAAATCTTAATTATTTATTAATGTATTATTTTACATCAGAAACCATTTAGTTAGGCTAATTAAATATTATGTTAATTATTAAATTAGTACATACTGAAAAACGTTCATTGCATACAAGTGATATACTTTATTATGTAATAGAAATCCTTTTTATAAATGTTTTTTTCTTTAATTGTTTATTTTGTTTGAAGAACATTAGCAACTAACTTCAGCAGAGATCATATCCATTATAAGCTTACTTTAATCACTCAATGGCATATTTTTCTATCTTATTAAATTATGTAAATAAAATTCATTACCTTTCACAGTAATTTTAATTTATTCTCTAATTTAATTTTGTATTATTTATTTATTTATGTCTTGACAAATACATTAATTACAATAGATGTATCTATATAAGTCATATTTATTTATATTAGCTATAGTATGTATAACACTAATTAAATTTTATCTAGTATTGCTAATTGGTTTTGTTTTGGGGGGGTCAAAATTTTCTTTATATTTTATATGTTATAATCTGGATCTCAGATTAATTAATATTAATAACATAAATAGACTGTAATTCTATTTCTTAAACTTTTGCAATATATTATTAATTTAATAGTCTTATTTTTTTTTTCTGATTTTTTTTTTCTCCTTTGCAAATGAATGTAGATAATTTTTTTTATTTCATATAGTAAGCCTCAATGTAAAGAATATTTTCGTGTCTTAAGAAAGCCTTAATATCCGAGTCATTTCAGAAATGGATTTTTATTCAGCAGTCAAATAATCATTTAACCTTGTACAGAATTTCAGATTCACAAATTCTTATTCATGATATCATAAATTATTTTTGTACCGTCTTTGTTTTACACGCTTTGATTTACAAAGAGACATCAGTTCATTTGAGTCCTTAAACAAATGTTTACAACATTTACCATCTTCATTTAGCATACTCTGTTTTACAGAGAGATAGCAATTCATTTCAATCCTTAAATAAAGGTTACAAAATGGACAAAATAAATGTTCCATCTTTCTTTAAATCCTTAAATAAATGTTACAGAATGCACCATCTTTGTTTAACAAACAGCAACTTATTTTAAAAATGCATTCCAAGTTTATTGGCAGCTGAGGTGCTTTTGTTTTGCAATTTTCATCACAATATTGAGTTTACTAAGGAATGTTTGTTTTTATTTTTTATATTTAAGTTAATTATAAATTAACATACTTATGTTTATTAGCATTCATAATAATTTGCTTTGATTTTAAATAGTTTTGTAACAAATATTCCACATCGTATTCTGTATGTTAGAGAACTGGTATTTCCTATTTTCAGATGTAAAACTATTTGTAGAACATCAACTGCCAAGGACAGTAGTAATTTGTAATAGAATAATTAAAAATAATAGTTGACATGCAATAGAGAAACAGATGCATTTAGCTTTTCCATTTCTATAAATAATGTAGTTACAGCAGAGATATAGTTTCAGTAAAGATATTTAGTGGGTTTTTTAAGCAGAAAATGATTCATAATGAATCATTAACTCTGTTCACAAACTGATGACCATTCCTTTCATTTTGATACAGGAAAATGATAAATTAACAAAAGCATAAGGCTTTTTATTTATTTCTAAATCTAGATGGTGATTACCATACAAAAAAATAATGGCTTAATAGATTCTAAATAATTATCACAATACAAGTTGATTGCTTCTTAAATTCAGATTTGACTACATGGCTATTCTTGTCCATTGGCTTCTTATTTATTATTATTATTATTATTATTTAGTTCATTGCTTCATTCAGTTACAGCTTCACTTCAGTTTACTTTCTTTTTTCTTTTTTTCTGTTATATTTTGAAAGAAAAAAAGAAAAACTAAATGGAAAAATAATTATGTTGTTTAAATCTATTATTTCTGCATAATGTTATAAATGTGTTAGTGATATTTTTTATATACAGTTTCAAGAAATACTACTGCTAAAATTGCAGGCCATTTTGTCCAGAATTTTTTGTTCATTTGTTTGTAACCATGTTCTTCCTTCTCAGCTCTGAAAAAGAAATAAAAAAATAGAAATAAGAAATAAAGAAAACAAAGAGTTAAAAAAAGAAAAAAAATTCTCTTGGTGCAGTGGGATTTCTTTGGTTGTAATTATGGCCGTGCTTTGTGTAAAACTGTGATATATAAATCTTAAATGTCCTAATACTGTGGGTTTTCATTTTTAAATTAATTACTTTATGTATTTTTTTTTTATTAATTATAATTAATATTCATTTTCTGTATATTCACACAACATACACAAGAATTATTTTTGCAATATGTTTTTGTTTTTTGTTCTTTAATTATTTCTCTATTTTTTATAACTTGACTTTTATTTGTATGTAAATAAATATGTATTATAAATTCCTTAATTATCCAATTTTTTTTTTTGTTATGATTATATATATATATATATATATAAATATATTGTGTAAATAATTTTTAAAAAAACATTAAAATTCAGATTTTCTTCAGTGCTCTTCAATTTGGCATTAATTTTTAAATTGTTATTATTTTGAAATTATCATGACCTTTCAGTTAAAAATTTAATCTTTACATTTAATAAGATTAAAATAACTAAAAAAAAAATAATTGTTAAAAATACTGTTTTCTTTTTCTGTTCTGTTTTAAAATATTTCCATGCCAAATATTTGTAAACTGCAGAATCTGCCAAAAATGTCCATCTGTTTAGTTTGAGCCATCTACTAGCATACCAGATTGATATTTATATGCAATTTTACCTTTTAGTTAATGCAAATTTATATTTTAATTGTAAAATAAGTTTGCATACAAACAAACATTGGAGTCTTTATAATCTACCTATAACAATGCCTGAATTGCAGAAATGTTAATACAGTTATTTTTTAATGACAGCTCAAGTTATCATGGTAAGTTTTTATAAGCAAATAAATATTGAAATTGTATATATGTCCATTCTCCATGCCACCCTCTTACTTTTATTTCTTATTTCTGCTTTGCAATAAATCTGTGATATTTGCTAATTATTAAATAAAAACTAACAAGAATTACTGGTGATTTTGAGTTTTTCTTTGTATTTTTTATTATTATTATTTTTTTTTTTTCACTGTTAAATTAAAATGTTAGATATATACGATTTTTATGTTTAACATGATTAGCTCATAACCAGTCTCATTACTAACCCTAATTGTGAAAAAAAAAAAAATGAAATAAACAATACAAATAAAAAAGAGAAAAACCCTCATACAATACAACAACAACCAATATAATAATAATAATAATAATAATAAAAACAAGACTTTCTCCCTCCCAAAAAAATTAAGGATTCATTTGTTAGTTAATTAACTAATTCATTTATTCATTTAACAGTCTGTAAATTTTCATTCAGTATGATAAAAAAAAAAAAAAAAAAAAATTAAATTAAAAAAAAAAAAAAAAAAAATTAAATAAAAAACAAACCAAAACAAATCAAAAACAACAACAACAGCCAAACGATATATTATTTGTATTTTTGGAAAGTGGACAATGAAAACCTTTCCTCTGCAGCAAGATTCACTGAATCAAGTCTTTTTGGTTCTTCTACATCAAAACTGTATCATATAACAAGTGTTTTAAAGATTATTATTTTCTTTATCTAAAACACCTTTTATCCTTACAGCAGAACATAGACCATTTAGAATGGTGACAACAGATTTCCTGTCATAAATTTTAGATAAAAAACCGAATATCTAATTAATTAATGATCTTTATTATAAACGTCACGTAATTAGAATTATTTTCAGGTAATCGTTTTACGAGGTCAAATAAAACTCGGCAACTATAGACTTTGCGTATCTGTTCCGAACACATTTATTTCCCTTCGAACGGAAAATGATCGAAAATATGAATGTTTATTTACAATAAATTTTGTTCCTTAATCTAATTAAACAATGTTTTTTGTTATACAGAAGAAAAATAGAAATAGTTTTAAAATAATCCCCAGATTAACTTTTTAACGAGTATCGTGTCTTTTTTTATTATTATTATTATTATTATTATTATTATTATTATTATTATTATTATTAATGCTATTATTATTATTCTGCAACTGAATATAAAGCACTCAACTGAGCTAAAATCAAGAGTATCAGATAACTGTTTTAGGTGCATCAGTGCATGTGATAAGTGTGCATGTGTATAGTAACAAAAAAAATCGATAAAGGAGCAGTGTTATTACTGTTCTGCTATTAATAAGAACGTGTGTGTGTGTGTGTGTGTGTGTGTGTGTGTGTGTGTGGTTGTGGCTGTCTGTATGTTTGTTTATCCAGTTTTCTTTCTTTTTACTGTATTGTTAATGGACGGTGTGAATTACATTTAAAACAAATTACAGATTAACGATCACATTTGACAAAATGCAGCGTTGTAAAACGTGTTAAGTCAATGAAATATCTCCCATGGAACGAAAAGTTCAAAGCTGTTATTCGCGAATGTCTTTGTGATAACAATTCACTTAAGAAAAAGGAAATTGTAATAAAACAAATTTAAAAATTCATTTGTCAAAGGATCTTCAACGAATATTAAATACAAGAAAAGAAGAAAAAAAACACGACCTGGTTTTTGGGTTTTTTTTTTTTGTTTTTTTGTGGCTCGAAGCAGTATGGATTCAAAAGAGATGGAAGACGAAATTTAGAGGACTGAAAGATTGAGCGAGGGATAAAAATAATACCTATAATAATAATAATAACCAAAGAAATAGTGATGTATTTGACAAAAAGATACTATAAATTATAACTAAGAAAAGAAAAATAAATCAAATCGCTTCTAAAGTTTAAAAAAAAAAAAAAAAAAAAAAAAAAAAAAGAAATAGTATTAATAAAAAATGTACTTGATCGAAATAAGAATTAAAATAATCGGAAGAACAAAAACTTTTTTTACTATGCAGACACCTCAAAATAAGGCTAAATGTAGCGTGCACAGTGCAAAATAAATACTTGCTTTTTTTCGCAATAACATTTATTATTATTATTATTATTATTATTATTACTAAAATCAGAAAATGTTGATTTAGATTAATAATATGATTTTCAAAAATAATTTCTTTTAAAACGAATTTGAAATTCTCTTTAAAGCAGTTACTAGTATAAATTACGCGCAGTAAAAAATAATACCAAATTATCGACACTAATGTGCTCAACCAATTTTCTTATTAAAATTAAGATTATTAGTTGACCTTTTGAACAGAGAACATGAACAAAAAATGAAATGTGAAAGCAATATGTAGATCTACTAAAAAACCTAAAAAAAAAAATAAAAAGGAGAAAAATGAAAGAAATATGAAAACGAAAGAATAAAAAATGATTTAAAAAAACAAAAACCCCCCAAAAAAAAAAAGAACCAAACAAAACAAAAAACATTTGATATTTACTAAAAAAAAAAAAAAATAATAATATTAACAACAATAAATTATATTTTTAAAAAAGGAAGACAATAAACGGGAAAGCCAAAGAAGAAGAAAAATAAATAATTAAAATTTGGTCCCAAGAATTTAAACGAATTAGAATTCAGAAAAAAAATAAGCTATTACTGAATCAAGTTACTATGAAGTACAAAACATATTCAGCAATAATGTATTTTTTCTCTTTATTACAAATCAATAAAAAAAAAAAAAAAAAAAATTTTTTAGTCCACTATTTAAATTACATATACTTGATAAATTGCGGTAAAATGTGTTCAAAATCAAAAAGGAAGTCTCGATAAATGAAAATCAATTGTTTGTTTTTCATTGTAGACTATATATTAATTTTGCATACAGCTTGCGGTCTGGTTGAGGCAGTATCTAATTAATTTAATCAGGATGTATAGCTTTTGAATAATCTTATTTTGATACTCTGCATGTGATAAAATCCTTTATGTAATCGTTTTTTTGTTGATGTTAGAGAAAGCGAAATAAAATTTTATAAAGATATCGCAAATCAATATTTAGATAATGCGTTACTCGCACAATAACAATAAGTTAAAGTTATTCAGTGCAGTTAATTAGTACGAAACACGCACGCGCATGCGCAGACTAGCAGAACGCAAGAGATCTATATACATAAAATATACGAACAACAATTGTGTCGAAATACATTTACGTTTTCATTGATGTTTTTAATTATTAGGCAAAAAATAACAGTTATCATGTTTTTATCCTGTTTTTAATGTCTGTATTTGTAGTTTTGTTATATATATATATCAAGATGTATTTTGTTCCAGATAAATTTAATAATTTATATGCCTTATATTTGTTTGTTTGTTTATATATTATTATTATTATTATTATTATTATTATTTATTTATTTATTTATTTATTAATTTATTATTATTATTATTAATAATAATCTTATTACTGTTATTATTATTATTATTATTTAATGCGATTTTTCCCTACCTAGATTAAAATATATACCTGTATGACTTCAACAATTTGTTCTGCATTGTCATATATTTCATTAAACATTTACACAAACTATAAAGAAACGACGTTTGCATATAACACTATACACAAACCGACAGATACATATATGACTAATAGTTATGAGTGCAGATTTACAATAAAAATACGCAGACACAAACAAGAAAGGTTGAAGACAATAAAAAACATGAAGAAATGTTACCGTTATTTTATACTGAAGAAAAATACGAAAAAATACGTATAGAATTCACAGACAAAACACAAAGGTTACACGTAAAAAGTCACAGACAAAACACAAACAGTCTGGAATGGAAAAACTGATGACGTTTTTGTATGGATTTATAAAACACAAAGAATCTATACTTCACTCAAAACACAAAAAATCTTTTAAAGAAAATTAAATATATATATATATTAAATACTATTGTTCCCGTTAGTAAAATTAACCTTTAAGGCAGCAAAGACTCAAAGGTTGACTGTTGTTTTTTTACATTTTAAATTTAAAAAAAAAATATTATTAACTCTTTCATTTCATTCCTCTTTGTCATGTTCTTGAAGTTTTTTTTTTTTTTTTTTTTTTTTTTTCTCCCAGCTTTTTCTTCTTTCATTTTTGCGCGTTTGTCAAACGAACTCAATTTGGAACGTGACCTTCAGCTATATAAGCTTCAAAACCTCTTTGAATTTCTCCGACTAATTATTAAATTACGACTTTCACAAAAGAGAATGATGTGATAACTCGCTGCCGATACTGTCGCAAGTCTTCTCAGATCCGAGCCGGTGGACGGAACGATTAGCGGTTTCACTGGCGTCCAGAGACAGGAGAGCTTCCCAGTCTCGGTAAATAACCCTTTTAGCAAATTAATCAGATGAGTGTATGACGCAGCACGCCCGGCGGAAGTCTCTGCGCACCCAGAATCTACTGGAAATGATGGAAGGAAGAAGTCCGGCTTATCTCTGTCAGGGACGAGTTTGAGAGAATACAGCGCACGTTAATGTGAAAATTACATCTCCCGGCATGCGCGGGTGTCTGCATGCCGCGTGCATGTCATGTAAATGAAAAAAAAAAAGAGGACGTTGACACAAGGTCAAAGTCATGGTTAATCATTTATGGATTTGTTGTGAAGAAGGTTGAAGTTTGAAAATTTATATATATATATGTATATATGAAACCAAAGCAGAAACATAATCAAGCCAGTAATCAAATACACAAACAAATAAGACAATAAACGGAAATAAATAAATGTTATGAGTTTATTGATATGTTAAAAATAATCATTTATTTATTTATTATTATTTTATAATTCTTATAACAAGGAAACTATATGAAGAATATATATATATATTTTTTTAAATGTTGCAATAAATTATTCATTTATATTTCTTTTCTTTATTATTGTTGTTGTTCTTATTATTCTTATTTTTCTTCTTCTTCTTCTTCTTCTTCTTCTTCTTCTTCATACAATATTTATATTATTTGCTATTTTATTCATTTTAATTTTTTTTTTTTTTTTTTTTTTTTTTTTTAGATTTTTACTAACAAAACTACCACATTTATAGCAAATGTTAACGTTTTCGCGCGTAGTTTTAAGATACCGCTCCGATATCTGTTATGATATGGAGATACTTTTGTGAATGAAATTTATAGTTGAAACATTGCGAGAAGGAATCACGACTGCTGCGATATCAAAACGCTTGTCAATAACGCTGCAGATATCCCTTTCATTATTCTGTTAATTAGTGTGATTCAAAATGGCCGATTACGAAATCGGTCGAAGTGTCACAGTATAATGTTTCGTGTTAATTAAAATAAATAAATAAATAAATAAATAAATAAATAAATAAATAAACCGAAAATAAATAGATTAACAAACACTTATAAATTATATATATATTAAAGAAGAATAACAAAATATTAGTTATTTCCATAGTGATTCTGGCTGCGGTCTCAGAGGAGATATGAAATTTCTGGTTTATGGATTGTATTGATAAAACCACACACCAAGTAATACGGTTTGACTTATACCGGTAAATATTACAATATTGTGTGCCAGTATTTATTTACATTGTATACTGTTTAAAAAATATTTTTCGAAATACCGTTCAAGATAGATCTTAAGAAATGTCACGTTATTTTTAAATAACTAACATTAGGCTAAAATCCACTATTAACGGGCATGAAATTTCGCGGCATTTAAGTAATTAGTAAGTAGGTAAGTAAAAAACCCAGATAATATTTCTTCTAATCATACTGCAATTGCTATCAAAACTGCTATTTAAACTACTACTACTACTACGAAGCAGTAGTAGTAGTAATAATAATAATAAAAATAAAAATAATAATAATAATAATAATAATAATAATAATGATGATGATGATGATGATGATGATAACACAAATTCCTAACTAAATGAGAAACTGTTTAAAATAATAAAAGTAATAAAACGTCCGTATGATTTGTTTTGTGTAATTATTATTATTGAAAAAAAAAAAAAAAAAAAAAAAAAAAAATAAAAAAAAACAACATAATAATAATAAATAAAAAAGAAAGAGAAAGTGAAATAAGCTGTTAACTACTTTTTTTTATTAGCATTCGTTTGTTTGTTCATTTAATCTTTATTAATTTCTTCATTTTCTTAATATAATTAATTAATGTTGTTTAAATTTGTCAATGTTTAATATCTGTTTAGTTATTTATTTGTTAAATATTTTTATTTATTTTTTATTTTTTAGTATTTATTTGCTTACATACTTCATGAAGATAAAACAAAAAATAGTCTGACACCATTTCACAATGCAACTATCTGATAAAATAAAATTTACATATCATGTTTAAAAACAAAATATATAACATTATTCTGTTTTTTCTATTCTAATCCTCCCCCCACCTTCTACCTTTCTAGTTAATCCTTGAATAATAGCTGACTTCAGCAAGCATTAGCATGTCACATTGCCATGGTAATGTAATTTTCTAAAAAAAAAAAAAAAAAAAAAAAAATTGTAGAAGTAATAGTTCGCGAAAACAAAAACAGTTCTTTTAAGCAAAAAATCAGCAAATATGTTTAACAGCCTGTTTTAATTTCTCTCTAAATAATAATGTGTGCTAAAAAATGAAAATGATATAACAAATTTACGGCTATTCGTTTGACCTAACACTCTTGTGTTCCAGGTTGGTTATCTGATATTTTCTAACAAGTGTATCTTGTTATCTTCTCTTACTGCATACATAATGCACGACACTGTTTCTGTTGTGTACTCACAGAGCATCACGCTGAGATGCATCAATGATTAACTTGCTCTCGCTTGCTCCCTTCCAGCATTAGTGTACTTGCACTCGGACGAACGTAATATCCACTGTCTACGAATTATAAATGTTCCTGATAACGTCCTGTCTTACTTTTAAATTATAAATGTTCCTGAATATGTCATGTCTTACTTTAAAATGTAAAACTGTTCAGATAAAGTGTTAATGAGCTAAACGTTAGTTACTGAGATATATATTTTAATATGTTCTGTTAAATTAGGTTTCATATGTGAATTTTAAAATATCCAGATAAACTGGTAACGTGCTGTTTGCTTACATCACTCTTGTTAGTTCTTTAGATTATAATGTTTTATTTCCCAAGTGAAATAATTTTTATTATATTGTTATTCTACTTCCTCTTTCAAGAGATTATCTCACTTTTCTTTGAAAAAGTGGAAACAAAATTATTCATTCGGCAGACGATTAATTATAAATTACTTTTCAAATATGTCTTCATCATCATCATTGTTATTATTATCATTATTACTTTTACTCACTTCTGTCACATACTTCCGGACTTCGATTTGTTATTTCTTTGATTATTTTTGTGTTTGTTTTAATACGATTTAAAGTAAAGTCGGATCTGCAACAGTGGGAGGTGACAAAGAGAGCGCTTTCAATACCGTTGATTTATTTCCCGCGTACCAAACGACGGACGAATAGCGAAATTCGTCTGCGGAGCGACAGCGTAGCATCGAGCAATTTTCGAGCAATCGCATTTAGACTGGTACGCAATCTCATCACTGATATTAACCCAACATACCGCGAACAGAATAAACACATTTCTCGAATAAAGAGATTACATTAATTCAATAAGTACAGTGGCAGATAAATGAAAGAGAAAGAGAAAGATAGACAAAGGGAGAAAGGTAGAGAAAAAAAAAAAAAAGAGAAAAAAAAAAAAATAATCTAATTTCATTTATAAAATAAATAGCATTTCTGAACACGGTGTATGATGAATAAAGAGCAGTTTATGCGATCATGGTTAAATGATGTTTGTTTAAAAAATAAAATTACGATCCAATTTTGTTATCCTTTCTGCACTGAAGTTAGTTTTTTCCTTAACATCCATTGAAATTTCTGTCATTTTTCTTTTTTCTTTTCTTTTCTTTTGTTCTTTTTCTTTTCTTTTTCTTTTTTTTTCTTTTCTTTTTTCTTCTTCTTCTCTGTTTTTTTTTTTAATTATTTATTTAAGTTTACTTTTCCTTCTATCGTTTTTTATTATCATTGCTTAATTTTTTTTTATCATTCTTATTAGTGTTGTTCTTTTTTGTCTCTGGCAGTATCTTAATGCAACAGTTTTTCCCCCATTTTATTAAGGACAAAAAATAATTAAAACAAAATTTAAAATGTTTATTTATTTATTTTCTTATAATTGCTATTATTAATTTAATTTTGTTTAAAATAATTTAGTTTAATTTAGTTTAACAGATATATATTTAAAATTAAATTAAATTAAATTAAATTAAATTAAATTAATTTAATTTTAAATCATTTATTTTAATTCATTCAATTTCAATTTTTAAATAATTTAATTTAATTTAATTTTATAATATTTTATTTTAATTAATTAATTTAATATTACCTTTTCTTCTTCCTTAGACGAAAAAAGAGGTAGAGTCGGTGCATAATTTAATTTAACAGGTTATAATAACGATGATGATGATGATGATGATAATTTATATTATTTATGTAAAATTATTGATGACAATGATCTTATGATAATGAAGTGAATATTATCGTGGTCGTGTATCAAGTTGTATAAAATACGCTAGTACACAGATAATTTTAAATGTAGTATTACATACACAGGCATCGAACCGAACCCTTTATTGGGACAGGAGCTGATCCGGATTTCTGGATTTGTCGTATTTCTGAAAACAATGTGTACTTAAAATATGAAAAACAGAGAATGAAACTGTATTTAACAGATACAAACTAATACACTTGTAAAGGCATGGTAAACATTTTTCTTTACTAATTTACTTAAAATTGTTAAAATGCTAGCAAGTTGCGTTTCTGCCAGTCATACAACTATTACTACTACTACTACTACTGCTACTACTACTAGTATTAATAATAATAATAATAATAATAATAATTATTATTATTATTATTATAATAATAATAATGATGATGATGATGATGGTAATAATGATGATAATAATAATAATGATAACAACAACAACAACAATAACAATAATAATAATAATAATAACAATAATAATAATAATATTTTATTGTATAATTCAACAGAATATTTTTATTGTTTAATAAACTAAATTGATATATAAAAATCTTTTAACAACTAATTTTATATTATTTGTATTTATTTATTAGAAATTATATTATTTTCCTTGTATTTCAAATTTCCCAAGACAGCACTAACTATAAAATGTCAAACGTTGAGGTGAATTTAAAATAAATTTTCTGTCACATTTTTAATACATACTACTAACCACACTCAGTTTTTTAAACTTCACTAAACTATTTACATTTCCCTAGTCGATGTCAAACATATGGAACAAGCTCGACTGTCGTGAGCATGTTCTTCAATCTTTGTAATATATGTCGTTTACTTTAAATCTTGGAGTTAGAAAAATAGTCTAATAACAGTGCTAATACTACTACTACTACTACTACTACTACTACTACTACTACTACTACTACTACTACTACTACTACTAATAATAATAATAATAATAATAATAATAATAAAACCCAAAAACTAAAAAGCAAAAAAAAAAAAAAAAAAAACGAACACAAAAAACCAAACGAAAAATAAACAAAAAATAAAACGATACAAAAAACAACAGAAAACAAAAAATTCAACAAAATACATCCAACATTTTTCTCATTCTCTCTTCATTTGTCTTTCTATCATCCACACTGACTCTTTCTGTGTCTCTCCATCTCTTTCTCTGACTCACTCTTTCTCCATCTCTTTCTCTCTCTCTCTCCATCTCTTTCTCTGACTCACTCTTTGTTTCACATCTCTCTCTCTCTCTCTCTCTCTCTCTCTCTCTCTCTCTCTCTCTCTCTCTCTCTCTCTCTCTCTCTCTCTCTCTCTCTCTCTCTCTCTCCCTCTCCCTCTCTCCCTCAATGGCCCCCTATTTTGTTTCTATGCACTTTTTTGAGATTCCGAATTCTGGTGAACTGAAAGTGCTGAAAGCATTAAAAACAAAAAACGACGACACCCTGATAATCACAAGGGCTGTTTGGTCGCCCGAGCTGCGCCAAAACTCCATCTTCTCGACAGTGTCTCTAATTTAATTGTTCTGCCATTCATTCTACAATTAGCGCGCGCAGTATTGATTGGGCTGTCGGGCTGAATGAATTCCAAACCATTGTCTAATGCCACAGTCAGAGAGTTTCCAAAAGCGGACGTTGGCTGGCAATGATTAGACTGAACGCTACTCGGCGGTGCTGGGGAGCATGTTGTGTGAAAGAAAAAAAAAAAAAAAAAAAAGAAGTATTTTCATCGTGGACAAATTATTGAGGTGTTTGGTACGTCTGTGTGTGACAGGGTTAGGGTTAACGTTTCAGAGGGTTAATAATAAAATATGTACTTTCGTGAAACGTTCGTTTATCCACAGTATGATGAAATGATATCCTAGTTGTGTGTGTGAGTGTGTGTGTGTGTGTGCGTGTGTGTGTGTACGTGTGTGTGTGTACGTGTGTACGTGTGTGTGTGTGTGTGTGTGTACGTGCATGCTTGCCTGCCTGTATGTATATTTGTATCTGTAAAATATGATAGTATTTAGGTGTTTTTTTTTCATAAACATCATTTCTATAATTATGTGTTTAATTTGTATATGTTACAAGTCTTATTCAAATATTTCCTTGCCAATAAATCATAAAAATTATTTACTGTACATTTATTTACTGTGAATTAATGTTTCGTTAAAATATGACGTGTTATAAGTCATTCTTTTTTCTTTCATAAATTTATTGTTTTTTCTTTATTTTGTCTACTTCTTTCTTTTTCTTTCATTTTTCATTCGTTCATTCTTTCGTTCATAACAGCTATGTTAGGTGAACGAACGAAAAACAATTTACTAGTAGTATATATGTCTGACATGGATAATATCAAGCAACGCAATGGTTTTGAATTACCAAATCTCCATTTAATATCCGTAACATTTAAGATATCTTGTGATGCTTTTTAAAGCTTTATGATGTGTCGTCAGTATTAAAAAACGTCGGCTGAAATAACTGCATACACAACTTAAAAACTTTCATGAGGACAGCGTTTGCTCTTTCCCCATTGTTCTTCACTAAATACAAATTATATCTGACACTATCATTCTGCAATACATAGAATCTATTTCATACGAATAATCTATTACTTCATGCAGTCAACAGAACATGAAACTAACTGTTATTATACTGAACCAAACATTATCACTAAACTATTTAAATTTCCATTCATTTATCATTTGTGACTATTGAAAATCTAAAATATATCATTTTTTAAATTAAATAAGTATTGTTACCTTGAACGTGTTTGAACATTTTCTAGCCAAGCAGCTAAGACAAGGATAAATTTTTTCTGCTTTTAGCATGTACATTAATAAATTAAATGAGCCATATTACAGGTCCCCGAAGAGAAATTGTAAATAACTGATGTATTTTGGTTTTAGACATATGTCACAAACCCACAACACAGATAAATCATGGATTAATCAAATTCACTTTACAGTACATTATACATTTGCGTGTACGTGTATCTAACTTATCGCATACAATAATTATGTGTTTGTTTATGAGGTTCCTTCAGCCGTTGTCCGTATTCTGTGTATGGAGTACATGTATGCACAAACATACACATACACACAAACATACACACACACATACATACAAACATACATATGTGAATATATCTGCTTATCTGACTGTTTATCAGTAGTCTTTCTATATGTAGGATTCATCTTTATTACAGGTAACCATGGTTCCATCCATCCATCCATTCACCCATCCATCTATCCATCCATCCATCCATCCATCCATCCATCCATCCATCCATCCATCCAATGTTAATATATCAAGCTAGAGAAGCTAATGAATTTCAGTTTTAACAAAGCATTATTCTCTGTTATTACTTGTTAAATATGGACTCTAAAACGTTTTATAATTTAGAGCCTCACCACATTTAAATCCGGCTCTGTATCCACTTTTTTTATTTTTTTTTATTTTTAATGTCTCGCAAGCACCCATAGAACACAGTTTCTCGAAATCTCGATTACCCAAGTGAAGTTACATTTACTAACGGAAGTTTCTACAAGAATTCAAACCCACGCACTCCACAAAGATGGTCGCCACAAGACAGTGAACACAGTAACACTCTTAATCATATTTTACTGACGTAAAATTCAGTATTACATTTACAACTCTTCTGTAAAAGCTCCGACTACAGACAATAAGTCTGTCTTCCTGTCCACGGAGACCACAACATGGTATGTTAATGTGGGGAGGAGAAAAACCCGGGTCCCTGGGGCCCAGTACGAAATATTATTGTTACCAGTATTCTAGAATGTCCCGTTTGAAAATGCCATCAGAAACATCGTTAATGTTTATGCAGCTGTAAAGAGTTTGGGGAAATTAATGCCATGTATGATTGTGTTTCATTGATAAATTGTAGCTGAATAATACTTTACAAGACTGAAATCGTCGTATGATGTGGAGATATAAAAGAAACTAATATGAAATAACATTTTTTTTTTTTTTTTCTTTTTTCGTTGATACAGAGATGGTAGTTCTAGCAATTTCTATTAATAAGAACTGTACAATCGGATTTTGTTGCTATCGTGTTTATTTTGTTCCGGGCAAAAAATGATTTCAATTAATGACGTAATACACCTAGAAATATTCATATTTGAATATCTCAGTATGTTTTATTAATACCGCCAAGAAAAAATAAACCTATATATCGTCGGAGAAACCATGAAAGTCTCTTAGCGAGTGTAAATAATTCATTTATACTTGAAATTTAATATCACGTCGACAACGAGTTCGTTTCATAGCAAGTGCATATCTCACAAAAAATCAGTTTATAAAATCATATAGATGTACAAACATAACACGGAAGTTTCTTAATGTATGGCTATCCATTAGAAAAGTTATAAATATATAAATATATGTATGTTTAATAATACTAATACTAATACTACTAACAATAATGTGATAATTTTATATATATATATATATATATATATATATATATATAATTATCCCATTTTTGCAGACAAAACTCTTTCATTTTATAATATAGTAACATATATATATCTGATAGAAAAATACCATACAAAATATTTTAAGATATATTTACATACATAAGATTCAGTTATCTTCAATAAGATTTATATTGTTTATCTTTTTTTTTTTTTTTTTTCTGCTTATCCAATACTTCATTTTATTAAAACGATCTTGTTCCTGAATAAAAAAAAACTATTCTACTTTAATCGATCATTTTCCAGGAAGCACTTAAAATCAAATAGTTTTTATTATTATTATTATTTTATTTGTTTGTTTTCTTTTACGCATTGAATCTATTTTGAGTACAACGGCTGAAACAAAAATTTGTGAGTTTACTTGAGCGTGCATATGTATAATTGATTATAGTTTTAAATGGGTGGTAATATATGTTTTATTTACGCTGCTTATTTTTTGTTAACGAATATATCTTGCACTGGATCAGTGCATATATAATTATACATTTATTTGCACGTTCCTAAATCAATATATGTGTGTTTGTGTATGTTTAAGTACTGATGATTGCATTATTTTCATTATTCATCCATTTTTTCTTTTTGTCTAGTACTGGTTTACCAAACGCTGTAGTAAATGTGTTCTGATCTATAGGTAGGTAAAAATAAAGGATCCCATCTTGCTAATCTTTAAGAGTAACTCGTGAAATTGCAGAACAGGTTTCTTCTCATATTCGTCAATATATGTTTATTCCCTCATTTTTATTAATTGTATTCCAAAATCAAACCAGTAGACATGTTACAACAGTTTTAAAAAATATCACAGTTAATTTATTTCAATATCAGCATTTTATATTTTCCCCTACAAATGCAGATTAACTTACATGACAACACGCCAGAAATAGAAACACATTTCGGACCACTCTTGCAATAAGGTCGCGTTCTGAACGGGGTGGCCAAAACAAATTGCTTGCATTCAGAGGCAACAGACCTGTAATCACAGAACAAGGCAACGTGCCAAACAGAATCTTTTCAAAACTAATCACGGATATCTGATGTTGCGTCAACGTAGTTTTTGTGTCTTGCAAATAATTCTGGTAGTTTCAGAAATTACGTGTCCACATCAGGACTTTTTTTCTCTCTCTCTTTTTTTTTTTAATTTAATTTTTTATTTTTTTGTAGTAAATATCCTAAATGTTACCTACATTGACACATCCATCCACTTACATCTGCAGCGCAGCATCCACTTAGTTTCAGTGGTTTACTCAACTCTGACTGGGTTCTGGGTTCACGATAAGTGATGATCAAGGTCAGATGTTGTCTGTTGCCTTTGGGATTCTTTCCACGTCGATCTGTAACACAGTGAAGACCGTGCGATGTGTCGAACTTCTGAAGGGAAATGTTCACCGCTAATGGAAAAATGTTTAAAGTACGTGGCTTGGATTTTCAATAAAATTCAGAACAAAACCTTTATTAAATATATGCCTTTCTTTGTGCAATGTTTCAGAAGCTGGATAATTCGCATGGCTTGTGTCTGTTTGATTCCGCCTGTTTGTCAGGAGACTGAATCTCAAGCGGTTGTTAGATGCGCCAAACATCTGGTGATCTTTGATCACTAAACGTTTGACATTTAAAACCCGATGGTCGAAAAGACGCCATTGAATTAGAGGACATTAATGATGTAAGAGTCGGTTCAGCAGCAGACATGTTACAGCGTGTATAACAGGAATCTGCAAAATCACGGTCATCATGCATGACAACAATATACATATACAAACTAATCTTCAGTTCCATCATACATACTCCAGCTTACAACAGTGACGACTTTTGCGAGTATGGTTTAAACAAATCTGAAAGTAAAAAAGAATAAATAATTACTACATTTCGTTATTCTAAGATAAACAGTTTAAGACTTCGGCTATGAATACATGTTAGTTTTGAGAACGAAAAATGCCCGCTGCCTACGAAATAACACAATTACTGCCAGAGCTATTTCAATTAATTTCTTTGATTTAATTATTTTGATTGGAAATAACTGTTTGAGAAGAGTAGCAATAGAATGTATATGTGTCTGCGTCCGTGTGATTTCCTCTCTCTCTCTCTCTCTCTCTCTCTCTCTCTCTCTCTCTCTCTCTCTCTCTCTCTCTCTCTCTCTCTCTCTCTCTCTCTCTCTCTCTCTCTCTCTCTCCCTCTCTCTCTCTCTCTCTTATTTCCCCTCTCTCTTTTACTCTTCTTTCTTGCTTATTCTCCTCTCTCTGTGACTCTCTCTCTTTGTCACTTTTATGTACAGTAATTTTATAGCAATGCATATTCACTTATTTGTCATGTTCCGTCATTTCGTTTTAAATAAGTGTTTGTTGCCGCTCCCCAAATTACTTCTATTCTGAGTAAGCAATCAGTTTAATTTGATTCAGTTTCAACTGAATGACAGAAAATATTAAATAAAAGTTGGTACAGCCAATTTGAACATGCTATATTTATAGCAATTAAATTATAAAATTTACATTAAGTTTTGAAAAGTCTATACTATAAACATTTGTCGATTTTTCTTTAGTAACGTAAGTAATTCATGAATGTATAATGACCGGGGATGTCATGGTTTGTGCCCACGATAAGCATGCTTGAATATAAATAATAAACATTTTATTGTAATCCGTTTGTCATAATGAAAATTTAACATCATCAATTTTATCGAAAAAACAAAAACAAAAAAAGATAGAAAGAAAGAATAAAGAAAATAGAAAGAAAGAATAATAATAATAAAAAAAAGAAATAAAGAGATAATTTAACAAAGGAAAAGGTTAAAAGCGCATATATTAATGAAGTGTACGGTAAATCAGTACACGATCTATTGTTCTGCTGGAATCGATCGTACGTTCGCTTTCAGAATAGTATATATCCAAATCAATAACACAGTAACAACACTGATTTAAATAATACAAGAGATAATTAGCGCACACAAAATACAAGCAAATGGCCAAAAACAAAAAGACGACCTGCGAGTCTTTACGAAACCGTTCATCTCTTTGTCATCATCGCTAACCAGCGACATCATGCGCTGATGCCGCTGTCGTAGTGTATGTGTTTGAACACTGTGTGCCTGTGGTGTTATTGACATAGCTGTAATGTTGATGAAACAAAATATTAAAAATAACTGAAAGCTTCCGACACATATAAAACTGGCAAATAATGACGGCGTTTTACTGAGAGTTAGTTACATATTTGTAAAACCAGCAATTAACGTTGTGTTTATTTGTCCGGGTTCGTGGTTTAGAGTCACACTGTGCTGAATAAAGAACAGTACATCAGTAATAAGAAAAACAACAAAATTAATAGATCCGTTTTTAAAAAGCAAATGACCATCGTGTAGTCTGGAATAACAACAAAAAAAAAACTTAAAAGAGACAAGCTCAATTAAATAAATGAATAGATTCATTCATTTTTCTTCCCCCAGTGTTTATTATACTAGTGAAATCATTTTGAAATAAAAGGTCAATATATGAACAGATATATTTATAAAAAAATTATTAAAAAAAATTCAAAAACTCTATTTTATTAATATTATGCATTTCAAAACGTCAGCCACAGTGATATTTTAGAAAAAAGAAAAAAAAAGCTTTTAAATTTTCAAAACATAAAATAAACAGACTGATTATAAAATAAAACTGTATGTTTGTAGTTAGAAACCACGGACTACAGTAGGATAGATAGATGTTAGTTAATAAGTTTTTTATTACATACAACAATAAAGAGAATACATGCTTTTGAAAAGCAATATTTGTTTATTATTGTTATTTCTCAAATTCATTTCGAAAATGAGAAAAAGGATATAACTCCGTTATTGTTTTAGAATTCGACAATAAAATTAATACATACAGTTTAAAAACAAATACATGTGAGCAATAATAAGAATGCTTTCTTTCTACTGAAACATTTGTTTTTAAGAGTATTTCGTATGTGCCCACATGAATTTGTTTTGTATCTCATTTGATTTTGTGTCAACATTTATTAAAACTAAATGATACAAAACACGTTATAAATCCTCATCCGTGTAATATATGTGTAGATTAAAATAAAATTAAGTTTAAAAAACTATAACAAATCTCTCTCTCTCTCTCTCTCTCTCTCTCTCTCTCTCTCTCTCTCTCTCTCTCTCTCTCTCTCTCTCTCACACACACACACACAACACTCACACATACATATACTTTTGCGTATGAACACATATTTAATAAACTAAATCTTCTTACGGACAGAAATATATTTATTTACTGACACGAAAAACGTAAAATACGCTTTCTAACGGAATATCCTGAACGTAAATAATTGAAAATAAGTGATATTTACTAAATAAAACAGGTTTTTAAAATTGCTTTCCTCGCCACAGACTGCTTAGTACAGTTTTCTTAGTTAATAAACAATCGTTAACGATGTAATTAAATAAACCTATAAAATTTCGCTTCGCGAATTCGTCACGATATAACATGATACACACACAACGTATAATCGAAATTTACGATTATTTTCACTTTTACGTGACATTTATATTGTACTAAAAATATAATTACAACATAAAAGAAAATGAGTATTAAAATATATTTAAAACTATTTCTTAAGCTACTGTTAACTATTATTTATTTTATTATGGTTACTATTACCACGACTACAACTACTAGTATCATTGCTGATGATGCTACAACTATTAAATTACTACTACTACTACTACTACTGCTGCAGCTGCTTCAACTAGATCCTCCTGTTGCTGCGAACACTACCACCAACACAACTGCAGCCGCTATCACAACTACTACAAATATGACTTCTATGACCACTACTCCAACTACTACCTCCAATTCCACTGTTTCTGCTGCTACCACGACGAATGTCACTCTACAAGTAGATTATGAATGCTTCTACTATCAGTGTTATGATATGATGATACTGCGACTAATTATAAATTGTAACTAATTAACATAAAAGTCCCCATCACCACCTTCATCAACGACATCTAAATAGTTAAAGTAACAAACTCTCTATTCATTCACTCCATTTATTATTCAGCATCAGTCTCATCATGGTTACGATTACCTATAACTGGGATCGAATCCTATTAACGGTTTCTATTTATGACGTAAAGTATACTTCAGTCTCTCTTCTTTCTTTACTAACCGTCAACAGTCTGACACTAGACTGAACAGAAATGCTATACTTCTGAAGTACATAAATAGTATAGATATGTTAGAATCTTCTACGGAATATAAACCGTTGAATAATTGATTTAAACAGTAACGTGTTTAGACTGAACACCTGTTGTCCGTGTATTGGAAACGTACACTAAACAATGTGACGACGTTAGCGACCTTTCTTTGTGAACGAGAACCCAGTCACAAAGAACCCAGGCTGGTATTTTGTGAAATGTACTGAAATGGTTTAAACTTGTTCACTGACACACCTGACGAGTTGCCGAGAGAGAGAGAGAGAGAGAGAGAGAGAGAGAGAGAGAGAGAGAGAGAGAGAGAGAGAGAGAGAGAGAGAGAGAGAGAGAGAGAGAGAGAGAGATAATAAAAGGATATAAAGTTTTTGTATTTATGAATGTGTGCAAGCTTGTTGGTGTGTGGTTTGTGTTTATGTGCTACATACATATATATATATGAAAATAAATTCAGAGAAAATGAAAAATAAATTTAAAAAAAACAACAACAAAATAACAAGCAAACAACAAAAACAACAACAACAAACAAACAAACAACAACAACAACAATAATAAATAAATAAATAAATAAAAACTAACAAAAGAAAGCTAGAGACAGATAAAGAGGGAGAAATGCAAATGTGAAAGTCACGGGGAAAAAAACAAACAATTTCTTGTTAAAGAAAAAAAAAAAAAAAAAAAAAAAAAAAAAACCCTAAAGTCAATTAAGTAAACAATAGGAGCCCTCTGGTTAGTTTCATACCGTCTTATCCAATACTGAAACACTAAAAAGAAAAACTTTTTTTTTTCTTTTTTTTTTTCTCAAAACTTATATACCTTAAGGCTTGGAGTTCAAAAGATTGTTTGCAGCGCTAGAGAAAACTCAAGCAGAAATATTCGTTCTAGAAAACCAGTACCTCAGTAACAAGACAACCTGTAACTCATCTGCGATGTTCTGTTTGTGTATAGCGACACTGAAACTTAAAAACAGGTTAAAACAGTTCATATACTGTTTATCTTAAACGACTCTTCCAGACGAAAGCCTTAAATTTGAAATTTGTCGGAATCTCTTACTTCAGTGCAGTAATATTTTGCTGGAAATCAGGAGTGTAGCTTGAAGGGTAGACAGCTTTACTGAAAGGCTAAAGGGTTGTAAGATCAAAACTCATTGGTACCAGTTTTGACAATTTCTTGATTCAACACGTTATTATTGTCAAAGGTCACAGGTTTAGACACGCATATAAAAACACGCTTGCTGTTAATGTTAGAAATTCTCGACATCCAATAACTGACGATAGAAAATGAATCAATGCACTCTTGTGTTATTGTTTAACAAAATAAACAAAGATTATGCTGACAGTTGACCCAGCATATACATTGTTATTGTGAGTGAAATCAGCCAATCATGCATGGATAGGGAAATAATTAAATATTAATGTGTTTCACGAAGTAAGCTGAGTAACAGAGAAAAAATTATAATCGCCATAATTAACATCGTCGTCAGCGTTGTAACTGTCATCATCACCATCATCATCTTGTTAATGATCACGATAATCATCACTATCATCAACAATTATTTCATTATGATCTATTCAGTCCTCATCATTATGGTTATCATCCCATTATCATTATCATATCATCATAATCATCGTCATCATCATCATCATCATCAACACCAATTTATTTACGACCTGAATAATTATTTTTACGTTTATGAGTACCTTTCTACTCCATTTCACTAAAATTATTGTAGATTTATTTTTTTCTTTCATCCCCATTTTAAAAATATTTTGCTTACAGGTAATTTGTGTTAACCGTTAATTGAAATATTTTTATAACAAGTGTTTCACTGGTGCTTTAGTTAAATACATCACAACCGTTAGCTATCAAAGGAAGCTGTACTGACTTGCTTCGAGATAGTCTATGTTAACAGTTAACATTAGAATTTCTAACAGTTGTTTCACCATTTTGATGCTTTAGTTAAATACATCATAATTATTAGCTATCAACGGAAACTTTACTCTACTGGTCTTTTTTATTTTATTATTATTATTTTTTTAATAGGTTTACTGAATTAAAATTGAGTACGTGTACATTGTATTAAGGATAGGCGTGAGTATAAATAAAATTCTAGTTAGTGTACAGGAGTGGTGAAATTAGTTTTCAACTGCAGCCAGCCTTGTGCAGAGGACTGTTTAATTAGTAATCGCTATAACGGTAATTACACAAGTCCACGGTTATTTTCGGCCGCAGTTTCACTCACTGCCGTTCTGCACGCGAACGAGTGTGCCAGGGTCGTTGTTGTACTTACCGGTTAATCGCGCGGCCCGGTAGCCATGATTGATTTGAGCACATCCGATAATTTTCAGTTTCATTTTGTAGTTTGTTTGTTTTTTTTTTGTTTTTTTTCTCTCTCTCATTTTGTCCCACTCCCTGTAATTTATTTTAAGTACTGTTATATCGAGCCTGTAAGTTTAGATTAAGTATTGTTTTATTTGTATAATGGTAATTAACGACACTTCTGTACAAATTTGTGTTTGTTTGTTTGTTATTAGTTGGGATTTTCATTGGTCGTCCTGCAGATGTTCTAAAAGATTTACTTTACTTTTTCCTTAATTTTACTGATAAAATAAAATAAAATAAAATATCTCGCTTTCAGTCTGCCTGCCTGTTTATCTTGTTTATCTGTCTATCCGTCTGTCAGTTTATACTCTCTCTCTCTCTCTCTCTCTCTCTCTCTCTCTCTCTCTCTCTCTCTCTCTCTCTCTCTCTCTCTCTCTCTCTCTCTCTCTCTCTCTCTAAATTTGGTGCCGATTATGAAATATTATTTTTTTTTTAATATATTTAGACATTACATGTATTATTTATTATAGACTACAACCACAATTAAAAAAAAAAAAAAAAAAACTTTTCATATATTATGCAGTGGTGGATTTCAATAACAATATTCTATCAGATCATTCACCATCAGAATTAGTTTGCAAACTGAAATTACAGATAACTGCTCTGAATATACTCTGTGGGATTTGCAGTGAAAGTTTAAAACCCATTATTAAATTCTGGTAATAAAAACTTCCTCCTTTTCATATTGTGACTTTTTTAAAAATTTAATTTATTTTTTTAATTTAATTGTTTAACCTTTAACAATATTATGCATTTACATGACTAGTACAATTATAACGCAAAAAAAAAAAAAAAAAAGATGACACCCACACACATTGTTCTAATCGATTTTTGTTTTGTCACATTACATGTTGTTGGAGCAGGCTTGTACCGAATGGTAGAGATGCCGAGATGTGGATGGTCGTAGGTTCTAATCTCGTCATGTTACACATTGTCTTCATTCCCATTTCAGTCAGTATACCACGTCTAGTTTGATCAAATGTCGTGTTACGTGATTTTGAGAAGTTGTCATTAATATTATTATTATTGTTATTATTATTACTATTATAATTATTATTATTATTACTCATATTAATATTATTGCTATTATTATTATTATTATTGTTATTGTTATTATTACTACTATTATTATTATTGCTATTATTATTTTTTGTTATTATTAATATTACTATTATTATTAATTATTGCTATAATTATTATTACTATTACTGTTATTATTATTATTGCTTTATATTATTATTATTATTATTATTATTATTTTTGTTGATATTATTATTTATTTATTTATTTATTAAAAATGATTTTCCGCTAATAGATAGTTCTGCCAGAGAGTTTTAAACCGGTCTGTTAATGTTATTAAATAAAATCTAAACATCTGACGCCCCTAATTACAGTTGAGATTACCCGGAAAAGAGATGTCATAAAACAAACACTCGCTGATTCGCTCGTTCATTCATTTATGCAATTAGTCAGTCATTCGTAGCATTACAAGTTTTACGTATTCAGATTAGTTTCACTTGGACCCGCAAGTCATTTGTCAATATTATCACCTGATAAAAGTCGCTTTTTTCAGCATAAAACATGATATTAAATGAGCCAATTATTTTGTTTTTTATTTGATCATTTTGTGATTTATCACTTCGTGATAATATCGTTTAAGAAGACGTGTTAATTTTCTTCTGTTTCAGTAATCGATAACTAATTGGCAAGTCAGTTTAGAGTTATCCCTCTTCAACTGATTACTTTTGACGAATGTTAATGATGCCAAGCGGATATTAATCCAGATTTTCATTTCGTATACACGTACATATATATATAAATACATATACGTGTATACTTAATTAGATATATTATTAATCTGCTCTTATGAACAAATAACAGGCAAAAACACAGATACTTAAGAGGACGCAGAAAGGAAGAAAATCAGTGTTAAAGAGAGAGAGAGAGAAAAAAAAACCGTGTGTGTTTGTATAGATGGTTAGACAGATTGTGTGTGTGTGTGTATATATATATATATATATATAGAGAGAGAGAGAGAGAGAGAGAGAGAGAGAGAGAGAGAGAGAGAGAGAGAGAGAGAGAGAGAGAGAGAGAGAGAGAGAGAGAGGGGGGAAGAGAATTACGGGAAATGTGTGGCTGATTGCAGACAAATGAATTCGAGTCATTTCTGATGACTACTAAATTACGTCTCGTTTACACGACGTAAAGCACATTTCGAGGGTAATGGTTGTCTTGTGTAAACATTTAACAAGTTTGGGTTGACTTCCACTCTCATTACAAACAGTCTTGGACCGTCTATTCGTCACTTAACTTTTTCTTTTCTAGACCACCATCTTCATTATCTCTCTTTGTCATTACTGAAAATAATATCTTCGTCTTTGGCAGCACTGTTTTCAAGACAGTCGTTCTGTTAAAACAATACCCGAATGCACGCACTCGCCTAGTTATCGTTCGTGTTTCTGTTTTTGTTTCTGCCACGAGAGGACTCTATGACTGAGTGATTAGGCGTTATTGACAATATGATGTATCCACCCAAGCAAAAATCAGCCAGCCTTAGGCTATTTTCCACCACTGCTATTGTACAGATAAGCGAAACACACTTTAGCTATTAGCACTGGCTAAAGTAGATGCACAGCAGTTAAACACTTGCACGACACTTACACAGTGTAAATATTTTAAAGCAACGATTAGTGTCAACTTTAACGTAAACTCAAAGATTAGGATGTTTCGTTGAAAGCCTAGAACGAAATTTGTGAATCCTGTCTTTGTTTTATTTCGTGTAATTAGATTTATAGCTCTTCGATTAATAAAAAAATAAAAAAATAAAATAATATAAAATAAAAAGACCCCAAAAAGAAAAGAAAAAAAGGAAATAAAAAGACGAACCAAACAACCAACATAAACAAACAAACAAATAAACAACCTATGAGAAAAAGGAATTTCGTCAATTCGGCTCATAGATCTGTTTGCATAATTCATTTAGTGTTTTTCTAAACCGAATAAATAAACGAATGGCACCACTTCAGTATATGTTTATATTAACATGTATTAGGTGTCAGTCATGTTTCTTGTAAAATTATGATTTTGGTTAGGAAAGCCACTGCTTCCACTTCATAGGCTTTTCATACTAGGATCAGCAGCTAGGATTCTTTTGCATGAACCTTCCCACGGTCTGGAACATACACCATAGTCTTTGATAAGCCGAATCGGGGCACTGGTTGGAACGGAAAATATTGAAACAAATGTACATCTGTCGCAGATATTTCATGTTGTCATAATTATATACTTTTCGTTTCTTTGTTTTTGTTTCATTCTTTCTCTTTTGATTTATTCATTTTTCTTTCTAGCTTTCCTACGGCAATAACGCCCTTAAATTATTGATATGTACTCTGCTTATTTATTACACCTGCGTTATACTGTGACATTATTGTTGAACTCTGTTCTGTCGTTGATGCTGCAGTGTAATGAATTTTGTATTGTAACCTCGTGTCCTTCATTTCGCTTTTCAGATTGCCTCACACTGACGTCGTCAAGTCGATGTACTCATTTAGAAAATGTCACAATCATCGTGTCGTCACTGGAATGCTGTATTATGTTAATCAGAACACACAAAGAGATTTATCAAAAGACATCCACACGTTTTACTTAAGGCGATTTGTGACAATAAGTCATACTGTTTTTCAATTAAAATTACAACATTTCAGATTTTAGAATGAAAACAACTTTTAAGGTGAATTTTATTTGATATATATTCAGAATGAAAAAAAAAATAAAAATGACAAAAAAAAAAAAAAATATATATTCTCAATTATCCCTGACAATAAATGAAAGACGATAAAAATGTATTTCATTAAATTTGTGAAAAAGTGAATTAAAAGTAATCAACTGTGTTTTCAAAGAGAGGACACAAAGTTTTAATGACTCGGTGATGACGAAATAATAAAAATAAATGAGAAAAAAAAAAAAGAAGAAGAAAAAAGAAGAAAGAAGAAAGTATTAATGTGTGTAATACAGCGAAGTGTCTGGAATACGAAAGACTGTGTTCAGTATTCAGAAGAGGACTTTTTCTTTTTCCATGGTTACACAATTTAAAGGTAAGCAGGTTCGCGGATAATTGTACCCGATGTATTATTGCGCGTGCAAGTTTATTTTATGTTTCTCATATCGATAAACTCCCTTTGCGCTCAAACACAACTGGCAGGCTGAAAGCGATGTTAAGGAACAATAATGTTCCAAATCAAAGTTCATTTAACAGGATGAAAACTCCCGGGAACGGAGTTTTTCTGGCATTTCTTCAGATGAAAAACCGTTAACAATAAACAAGTAAAAAAAAAAAAAAAAATATTTAAAAATTTTTATCATAATTTTTTTTTTTTTTTTTACATTTTCTTTTTCTGCTGCCAACGCAATATCGACCGATACAACGTTCCGCTTTGTTCGTCTACCCTGTACGTTGGCTGGAGATCAGGGAAAAATAGCACAAGAATTGCATCTCAGTGAATTATAAGTTCGCTTTTTCCTCGCAACCACGCTTTTCTCTATTGTCGGTATGAAATTCAATTTACTAATGGTCTCGTGGGGATTTAGAACTGGCTTTCAAGTCGGGCTGCAATTAATAATGCAAGCACTAACTCTTGTTCTCCCCACCTCCATTCCATAGGCTCACAGAGCCGTACTCGGCAACTGAACATGAATTATTCCACACTCTAAAGTATCATCTGATTGGTCGCCAGAACATCCAGGTGGACTAATGTTGCTTCCGCTCAGAGCACGCGCGATCACCTCGTGCAAGCTGACGTCTGGCAATTATCGACCACTGCTGCTATCATCATTCGCGTTTATAGATTCTTCTCTTTTATTGGGGTGCCGTTCTGTGGTAGCTGGGGCACCGAGTATATCACCAAAGAACAGTTCAGTTTTTAAACGGGTGACAGAGAAAACACACAAACAAACAAACAACAATAAAAACAACCAACAACCCTGAAGCCCCCAAAAGGAAGAAGTAAAACAAATCCATTGGTTTTAATCGGTTTGCAAAGATGCCTTTTGGCGGTTTTGAAAATTTGAAAGGAAAAATTCTACAGCCTACGAAAGATGCAGCACATTCGGCAAAGAGTTCTATCGGAAGGTAGGTTTTTTATTTTCTAACTGCTTTTAGTTTAATTACAGTTACAGCCTTTTTTTTTTTTTTATCTGCTATAGTAATGATAATTTAAGTTTATCTGTCCATGTCGTTCTTAAATTACTGTACGTAAGTTTCAGATTTTATGTTTCTATTTAAACTAATGTCATAAAGTATGTTATTTTATTTTGTGTATGATTACTTATAAGTGTATGTGTGTGCGTGCGTGCGTGTGCGTGCGTGTGTGTATATGTGTGCGCGCGCGCGCGTTGGTTTCACTCTCAGCGATTTGTATGTGTGTGTATGTGTGTGTATGTGTTTGTGTGTTTGTGTGCAAGTGCGTATGTATCACTACCACAATAATTTACTTTAAATTCAAAAACTTGGTATAAAAACTTTGACTCCAAATTCACAGTAGATTTCTTTCCAACAGTTTCTTTTTTTTGTATTTTTTTTTTTTCCCACCTACAGCTAGTTCCTCTTTTTGATTTATCCTTCTTATTCTCCGTCTCGTCTCTGCTCGTAAACACTAGGGCGAATTCGTGTTTCTATACTTATGAGTCTTTTTTAATAGAAAATTTCAGTTCCTTATGAACTTACTGCCTCGTTAATAAGCGGATTTGTAGACTGTGTTTGACGCCTCGTCTAACAAAATATATTTATGTGATCTAACAGATAATTAAAACAGAAAGGATAAAGTGGGAGGAGGGTGGGAGTAGGGTGGGAGGGAGACAGGGAGGTGGGGTTCATTTAAATGTTTTCAAGTATGATTATTGATTGGCGTTGCTGGAACAGTAAACAGACTATAGGACTAAACGTAAAGTTCATCATAAGTAGCAGTAGTTGCTTGTTGATTCAAGATTTGTATGTAGCACACTTTTGTAACGTTATTTTTGTTAAATACGGTAATTTGTTTCGACTACTTTAAATAATGCTAATTTTGTTTATCGAAACAAAAACTGTTTATGTTAAGTTATTTCATAATTATTTAATAATAAAAGAATAAATAAATAAATAAATAAATAAATAAATAATAATTATGATGATAATAATGATGATGATGATGATGATGACGATACTGTTGATCATACGATAACGATGATTATGATAGTGACGACGACATTAACGTTAATGATATTTTATTTTAAAATAAATCGCTCAAGATTTATCGGTCTGTGAATTTTTATTGACGGTTCTCTCAGTTTAGTCTTTTTTCTTTTAAATTTTATTTTTAGATTAATCCTATTTTCACTTTATTTTCTATTACTGTTTTTTTTTTTTTTTCTACTCAAATCTGCGTATATTAAAAATAATTTACATTAATGGTTATGGCGACCTTCGTGTCAATATACAAATGTTCTGCTTATGAATGGACATGCCAAATCGCATGAAGAGATTTTTCCATTAATATCCGTTTAATTTGTCACTAAAATACTTAGGTTTCTAATTCAAATGATGGTTGTTGAAAAGAACCACGTGTCACCGAATATAAATTTTGAAAACACTTTTTTTGTGTGTGGATTGAAGCTTTTCTTTTTAATTTCCGATTAAACTTAGATATAGTAGTACACGCAAACCCCCGAATAGGTACAATTATTAGCAAGTGTGTAAGAAAGTAATAAAGTAATGGATGGATGGATGAATGAATAGGAAAAATGAATATGGAAAATAAAATTAATAAATTAAGGGGGAAAAAATCAAGGAATGAATGAACAAGAGAAATAGAAATATAAAATGAATGAATATGGAAAATTATAAAAAAATCAATGAATGAATGAATGGATGGACGAATGAATGAATGAATGAAAATCCAAAATAAATAAACAGGTAGTTGAACAAATAAATTAAAAATGAGTATAAATGAAACTGTATGAAATATCAAAAGAAAATTCATAATGCTGTGTACAAACACTGAACAACGGAAAATGGAGAAACACAAAGAAAAGGATGCAGGAATTAATGAATTTATAAACAAAAATGAAACAGTGCCTGGAAGCAAAATCATAACAAGTTTGATTTTGTGAATTAACGAAATAGGTTAAGAATTATTAATAAAAATCCAAATAAATACAAAATTCACTAGTAAATCCCTTTGTGAAATAATGAAATAAATGAGTGGATTAACGAATTAAGATATCGTTATTGTAAGGTAGGTGAATAAATGAATGAATGCATGTGTTAACAGACTGAAATCGAAAGTTGGATCACGACTTATCCGTTGTCAAATAAAGCACTATGTATATATGAACCGCATCACTTAAAATCGATTGATAACTAAACCGCATTTATTGTTTCGTTCACGTGGCTTTTAGTGTTAAAAGGAAACCGTTTCTTTTGCCCTCTGTCTTCGGTTCAGTCGATTATAACGACTAATGTTTTAATGATGATCCGAGTGATGGCAACCGAGCTACAATTTCTGACTGTTTAAAATTAGTAATGTTTTAGATACATTTATAAAGGTCATACGAGTGTTAAAGAAAAACATTAACACTAGCAGTGATGTAGATTTTGTGTTAAATTATGAAAACAGTTTTCTAACATATAGTTTTTCGTGAAATTACATGCGTATTCTTTTCAAGAGTAACAATTGTAGTTATAGCAAAAAAAACAACGTAAAAAAACACACCAACAACAAGTATACAACTTTCATGGATATTTACATACAGAATAGAAGAATGCAAATGACAAAGTGACAGACTGTTTGTGTGTGTGTGTGTGTGTGTGTGTATATATATATATTCACTAATACTTTTTTTTGAACTTTTCAAATGTTTTCTAATGTTAAATTGATTCTAGTCGTAATCCTAGTAATAGTAAATAACTAGTACTGCTACTGTTAGTATTATTACTGTTACTACTACTATTACTACTACCACTACCATTACCGATGATAATGACAATGAAGATCTAAATGATAGTGATGAATATGACGATGACAAAGATAAAGAGAAGATAAATAGTGCCTATATAAAAACTTGACGTATCCTTTACTAAGAGAACTAGATAAAACGAAAGAATTGGGCACCGACTAACATAGAAATTAATGAGAATATATTCTGAGGAATGTTTAGAAACATAAGCCATCTTTAAGTTATTCATATCTGTTCTAGCAATGTCAGCATCTTCATTAAGGTTATCATAACCATCAACATCATCATCATCTGAAAATACTGCTGTACGTTCACGACATCACAGAGAAACAGAACAGGTACGCCTAAGACAAAACAACAACATCACCGACAGCAGACGCATGAACATAAATGCGCATACACGGTTGTGTACAAACACTGCCACACACGTAAACAACCTCTGTGAGAGGACTGCCACTCACCGGATTACTAATTTCTACGTACATCCCACACGTAACCCCTAATAACGCTATAAACAACGACGTACTCTGGCGTGAGAGTATTTAAAAAAAACAAATTCACAAATGTACGCGTAGTAAACAGAAACCAAAACAGACGTGCATCCACACTGTGAGAATAGACCTATTGATGATTATTGTTACTGATTTCCACGTGTGTCATCACATACTGTTCTGACTGTGACAAGCTGTGGTAAGTCTGCGCTTCGCTGGCCTGAGAATATTTTAAAACTAAATAATAGATGATGTCATGTACGTTGTTTCATTAATCAGTGAAGCTACTGCACGCGAATGTCGCCCACACCTTCAATATTAATAACACGTCAACGCATACTAACGGGTATCTCTGTGTGTGGAAAGGAATGGAGTATAAGTCTGGGGGAAGAAAAGAATGTTCAAGAATCGTAGGGAACTTGTTGGTAACAGAATGTGTTTAAAAAAAAATGTCGATTATTTTTCGAAAAACATGAACATATTTTTTGGATGACTTCATCTCTATGGTTAGGTACAGTCTGCTCGGATGCATTTGAATGCACGCGTATGCAGTTTCTAGCTGATTATAAATAAGATATCAGGCGTATCGAACTGGTGAATATTATTACGAAATAGCTACGTTTTCAGCTGCACGGTTATGTTACAGGGAATCACGTGTCATTCGGCAGTTAGCTTGCATATTCGTTCATTCGCGTTCTGCGCATGACACATCTAAGCACGTTAAAAGCTTCCCTTGAGACGCAGTGTCCAAAAACATCCCTGAGAGAACGTTCGGACGTCGAAGGAATTTTTCACAGGACGCGCTTCGACTGGTAAAAAATTTATGCGATATTCTGTGTTCTTTTATCAACCAGCGCTTGCATCCCAAAGGAATTTACTTTTTTTGATGCTACTTTTTAATTTTTGGTTTTTTTTTCCCCTCCATTTACGACTGTTTTTCATAGTTATTTGCGTTTTATCAGATTAAAGTGCATGTGTTCTTGGTTTCAGGAAGATAATATTTGTTTATTTATGTCTGTACTTTTTACTGGCTTTTGATTTGGGATTTTTTTTAATATTTTTTTTTATATAATTTTATAAATGTCATACTTTAGAGGCTGAAGGATAACTGGCTGTAAAAATGATTCTTTTAACGTGTATAGAGAATAGAGGCTGAAATGGGGAAAACGGGAACATTTTAGAAATATAAAACGAAATCTGTTTTAGACAGCATTATTAGAGCTACTTTCCGCCGAAATTTATTTACTTTTTTTTTTTTTTTTTTTTAAATGTGTAATGCTGATCGAATCAGAACAACAGTCATTGGTGTTATCGATATTAAAGAAAAACCTTCAATATTGCTGTTGTGAAACCCTACGTATTAACAGATTTTTGGAAGAAGAATTTAGGTCTTCTCTTAAGAATTTTTTTTTTTTAAATTAAATCTAGATGCAGTCAAAGGTAATGAGTCTAATGACGTTACTGCTGGGAACTGACTGCATCGGTTTCACGCGCTGCTGGTAATTAACTTTTTTGTTATTTCTGAAAAAACGTAGTCAATTAATAAGTCTTACAAATTAACTAGACTGATAGCCCAGACAAACGAAATTAAAATAATAATAATAATAATAATAATAATAATAATAATGAGTTCACATTTTAGCTGATCTGTTGTTTCAGAAATATCAGAGAACTCTGAGCTACAGAATATTATGTTAATGACTTAATGACTATTTGATGGATAAAATATTTCTATGGAAGGAGAGAACAGGTATAAAGTATATAAATTGAAAATAGGTACCAGTAAGTTTTTTTTCTCTCTCTCTCTCTCTCTCTCTCTCTCTCTCTCTCTCTCTCTCTCTCTCTCTCTCTCTCTCTCTCTCTCTCTCTCTCTCTCTGTTTTTCTCTCACTCAGTTATTCTTTTTTCTTGTAGAGATCCAAATACCTCTCTTTCCCATTCACACTGTGTGAATATCCCATTTCTAGATTTACGTTTATTAACATAGATATATAGTTTCTTTTCGTATTTTTCATAGCTATTAGTTTTCAAATTTCAGAGCTCTTTGGCACACACCCATCCAACCCACATACGCTCGTACACACCCAACCATTAGTACTGTAAGCGAAAGAGATATTGGAAATTAAAGACATAAACAAATATAGATTATGATTTACTGCCGGAAGCCAGAAGTTTACAAAGATATGTTTAGCGTAGGTGTTTCCGTGTGTCTTCTAATGTCGTATTTACATATCTGGAAACCAGAGCGGTCTTGCAAGTAGTAACTTCTCCAAACTGCATTAGCGAATTAATATAGAGTTAATATAGAGTTAACATAGAGTTAACATAGAGTTAATAGGATCGTGCAGATTTATAAGGAAAAGAACTTAAAATCCCATTAATGTAGAAAAATCACATTAGTATATTAAGGTATGCTTCTCGAAGGAAAAAGTAATCGTCATTAGATGATTTGTATTTAGACAAAAATAGACACAAACTGTATGATTAATTATAGATTAAAAATCCGTAGTCATTATATTATTTTCATGTCTCCGTATTTTTGTTTTTTTTTCTTGTTTTTACACATATCTTTCTTATTATGTATTTTTTAATTATATAATTTCTTATTTTATTCTTATTTTACTATGATTATTCTCTTATCTTTATATATATCTGAATTTAGTATTTTTTTTTTTTTTTTTTTCATATCATTTTTCTGTTTTCGTCTGGACCTTTTCGGTGTTAGATGAAGAATTGTGTATAATTATATATATATATATATATATATATGAACATTAAAAATGCATTAATAAACATGAAACTGTATATTTACTCAACTTCTCAGTATATATTTACATTTAGGTTTATTTTTAAGCCCACTGGGTGGAAAGCGAATGTAACAAAAGAAAAATAAATAATTAAATAATTACATACGTAATTCTACAAACTCGTTTTAACATTTTTTTGTTTCTACACCTTACTCATAAAATAAGCTCCCATTCATTATATGAAAAAGACAATACTACAACCGGGATTAATTTTTATGGAAAATGTTATATATTTTCAAAATTCCAATCCCTACATCGCAAACACAGTAACTAATGTAAACAAAATTAATATTTGGTTATAAAGTGTAAAAATAAGGACGTTTAAAATCCTAATACCGGAGATTTCGGCTTTTTGGAAGTGCGCTGAAAATTTCAATAGTGTTTTAATCATCTGGATAATTAAATGTTTTTAATCAGATTAGAGAACCCAAGTTATTAGGGTGCTCGTGTAATGCGTCTCAGCTATCTGCTGGAATATTTCCCGATTTAACCATTGCTCTTGAACCAGTTTATTAAGATGGGAAACATTGAATGGCGGCAGAGAGTTTCCTCTGTTGTATCATCTTTATACAAACAAATGTACGATAGCTACTTACTAACCACAAATATTCAAATATCTGGAGATATGTATGTATGCATGTATGTATGTATGTGTGTGTGTGTATGTATGTATGTATGTATGTGTGTGTGTATGTATGTATGTATATGTGTGTGTGTATGTGTCTATGTAAGTATTATATATGTAGAGTATACTGTAGATTACTATACTTTTAAAGTGAAGGTTTCAGATTTACTTTATTCTCTTTTATATTATCGTATTTTCCTATAAATATTTTTTTCAAATGGCGCTGTTACTCTTCTTCATTAAAAATGCTCTTCTGCATACAATACTTAAGAACTTCATAATCTGTCTGCATGTATTTTGTAACGCAGAACTTATTTTGATATAATAATTATTAATGCATGCATGTAAATTGAGCAGCGGAATGAGCCACTTGTAGAAAATGTCATGAAACCGATTTTTTAATTTCAGTAGACTTGTTTATGGTTTTTTAGTATTTTATACATACATATATAGATATATATATATCTATATCGAGAAAGAAAACACTCTACTGGAGAGAAATGCTATGCTTCTGAAGTACATAAATAGTGTAGATATGTTAGAATCTTCTACGGAATATAAACCATTAAATAATTGATTTAAACAGTAACGTGTTTAGACTGAACACCTGTTGTCCGTGTATTGGAAACGTACACTAAACAGTGTGACAAGGTTAGCGACCTTTCTTTGTGAACGAGAACCCAGTCACAAAGAACCCAGGCTGGTATTTTGTGAAATGTACTGAAATGGTTTAAACTTGTTCACTGACACACTTGACGAGTTGCCGAGAGAGAGAGAGAGAGAGAGAGAGAGAGAGAGAGAGAGAGAGAGAGAGAGAGAGAGAGAGAGAGAGAGAGAGAGAGAGAGAGAGAGAGAGAGCAGTATATATTTAAATAATGGAATAATAGTGAAGAAAATTTTTCATTCCAGTGTCAAAACTAAATATATAAATAGATATCTGTTAGACATTTTCATCAAACAATAGTTTTGTCAGACCTTCTCTAAATGCGAAAATTAAGTTTATAAGCAGTAGACAGATAAAGTTGTTAGTAATATTAAAATTGCATCTGCTACTTAAGTGTTTTCTTTTACAAGTTAATAACAAGCTGTCTTCTTAACACAGTTTCTGTTACATGTTGCATATTACATTATTTGTTTTCGAATCCTGAGTTGTTACGATGTATAAAGTGTGTACATGTACACACAAACTCTTCAAATATAATCGAACGATAAAACCAGAGCACCAGACAAATGTTCTGTTCTAGTAAACAGGAAAAGATTCACTGGTTTCCGCTATGTCAGACGCGGGTTATTAGTTTCTGAAGCATTATTGATGTTGTATATTTTATATAAATTATGCTTGTTTTTCTTTGCCAATTTTGTTTTATTATTTTGTTCATGCAACGTTCATACTTTACTACCCCCCCTCCACCTCCACCGCCTGCTACAAACGCGTGACAAAATTTTAAAAACTGGTTCTATGAATATTTATCTTTGTAAAATAATTAAAAAAAAAAAAAAAAAAAAAAAAAAAAAATGAAGATAAAAACTAAAATTAATTTAATACAGTAATAAGATTTTAGAAAAATGGCCAATTTTTTTTTTTTTTTTTTTTTGTTTTGTAGATTTTAATCCGGGAAACGTGTAGCAGTGCGGGGGAGGTCTTCAAGAATTTACTTTAAGATGTTGAAAACTTCAGCTGTGCAGACCGTCATCAGACTAAAAAGGTAATTAACTTCTTAATATTATCTTACACCCTCACCCCACAAAAAAGAAAAAATATGAAAAAAAAAAGAAGAAGAAGAAGTCGCTGCAAATCGTCTGGAATAAAAAAAAAAAAAAAAAAAGTTTCTAATACAAAGTTTTCAGAAAATGGATCCAGGGAAGCAAAATTTACATTGCTACGAACGAAAGAATCGTAGAATATATAATTTTTTTTACATCTTAAAGTTCATTTCAGTGTTAGCAAGATTACGGATAATTAATTTCTTTTCCCTGACAGAGCATGGAATATATGTTATGGTATCATGGTGCCGCCTATTCAACTTTTCAGTATTATGTTTTGTCTTAATATGAATCTAATCTGATTCAGTTTTAAACATTTGTACATTGTCAGATATCTTATTTTAATTAATGGAATTTGAAAGAATTAAAAATACTGATTTCACGATACACTACGCGAATATTATCATTTATATTTATATATATATATATATATATATATATATTATTTTTATATTATTTTTAAAATATTTAATTATGTTTTTAAAAACTGATTTTAGATTCTCCTCATTTGCTGCAAATGTTTTTCATGTTTTGTTACCTCAGAAAGTCGTACGCGATATTTCTTTTAATAAAAGCGCAAGTTATTTCCCAAGTTTCTCAGCAAAATATGTGACCATAATGCTGCTACACCCTGCTCCACTGCTTCAACTGCATAAGTAATCTCATTTAGTTTCTTTTCTCTTTTTTAACCTCCAGTCTGCTTTTAATCTTCGTCAGATGCAACCAAACATGGCGTAGAGCCCTAAATGCAGCTACGGCTGTTAAAAGGCGCGTAATTTTGACTTGAGCGGTAATTGTGTTAGGACCAGAAATTGCCTTTGACTTAACATCTGTTCTTAGCAGTTATAAGAAAGAGACGTAGGTGCAGTCTGCTGTTATTACTTGCATAAGATAACACAGTTTTAATCACATTACCTGACAGGCGTCGACGTTCACTGAACTTTGAGTCATAAAACGCTTGGTAACCTTTTCGTATTTAGCTTACACGTTTTCTGTTTCCAATACTTCTCTCTCTCTCTCTCTCTCTCTCTCTCTCTCTCTCTCTCTCTCTCTCTCTCTCTCTCTCTCTCTCTCTCTCTCTCTCTCTCTCTGTCATGTTTTATTATTTTTATTATTCGAGAGGCACCTTACTTTGCACAATGAACAACATATGTACCTCTTTTACTTCGTAACAAAGCCATAGCTTACTTAAGTCGATTCATCAATATCAGTCTATAATTTAACTTTGTCTTTCAGATCCTTAATCTAAAACTATGTATTGTGTATTACTGAAGCGTGTCAAAATAAACAAATGGTTTTATGTTAGCGAACGATGATATGCGACTTCATACAATGACGTATGACTTCAGTGAAATAGTGTATGACGTGTTACAGGGATATATATATATATATATAAACACACCCACACATATATGTGTGTGTGTGTGTATGTATATGTGTGTGTGTATGTGTTTGTGTATGTGTGTGTGTGTGTGTGTGTATGTGTGTGTGTATGTATGTGTGTGTATATGTGTGTGTATGTGTGTGTGTTTGTGTGTGCATGTGTGTATGTATATCTCTTACACTTCACACATTGGCATAAATACATAAACACGCACACCAAACCTTAAAGGCAAAAAAAAAAAAAAAAAAAAAAACAACAAAAGTGTACGTGATTTTTTTCTTTCTCGAAGCTAAATAGACTGTTAAAAACACACTCGATAACCCGAGTCTGTGTCAACTTGAAGACTCTTGTCTCTAGTTAATGCACCGACAACTGAACACTTTCTCCGCTTTATTCAAACATCTGTTTGCACATTACATGTACGGCCCAGCTCTGAATCGGCCCGTTCTCAAATCCGTCCACAACGAAAACCGTCATCGAGATTCTGCTTGTCGAGTAACCATGGAGAAATATCTACGATACATAACTTCCGTTAGAAGGAACAATAGCATTCCTAAACGCCGGTATCTCAATCTGGAGCCATCTGCTGTATGGAAGAGAGAGAGAAATCAATAGAATATTACAGTTTGTGCTCATAATGTAAAACGCTGAACATGTCAGTGAGTCTGTACAAAGGTGTAAATATAAACGATGTCCGTTTAGAACGATTGTGCAGTTGAAGTTGAAACTGGTTTTGTTTGCTCGTTGATTTATTTTCTGTCACTGTCCCAAGGAAAATACAGGCTGTAGAAAAATATTTTCATTTTTTTTTTTTTTTTTTTTTTTTTGTGTGTGGTTGAGAGAAATGTTTTGTCAATCGCATTTCCACGAACAGGGAACTCATACAACATTTTTTTTTTTTTTTTTTTTTATCAGAATAGGACACTGATTAGAATGGGAAAAATAATAATGATGATAATAATAATAACAACAACAACGTCATCATCATATTTATCATCATTTTAATCAACGCGGTTGTCACTGCTTTCAATATCGTTATTATGAACATTATTCTGCTACATAAAACAGGCTGGTTCTATCTAATCAACAGTTACAAATATAAATATTAAAGTTATATTTGCTCAGCAGCAAGCCACGTACTTGTCAAATCCCTCTTTGGAAATGTTTAATTTTCATTAGCGCAGTCTAAAAATAGTCGTCAAAAAACGACACACTGAGTTAAATGAGTAAACGTAAAATAATGTAAATCTAGAGTTACGTAAGTTCGGTATCTTTAACATAAATATTTATATGAAACGAAATTTTTAATTACTTATACCTCTGAGATGTTTCTATATCTCTGTAGATGCCATCACATATGTTTACTTATTAATAATACTGCCTCTCTCTCTCTCTCTCTCTCTCTCTCTCTCTCTCTCTCTCTCTCTCTCTCTCTCTCTCTCTCTCTCTCTCTCTCTCTCTCTCTCTCTCTCTCTCTCTCTCTCTTCCATTCCACACTGTCTGTCTGTCTTTGCGTCGTCAGTCTGTATCTGTCCGTCCATATAACTGTCTCTCTACATATTGTACATCTAAAACAAAACTGAACAAAATTAAGCTCATTTCATTAACCTGATTTTAATTATTACCATTTGATAAAACAATTGCAATTACACTTTACTGAGTCATATTTTCTACAAGAGTCTCACAGCCAAATACATCATCATTCATTATTAGGTAAAACAATCCAAAAACTAGCTTCCATGATCTGTCGACCGCATCAGGCTACAATGACTTAAAACTCTGAACATCCAGACATTCTCTAAAACGGTTAGATCACCTGGGCTAGGTAAACTTTGGCACTTTTTTTTTTTAAACACACTCCGTCCTTAATCAGACTCTAAGCGTCGTTATGATTGCTGATGTAGGTGTTAGAATAGTTGATGACTTCCTAGGCAACACGTCTCCAGGGACGCTGCTTGGTAAAACTGTCAGATGTGAAATTAACCGCAGATCCAGTGACACATTTGATTTTCGTGCTTTTCGTGCTAGATAAAAAAAAAAAAAATTTAATTTTTTTTATATAGACTCGCTATTTGTTTTCTGATTTTTGCGGCACTTCACGTTCTTGTTCTCTGGGTGCTCGGAATACTAAATGTGTTGAACTCTTGCGAGGTTAGACATCGGCGTTGTTGGCCTCGTGTGTTTTTGTCAGCTGGAATGTATGTATACATATTTGATGAGTGGTTGTGTTAACTGTTCCATGACAGTATGTAATTGGTGTTTACTATCAGCTCGGTTCATAAACAAGTAAAGGACGGGATTGATGTTGTTCAGTTGGTGGGCGATAGAGTAAGAACTGGCGTATGACAAAATCAGTGGCATCGTGGCGTTATAACAGTCCCTGTCTGTTTGCCTGTCTGTCTGTCTGTTCTCTCTTTCTCTCAACAACAACAACAACATAAAAAAAACACTATAAAAAAAAAACGATCATCAACAACACAATCACCAACACCGCCATTATCATCATCATTGTCGTCGTCGTTGTTATTAGTGCTACTACAGTTTATTTTTTAAAGTTTCTATTTCAACCCTCTAAAGACGGCTGTAATAATATAAATCTTTCTCTGTGCAATAAATCAGATTACATCTTGCAACGAACAGTTCCTCGGGCTTAAAGTACTGTAATAAATTCTACATTGCTCTTCATAAATACTATAAAGGTTTACAGCCTCAATCGTTAAACAAACTTCACGCTAACCTAATAAACGCCGCATTAACATGCAAAGGAGAAAAGATCAAAGATGTACATGAAATAATCTTAATAACAGCATAACCTGATAGAGTGACGATGAGT
>CM022673.1:3783604-3888604 GCA_012295275.1 Chrysomallon squamiferum | reverse complement strand
ACCCAAAAGAAACATTTCTTGGCGAGGATTTGCAGTCAAAGTTCCGTATTACTTTAAGTTTCAGCGTCATTTATGAACATCTGTAACTGTTTTGACAAAACCAACTCTGTTTTGAAAGCATACAATGCACGTATGCGTAATATACAATTCCCCTAGGTATTATAATTCTACCTATTGACGTTGAAGAGACACAAGGGGAAAAATACGTTCATTTATTTCTCATAAAATGTTTTCAATTGGCACAATAAAGTTCAGATAAATACGTAATCATTAACCGCAGACCATTTACCAACCAGCATGGAATAACTGAAATCGCGAATTAAATAAGAAAAATACATTATTGTTGTAACTTCTTCTGTATATTAACATTGAAAAAAGGCAAGAAAATAAAAGACTGATAGAAAAAAGAAAAAAAGTGAAACTGAGAAGTAGAAGAATAAAAAAAAGTGTAAATGAAATATAAGAAAATATCTTCAAACTTCAGTTTTTCTCGTTGCAAATATCCCGCGGCTGAACAGTTCGAAGTCCACGAATTTTCTCTGTTTTAAACAGATCTGTGCAAGTCACCTTAAATTGTGCATTTTCTCTTTTTTTTTTTTACACAACTTATTACCTTGGCTTCCAGCTGCCAGTACAAAACGAGGAAAATAATTGTAAATTACAGTAATATTAAGACTTAAGCTTTACGTACAGCTAATATACATAAAACGCTGTCGATTTAAAGATGTTGAATCCATAGATCGAATAGCTTAACAATTTATCTTATTTATATTCACAAATATACAACATCCCATCTGTCGTTGAATCGCCAATGCTCATCACATTCATACTTGAACCATTTATCTAAATATAAATACTTCAATATTTAGTGCAGACAATCAACTCTGTTTTTCAATCGAAATTCAACTCAAACTGTCAGAATCTGAAATGAAAAGCTTCTAGCAAAACAGACTGTGTGTCATCTTCATTGACCCTGTTTGACTTCGAATTTACGTCTTCTGTTTGACTTCGAATTTACGTCTTCTGTTTGTGAAAGATAAAACGTGTTGATGCAGCCTCTGTGTTTCAGTTCACTGTGTTTAATTCAGTTTTATCTTTCGATTGTGGAAATGTTTTAGTAATTCATCGTCTGTTAGCAGAATCAGATACGTCTTCAGTTTCGGCTTTTTCAAAATGCTAGTCGCATGTTTAAATTCGATATTACACATCCCAAGACATCTTTGTGTTTTGATAATCAAGCTCTTAAGAGATAATGTAAGAAACAAAATCTGCAAGTCAAAAAGAGACATTAGAAAAAAAAAAGTAGAAGAAAAAAAAAGGTTGTTGCTAGAATGTTAATCTTCTTTGGGCGCTGATAAGCATTCACAACTGTCAACAAAAACCGTATTAAGACAATCAAACAGACAAAAAGGTCACATTTGCATGTATATATACAAACGGACAGACAGACATGCAGACATTTAAATAAGAAGATATGCATTCACACACACACACACACACACACACACACACACACACACACAGAGATGCATGTATTTAGCCAGACATAGACATAAGATCATTTTAAAAAAGTACAATAAATAAATAAAATTTAGCTGATACATCATCATATCAAATAAATATTAATCTAAACTTTAGTGAAATTAAAATTCAGCTCCTAAATTTATTTCATTATTTTTTTAAAAATCAGGGTTGTAGTGGCTACAAGAAAACATTCATAAAAAGGTATACAGTATATAGATGGTAAATGTAAAACAAATAAAAAAATATCTATCTATCTATCTATCTATCTATCTATCTATCTATGTGTGTGTGTGTGTGTGTGTGTGTGTGTTTTTTTATGATGAATGCGTATATATGTATCATGACTAGTACGTCACTGTCACAATCTTTAATTCAGTTCAATTGCTAAACGGTACTAATGAAAGCAAGCCTTTACGTAAGCAGTGAGACCTGGAACTGATCAAAAATACACTTAACCAAAAACAAGTTATTATTTCTGGAAAATCTTCTTTGAATATTGTCAAAACCTTACAGATGTTTAGCAAACAATTAAATTAGAAAGGTTTTAGAAATTTGGGGTACTCGAAAATATTCACTTCACGGCCTCAAAAAGGGAAATCAAAACATGAATCGAAAAAGAATAAAATTAGAAAAAAACATCCGAGTCGGTCATCTTAAATATAAAAGCAAAATAAGGATTCTTTAATGTATTCTTGCAAAGAGAGATACCATATATGAGTTATAAAACTCTTCCTCGTCTCTTTATCGTAAAAGAATATGGAATGTTTGGGTATATGATAACAAAAGAAAAACATCGATAGAATTGATGAGAGTTCCATAAGAGATTATTTCAAGAAATTTACTTTACAGATTTGGAATGCATAAAAATAAAACTCAAATCAAATCAAATCAAAAAGAGGAACTAAAGAGAATGTTCTGTAGAATAACGAAGGAATTTTGAGAAAAAAAATCACCAAGAAATTAATTTAAAAGGTATTGTCATATATACGTCTTCATTGTTCCAAAGGAAACTCGTAATGAAAGGAACTGTCATCTTTCGCTGCAGGGAACAGTGATGACGTCATATTTCCAGCAGAGAATTAATCTTTAATGTACAAGTATAATATCATTCAGATTTTTTTTTACTTTAAATTTTAAATTATATATAATGGGAAAGAAGAAAAAAATTCACTGAAGATCGTATTATTCTACGCTGTTTTAGGAAATTAGTATTTATAAATGTTAATGGTGAAACTGAAATTAAATCTTTCTTAAAATGGCTTGTATAGGTTGATGATCATCTGAGAAAGACAGAACGTCTTGCATTAATATGCCAGTCAAACAAATGTCAAAAGATAGAGAAAAACATAGTCATGTTTTCTGACTTACCGCTCTTTCTATAAACGAGCTACCAAGAACTGGAAAAGGAAAAATTTATATATAACGCAGTTACCATTTAATAACAATATTACTTTGATCAAACTCTCCTTGGTTTCTGAACTATTATTATTCAATTATTATTAAGTTAAATTATTATTCAAAACAACTACAACAACGACAACAACAACGACAACAACAACATCAACAAAAACGATATTGGAACTGAATAGTTCTTGACCCCCTACTAGAAAGAAGAAGAGGAAAACGAAAATCATCTGGCAATGTCATCTCGGTTTGAAACAGAATTCAAATTTCAGCACGTCTTGCTATTTGACAGTAAATCTAAAGAATGATTTAGCTCTGCAGAACCTACGAACTGGGAAGGGTTTTCTGAGATTTACTTGTCTCAGCACGGAATTGTATGTGAAATGTTGGTTCTGTCACAAGTGAAAATTGCATCTGAACTGAGATTTCAATTTGAGCCTTGAATACTTGGCTAAACGGAAATCTGGGTCGAAGTGGAATTTTCCAGAATTGAAACTAGTTTTTTGAACTTGAAGAAAACTGAGATCTGAAGAATAAAAAGAATATTATTAACATTATTCTGGTAGAAGTATCTGTGTTATCATTGTTAAAAGGAATACAGATTAAAATTCAAGAAGCATTACAATATATACAAATATATATATATATATATATATATATGTATAAACAGTGAACCATTAAAAACCAAAAGAACTATAGGTGAAAACAAATAAACGGGGAAAAATGTAATAAATAAGCAAAAGGAAAATAGAAAACAAAAGCAATTCTACAATGGTTTGAAATTAAATATATATTGTCAGCCAAACATAACATAAAACAAACAAAAGCACGAGAATATGAAATATTTTCCTTATTTTCTCACCTTCTGTTGTTACAAAATCTAAACAATCTGTTTTCTACCACAGAGTCATCTTTCAGCGTATTTTCAAACAAAAGAAACTGCAATAAAAATGATTTATATTTACGTTAGAACATCATTAAATATTAATACACCCATTCTACTTTTTGTCGTGAATTATAGAAAACTAGGCCAAACGGAATCCGAGGCATATGTTAACTGTCAAACTTCGTTCGTGCACAGGCTTGTATATATTTCAGGTATATTTTATTCAAGTATATTTACAGTTATCGGAAGATAACAGAAGAATTATTTTTCCTTTTTCTTTACATAGAAACCAATCTTTGCAAACAATGAAGTATGATAATTATGTACCTGGTTCGCGGAAATTTCACCGAGGCTGCCATTTTCTCTTATTTATTTATTTTTTCATAAATTTTATTTGGCATGATCTGATCCATAATGCGTTTTCTTATATGTTCATCGCTAATAATCAGTTACTAAAGTAACACAGACAGAACACCGAAGCCACCATTTTCAAATATTTTATGGGTTGCGGGGTTGCATTTGTACTTTTAGGAATAGCAATTGTTGTTCTATTTCATCATGATAACTTAGCATAAAAGATCTTCACTCTTTCACAAATTACACCTAGAAAAGGATGGGGAAAAAAAAAAGAAGAAGAAAGACTTCCTTTATTTACATGCATTCTACTTAATGGAAGTGATGTGTAATTCGAGAAATATTTGAATAGCGAAATAAAAAGAAATACAGCAGGCCTCCCAAGACGCCATGATCAATAGAACGAGATCTCGCGAGACTTGCTCTACGCGATTTGTCCAATGACTGTCCACTTTGCAAGTGAGATTAACTCGACTGACAATTTCAATTAACACAGACTACGATGATCCGACCACAATGTGTTGTTTCCTTGTCCCTCGGCGGTTTACTCTGACGAGCCATGAATATATGGGCTTGCACAAAATTGATCTTTTTCACCTAGACGTCCATACCGAGGCGTTACCGTTGCCGATGCATCTGTAAACTGTTCAGTCGTTTCGGACTAACTCGGTTAGCCGTTGCTATAGTTAACAGGAAGACAGTCGCCCATCCAGTTTCAGATAATGGCCAGATCGGGGAAAAACAAACACAACAACAACAACAAAAAAAATACCCTCAAAACCCAGAATGAAATGAAATTTAGAAATCTATTTGGGAAAAGAACTGGTTTTAAATTTACAAAATATGTTGCGAAAAGAGCAAAATCATAACATTTAAAGATTGTTCCATTATACCTTATTTAAAGAAATTAAGATTTGATGATTCTTTCACATAATAACAAATTATTAATATTATTATTATTATTATTATTATTATTATTATTACTATTATTACTACTACTACTACTATTATTACTAGATATTTAGCTATATAGTAAATTATTCTAATTACAACACGTTATATACCTATACAGGGACGGATCCTGAAAACAATCCAGATTTAAAATAATTATTTCTAATTGAATTCTAGCGCAAACATTCAGCATTAGTCTCGACTGCTTGTACAGACGAGATAAATTCTCACTTTTAAAATATTTCATTGACAAAGGCATTTTGACCAGATTCTATGCTTTAAATATAATATGATGCCATTTTAAAAGAAATTAAAACAATACATAACATGAGAGACTGATTTACATCTCAATATCATTAAAATGTCTCATCAACACTGACATTTTCCAAAGCGATAAAACTGATAAAACAACAGAACTGTGACAAAATACCACGACCCATACTCATTTTATAAACATTTAGACAGAATTAGATAATGGGTAGATATATCGTAGAGTAACATAAATATTTATCTAGAATACTAGAACCTATATTATAAACAAATATTTGAATAGCATACAACTATTGTTCAAAAAAAAAAAAAAAAAAAAAAAAAAAAAAAATCACAAACAAACAAACACTGAAGTATTAACCTGCGGAAGAGACTGGTTTATTTCATTGTTTCGAAAACCTTTATTGCCTTCATTTATCAAACTGTGATTGTTATAGCAAACATGATCATGGCTCTGACATTTCAGAGTTGAATAAAATAAAGGAACTGAGTTTATTTGGTTTAACGACACCTCTGATTAATTTTCAATAATCAACTGTTGGATGTGTTCTTTGCCTTTATTGGACAATCACCTCACACACACACACACACACACACATTCATACAGACAGACAGTCAGACACGCACACATACACATACTAAAATGTATTCACCTTTCTGCAAAAAAACAAATTAAATATAATAACGGCGGGGAATTGATCGTACAACCTACTACATTTCAGAGCAATGTTTAAACCTTTGAGATACAGTTTGTTCCTTTCACTACTCTGTCTTTTGGATATTAAATAAGTTTAGATAAATATAAATATATATATATATATATATATATTCGGTTAACGAATTACTGATGTTTCGTGATCGCGTGTGAAATGTCTTAGCAAATGAAACAAAGACCACGTCTCAAATATTGAAAACAACAGAACTGAAAACGAGAACTGAAAATGACGAAGAAAAAAAAAAAAAAAAAACAATACAGTCCGCGAATGTTCAAGCAGCATTTGACGTTAAGCTGTAAAGAACTTGTGATTTCACGTGATTAAAGTTAAGGGCCATTCTTTTTGATTAGATACGAGTAGGCAGCCGGAATTAAGAGATGCCTTCATGAAGAAAGTTAACCCTTCCGCGGCCAGCGCTTCACGGAACCCGTGTTCTACGCGTTCTAGACTCAGGCTTCCCGCTGCCCGAGGGGTTAACGTGATCTGGCGAGTTTCTGTTTTCCATCAATCGGAATAATTGATTAGAAACGAACAACAGGCACTTCAAATTAAATAACCGTACTTCAGTCAAATGAAATTTGGCTGCTACTTTGGTATCAGAGACTGGGCGATCACCCAAAGTTATCTGTATCTATTGGCGAACAATAAATAATTTATTTCACTTCGAATTAGACGTTACTGTCGAAGTGGGAGCTAGACACAAGAACAACAAGCGTGCCTCGGAATTGGATTGTGAAGAATTTCTTTCGCCAAAGAAACGCCAGTTTGCCATTTTTCAAAAGACCAGTGCCGAGTGTGAAATCCTGATTTAACTATTGAATCATAATAAATTTATCAAACAAATCTTCGTCAGAATAAAATTTCGACACCGGAATCAGCCGAACTGTGTGGCCAGAGTCGTTTGACGTAACAGCTTTGTGAGCTGAGGCTGTTATTCGAGATGTGAGCCATTCCAGAAACAGTAAAGAAAGTTGAAAAGAAATTTCCAAATTTTAATTTTATGTCTAACATTGCCAATGCATTGTTCTGAAATTATACAATAAATAAATAAATAAATAAATATTTTTAAATTTTGTTTCCGTTTATAATAATAAATATTGTTTAAAGTCTCCTGGCTGACAATATCTGCTGAAGTTTCTATGACTACTACTACTACTACTACTACTGCTACTACTACTACTACTACTGCTGCTACTACTACTACTACTACTACTAATGTTACTAATTCAACAAATCTACTACTTCTTCGTTTTCTTTCACTTCTACTACTACTACTACTACTACTACTACTACTACTACTGCTGCTGCTACTACTACTACCACTGCTACTACTACTGCTGCTGGTACTAAAAAATACTCCTACAATTACTACTACTACTACTATTACTACAACAACAACAACAACAACAACAACAACAACTACTACTACTACTACTACAACAACAACATATTATTACCAGCACTACATCCTCCCAATTTTTACATTTTATAAACAGGCCGAAGCTGAAACCACGTGAGCCACCACGGCTGGTTTCGTGTTTCTCTCCTGGTGTCGGCATTGTGGGAGTTTGTACGTACGAATCAATAGCGCGTTCTGTATTACGTTACCGTTGTTCTAAGGACATCGATATTATTGTGAAACCAATCACGACTTATTGATTCGGAGCGACACGTCATATTAGCGGTGTTTTGATCCGACATCCTGCGCGCAGTGCGACTCATTGTCCGTGGTAAAAGAGACTCGTGTTCGCTTTGTTCATCGCGTCATTCGCTCCCTCAAGCGTCCACCCGTTTTTTTTGTTCCTTTTGATGATGTTTGGAGAACGAGTCAGTTAGCAAGTTATTGCGAGTTTAGTCACTGCTGAAGTGATAGATCGGGTCCTAGCCGATTAGTCGTTCAGTTTAGTTACTCGTGCACGCGTGTGTTTGCTTTTGATAGTGCTGTAGTGAACAATTATGTAAATGTGCAATTAAGTGTGCATAAGTTTGTAAAACTATGTATATATGTGTAATGCGTATGTATATATATATATATATATATATATATATATATATATATATATATATATATATCTGTATGTATATTTTTAAGTGTGTGATGTATGTATATTTGTATGTCTGTCTGATATGTGTATTTATCTTGTATGTACGTTCTGCTCTCTGTATATTTATGTGTCTATCAGTGTGTGTAAAAATAAACATACGTTATTCTAGCACAAAACAAAATATGTAGCGACATATGACGACGCTAATCAAAGCAACACATCATTACACAACACAGCGACATAACACAATGACAGTAACAATACAACAACAAGACCTTCGGAAGTGGTAATTCCGAATCGTTCTAACAAAAACAAAATCGCGAATAATGTCCGTGAAGCGAAAACACTTTCCATCAGCGCAACAGTGGTAAAAAATGTTCATCATTAATTCATGAGTCTTGCACAAAGTACTTTTCAAAATGAAATTAAAAGAAAGCGGAAACACTCAAATGTTAATGCTATTAAATGGAATGAGAATGTTGGAGGTCGTCAAAGATAAGAATATAACAACTAAGCTTTGTAGTATGTACGTAGGAACTTACGTGTATACTTATTTATTTATGTACGAATTTAATTCTGTATTTTCGTGTGCGTGTATGTATGTACGCATGTATGTATGTATATATGTATGTATGTATGCACGTACGTACGTACGTATGTATGTATGTTTGTATGATCGTACGTACGTATATATGAATGTATGTTCGGAAATACGTATGTTAAATGTGCATATATGTATCCGTTATGTATATGATTATATGTTCTTGCGTACGGATAAATGTGTGTGCTTAAATACCTATTTATGCATGTAGGTAAACAAGTCTATCTAATCAAAATTATAAAATTATTTGTAAAACTTGAAATTCTGAAGTTGTTATGTAGATAAGACTAATGGTGATAAATTATAATTATTCCACCGATTCAAAGTATGATCTGACAGATATACTTTAGAAGATATCCCCCAGTGTATCTTAAAGTCACTACAAATATAGATAAGAAGTAATAAAACAGACAATGCTCTCCAAGATAAAGGCTATTTATTAAATATTAATGAATTGCTATTATTCAAACTACTTTAAAAATCATCACTATTGTTTAGGGGTTTTATAGCTTTTTCGTAATATGTCTTTGTGTGTTTCTGATACGTTTATATACATTCAGATATACAGATACGTACAAAAACACACATATACGTACATACATACATTCTTAACACATACATACAAATATTTTCCTTCTTTTTTCCAGTTCAATCTTATTATTATTAAAAAAAATTCATCTTCATATAACGGTAAAAATGTAGCACTCCTATATACCATCATATAAATTCATTGTTATATTATTATTAATTTTTTTAATTTTACAACTGCACAAGCTCAACAGATGTTTCAAATCATGTTTTATTTGTCCGGACATAATGAAGTCATTCTGCTGTCTGTCTGTCTGTGTGTCATAACTATGGTCTGGTTTATCTTGTTCAAGTATTTCATGAGTTAAATCGTGATGTCATGGCTGCGTTACAGACTAATTACCGCTAAGAACAACAATAGACAGAACACAAATAGACCGCCTACGTACTTTAGTAGGTCCTTAAGGAATCTGCTCTTCAGTGACATGATGGTTTTTGAGAGAAAAGGTAATATTACTGGCATCCACGTCTTTTAATTGTTCAACTTACTTTAAAAAAAAAATATTCTTCAAATTATGGACGTTAGTTTTGGCTAATAACTGTTTTCCACTAACTGCCAGTAATTAGGTAGGAAGATATTAAAGGATAAATTCATTTTAATCTTTGCGTATTTATGTGAAGTGTGTTATTTTTCTTCTGCAGCATGGCATTTTACTTCTATAAAAATACGTTCTGGTGTTTTTTGCTTTACATTAAGAAAATTTGATCTGTGTCATTAAGATGTATAAAACATCACTCTGAGAAGAAGAATAGATAGACAAAAAGATAGAGAGAGAGAGACTGAGAAAGGAAACAGAGAGAGAAAGAGAGAAAGAGAAAGAGAGAGAGAGAAGTGAGAAAAAAATCCACAGTGAAAATGTAATAAGGTGGTAGAAAAGTAGAGAGGGAAAGATACAGAAATAAATGACACAAATAAGAAAACTGAGATAACGTTAATCACCACTATTAAACAAAAAACAAATGTCTTAATAGTAAGAATAAATATATATTCTTTGATACGCAACCTTCCTTTACTAAACAGAATTACTCAACTAACTTTTAGTCTTGGATCCTGGTCGACAAAGTTCCGATGGACAAACTTGCAGAAATTAATTGAACATCCATTGCCCACGTTAAGCGTGCTTTCTCCATTAGCAAAATATATACACAAATATACTACAAAAAGTCAGATTGATGATATCAGCATTCTGCACTGAAATAATTTAAAAAAAAGAGAGATGCTAGCAATAGTCGTATGAAACAACCGTGTTGTTCTGATCGATAACTCTGTAGAGCGAAACCAAACAGAATTTCATGGCTCTAAAAAACACAAAATACCTTTACTTTTGTTAAACTTTTCCATTATAACCGCACACAGAAATAGATACGAGAGCACGACATAAGTGAATAACATAAGATAAAGGGATTTCAAATAAAGTGACACGCATTAACCGTTATATAGCTGAGGTTGCACGGTATGTCGATGATAGCAAATTATTTCTTTAAGGTTAAATTTTGGTTTTGACATTGGATCAATATTTTTTTGTGTTTTTTCGTTTTTTGTAATTTAAGTGTTATGATGTTCCTAAACTGAAGTAAGAATTTAATATAAGTTTACGGGCGAGAGGGAAAGGTTAAAAGCCGTAGAATGGTTGTTGTAGTTTGCTTTCAAATCGTAAAGGAATTTTAATTTAAAAGTAACGAAACAATAACAACAGCAGTAACAATAGAAGTAATAGTATAGGTTGTTGTACAAGTAGTATTAGTTGTAGTAGGTGTGGTAATGGTGTTGCCATTATTATTATCATCAGAAGCAGTTATAGCATAAATAATGTAACGACAACAACAACAACATCAGATGCAATAATAATAATAAAAATAATAATAATAATAATAATAATAATAATAATCATGATGATGATGATGATGATAATATTAGCAACAACAAGAGCAACAACAATAATAATAATCTTGTGAAGATCATCATCATTCATATCTTCTTGTCAACAAAAACGATGATTAAAATCACACATCATTATCACCATCATCATTTCTCACTGATCTCTTTCAATACATTATATTATTTCTTCTCAATCGTCAATCCATCACACGCCACCTTATTATTATTATTACTACTATTATTATTTTTCTTTTCTTTCTTTTCTTCGTCACTTTTAACCCTTTTTAGTCTGCAAAGTCATGTGTATCGGTTCATACACACAGACTCGCAGAAGACGAATCTCGTTCATCAAACAACGCGACTTTTTTGTGAATGTTTATACGACACTTTAAAAATAACGTGATGTCTAATGTAAATTATTGATTGCGCCAGTGTTTGTTTTAAAGTAACGTGTACGTACACGTCACAGTCCATTGTCTCTCGTTACTAGCCAGTGAATCCCGTCAACATGAAGCCGGTGACTACGGCCCCGGGACGACGTCTTTTAGCGGGAGGAAGTCCAGACAATCCATAGCGATAATGGAGGACAGAGAGACAGAGAGAGACAGACAAAAGAAAATGTATACGTATACATATAGAAATCCTGTGCAAAAGAGTTGCAAATAAAAGAACAATTGTTGATACGACCGAGATTTTTTTAATTTTCAAATTGATTTTTTTTTAGAAAGATATATTTATTTACTTGTTTGTTACTGTCGTTGTTATTGCTGCTGCTGCTGCTGCTATTTCTTCTGTTGCTGTCGCTATTATTTTTTCTATTGTTGCTGTTGTTATTTTTTTTTCTGATTGAGTTATTTCTTCTGTTGCTGTTTTTAGTTTTTCTTCTTATTCTTGTGTTGTAGTTATTTTTTACTTCTTTTTCTGTTGCTGTTGTATTTTCTTATGCTGTTCCTGTTATTTTCTTCGTCTTCTTCTTCTTCTTCTTCTTCTTCTTCTTCTTCTTCTTCTTCTATATTTTTAATTATTACCAGTATTGTTGTTATTATCAGTGTTATTAATGTCGTTGTTGTCGGCGATATCGTTATTAATCTGGTCAAAATGAAAATATAACCGGCTCATCAAAATGCATCCAAATGAAATGTACGTACATAATCTTAATTAACTGTGAAAATCAGAATAAAAAACAAACAAAACAAAAACATGTTTATTTATTTGCTTGTTGTTTGTATGTTTGTTTTCTAGTTTCTTATTTACAAAAGATCAAGTTTTGTACAAGACGAAATGATGCACACAATATTATAAGTCGTATTTAAAATGCAGATCATGTTTTAGACTTAGATCCCATTTCCTGCTTCAGTTTATTACTAAAGAGAATAATAAAATCTGTGATAAAACTCATGTTAATATTGATTTCTTTAATTCTTAATTTGTTGGCATATTGATTCATTTCTTGGTTGGTCGATTTATCAGTTCATTTGTTTGATTTTTGGTCCATTTTTTTCTTGGTAACGCTCTCATTTCATTTTTAAAGTAATGATGATGGCGATGTTAACGACAATGATGATTTCGAATCATCTTAATAACAAAAATTTGAGTACATACAGTCCAGATACCTAACTTGTTTCTTTCTTTCTTTCTTTTTCATAAAATGTTTTCTCATTAAAAAAAAAAAAAAAAAAACATTAAAATTTTTTTTACAGCACATTTACACAGAATAACTGTCTTTATTTTTGGACGTTTAGGAAACTCACTTAATATTTTTCTATTGACTGGCATTAGAGACGATATTCTCGCCATCGGAACCAGATAAATGAACCTCAGATCAAACGCGTCATTAAGTGACAGACAAACATTTAGTGCGGGATTATTTCAAAGAAGCTATTGATTCGGGTACAAGATATTTAGCACAACCAAGCCTGTACAAACTGCAGCTGAAAAGAAGACATGTTTATGGTAGAAACACGAATTTATCCTTCATGGTTCCGCTTTCAAAAACAACCAGTCAAAGTTAGCGGAAGTTCTTCATTGTTTACACTTCCGGTTACAAGGTAATGGATACTACAAGTATCAGTCTATCGATTTTCGGGTGACACAAACGTAGCAAAACGAGTTTTACCAGTTGTAGGTAGTAAAATGTAAAACAAAATATAAAAATAAAAAATAAAAAAGTAAAGGTAAAACAAAACAAAACAGTTCGTAACGTTTGCGGGGATCCACCCAGCTGAAATAATGAAATCAACTTTTTTCTATAACTTCATTTACTTTGCAAAGCCTTGAAGAATGAGAATCAAACTGATTCATTCAAAATAAAACACCGCGTTCGTGAAATGAAAAGTGGGTTACGTGTTTTCATGCTATTTTTTTTAACATTTTTAAACTTTAATTCATGGTTTTCATTGCTATTTATTATACACTGTATTTGTTATTGATTGTTAAAAGTAGATATTTAATAATTTGTATTAACAGTACAGTACTACAAACACCATTACTGCTGCTATTACTAATGCTACTAACAACATCATTACTATCCGTCAAGCTGTAGGCACTGTTGCTGCTACTACTACTGCTGCTACAACAACTATTATTACTACCACTGTCGCTGCTTCTGCTGCTACTTATATTACTACTGTTCCTTTTGCTGCTACTATCACTACTACTACAACCACTACTGCTGCTGCTTCTTCTATAGCTTTTACTACTAGTATTTGTACTATTGCAACTACTGCTGCTGATATTACCACTACTACTGCTGCTGCTACTGTAATCATAATAAGACAGAACTACTATAGCTGTTACCAAAGCTTCAACTACTAACATCACGTAACCATTATTTCTGTCAACCATCACCATATTTAGAAGATGAAAAAGAAGAAAACTACTAGTATTACGACTGTTATCACTACTTACTGTATACATTGTATCTACTATAAGATAGTATATAGATATATACATACACACATTTACATACACATATATAAAGGTTTAAGGTATTTTATAGTTAAACTATTATATGTACAGTAGATGCATATTAAAGTTGGACTGAAATGGATTTTATTTGTTACTGGTTTGTGTACATTTCTGAATCGTGCACAAAATGACGTGCAAATAGCTTTTACGTCATTTCCACTTTCTCTGTAACTACCACGAGTCTTTCATTCCTATTACAAGAGTCGAGAGAGAGAGAGAGAAAATACTATTATGAAAATACTTAATGTGGTATCCATGACATTTGTCTTGCATTACGTGAAGCAATTCGACCGTTTAATACAATATTATTACACTAAGCAAACTGCTTTGCTTAACATTCTTTCGGCACGAGATTCGATATTCTTTCTGTAATAGAATTTGGGTCAGTCTAAGGCACTTTCATTTGTAAGAGAAAATTGTTATTATAGCGGGCTTTTTTCCCACAATGCAGCAGGATATCCGGTTCCGACTCTTTTTCCGTTCTGTACAACACTACTACCGGTTATTTCTGGTTCTGGTGATAGTCTCGGAGTAACTGTTCCAGTAATTATTCTGTTTTGATTTCCTTTTGCAGACGAAATATATGCAAAATTTGATTTTACAAAGATGTGCAGTTTGCTTTGTGGTAGTAATTCAACCAGTGAATCCAATCAGAAGTTTGAAAAGTAAAGCAAGACACTTTGTACTTTTATTTCTTGTTGTACTGGAAGGCTGTTTGTTATAGGAAGGCCTATGCTTGGTACCAAGCATTAAAAATAATAAATAAATAAATAAACAAAAATACAAAAGAAAGAAAGAAAGAAAGAAAGAAAAACCACACACACACACACACACACACACACACACACACACACACACACACACACACACAAAAAACCCCGACTTCATACGGCAATCCATGATGAATATAAGAATGTAAATCACATTTTTTCGGGATAAATCACATTTACGGAAAGAAAAGAAACATAAAAAAAAGTTAATCACTTAAGAATGGATAGTCCATATTTCTGGAAATATCTAAATATAAGCAACCATCTAAACAAAAAGGAAAAATCCTTTCCATGAAGTGACAATCCTAAAAATAAGTAATCCGTGAAATATTTTCATTACATGGAAAACTGAATAACCAGTCTTCTGAGAAATAAGTTAGAGATAACAGGCTGATGGGGTAAGACATACAAAAAGGTTTTTAAGTTCTAATTTACTGGACTTCACCACAAAGAATAATTTACACATCACCTTTAAAACAGTCATTACGACTGACCGGACTTCCAGGAATCCAAGTACGTTTTCATCACAAACGTTTGCAAGTTGGACAGCCAGTGATGCTGGATTTAAAAAAAAAAAAAAAAAAAAAAAAAATCCAGAGACGTGTAAGCTACAGTTGTAGATAAGGTATATATGTTAACAGCATGGTGTTGTAAATGCGAGGACAAAATAAGACGTTTAACAGACGAGACTAATACTGTCACGTAATGCCTGGATGAAAACTTCAGAACGAGCACTTAGGAATATTTACCACACGACAAGAAGGAAAATAAAATTTTATAAAAATGAAAACCTGAATGAAAGACAACTAAATCGAGCAAATCGATGTTTGCTGAACTTGGAACTCCACTCGGCTGTTAACACGAAAAACATTCGAGTGGTCTATTAAGTACGTAATGCTTGTTTAATTTTCTGTGACCTTCTGCTTTCCAGCACGCAAGAGATGGTTGCATAAAGCAGCACTAGCAGATGAATGAATGTAAGGACAGAAGTGTTTTACATTCAACAGTACTGGGGGGGGGGACGCTGTTTATGCAGTTGTCACGAGACATGGGGGAACTCGGGATCAAATCACCTCGGCTGCCCATTAGGTTAATGACTAGTTGATAAATGTGAATTAAAGGCTGTTTAAAATATGCTGTCTAGAAAGAAAAAGAGTCTAAAAATATTTTTGAAACTTGTAGATAACAGGGTTTCACGTCTCCGTCAGTAATCCACTCGTTATTTTTCAGAATATTTATTTTGTTTATATTTTTTTAAAAATGTATGTAATCTTGATTATTAGTTAAGTAATTTGGTGTCTAAAGAAACAGGCTTGTGCATGTTGAGACAGAGAGAGAGAGAGAGAGAGAGAGAGAGAGAGAGAGAGAGAGATGATGATGATGATGATGATGATTGTGATGATGATGTTTACATTAAAGAAACCGAAATTCCAGAATAAAGAATATAATAAATGCGTTGAAATGCGTACAACAAAACAAAACCCTGAAAAAAGAAGAGAAAAAAAAGAAAAAAGAAAGAAAGACAAGAGAGCATACAAAAGCAATAGATAACAATTTTTTTTTTTTCCCCACTGCTGATAAAATCAGCAACAGAAAACGACAAAACGATGGATGGTCGTAAAAACATGTTATCTCGTGTCGGTTTCAAATTTGCTCATCGTCATTTCGGCAGTAGTTAAATGGAGCGGCTCGGCCCATAATAGACACAAGCAATGAATCAGAAAATTTCGCCTCCCCTTTTTCGATAGCGCATTTTTACTTGTTTCAATTTGCACCGCGTCTCGCGGAAGCAATAACTTTCAGCCTCGACGGTCGAAGCACGTTACAAGGCGTACGAAACGAACACAGAGACGTTACAAGCCGCTCGCTTGCCGCATTTGTAACGTCTGGCAACGAGTTAATTATTCGAATACCACGCACCAGACGCAACGGGATTCGTGTTAAAACATGATTGATAGGACAGAAAGCTTTTCATTCTTTTTTTTCTTTTCTTTTTTTTCTACTATCCTTACGTTGTTGTTGTTGTTGATGCTGTTATGTCAATCTTTCGCGTCAGAGTAATTGTAGTATGTATCTATGTACAGTTTTTGTTATGCTGGCATTTTTTTCCACATCAAAATGAGCTTCGGTGAGACTGTGGTTAAACGATTATTGTATAGACAGGAAGGTTTTGGGTTAAAAAATCTGCACAGGTTTTTAACGTGATTTTTGGGGTGTTACTGCATTCATTAATTAATTATCTAATATACTACTAATAATAACTCTGTCTTGAGAAGACGCTTACTCTTGGACTATAATAATAACAAAGATGGTAATGATAATACGTGCTTCACAACAGCTTGCTCTGATTAGCACGTTAATTTTTTTCCATTCCATTCCAATGATAATAATAATATTAATAATAATAATAGTTGTAATAGTAATAGTAGTAGTAGTAGTAGTAGTAGTTGTTGTTGTTTATGTTTTAAGATATACTTTATAAATACCTACCCATATACAGGAGAAAATGTACAACAACCTTCGAAAAACCAGATCTGAAAAACCAGCTGGAAATGACGTAATGATGTACGATCCATGTTGCCTGAGAGATGCCCTCAAAGCACAACCTACACCAATCATAATACTGCTGCTGCTGCAGCTGAAAATATCAACGCCAACAACAACGTCAACAACAACAATAATAATATATAATAACACCCATAATAGTAATGATGATGATGATAATGATGATATTGATAATTTTGACATTAACAAAATAATGATATAAACAGTAAAATACATCAGAGGAAAGAGGGGGTACTTCCAGTACAGAAAAGTGTCTTTTTTTTTTATCTTTTCATTTCATTATCGTCATTTAAATAACAGCTCCCTTGAGTTTCGATATATTGGTTAACTGTGCCATTAGTAATATCAATTAGGTTTTATACGCCACTGTTCTAACAGCGACTCTTGTGGTCGATTTTTATCTAATATCCCGCTTTCGTTACCAACTCGTTTACATCAAAGTATATATGTTCAGAATTCTCAATTCATTCAAGTGAAATTAACAGACAAATGAAAAATATCTTATTCACCATCTTATTTACTTCCTCGGATAAATTATGGAGTTTTTGGTGTGTCTATGTGTTGTTGGTTCGTTTTTTTTTTTTTTTTTTTCTCTCTGATTATGTTTGTTTCTCTATCTCTGTGTCAGTACGTTATTTATTCCTGTTTCTGAAGGCTTATGTCTGTATATGTGTCTGATCTGTGTCTTTCTGATTATCTGTACAGCTTTGTAGGTTTCTCTAAACCTGTCTATCTCTATGTTTCTGTCTGCCTATCTGTCTTTTTATCCTCTTGTCTTTCTATAAACCTCTCTGGCCAATATAATATTTCTTTATTCTTCTTTAATTTATTTCTTTGATTCTCTTTTTCTTTCTTTACTTTCCTTCGTTATTTTTTTCTTCTCTTTTTCCTTTTCTTTGCCTCATTCTTTCTCTCTTTTCTTACGACCAAAAACCTAATTTCTCTTTCGGTCAAAACGGGGTCGTTTCTGTTACATTTCTCTAAACACCTCTTTAATATGTAGGCCAGGTCCGCTCATTCAGGAACCGGCCTGGAATTGATGGCGTGTTTATGAAGTGCGCACAAAGAAATTCTGAAAGGCTGGAAGATGTGAGGCCAGGAAGAGCAGGCATGTGCCAGGTTGGAGATATTTTCGTCACTGTCGTAGGAATTTGAAGAATATTGCTAATAAACCGCCTGACACACATCCGAGCCGAGCCGTCTGACGAGTTTTCCTACAGCGCGTTCTCTGGCTAGCTCTGCCAATTTAAGAAAAGCAATAAAACCGCATTAGTTTCGTAGCATCAGATGTCCGATGAATCATGTGCTCATCACAGTCAACTGATTATTGTTAATAACATAAAAAATAGAGAAGGACAAGCTGGGGTTTTGTTGTGCGTCTGGTAGCTTTTTTTTTTTTTTTTTTTTTATTTTTAATTTTTATTCCATTATTTGAAATAATGTCTTCTTCTTTCTCATCTTTCTCTTTTGTTGTTGTTGTTGTTGTTGTTGATGTTGTTGTTGTTGTTCTTCTTCTTCTTGTTTCGCTTTCTCTCAGTGCACATTTCTTACACTCTACTTTGATACAATTTATTTATAATTTATATACTGTATAATTAATCAGAAAATAAAATAGACATGTATGTTCCAACATATTTAACAACAACAACAACAACAACAACAACAGTAACGACTATTCCTCCTATCATGACTACTAGTATTTAAGATTACTGTTAGTACGACTATTACTAATACTACTTTTGTTATTACTACTAGTAGAGAAAGACAGAAAATAAGAAAGAATATATGAAAAAATAATTATAAAATGAATAAAAATAATATGAATATGATTTTAAAGTTATAATTATACATAAATAAGTACAATACACACATATACAAATAAAAATTTAAGTCTTAACTTTATTCTGCATTAAAAAAAAATAATTAAAAAATCGAAATTAATTTTCTTTATCTTTTGTTTTTCTTCATATTATCTTTCTTTCCCGTTCCTTTGATCTTTTTTATAATCACCTTAACAAACTCATTAATTAACATTTATTTTTTAATCCAATAAAATTACGTTTGTTCATTTTCTTTACTCGTCTGGTTTACTCCGTTTTTAACTTAATTACCAACTCACTGAAGTTAACTGATAAATCCGGAGTTATAAAAAAAAAAAAAATAAAAAAGAGAAGAAAATACTACATAAAACAAACTTTAATTTAACTAATAAAACAAAAGTTTTTTTTTTCCATCGGGTATTTTAGGCATTATTTCTAAATTAAGGAAGATTTACTAAGTGTGCGGCTGTGTGTGTACCTGATAGAAGCTCGATCGATGAAAATTAATATAACTTGATAAAACTAAAACCACAATCTTATGAACACTATCATAAGTAATGATGCCCAGCAGTTGTTTCTTCTTCTTTTTTTTTCTTTTTTTTCCCCCGTAATTTATAGCCCGACCGTGCCGCGGAACGAAGCCATTCTTGGTAAAGAACCTATAAGCTTTATTGAATGGTAAACACAACGCCAAAATGATTCTTCTTTTGATAGTAGAAATTCCCGTATTAAGCTTCTTACGGACTTAATCCAAAATAATGAGTTCGCAAATAACAAGAAAAATCTCCGGAGAGAAACGCTTTAAAACTGTATTTGTCATCGTTTTTGCATCAGGGACGCGGACGTCGCGGAAAGCAAACAGACGCCATTGCAGCGTCCCGAGGTCGTTACGTTACCTTCTGGGCTTTGCGTCTTTGTCCCGGGTTTAGCGCTCAGACCGAAGGCTGCAGATGGAAACGTTTTAATTGGAAGTGCAGGGGTTTAAGAATGTAATCGTCTGAGTACAGAGATGCGTCCTCGTGTCATGTTGTTTTGTCTGGTGCTGAGGTTTGAACTGAAAGCTGTGTGATTCAAATCATTCTTTTTATTAAATATTTATTATGATTTGTTTAAGATTTAGAATGCGTCGAGTTTAGTTTCCATATTACTGTTATTACTGCTGCTACTACTACCACTGCTACTTCTGTTATTGTTACTATTGCTACTACTATTACTATTATAAGTACTGTTACTATTACTGTTACTATTACTATTACTGAAACTTCAGTTATTATTATTATCATTATTATCACTCCTGTTATACAGAAATTTTATTTTACTTTTTTTTTAATGTTTAGAATTTACATTTATTTTATTTTACTTAAATATTATTTATATATATATATTTTTGTTTTAAATTCCGTTGTTAAACCTTATTTTTTTGGAATTGATATTTGTCATTTACCGATTATAATAATTTTATTTGACTTACAGTAGATTTTGTATTTGTATTTTATTTTTCTAGATTTTTTCTAGAATTTCAAATATATATATGCTTAGTTTTTCCTTGCTCTTTTTTCTCCTGCGTCATATTTCACAATATTAAAAACACATTTTAGAATTTTTTTTTTTTTTAAATCCTATATTAATTTTTTGCTTTCTCTCTATCTGATTTTATCTTTCTCAATTTAACAAATTTTTTCGTGATTTTTTTATTTGATTTTTTTTTTTTTTTTATTGTTTCTCCAAACTCAGATTTTTCTACTTTCTCTCTATTCTGTGTTCCTGGTTTTTCGCACTCCTGTTAGAAAAATCTGAGTTTTACTGTTAGTGGGCGGACGGACTATTAATCTCCTGGTTTCCTGCAGATTTCATCTCGGCCATTGCTGCTTTCTGTTAAAATACATTTCTTTGACAAATGTTGAAAAAAGAATTATTCAATTTTCATTTCCGTCTTGTTACTTAAAAAAAAAAAAAAAAAAAAAAAATCAATTCATTTTAATTTAGCTTAAAAGTGTATTACCTGTAGTATTCATCGTTGGATCATTTTTATTTGAAATATTCTTACTGATATCCCGTTTTCATTCTGGAATTATTTTGTAGGCATGTGTTTATGTTGAGTTTGAAATGTACTGAAATGGTTTAAACTTGTTCACTGACACACCTGACGAGTTGCCGAGAGAGAGAGAGAGAGAGAGAGAGAGAGAGAGAGAGAGAGAGAGAGAGAGAGAGAGAGAGAGAGAGAGAGAGAGAGAGACAGACGCTGTTGCATAATATTTTAATAAAATACACACATACACAAATGACTTTAGAAAAGCCTAATTTTAAGAAAAAAGAAGAAAATAAAACAGATAACACAAGACGGAAGAAGAAATAAATTAAAAATGAAAATAATAATGAATGGATATGATAAAAGAATTCTTTTTTTTATATAAAAAAGAAGAAATAATAATAATAATAATAATAATAATAATAATAATAATAATAATAATAATAACTAACCATTTTTGGTAACATATTTAATTAATAAATGGATATATATATAAATATTAATATAAACAAATAAATAAATAAAACAAACCAACCAAGAAAAACTATTAACACGCTTACATAAGATCAGCAATAAAAAAAAAAAAAAAAAAAAAAAAAAAAATAAAAAATAATAAAAAAATTATTTTCAAAAAAAAAAAAAAAAACGCGGCCATCATCGCAACAATTAACCTTTTTCAAAACGCTTCTTTCAAATTGTGTAATTTCGTTTTCTAACATTAGCAGCTTCTTTTCTTGTCACTGACATTGAAATGACAAAAGATAGGCGTACGACACGTGACGTAAGATCGATAATCGAGACACGTGGAGGTCACGTGTTTTCCCAACTGGTTTTTGCTGAGCAGTGCAAGTATCCACACTTTTCAAGTGGAGCGTCAATATTTTATTTTTAACTGGCTTTTCGCGAGATTTAAGGGTGTTACCTTCATATTCTCAAAAAAAAAAAAAAAAAAAAAAGTGTTAAATTGATATTTGTTACGAACAGGAATAAGAAAGTAGGAGATGGGATATTATTAGATAGATTAATTAAGTAAGTAAATTAAATAAATAAATAGAATTTGATTTATTTATTTATTTTTAATTTGTTATTATTTACTTGTTGTTGTTGTTTTTTTTATTATTTTCTTTTTTTTCTCTTTTTGTTTCTATTTTAAAAATGTGTTTATTTATTTTCATATAAATAAATACATTTTTAAAACAGGAACAAAAACAGAAAAAAAGTAAATAATAATATATTAACAATAAAAAAATAAGTCAATATTTTATATATAGATGAAAAAAAAAAAATTAAAACAAATAAATTCAAAAGTAAAAAAAACAACTTATAATTAAAGTAAACAAATTCAAAAGTAATAAATAAATAAATAAATAATACTAAGACGAAATCTTATTTCTGACAGATTATAAAATTATATACTGAAGAGATAAAGCTTACATTAAATACAAAAACGTTTAACTTATTTAATCAGCTAAAATAGTAACATTAATTAATCATAAACACAGCTACAGAGACCTAAACTAATCATTTACTGCGTTCAAGCGATGTTTTCCTTTTCTTCGATACGATCCCGACACCTCCCACGTACCAGACCTGTGTTTTAACCGTTACACTGGCGAGGTTTCAGTTAACTCGCTGCACTTAGTGCTATCTAAGTGGATTTCGCAAACATCACCTGACTGCATCGCCAAAGTGAGCCTGCCGTACAAACTGCTATAATTTTCAGTGTAATGTTTGCCGTTTAAAAGGTTTTTCCATTGACGCATCGCAAACGACTGCAAAAACGGAAAGCAAACGTATCAGAAGAGACATTTTGCCATCTGAGGTTCGCTGTGAAAAATAATTTTTGTTTTTCACTTAACTGATGGTCGCATCAGTATCTAAGCAGGTGTGCTAACGGAAAAATGATTATCATTTTATGTTGCAAGTTCTTATGTTGGTAATGTTCAGATGTGTGGTTTCATGTACGTGTAAATCGTGATACGTCATTATACGTATCCTTAATTTCGAATATGGTATCTTTGCAACTGAATTCAGTTCAGTTTCGTGTGTGCATTCTGCAGTCGTTTATTGCATGTAGCACCAGTTTATTTTATTATCTAACTTGATTGATAAATATATCTTTCTAAGATGGATTAAAACAGAAGGAAAGATGGACAATATGGCGTCTCAATCTTCTAAATTTAACTCAAAATTAAAACGTCCACTCTGGAATAACTCCTATTCTAATAATTCAAAAAACCCAAAGGCTTCTCCTTTCTAAGGAATGCATATGAAACATTCTCTGAAATCTGTGCCTAGTAAACAGCCAAAGCACTGGTCAAATCACAGCGAGTCTAGCATATTCAAACAGTACAAAAATAACGCCGGATTTCGAGAAGCCGCTGCTATGAATAGAAAAAATCACAGAGGTTATACTGTTCAAGTGTTATTAGACAACAAGATTATTCAACAATAGAGAGCTATAGGAAAACAGAAAAGAACTGTTAGTAGTGTTAGCAAAGAACATATCTGTATGGGAAATGAACTGAAATTTGGAAAGAACCTTTAAAGAATTTTAATTCCTGAGCGACTGCTTCTTTAACTGACATTGTTTGAGACTGTATAATAACTGAAAACGAAATAAAACCTTTGAGGTCTTTTTGACAAAGAATACATCTGTGGAATAATGGCTGAGCTGAAATTTGGAAAGGTTCTGTTCAGATTATAAGCTGTTGTTTGCTCATCAACCAAGTAAAAGACTGTAAAACAATTAATAACTGTAAGAAACTTTAGAGAGGTTACACCTTTTAGTAAGAGATATGATTACATAACAGCAAAACAAATTTCAGAAGCTCATACTGTAAATGTAGCCTTATTTATGTCTATATAACTGATGAAGACAAAAGAATACTATCGAGACAACGTTTTGCAAATAATACGTCCATCGAACAACTAATCTGATATTTGGAAAAGTTATTTTTAGAAGGTTTAACAGCAGATAGTTCAAATCTAATCTGAATACGTCTGAGCCCTATATTTTTTTTTTTTTTCTTTTTTTTTAAAATGGGCAAAGTTTGGTTAACCAAAAACTCGTTCTATTCCACCAGATATGCTCGTGTTGGGTTTTCTATGTGACAGAATCTGGAGGATAAAAAGCCGAGGACAGGAATGTAGAGTTCCCTGTGGACACAAAGTCCATTAGTCGCTGATTTCTTCAGATGAATCAAAATTAATCTGACAGAATCAAAATCAGGATGTTGATCAAGTAAACTCGGTTATGGCCGCCTTCCTGCAGATGACATATTTAATAAAGAATCTCCATCATGGCTTGTTTTGCAGGGAAATATAAAAAAAAAAATGAGTGCGAAAAATCAGCAAATTGAAAAGAAAATTAAATATTATTGAGCATTTCATGTCTGTTGATGAATGCTGAAACATACTGTTCCTTTATTTATGTTGTTTTAATGAGAAATAAGTAAATAAATAACTAAATTTCTATCATCGGTGGACAATAGTAACTGATTATCTTTTCTCTCCCTCATTTTTCTCAGAGCAACACAAAAAAATGCATACCTATACATACAGTAATACACTCTGACATGCGAATGTGAACATCAGCAAATTCGCGAACTAGTATTTAATGTTATAAACTAATTTCTCTTTTCTTTCTAAATAATAATCATCATCATCATGCTCACTACCACATCTCTGACAGTAATACCACAACCACAGTGAGGACGACCATCATCATGACCGTCATCACCATAAGTTTTTGAAACTTTGGTTTTTAATCAGTCGTAAATTTCAGTTACGACACTGAAAAATCATCATGACCTCGCCATTCCACGTAGAGTTGCCCGCACCTCGTAACTTTGTCTTCTTCTTTTAACTTTCGCCCTCAAAAGACAAATCTCTATCGTCGGTGACAAAAATCATTTATCTCCAAGACTAACGATCTTCATCTGGGCTTTGACAAACACTGGAGTCCGTGTAATCCCCTAAGATATACCGAACTGGATTGAAGAGCTCTAGGAAAGGGAGTGAATCGCGCGCCACGATGAGAGAAAAAGACTTTATCAGCTTTTCTAAGAATCGATCTTTCTCATCTTGATTAATGGCGAAGCGATGCCGAGGAGCCCGGACCAGCCTGGCAGCAGCGCGACAAAGCCCGACACAGCACCCGACAAAAGCCTCTTACGCTTATAATCATCAAATCTACTTGATATAAATGTTATGACGGCAGTAATTTTGAGGTTTTCCGACGGATTTTCTTTGCTGCGGTTTCGTTTGACCCGACGCTGTTGTGACTATTAGAAGCTAGCCATGCGATGGAAAATATAACAGAGGAAAAAAGATTTAAAAAAAAAAAAAAATTTGGGAGATTTATTTTTACTATGTTTTTTGGTTGTTTTTTTTTCTTTTCTTTTTTTTTAATTTTTGTTTTTTTTTTTTTTTTTTTTTTTTTTTTTTTTTTTTTTTTTTTTTTAAATTTATTTTATTTTGTTATTTTAAAGAAAATTTAAATTACAGAACAATTTTTTTTTTTAAATGAATTGTATGTTAGACCTGGTTGTTGTTTCAGCTGGCTGATTAATAAGAAATATTTGTTTTTACTAAGATTGTTTTTGGGTGATTTTGGATTAGTGAAATTTTTGTTGTTACCTTTGTTTGAATAGTAAAATATTAATTTAAAAGCCTCAGAAATTACAAATAAAAAATCAAACAAAAAAAAAAAAAAACAAACGAAAAAATAAAAAATATTTAAAAAATGAAAAAATATCCAATAACTAATAATAATAATAATAATAATTGTAATAAATAAAAATAATAAAATAAATACATAAATTAAAACAAAATAAAATAACATAAATAAATAAATAAATAAATAAATAAATTAATTAATTAATTAAATTAAATTAAATTAAACTGAATTTAGAAAACAAAACAAAAACAAAAACAATCAAAAACAAAAACAAAACAAACACTAAACAACAACAAAGACCAAATAACATTTTTAAAAATCTTTTAAAAAAAAAAAAAAAAATAATAATAATAACAAAAGGACAAAGACATAAAATAGTAAAGTTATAAGTTTATGTGACTTTTCTACATTACGCCTACATTAACAACCTGAAGCGAAAAACAAACATTTTGACGTGTACATCACATACTCTGTTTTACAGAGACTCACACTGTGTTCTGTAATTAGCAAACAGTGTTTAATGATAGCGAATCTTTGCCGATGTATAGTAAATTACATTTCTCAATATACTCATCATGATTTTAATATAAAAAAATACTTACCATAATCGTAATGTATATTTTTTAATTAGACCTTTTTCTGTATAAAAAAAAAAAAAAAAAAAATCACTAATGTAATATCATCATCAAAACATTGATTTATTTTTACCCATTTTTTTTTCTTTTTAATTTCGATATGCAAGATTAGACCAAAGCACAGATACACAGAAATGTTTTCATTATCATTTTTTTTTTTTTTCTTCTCTTCCCCCTCTCTCCTTCGTCATCTTCCTTCTTAATTTCTCTAATCTGTCATCAGGAAAACGTAATACAGATATTACACTTTTCTCAGCGAAATAACAAAAGAACCCAACGCAGTATTTACGACAGTTTACTTTCTGGTTTATTATTCTGTTCGTAAGTATCGATCTACCACGCACAGTCACATTGTTCTGGACTTCAAGATGAACATTTCTGGAGAACGGCTAAAGATGGCAGGTTACAATGTCAGTGGGTTGAAGTCAGAAATAAGTAACTGGCCTTGAATTAGCGTAATGAAACATCGCTTAAAATATCTGATTTGAAATATAATTTAAAATAACTTAATTGAAATATCCGTACACAAATTTGGATGGATCGTAAATATCCGTACAGAAATGTGGGCTTCCAGATTTATCTGTACACCATTTTTCCAAATATATTTATTTATAATTTAGTTTTCTAAATTTGTTCATTTGCAGATAAGTTTTCTGAATCTTCTTAAAATCAAATTAGCTCACTATATTAGATATATGTATACTAATGAAGGGTGTTATTCCGTATTTAGAAAAACTGATGTTAAAAATATCACTGAATCGAAATACCTTAAGAAAAATATGAGTATCAGATCTGTAAATATTACTTTTCAAATCTCTGGGTATAAATATGGATATCAAAAATCTCTAAATAATCTGTAAATAAATATCTGTCTCAGTTTTTCGGATAAATACGGTATGTTATTCTAAAATCACTATGGGTTTCAAATAACTTCACCACAATTCCATAAAGATATTTTCGCTCAAATATTTAATCGAAAAATAGTTCACATTTAAAGCTTTACTTAAAACCTTATAGCAGATATGTTCCTTTCAGTATTTTTCATTTTTGTCTTTTTCTTTTTTTTTTCTTTTGTTCTTTTCTTTTTTTTTTTTTTTTTTTTTTGAGCACTTTTGCTTTTAACAATTCTAAAAAGCCATCGAAAAATAGTTCACACCGATTTTCTGTTTTCCTTTTTGCACAATACGTTACGAATTTTTGTTCGTAAGTCATAACGTTTAGAGTTTGCTGTAAAGAAATCTGAAAAAAAAATCCATTGTCTGCCGTCATACATTCACAATGTCGTAATTATTAGATTGTTTTTACAATGTCAACACGAGTTGTTTAAGTATGTGGTTGTCAAGGCAACAGCTGCTTCTTCTATGACATAAAACTGTGCAAGATTTATTTCGTATAGAAGTTTTAAAGTACTTGTCCTGAATTCAAAGGGATTTATTTATTTACTACGTGTGCTTTTACATTATTATTATTATTATTATTATTATTATTATTATTATTATTATTATTATTATTTTATTACTATTTTTTTTTTATTATTATTATTATTATTATTCCTATTACAATATTACTACTAATACTACTACTAGAACTACTACTACTACAACTACTATTACTATTACTACTTCTATTATTATTAATAGTAGTAGTTGCAGCAGCAGCAGTAATAATTATAGCAGTAGTAGTAGTAGTAGTAGTAGTAGTAATAATAGTAATATTTTAAATAAAACAAATCGAAAAAGCTTTGGGAATAATTTGCATCCAGTACGTTACACATTAATAACTTGGTAAAGATGAAGAGAGAATCAGAAATAGAAAGAAAGAAAGACAGAGAAAGACACAAAGACAGAGACAGAAAGAGAGATGGGGAGAGACAGATAGACACTGACAGATAGAGAGACAGAGAGTGGGAGGGAAAGAGATGTAAATAAACCTAAACATGTCTGTGTATGTGCCGACATGTATTAACACTAATATTGTTTCTCTCCCGTTACAGCGTTATCTCATTTCGGTGGACACAAACGCCATCATTTAACACAACACAACTCTGGAATAATCCGCATTAGTGCTGTATTCCTTGTTGACTTACAGCCACACAAAGGGTTTTGATTTTTTTCACAATCGGCTCGCAATCATTCTGCCTGCGCAGTTTTGCGATGCCGTCGCTTAATTTCCTACATCTAGAGTTACACATTCTCATATCAGGCGTTCTGTGAAAGACCATTGTTGTAACATTACAACACAGTTCTATTACTATTGTTATCGTTATTATTTTTTTTTCTATCAGATACACAAAACCGTATTGGAAAACGCCTTGTACAATAGAACGTCATCAAACGAAATATGATTTTGACATTGCAGATGACAGACATACAAATTTTTTTATACGGTGAACATGGGCAAACTCATTATTTTTAAATTAACGTTTTAATGAAAAATTATGACGAACACGGTTACCATCGGTGGCTGTCAAAATTTTACATGTTCTCTTTTTGATGTGATTCAATGAAAAAAATCCAGAAGCAAGCGTAGACAATAGCTTCAAACACATAGAAAAATAAATAAAGCGAAGCTAAATAAAATGTTGGTATCAGATTCACAGCAAGTTATCGATGTTTTAGAGTATTGTTACGTGTAATGGCTATCTTATTGGGATCACATTTCTTGTTGTTGCTAATGCTGTCATTGTTTTTCCGCTACCTTTTTTTTACTTCTTAATATTCTTTTACTTTTCATCATGATCATCATTGTTATCATCATATAATATCAGTAGTTACATTAGTGGTGGGTAGTGGTTGTAATAATAGTACTAGTGCTAGCAGCAGTATTAGTAATAGTAGTAGTATCTATGGTAGTAGTTAGAGCAGCAGTAATATTTCAGATAAATGACTTTCTTCTTTTCGTGGTTCCTCCTCTTCCTCTTCTTCTTCTTCTTCTTCTTCTTCTTCTTTCTTCTTCTTCTTCTTCTTCTTATTATTATTATTATTATTATTGTTGTTTGTTATTATTATTAATATCATTATTAATGATGTTGTTACTTTTAATATTATTATTGCTGTTGTTATTACTACTATTAGTAGTAGTAGTATTTGTTATTATTATTATTATTATTATTATTATTATTTTCAGACTGGTCACTAAACAACAGGATGAAAAATCGCTGGTCAAGTACGATGAACTGGACGAGGTGTACTCGGAGGAGGAGACGCCTAAGAAGGTCAAAGTTCAAATCCCGTGCTCGTGCTGCAAGTGCAACACCGCCAAACGTTACCAGATCGCGCTGCTTAGCGGCGTCGGGTTTCTGCTCTCTTTTGGAATCAGGTGCAACATGGGGGTAGCCATCTTGAAAATGACCAAAAACGAGAGTTTGACTGTCGATTTAAATGGAGACGGAATTATTAGCAGTAATGATTCTGTGACGGTAAGTTTTATTTTCCCAGTAATGTTCATTGTTGGAAGATTCAAGCACGCATGTTGTACAGAAAGACTGACAGTCATAAAAGTAGATAATGTTGTGTTGTAGATTTAGGAATTTAAGAATAAACATTATGAGAGAAATCTATCTGTTTGCTAGCTCTCTGTTTGTCCGTCTATCTATTCATCTGTTTCTCTGTCTGTCTGTATGTATGTCTATCTACCTATATGTATCTATCTCTCTCTGTCTATATATATATATATATATATGTACCTACCTATCTACCTGTCTACCTACCTACTACAAATCTACCTATCTGTCTATCCATTTATCTATCTGTCTACTTACCTAACTTAGAAGTCTCGCAGTGTAATTTAATAATGTCAAACCCAGTGCTTTAGTTTTTACGTTTTACGTTTTTTTTAAATTATTTATTTATTTATTTATAATATTAATAATAACATTCATTTATTTATTTATTTTTAATATTGGTAGTAGTAGTAATAATAGTAATATTATTATTATTATTTTAATTTTTTTTTTTTAATTTTCGATTTTTTTTTTTTTTTTTTAAATTTTCAGGAACCAGAGTTCAGTTGGACTCCTGAAACTGTCGGAGTCGTTGACAGCTCGTTTTTCTGGGGATACATCATCACTCAAATTCCTGGGGGATTTCTGGCATCGAAAGTACCGGCTAACAGGTAAAAATATCAGAAAAAATTCGGTGATTCATCTTCATGAACGTTCGGAAAATTCATATTTTTTTTCTGAAATAGTGGTAGTGATCGTCGTAGTATTAGCAGTAGTAGTTGCAGCAGTAGTTCTGGTAATAGCATTAGCAGTATTAATTTTTTAGAAAAGGCTTTGGGAATAGTTTGCAGCAAGTACTTAAGATCGTTACATATTGATAACATGGTAATGATGAAGAGAATGACAGAGACAAAGAGATAGACAGGGTTAGCAGAAGAAATATAGAGTAATGGTAGTAATAGTAATAGTAGTAGTAGTAGTAGTAGTAGTAGTAGTAGTAGTAGTAGTAGTAGTAGTAGTAGTAGTAGTAGTAGTAGTAAGAGTAGTAGTAGTAGTAGTAGTAGTAGTAATTATTGTGACAGTAGTGGTAAAGGTGGTATTGATGGTTATGAAGGAAGCACTATTTCAGAGGTATCAACAAAAACATTACAATACTAATAATTCTAGTGGTAGCGATAGTAATGGCGACAATACTGATAATAGCACATATATAAATATATATATATATATATATATATATATATATATATATTTTTCATGTATTGTTTTCTTTCAGATTATTTGGTCTAGCAATAGGAACTTCCGCATTTCTCAACTTGTTTCTGCCCGGAGCAGCACAAGTCCACTACGGTCTCGTTATTTCTGTTCGTATTCTCCAGGGTCTGGTCGAGGTTAGTTAAATATCATTGGCTGACAAATATAGCACAAGTGCGCTGTTATGACGTAGCCACAGTGGCGTGACATATTTTGTTTATGAACATTTGTGTCATAACTACGGGATGCAAACATCAACATCAACGATTGTGGAACATCGAATATTTATATCTAACCAAAATAATAAATATCGAGAAATTTATATGGTTGTAGCAGAGTTATTAGTAATTTAGTAATTTGTTTTGCAGGGCGTTACGTATCCTGCTTGTCACGGGATATGGAGGCATTGGGCCCCACCTCTTGAAAGATCTATGTTAGCTACTATATCATTTTGTGGTAAGTTTTACTAGCTAACTAACTAACTAACTAACTAAATAAATAAATAAATAAATAAATAAATAAAAAAAAAATTATATTTTGATTGTTTTTTTCTTTTTTGCAATTATATAGTTATCAAAAAACGTTTTAATGAAACGTTCTAATTTGAAATATTTAAATAACTTTTACAATATATTCCATAAAAATTCATCATTTATTATTATTATTATTATTTTTAATAACGTTGTATTTCATTTTCGGTGATTTTTTTTTTCTTCCTTTCTTTCCTTTTTAAGTAAATTATTTTTCGATTTTAATGTTTTAACAATTACTCTCACGAAGTACTATAAATGTTGTTTCGCGCAATTTCCAATTTGACTTTTTTTCGTCCGGTGGAAAGTACGGAACGAAAACGAAATGAACCGTCACTGTAGCGTTAATTCCTCTCCATCATGACGCACCATCAAAACACAAATTCTCTTAGATAATAGGTTTCAGGAGTCGTTGCTAATGGAGACCGTCGCTTCCTGTCTATTATGACGTGTGAAGACTTCTTGGCCTACCATTCCCCCTTTAGCGAACTTAATTCTAACTGACATCGAGGTCACGCGAATTTTGGTGGCCGAATGGTTGTTTTTAAGCCATTGTTTTCAATCAGTTTTGAAAGGCCTCACTTGAAACAGTTGTTAAGCAAATCCCTGGCTTCTTTAAGGAATCGTTTTAGCGACAAAATATCAAATATTTTCTTAAATAATCCAAAGCAAGAAATAATGTTTGTATGGTTTATGGCTTAACGATTCTTTCACAAATGGAGTTAAGACATTTTGACAGCATGAATTACATGCAGTTATAATAGTTGTAACACGCTTAGTAAGAAGCACTATTCTTCTGTTGTAAATGATTATTTCTGTAAAGAAAAACATAATATGACATCAAAGTTAACAGTTTGCTTTTCCTTTAATAATGTAACTGTTAAGTGCATAAAAGTCATATCAGACAAATTTTAATATCAGAATTTTACTTGCGAAACGGGATCAAAATACCTTTGGGGAAAAAAAAAAAAAAAAAAAAACAAGATATGTCAGATGAGATTAAATACACATCATTTTTCTTTGAAATCGATATCAATTTTTACAATATATATTATTCATTTATGGATTTCTGTTTCAAATAAATCTTTTATTTTCTATGTGAATTAAGCAGCGGAAACCACAAGAGGTCTGACTATATTTATCATGAATTAATAGACGAATAAATAAATATTCCTTTGAGACAACTGGAGTGGTTGTATTACTAACTGGTTTGATTGTCTAGCAAATGCTTCTATGATACATTTATAATTTGAGAGGGGAAAGCTACTGTCGCCAGTCTATTTTTATTTTTAAAAGTTAGCAACAAGAAACTTTTATATGCACCTTCTCACAGGTAGGATAGAACACACTGTAGTGTTTGATAAACCAGTTGTGGTTTAGAATGATAAATGTCGGTAGTTGCAGTCTGTGGTGGATTGATTACACGACCTATCACGACCTTCTCAATGTATTGTTAATGGCTTTATAAAGAAATGTTTAAATCTGTCAATTATACAACAGGAATAATTCATGGAGGTATCACCACATGGAAAATATTGCTATCGCGAGTTATGATTTTTTTTTTTTTTTAAATAATAATAATAATAATAATATATATATTTAAATAATGGCAAAGAAATTCCAAAGTTAGAACCAAAGGTAAATATATTACTATTGTATATTTCTTCAAACTAATTTTTTATTTTTATTTTTATTTCTGAAAGACGTCAAACGAAAACCCCACACACACTGAAATATACGGTAATCAAAAGTCGTTAGGGGAATGCTATATCCGGTTGAGTGACTCAAAATATCGAAACCTCTTAATAAGATCGATCTAGATGATCCACCAGATTATTGTCTTAAACTGGGGTATTTTATCAACGTAATTAAAACCCTTCCGACCTCATAAAAACAAGCCTCGCTCTAAACATTATTAAACATGGCTTTGAAAAGCCGCCATTTTTTTTTTTTTTTTTCATTCACACATTGAGCACTTCTTCCTGTCGCAAACGAGGCAGCGCGCGCTTGCATCGTGCGTTCTACACGACTACTGTTGATCTCTTTCAGGTTCCTACGCCGGCGCCGTGCTGGGAATGCCGCTGTCGGGGATCCTCACAGACTTTCTGGGCTGGCAGTCCGGCTTCTACGTGTTTGGTAAGACATCGCTCACTTCCGACTGCGTGACGCGCTCAATACTAGCGCGCTCGTCGCCAGCTTTCTGATTAAAACCGCGATCAAAACTGGTCGCCTGTCGTCTTTTGTTGTTAGCTCGAGTAGTTCTCTTTTTTTTTTTTTTTGGCCAGGCGTCGTCCCACGAGAATCCGAGCGCTGGACGTCGCTTTGACACTTCTAGTAATGTTAATTTAGTGTCTTGATGACTGACACGTTAGAGAAACAGGCTTTGTCGTTGTTGTGGTAATAGTTGTAGTAGTAGTAGTAGTAGTGTGTTGTTTGTTTGTTTTTTAAGGTTGGTCATAGATTCTTACTCGAGTCAGTTTTTTTTTTTTTAAATGATAATAATAATAATAATGATAATAACAATAATAATAATAATGACGACGATGATGATGGTAATGATGATGATGATGATGATGATAATAACAGCGGCAGCAGCAACAATAATAACAGCAATAATAATAATAAAGCATAATTTTTGTTTTAGTTATCTACTATCCACTGTAAAGAATGCATTTCTAATTCTAAAACAAAAAAAAGATATATATACCCTGATGTCATTACAACTTTTTAAATAGCATCGCATTTATCAATTAAAATACTTCTCATCACCATCACCGTCACCATCATCATCATCATTATAATAACCACCATCATCATCATAATCATTATCACTATCACGATCGTCGCCATTATCTACAACATCATCATCGCCGTCGTCTTCGTTGTTGCCGTCAGTGTCGCCGTTACATCCATTATTCGGAATTAGTGTTCCAAAAGAAGGTTTTAATTCCGCGCCATGTGCGACAAAGAAAACGCTAATACCGTGATTAAGGTGTTCTGTCAGGCTGCGACCGCGGCGTTATTCCAGCTTTTGTGGTTCTCTGACAGGATTCCGATAAGTGAGCCGGACCGCATTTCCTTTCAGCATTGGTCATTGTTTGTCCGTCAGTTCAAGCGATGTCGTGTGTGAACACAAACACAAAGAGCGCGATTAAGAACGCTTCGTTTGGTCATCAAAGATTAATGAATTCTGTTAAACTGTAGGAGTTTTTTTTATTTATTTATTTATTTATTTATTTATTTAAATGTTTTATATCTTTTAATGCTGACTGTGTCGCAAATTGCAGAAGTTGTCGCACGTTATAAAAATATTATTTCAGTGCACATAGAGTAAACTTGATGACATATTCTAAACTATTCCGCATATATAGAGTAAACCCGGTGACATATTCTAAACTATACCGTATATATAGAGTAAATTTGATGACATATTCTAAACTATTCCGTATATATAGAGTAAACCCGGTGACATATTCTAAACTATTCCGTATATATAGAGTCAACTTGATGACATATTCTAAACTATTCCGTATATATAGAGTACACTTAATGACATATTCTAAACTATACCGTATATATAGAGTAAACTTGATGACATATTCCTAACTATACCGTATATTCTAAATTATTTTGGTATATATTCTAATCTAAACGAAATGTGAAGAGTAATTCATGTCACATTTTGGACGAAATGGAATATTCTAAACAAAAATTTCCGTTCTGAACTGAACTATGTGGAACACTTTACACCTTATTCTAAATTCTACTACATTCTAACGTTTCAATTTTGTCTGCACTGTAGATATTTGTTCTGTTATCGTAAGAAATTTCGTTATTTTCTACGCAGTTTCACATATTCTGAATTGTACGTCATTTTATCTATCTATATTATTATTATTATTACTACTACTACTACTACTACTACAATTATTATTATTATTATTATATTGTACGGCTATAATTTGTCATATATGACATTTATAATGCATTGTGTATTTATTAACCTTTCAGAATATGTCGTAAAGTTAAGATTATAATGTACAAGGTATAAAATGACTTACAATTAAAAATTCGTAAAACCGCAGAAAATGTTTAAATTCATTTGTTCACTGAAACATCATCATATAGTCTGGAAAATCTTTTAGCTTAAGATAATGTACATGCAGTTTAGAATAATGTATTGTTATGAAGTTTAGAATGTGTCACGTAGTTCAGAATACACACCCTAATACACACCCCGTGGAATACAATTAGTAACGCTGAGTATAAATTAGAATATTATAATTAAAACTTTCTCATATTTCATGGAGTTTAGAATGTTTGTGTGTGTGTGTGTGTGTGTGTGTGTGTGTGTGTGTGTGTGTTCATTCGTAATACTGCGCTCATAATTCTTTTAATACGCATTTTCCTTTTTCTGTATTACATATTTAGTAAGCCTTTCCTGGCACAAATTGCAGTGGATTAGTTATTTTAATGTAATGGTTGAAGCGGATGCTACCTTTTTAGTATTACTCATTACACTTTTTTTCTATTTCTTTCTTTTTATTACTGTTGTTGTTGTTTTGTTTATTGCAATAATAATAATAATAATAATAAAAAATACACACTGTAAATTTGAACGTTTTTATCCATCTTTAAAAGGGTAGAGAAACAATGATTTAAGAACAACTTGACATAACTAGATTATTCTTCATCTTATTTTATCTAAATTCTTTTATTTTTATTAATATGACGTTTACATAATACTCTATTATCAATATAGCTAAAATAACAAAATATTACATAATTTATTTATGAAACTGTTTCCCAGACATTATGGATTTTTATCATTATTATATCGCAACATATTAACCTATCATTTATATAAATGTTTTGCAAAATATATAATTTTTATAGCCATTGTGAATATATTAAAAAAAATTCTTGACAACGCATAAGTTTATGTATATATATATGTATTATCAAGTCAGTATATAATTATATGTAAAAACCATTAGGAAGTCGTTGTATGGATTTATTTATATAACAATCACAAAAACTCTGTGCATAACGTCTTTGCTGAAGTACTGGTTTTAAAGTAATTGAAAATCAGCCACAAAAAAGAATTATATTAGACACAGCCATTAACTTCAATTCTGCTTCTGAATGTGCAAATTGAAACTGTCATTCTTAATGTACGTGTGACAGCAAATTTATACCAAAAAAAAAAATAATAACGATGGGAAAGCTGACTTTTATTTAAGATATTTTAAGATCTATTTTTTTTAAACGGTTAAGATAGAGAAATCGTATGGGAAAAGTTTAAAATATGTGTGTATATATATATATATATAAGAACCCTCTTTAAAGAAAATGTGTGTGTGTGTATATATATATATTTTTTTAAAGAGGGTTCTTTTAAAATAAACTGGTAAATAAGCGTACTCGTATGACTAGATGAATTCAAATACCGATGGCTTTAAAAGTCTAGCTGATTCTGCCAGGGTGCGATCTCGAAAATTTTGCTAGTGTAATTTATATATCATAATAAGAACAACAAAAGCACAATAGTAATAATAATAACAACAACAACAGTCACAACAACATCAATAACAATAATATATAAACAAACATATTAAGATGAAGAAGAAGGAACTAACGAGAGTGAGAGAGAGATAGAGAAAGAGAGAGAGAGAGAGACAGAGAGAGAGAGAGAGAGAGAGAGAGAGAGAGAGAGAGAGAGAGAGAGAGAGAGAGAGAGAGAGAGAGAGAGAGAGAGAGAGAGAGAGAGAGAGAGAGAGAGAGAGAGAGAGAGAGAGAGAGAGAGAGAGAGAGAGAGAGAGAGAGAGAGAGAGAGAGAGAGAGAGAGAGAGAGAGAGAGAGATTTTTTTTAAATATAATTTCATACACAAGTTACTCTAATAGGATCTTAACCAAACAGTAAAGACGATGATGTATTGAAGGGCGTCTTTGAACAGACATTGACTCTTTTCTTTCAGGTTGTCTTGGAATCATCTGGTCAATAATCTGGTGGTTCTTCTCGCACGAACGTCCCGGGACCCACCCGTCTATAAGTGATGAAGAAAAATATACATCGAAACATCTATAGGAGAAAATACTTCGCTCACAGACAAGGTAAAACTGCAGGTTAAATGTGTGTCAACTTTGAAAAACATGACAGAATGTTTTCTTTTATATAATCACATACATAAGTCGCTCTAATAGGATCTTAGCCACAAAATAAATATGCTAATGCATTCGTTGTAAGTGACTAAACAGATGCATGTAAGTTTTAAAAATTGTCATTAAGATATCTAAGATATGCTTTATTCATAATAACTGCCTCAGTCAGGAAACCCATTGACCCTTGTCCAAGGCAGTATGATTTTTTTGTATGCATCTTCGGACAACCTATAGCATACTGTGTACTAAAGTGGAAGAAGGTATCTGGTCGGAATAACAGACTAGTCCAGTCAGCTAACTGGCTATGCTTAATCAGCTAAGATATTATTATTTAGGCCGGCGATACAGTCGCTGATTTTGTAAACGTTCTTATTCCATGAACTGGTCATATTAGCCCTAGTCTAGTATTAGATGGGTTTTTTTTTCTGCCGATAATACTGAGAGAAAAAACAAGGACATATATTTAATAAAAAAATATAAAAAATTTGGGAGGTTTTTTGAGATCGATAGAAATATCAGTTCCATTTAATGGAGAAAAAAAATTGTATAAGATGCTAAGATAATCGTACATTTAAAATATTTTCAGTTCTATCGTTTAAGTAAAATATTTCTTCTGTCTTTTCACACAGAAAACGTCTAATACTAAAATTTGTAAAATTGTAGACAAACAAGCAATCGTTCATTCATTACTTGCTGCAGACGACACTCTCTGGTTATTATCGTACTTTAAAACCTTGTGTCGTTACACCTGATTATTAAAGTAATTCATTAACAGTGCTTTCTCAAATTTCACATTATCAAACTACGTACAAGATACATATGAAATCGCTGTAAGCTAATTTAACGGCAGAACACTAAAATAGGAAGACTTTTTAACAGATAAGGCCGTTTAATTGTCTTCAAATTACAGAAATAATATCAAGTAAAATGTATTTATTTCACCCTGGAAATACTCTTTTAAGAAAATAAAGATGAATTTGTATACAAAGTATTTTTATTTAATAAAGCGTCATAAACTGAGATATAAGAATAAAATGTTGAATTTACATTTTGTTTACGAGTAACTTCGTTCGGCTATCTATCTATCTATATATATATATTTATACACACACATGTACCTAAGTACATGACTTTAAAGATAAAAGGCTTCTTTAATGCGGTTTATAAGTTTAAATTAATAGTACTTAAAAACTAAGTCTAATTAATTTGTTTATGGAACAGAACTTCTGCGAACTGAAGGAGACAGACCGTCTTAAACAGTTAAACGCAGAAAACTTGCAGAACAATTACCCGTACTCGTACAACCATTTACTAAGTATAATATACTTGAATTCTTTGTTTTTTTAAAAATCTTTCTTTGTGACTTTCTTGTTTTCAGAATAATAAGGTTCCATGGTTACGCTTTTTCACCTCCATGCCAGTATACGCCATCATGGTGGCCAATTTCTGTCGAAGCTGGACTTTCTATCTTCTTATCATTAGTCAGCCAACGTACTTCCTCAAAGTGTTTGGCTTTGAAGTCTCAAAGGTGAGTACAGCTCTCAGCAAACTCATGCACGCGCACACCCGCACACACGCATGTTCGGACATGTATAATTATTTATTTTCATAAATTGATCAGACTGAAATACACATTCAGATATAACAAAACATTTTTTTTTTTTTTTTTTTTTAAATGTTTAAGCAATACACAGTAATAGGAAACATTAACAGTATAAATCTACAAATGCATGTAGAACCACGCATCTATGTAATAATTATGCATTCTGGATATTGAGGAATTATGAGATGGTGCGTAATCATATGTTTAAAGAGAAACCAAATGATCGCTCTAGTCTATAATAAATTGAGACATTGTCTTGAGAATTTGAGAGACAAAAAAAAAAGAAGATGAATATGTCCATCCTTCCAGTGAATTCAGATACATGCAATAGTTTACTGTACAGCAGATACTCACGCACACACAAGAACACACAGAAGCATAAACAAAAACACACAGAAGCACACACAAGAACACACAGAAGCACACACAAGAACACACAGAAGTATACAAACCTCTTTTTTTTTTTTTTTAAATTAACACTAAATACAGTTTCAATTTTCTCTGTTTTCAGAGTGGAGTTCTTTCGGCTTTGCCTCATCTTGTGATGGCCATCATTGTACCCATCGGCGGACAACTCGCCGACTTCCTCCGTCGTCGAATTCTCACAACCACCGTCGTGCGAAAGATCTTTAATTGCGGAGGTAAAGAAACTCACAGCTCGCGAAGTAACGAGAACACCATTGTAAATGGAATAGCTAAGATATGATTTATCACAGATGATATTATTATTATTTCTTTCTAGGAAGTGAAAAATAGGTTTGTCTGAAGCTCTTCCTCCGTGGAAAGCAGAGTTAGCTAATTGTCATAACCCGCGGGTTGTTCTAAATAATCACAATGGTATTGGGAATTGTCAGAATATTCGCTGTTTTTCTTTATAACATCAAAAAAGAGAGAAAGAACAGAAATAGTAAAATAAATACCTCTACTACTGCCATTCTTACAACTATTACTCTACTCCTCCTCCTACTGCTACTCCTATTACAACAACAACTTCTACTATTACTAATACTACTACTGCTGAAAATAACAATAATAATAAATAGAAAGCGAGTATCTTGACAGTAATGATTTCTCTCACTTTTTTTTAAAACATTTACAGCTGATTATTTAATCTCTCTCCCTCCCTCCGTATCTCTCTCTCTCTCTCTCTCTCTCTCTCTCTCTCTCTCTCTCTCTCTCTCTCTCTCTCTCTCTCTCTCTCTCTCTCTCTCTCATTGTTTTATTTAATAATTACATCTTATTATTTAATCTCTCTCTCCCTCCCTCTTAGTCTCTCTCTGAGTGTCTCTTTATCTCTCTCTCTCTCTTCGCAAATGTGTTATTTTCTCATTCGCGCGCCGACTTTTTGCTGGAATATTTAAATTATTTATAGACTAAAACTTCCCCATGCCTTTCTTCTCTGTACAACAATAACTGTGGCTTTTGTTCTCCGTAACCAAGCAACAGTGATCTTATGACGTAATCACTCGACTGTACCTGACTCAGACGGTATGAGGCGTAAGAAGTGAAGAACGTCAGTGTAGACTTCCATTAAATAATTAAAATGAATAGCTCGCCGCTAACGGGCTGTTCTCACTGATAACGTCACGAATTGCGGACTAAACAGATAAAATTTTAAATCTATTAGATGATTCGAAATCCTCTTTCAATCTCGAACGGCTCAGGATAATACAGATGAAATCAAAGATATTAATTTCATCGAAACGTGGCTTCCGGAAGGTCTGGCTGCAGTAGGTTTCTCCGTGACGTCACGATCGTCTGCTAGCAATACTTCTGCTTTTTCGCATTCTCCGCGTTTGACTTGTAATATTGTAAAGTCAACATCTGACTCGCGCAAAACATGACTTCATAGTTGCCCATCTAATGATTTTTGCCTCCGGCTGAAGCTGATAGCGTTTTGTATACGACGGAGAAACGGCAGACGTCAATAAAATGTATTGTTATAATAAAGGTTCCATTTAAAATAGTCTGTTTGGTTAAAACAGTAGACAGAATGAATTTACGAATGGTTTATCTTAGATCAGGCGAACAAAGATGAAAATGAATTTAAAAAAAATATTTTTTCTTGGTCAGTCTTCTTAGGTGAAAAATGACTTTAATTTTGTGATCTCTCTCTCTCTCTCTCTCTCTCTCTCTCTCTCTCTCTCTCTCTCTCTCTCTCTCTCTCTCCACACACACACACACACACACACACACACACACACACACACACATTCCTTAACCAATAAAACACATTTCTGGATCTTTTAACAAGAAAATATTTATTCTAAATTCCTCCTTTGTGGTGAGGCCTTTGGGAACCGAATCCCTCGCAAGATTTTCCTTGGAAACTTTCTCTATAGCTCTGCATCAAAACTTATCGAAATTTCCATTCAGTGATCTTTATAGCATATGTCCAACTGAGTGGAATGATTATTGAAACTTTTACACGCGTCCTAACTCGAATACTTTGATTAAACTTTGATGAGATTCGCGGAATCGCCGCAGGATTTCGTCGCACGCTCCGTCCAGGAATGGCGGTGAATATTTGCCTTGTCTTATAGCTCTGTCGCTCTTTGCCGAGTGGCGTGTACTCTGCAGGCGATTCAGTGGAGGATGCGAATTCAGGATATTGGTAGCTGTATTAATTTGGCACAAGCTAATTAAATCTCTGTAAAATATTGAGTGAACACATGCCTGGAGACAGGCCGACGATTTACAGTGATCTGCGGTTTCTAATATCGTGAATATTTTTATAGGTTTTCACGTCACTGAAATTTGTTTTCTGTTCGTCCCATTTTGTTTCTAAATTTTACATTTTTATTTTTATAATTCTCTCTCTCTCTCTCTCTCTCTCTCTCTCTCTCTCTCTCTCCATCTTCCCCTCTACTCATCTCTTTTCGTTCTTTCTCGCTTCCCCTCTTTTACATTATTGTACATTCTTCACTGATTAACTGATATTTAATTAATATCACTAATTTCTTAGTCATTAATTACTTTGTGTTCTTATTAGTTCATTCTATTTTTAAAGAAGACAACCGACACCACAACCAAAAACAGCAATCCTCATCATGATAATGATCACCATCATCATCATAATCACCTCAGTCATCATGCTTCTTTTTTCATTCGTTCTCTTATTCTCTTTTCATTTCGTTAAATTCTTTTTCTTTTTTTAACTTCTGTGGGGGGGGGCTTTACTTTTTCTCTTTTTTTCTTTTCTTTTCTTTTCTTTCTTCTTCTTTTTTTTTTAATATTTTTAAAATTACCAATAATTTCAAAATCAAATCTAATATTAAATTGAAAAATTCAGAATACTGCCTAATGATTTAAGGGGTCTTACGAAATATTTCATAAAAGAAACTGTGTCAATTGATTCAAGTTTAAAAGCTTTTTAACTGGCCAGAGATTATTACCAAATTTAAATTTTCACAATCTTTAGTAAGAGATAGTATACGTAAATCCCTTTAACACAGAACAAAAATTCAAAATATTAATTTAACACATTTTTAAAAAATGTTTATAAATTTTGTTATTGTTGTTATTTTCATTACTATTATTTTTTTTATGGACATACTGAAATAAGTGAAATTTAGTAAACAGAGCTTCAGTGTGTAAAGGTCAAGCCAACAGATAGATGATAATGATGTTGATGATTATGATGATGATGACAATAATGATTACAACTTCAGCATCAGTACCAACACCACTAACAATACACCCAATGAAACAAAAAAAATCATTTAAAACAATATCACTGCTGTTGTTTTTTCCTTTTCGTCACTTACACTATTCTTTCCTCATTCTTGTTCATCATCATCATCACAACCAAGTCATCATCATCATAATCACATCTTCATTGCCATCGCCATCATCACTATCAGTACCATCATCACTGCAACAACATCTTCAAACCACCACGACCAACGTCACCATTATTTTCATTCTTCATCTTATTTATTATTACTTGTATTATCATCACGATGATCGTAGGATTATTGTTTCATCATCAACATCATTATCAAACTGGTTCGTTTCAGGGTTTGGAATGGAAGCCGTGTTCCTGCTGGGCGTTGGCTTCACCCGGGACACTGCCACGTCAATCGTTTGTCTCACTCTGGCTGTTGGATTCAGTGGGTTTGCCATATCAGGTAAGACACGAATTTCACCAGTGCAAAATTTCATTACAAAAAAAAAAGAAAAAAAAAAGACATACACAGCTACGTAAAACATCAGACAGTTAAATAAAACAATACACAGTTAACATATATTATCTAAACAAGCCCGTAATGATAATCACAATTATTAATGCAATGTATGTCTAGGATGGAGATCGTGGAAATTCAGCATTTGTGATAACGATACTGAATTTGAAGGCTAAACAAACAAAACAAAACCACAACATTTAATTATTTATTTATTTATTTATTTATTTATTTATTTATTATTATTATTATTATTATTATTATTATTATTATTATTATTTTGAAAAGTTTCTAGACAGTACTCTTGACGAGATTCGATCGCGTTCTTTTGAGAATGACAGATGTATTCTGAACCAGTATAACGGATACGTGTGTAAAAACTCCTCTATACATTTTTCTGTATCGGATGCGTCACTTTACATTCAGATATTAAATAATACGATAAAAACAACTAATCGTTTTTATAGCATTCATCTGTGTCTTCTGTCTGGTTCTTAATGACACTATACTTCCGCCAGACATGTTACCGTTATAGAATTAATTCCGATCCATTCCACTACATTTCAAGTCTGTAGTTCACACGAAGAACAGAAAAGAACTGTATTTCTGTCATATCTGCAGACGTTGACAGATTGGAGTAGTTTATAAAATGTGGATTAACAACCGTAGTTTAATACGTACACACGAGATAGACTGTGGTGATTGGATTATTATTGTTATTATTACTGCTGTTGTTGCTGTTGTTGTAGTTGTTGTTGTTGTTCACCTTCTTTTTCTTCTTGTTATTATTATTTATATGTCCATCTACTTATTTATTTATTTACTTATTTTTATTTATTTAATTTTTAATTTTTTTATTATTATTTATTGATTGATTGATTGATTATTATTATTATTATTATTTTTTTGTCAAGTAAAGTCTTTAGGATTAGGATTACTTTATTTCTCTGTATCGTTCTTCTGTCTTATTTTCTCTCTCTCTCTCTCTCTCTCTCTCTCTCTCTCTCTCTCTCTCTCTCTCTCTCTCTCTCTCTCTCTCTCTCTCTCTCTCTCTCTCTCTCTCTCTCTCTCTCTCTCTTTTCCTGTCCTTCTTCCTCTCTTTCTCCATTTCCTCTCTTACTTTATATATTATGAAGCACCAGTTAGAGAACAACTTTTTTTCAATAATAATGAAGTTTTTACTTTTTGTACTACGTATTTTGTAATATCCTCTTCAAATATGCAACAACAATATGCTTTTGAAAACACGTTTCCACTGACTGCTGAACATAATTAACTTACAGCGAGGGGGTTTTAAGAATCTTCAGAAATAAATTAAAATCGGATAACATCATGCTGAAACCTTATTTTTATATCTGGAAGTTAAATTACCTATCTCCATTTTCATTTAACATATTGATTTTCATATTATTAATTTATTTTTTTTAAACTAATAGTCTTCATTTTTGCAATATCCGGATTTCGTTTTTCGTTTTCGTTTTTTAACTAGAAAAAAAATCCATTCATTTCTGTCGTTATATAATTTCATATATTTTTTTTTTTACGTTTTTTAAAATTTGTGTCTTATTTATTTATTCATTTATTTTAACAAATATATTTATAAAGCTTTTGTGAACCAAAGCTTACAAAATCCATCAAAGAAAAAATTATTTTTGAATGTTTTAAATGAATTTAAAAAGTCCCAAGTAAAGTTATGAATACAGATTATTATTATTATTATTATTATTATTATTATTATTATTATTATTATTATTATTATTATTATCATAATCATCATCATCATCATCATCATCATCATCATCATCATCATCATTATTATTGCTGTTATTATTAACCTTCTTCACATTACGGATTATACATCTTTCTTTTTGTCTGTTTTATATCAGAGTGTACATACACAAGTTTAAAAAAAAAAGACGATTTCACACGACAATTCAAACCAAAACCGTGCCGTGTTCAACCCTATAATCTTTCAAAATTCCTCGACAAACAGAGAAAAAGATTACAAACACGTTACAAATAAAATCGGCTCAAATTTTAATCTCTTCCTGCTTCCGTGGTGCCTTAATGATGTTTGCGGTTCTTAGACTCTTCCTCTTTGCCCCCCAGGCCTTTGCCAGAACTTAGAGAAGATTCTATAGCGTCTGTTAATAAAGTTCTTTTGAGAAAAATCGCACTCGGATAAGCCCTAATAAACAGAATTAAATGGATTTAATTCAGATTAAATCGGGATCTGGTCTTGCAGAATCGTATCACGTGAGTTATTTCAAAGATAAATTAATCAGGCAATTGAGATGTGTTACATGTATATTAACGAAAAGTGATTTCCGTTCTGGCAAATATTTGTAACCATTAAATTAGATTAAGATATATATATTAATGAAGAATTATTTCTGCTGTCGGAAATATTTGTAACCATTAAAAAATTGTAATAATTTCCCATAACAGTGAAGGTATTTTTATAGTTTATCCTTATAAATTTAAGGTAATCACTCGCAGGCTGCTATTTAAGTTAATATATTTAGTACTATATATATATATATATATACATATGTATACATACATATACACACACACACACACACACATACTCACACACACACACACAGTTATTCTCCTTAACAAAGTACATTTTTACCCTTGGACACGAACGTAATAACCTAGCAGAGAACTTTTATATAAATAAGCAAAATTATTTTAATTAGTGCTGAAAAGAACACGGAACATACAATGTTTGACTTATTTCGTGCAGTGAACAGATGTTCTTCTTTTTTCTTCTTTTTTTCCTTGTTAAGTCTACACCAGTAATTAAAGGCACAATGCAGACCACACATATTCATCCGCACCAGTAATTAAAGGCACAATACAGACCACCACGTATTCATCCGCGTAAAAATACAGTTCAAATCGATGAATTTGTACCCAGAGTCCAAAGACGTAAGAAGAAGCAAGAAAAAAAAGAAAAGATTAAATAATAAGACTTTCTTAAATTAACCCAGGATTGCAGAAACCTGCAGATGACAGCCCAGACGACAAAAGACGGTTCAGCTGATCTGTGGCGGAGATGTCTTGTGTCAGCGTTCACTTTGTGTTCTTTTTAGCAGCTCCTTGATTAAGGTTCAGAAATAACATTTCTCACAGGACCGCAATCACATCCAATGGGAACGCGCGTTGTAAACAGATGTCACGTGAACCACTGAGAAAATGCGTTGCTGGCAGGTTTGAAATTGAGAAAAGAAAGCGAAAGAAACTATAATGAAGGTCGAAAACTGAAGGGAAAAGCTGTAAAGAAACAGAGAAGAAGAATAATTGAAAGGAAATTTAAGGGTGAAATGCTGCGAAAGTAGTAAGGAAAGTTAGAAGGATATGAGAATCAAAGAAAAAAAAAAGAAAAAGAAAAAAAGAATAACTGGAAAAGATTTGAATATAAATTATTTATACTTCTTCTTTTCCTTTCCTTATTTATCTATTTTCGCTGAATTATTAAAATGTATTGTTAGTGTCAAATGTCTCTGCTTCTACGATGAAAGTGAGTATGTACATAGGTGTGTCTGTGTGTGTGTGTGTGTGTGTGTGTGTGTGAGAGAGAGAGAGAGAGAGAGAGAGAGAGAGAGAGAGAGAGAGAGAGAGAGAGAGAGAGAGAAAGAGAGAGAGAGAGAGAACTTCAATAACGTTTTTTAAACAGATTCCATATATTTCACATCATGTAAGGCTTTAACAGTACTTTTGTTACTGGTTTGGAAAATCTTAGGAAAAGATCAGTGAGTAACACAAGCGTTTCTAAAATCTGTTTGAATCAGCACTGGGCACTCGTTTTAGAACGTTCGCCTTGAACTCGAGCCTTAAAGACAACCTGTTACACTTACTGGCGAACGTAAAGAGGTGGAACATTGATTTGGCTGTAATGAAATTTATAGCAGATGTAGAATTGTGTTTGATTTGTGTTTGTGGTTGTCGTATGGAAGACATGATGAATAATGGGAGGAGGACAGTCATGTTGATAATTCAAATATAAGATCATCATTTTATAATTTAACTGGTGTACACAATTATGTCGGGGGAGGAGAGAGAGAGAGAGAGAGAGAGAGAGAGAGAGAGAGAGAGAGAGAGAGAGAGAGAGAGAGAGAGAGAGAGAGAGAGAGAGATTATATAATATTGTTCATTCGCGAATTTTCATTTTTATATATATACATGTATATGTATGTATGTGTGTATATGTGTGTGCGTGCGTGTGTGTGGGTGTGGGTGTATAACACATATGGACTGTGTATTTGTGTGTACGTGTTTGTGGCTGTGCTCGCGTACGTATCGTGTTAAAAACCAGCCGCATCAGGAACTATATAACGATACAATAATTTTCTATCGGTGTTGCCAAAGCCTTCTGGGCCAAACAGTCTTCGTTCCGTTAGCAAGCTAGGCCGACAGATTCCGAGTTTGCCCACTGGTAAAATCAATAGTGAGAGTCAATAGTTAGAACATGAGCCCGACACGAAGTAAACAAAAAAAGAAACCGGACCTGTCATTTTCTGACACTCGATTCGACTGGCGACAATTAAATACGTTACAACGTTCCGTTCAGAGTCACAAGCGAGGTTGACCCGCGCTTAGGGCGAGCGCTCGTTGGAACGCCGGCCGCGGAACGAAATAATGGACTCTGTAGTGGCAATAGACTGGGTCTAATAAAAAGGTTACGCACGTATTGATTTTTTTTAATTATTTTTTTTTTATTTTTTTTTTTTTTATTATTATTTTTATATATATATTCGTTAATTTTTTCTTTCATTTATTTATTTATTTTTATTTTATTTTTCTCGTTAATTTTTTTTTTTTTTTTTTAACTTCTTTTTCCCCCCGTCATTATCAAACTGAACGCTTGATTCTTGCTTGCACTAAAGTGAAAAATAATGAGGCTAACAGCTTTCCGAACACAAAACAAATGTAAATGTTAACAGAGAATTCTGCGTGGTATTTGCCAAGCGCCAATCAATTCTCCATACAAATAATAACTCACTTCGCCCATGTCATGTGGTTTCGCTTTATTAATATATCAAGTAATATTAGGACGAATTTTTATATTCCTTATCCATCCTCTTCTTTTTTTTTTTTTTTTTTTTTTTTTTTTTTCTACTTGTATTTGCTAAAAGAGTTTCTTTATTATTTTTCATATTAGTTTTAGGTTCGGGGATAACATCGCAAAGTACGTGCTTTTAAGCCATTAGCCGTGTCAGTAATTAATTACATTAGCATATAATAACTTAGTGTGCTTGCTCTAAGCTAGCGAAGGGAAAGTTCATGGACCGGAGTATAATGTTTTTAAGTGTAACTGAATTACCGAGACTTCGTGGACTGAACTTAAAAAATGTCAGTCGTGGTGGATCTGAATCTGGTAAGGTACGTGCATTGTGTCTTCATGTCGACACAAAAGTCGAGAATTTGAAAGCAGCAGGTTCATCACTTCACACATGAAAGTTGTATATTTTTTTTAAAAAGTAATCAACGTGTGTTCCTAGTTTAGTATTTTTGACTTCTTAGATAGTTTAATTTTTACGATGTTTTAATTATTTTAAATAAAAATCTGGGGTTCATTTTTAACTTTGCTATTCTTGGTTAATGTTTTTTTTTTTTAATATTGAAATTCTTGATAAAAGCGGTTAATTTTTAGTCTTCAGGTTTATTAGTTATACTTAGTTTACGATTTTATCTTGTCAGTCATCAGTTTTTCATTTTCAAAAATATCCTTTTGACTTCACTCTGAAAGCTTGGATTTAACTTGTAACTTCGGTAATATTCATTTCTTCATGATTTTAACTTGATAACCTCAGCTTTGACAAAGATAAAATCATTGTCTTTTTCTTTTATTTTCAGCATATTAAAATAGTTTTTATCGATATTTCAGCGATTAGGAAACATGATGTTTTTATCAAAACGTATTCAACCGTTTTTTTCCAAGCTTAATCTTTAGCGTTCGGAAAAGCATTAAACGTCTTTAAAAATGTGAAACCGGTTTTTCCTCTATCGAAGTCAAATTTTTTTATTAGCGGAATTTGGTTACCTGGTGACAAACGTCAAAGAAACCAAAAAAACTTCTATTTTATTATTTTTATTTTATTAAATTATTTAATTTCGTTGTTTTTAACATTCATTATTTTCTCTAATTTTTTATTTATTTATTTATTTATTTATTCAGAAACTAATTATTGTAACCAGATACAACGATGAAGGTATCCAAAAAACTGTGTGGTGATATTAAGTGTATTGTATTCGATGTCTGTAAGGATTTATTTCACACTTGATATGTCAATGGAACAAAAAGAAATATTTTTACTAGCGTAAATTAAGAAATGTTCTTCAACAAGAGCTACTACAATGATTTGCTTTCCTTCTTTTTCGTCATATTCTTCTTCTTCTTCTTCTTCTTCTTCTTCTTCTTATTATTATTATTATTATTATTATTATTATAAATGTTATTATTAATTTTATTATTATTATTATTATTATTATATTAATTATTATTATTATTATTATTTTAAAATAGTTAAATTAAATCATTTGTTCTTTTTTCTTCTTCATTTTTTAATTTCCCAATTTATTCTCTATTGTTGCTATTTAATCAGTCTAAGGACACACTGAAGAGCTAACGAGGTGATCAAAAATAAAATATGCATGAAACATGTAATTAAACAGAGGGCAAAAAACTAATTAATTTCGAGATTTATTCTCTACTCATTGAAACTCAGTTAATTATTGAACGCTTTCTTTGTGAGCCATAAAACCGGACTTTACAGTTGCATTTATCTCGTTTCAATTCGTCTTGTTTTGACGACGGCTTCGTTTGTCCAAATAAGACGATAAAAACTGTATCCCTTGTTTATGCGTCGCAATGTTTTAATTGTGCCTGCTCAAGCTTGCAGTCCCAGTCAATTTGAGCTCAGCCAACAGGCCATTGAAAACGTATTTTATCTCTGGTCGCCATGCAATCGTTCTCAATTCAACCGCGCAAAATCTCATCAGCTGAAAGCGTTTGAGGTTTCAACCATGATGAAGAGATACAGCTTCCGCCGCGACTGATGCTGCGTTCGCAGTTACCTCCCTTGCCGCACGTTATTAAACTGGCGCGCTTTTTCCAATTTCGGACCTTTTGTTGTCTGCCATTTGGCTTGCTTCCGACGATCACCGAGGCAGAAAGTTGATGTGCCAAGATTGCGGATAATGGCCAGGCAATTCAGTTCCATTTGTCACATTATGGAGAACCGATCTTGGCTGTTTGGACAGAGAGGGAAATTAGATACATGTTAACATGTTAACAGACTAACTTGGGGGTAATAAAACCGAGCTCTGGAACACGAGGTGACATCCATTTGTGTCAGTGAACGATCTGTCTGTGTGTTTAGTACCGATCAGCAGAGTTATTGATGACTTCAGTTATATCACCTCGGACAGAGGTTCACATTTTTTTTTTTTTTTTTTTTATCGCAAAAAAAACCCAATAACCACAGGATATGTAGTTAACAACATATTAGTTCGACTATTTTCCAGGAGCTTTCTTTTTAATATCTCCTCTTCTCGTGCATGTAATGGAATGACAGTTTAATAACTGGTAGCGAGATACGAAATCAAAATTAATAAAATAAAACTGTCTGCTTGGATGATGTTTTGAATTGAAAACTGAAAAGAAGAGAAAGGAAAGTTAATAATGCTTTTCATCGACGTGCAGTGCCGTTTTAATTGTCCTTCAGTTTTGACTGAGTTGATCGTTGATTGGCAGAAGGAACATAACCAGTGTTGAAGCGTTTTTAAAAAGCTTGTAAGCAGTAATAATAACGATAATAGACCGTGCAGGCAGATGTCAGAGAGTGCGTGAAAAATTGACAAACAGGGAACAGGGAAAGAAAATATTAAACAGAAATCAAAAAGCGTGTGTGTGCGTGCCCCATATATATTGTATGATTTTGTTAATACATGTAATCTGTCTGGGATACACACATGTAAAAACATTAACGAACTAACACTTATATGCAGGCACATTCACCCACTCGTATATCTATATTGAGAGAGAGAGAGAGAGAGAGAGAGAGAGAGAGAGAGAGAGAGAGAGAGAGAGAGAGAGAGAGAGAGAGAGAGAGAGAGAGAGAGAGAGAGAGAGAGAGAGAGAGAGAAACATACATTTTCTGTAGCAATTTACCAACGTCAACCAAATCAATATTTTAAGATAAAATAAGATATTTAGATTGCAACTGTATCTATTTCTTTTTATTGCTTGTTTAATTCATCGTTCAGTTATCAATTGTCCCTTTACTCATTTACAATTAAATAACGCACGAACACACATAGACACAAACAGACACACAAACACACATATATTAAACATACCAAACTACATCGGCAGCCGACACGACATTGTTAAATAAGATATAGGACTTCGTAGTATTTCTTCCGTCAGTGCTATTACTTTGAGCAAGAAGAAGAAGTGAATAATATATATTTCGTTAATTGGAAAACTCGAAGTGTCCATGTGCAGTACCTTGTTTACAAACAGCTACTTTGCTTTAATTACTGTTTGAATACAAACAGGAAGAAAACAAACGAACTAAGACGAGAGAGAAGTGACGAGGTCGGATTAAAGAATAATGAATCTCAGATAGTTTTGTGTTTGTGTGTCAGGTGGTCGTCCTGGTTGAATATGTTGTTGTTGTTTTCTTTCACTCAGCTAATATATTAATACTTAGAACGGGTTCATTGTAAGTTAATCCAGAGTCATTTGTTCAGATACAGGTAATTAGTTTCATGATAATAATAATATAGACATAAAGTGAAGATGAATATTCATAAAACCATACGTGAATACATACCTACGTGTATAATAATAATAATAACAATAATAATAACACAACAATAACAACAACAATAATAATAATAAAAATGATGATGATGATGATGATATGTTCACAAATCAGACAGACACACATACATACAGACACATACATACATTCACAAATACATACATACATACATACATATATACATACATACGCACACATACATACATATATACTTAACGATACATTCATACCTAGACACATACAAAAACAAGAAAATCAATTTAACAAGATTTAAAAGTGTGTCTCTTGATCTTTTCGCGACAGTTAACGCCTACACCACTTGATCGAATTTCAGCCATTATTCTAAAATTGTATTCACTAACTCATTATCTCACATTACAATATGAATTGGAAAACTACATACATACATACATATATATATATATATATATATATATATATATGCTGAACAGATGAAGGCTGAGAGTTTTGTTTGATAACGGAATACTACCACTCCCATTATCCACCGAGAAAAATCAAAATAAAATAGAAACAACAATAAAACACAACAAAAATATAATTAATTAAAAAGCAAAAACAAATATAAAATAAATAGAAATATACAAAATCCCAAAACAATGAAATAAAACGTAACACATACATACGTGCATTACGTGGGCGGAAAGATGAGAAAATAAACAGTTCAGCTTCATTTAGCTTTTTACTATTGATGATTGCAGGATTAAAAGAATAATAACAATAACTGGTTACTCCCATCGCCATTCTAACCTTCGCAGGAAAAAGCTGATATGTTATAACTGACTAGTTTGTTCCCTACTTTTATCACAATGCAAACTTTACTATTGTTTTCCTTGTGCTTGTGAGTCGTATTACAAATATAGCGCCAAAGGTTCACGTTAATGCCAAGGCAAACTAATTTTGTATTTTCTCAGCCTAAATGTCACTTTTTAATATTAATGTTAAATATTTGAAAAGGTCTGTTAACATGACATTTTGTAGAAATGTTGATAAGTACCCACTGATTTTTATTTTTATTTTATTTTATTTTTTTAATTATAAGAAAGAACAGAAGTGTGTTATTCGTTCAGAGGGGTTAAATAATGTATATATATATTTTACTCATTATTAGATTGCTTTATTAAAATAAGAAGCTTTTTATTTTCGGTTGTCAGAGAAGTAGATACTGGAATGTGAAGGATGTTAGATATAAAGCAAGTCACATAAATATATATTTATATAATATTATATATAGAAAATTAAGGGGAAATTGTACTCTTGTTTCCAATTTTGTTCTTAATATAAGTATCATTACTATTATTATTATATTTGTTGTTGCTATTGTTGTTGTTGTTGTCGTCGTTGTTATTATTATCACGGTCATTATTATTATTATTATTATTATTATTATCATCATCATCATCATCATCATCATCATTATTATTATTATTACTATTATTATTATTATTATTATTATTATTATTATTATTATTATTATTATTATTATTATTATTATTATTATTATTACTATTATCATTATCATTATTAGTATTAGTATTAGTATTATCATTATTATTATTATTATTATTATTATTATTACTATTATCATTATCATTATTATTATTAGTATTAGTATTATTATTATCATTATTATTATTATTATTATTATTATTATTATTATTATTATTATTATTATTATTATTACTATTATTATTACTACTATTACTATTATTATTATTACTATTATTACTATTAACTTTCCAGGCTTCAACGTCAATCATCTGGACATTGCTCCACGTTACGCCAGTATTCTGATGGGTTTGTCCAACAGCGTGGGCACTCTGTCCGGAATGTTGTGTCCGATTGTCGTCCAGGTGATCACCAAGGACCAGGACCAGGGCAGAGAGATGGTCAGTGGTTTTAGAATACAGTGAAACCAATATTAGTGGACACTCGTATAGTGTAGGAGTTAAATGATTAGTTACTAAGTTAAATACGTGAATGCGTCTACGTATATTCCTAGTTAGCTGTCTACAAGCTAGACCGGTGGTGTAAAGGAAAAGAGATAGCACGAGCAATAAGTGAATGAATGAATTATTATTTTTATTATTATTGTTATTGTTATTGTTGTTATTGTTGTTATTATTATTATTATTATTATCACTGTTATTATTATTATTATTATTATTATCACTGTTATTATTATTATTATTATTACTATTATTACTATTGTTGTTGTTGTATAACTGCGAATTATTGTTATCATTATGTCAATTTTAACATACTTCAAAGCGAAAAAAAAATAAATAAATAAATAAATAACAAAAATAAAAACATATATATAAATAAAACAAATCCTTTCTTACAGCTAAAAAATAAATATATAATAAATAAATAAATGACAATAATAAAAACATACATATAAATAAAAAAATTAAATCCTTTCTTACAGCTAAAAATCACTTAAATGATTTATTAAAGTATTTCTCTCTCCAAATTAACCTTCTGAAAGGACCAGCTTACAAATAATCCTTAATAACAAGCATAATAAACAGAGAACATAGCTGCTAATAAAACGAATCTCTGTCACTTTTATTTCCCTTATAACAGAGACTGAAATTTCATAAAGTCGCAGCAGTTATTAAGTGAAAACTCCCTGACCGCTGCTTTTCGCGAGTAATTTCAGCAAAGCCTTTTCGGAAATTATCCCATGTTGTAGTGCTTTGTGGACAATCAATACTTATTTTTGATGCACTCATTCAGCGATAATATGAACTCCCGTTTTCAAAGCTACATTAATAACATAAATCAAAGAGCAAAAAAAAAAAAATCCTTTGTCAACGCTGATGTTTGTCGTAAAAAAAACCCCTAGATTATGTTTTTCGTTCGCTTGTCAAAGGTCTTTTTTAGCGGGATAATCGGCTTTGGGTAAAATAATTGAATACGGAAGGTTTGTTTACATGATGTTAACATGATTAATTATGGTGAAATGATCTGAAGCTAATTGGAAAGTAATTCGAAACAACGAAGTGTCTATTTATGAACGTACTTACATAAATTTGTAAATATTGATTGAAAAATATTATTATTATTATTATTATTATTATTTATATGTATGTTCGTTTACGTGCAAACCTATTCGTTAAATAAATTATTGCAATTTTTTAAAAATATATACAATTATTAGATGGCTGATTGTTTGAATGGTCAGTTAATCAATTCACTGAAGAATCGATAAATTGATTGTTTATTTATTTCGATATTCTGATTGATTCTTATATCGCTCTCTCTCTCTCTCTCTCTCTCTCTCTCTCTCTCTCTCTCTCTCTCTCTCTCTCTCTCTCTCTCTCTCTCTCTCTCTCTCTCTCTCTTTCTCTCTAATCAGATGTGTTCTTTTTCTTCTTGACTGACCTATAAATAAAAAAAACAAAATTATCAGTATTAATATATCAGTATTATCAGTATTTTGATGTGGCGGTCTCTGTATTTTTGTTCTTATTGTTTGTTTCTTTTTCTTTGTTTTATAAATACTTATTTCTTTTTTCTTTTCTTTTTTTTTCTTCTTTTTTTAAAAAAATAAAAATCCTAGGCCGCTCAAGAATGGCAGTACGTATTTTTGATTTCCAGCACTATTCACTTCCTCGGAGTCATTTTCTACGCCATCTTCGCGTCCGGCGAAAAGCAGCCGTGGGCTGACAACGTCAAGGAGGAGACGTGGAAGCCGGAGCACACGCTGTCGCAGGACGGCGACTGGAAGGTCCACACGTACGGATCGACTGCGGAGAACGAAGACAAAGCTTTCACCAACGACAGCTTCCCCATGACGCAGAACGGAGGTCTGCCGTGCAATGGCGTCCCCGCCTACAGTCCCGTGTACGAGACGAAGAAGGAGCTGGTTCAGCGGGACCTCACCGACAAATACCTGGCGGACGAAAACGAGAGGGACTTTTAGAGTTGTGACGTTAACGTGTACCGTACTGTGTACCATACTGCCAGTGTGTTACACAGCTGTACAAACAAAACAAGCAAACTAAACAAAACAAAACAAAACAAAACAAAACAAACTAAAAAAAAAAAAAAAAAAAAAAAAAAAAAAAAGGTGGTAAAAACACCCCGTAGTTGTTAGAACAAAAATAAATAAATAAATGAATGAACCTAATAGACAACAATACGTTGTGGATCTCTTACAAGACATTGCTTTTAGAAAGCGTTACAGTACATTGGTTTTGGATTTTTAATTATTTTAGTTTATTTTAGTTTAAATAGTTTTATTTTATTTTATTTTATTTATTTATTTATTTTGTGGTTGTTATTTGTGACAAGAGACTGTCATCACTTCATGTCGAACGTTCGTGTAATATCCCATGATCCATTTTTTTCTCTGAGTGCCACATGGTGGGGTGAACAGAATTGTGTTTTTTATTTATTTGTTGTTAATTGAATCTGTTATTCGTGTAACTCGTTTTATATCAACATCCTTCACATTCCAGTATCTATTTCTCTGACAACCGAAAATTAGAAATCTCCTTACTTTAATAAAGCAATCTAATGATAAGTAAGTAGTTTCAAACGTGTCATACGTCATATATAATTATTATAAACTAAATAACATTTATATTGGCTCCAAAAAAAAAACAACCGGTGAATGTTTGGTCTTAGACTGGTAGGTTTTGGGTTCGAATCCTTGAAAATATTTCAACTTATAATAATTCTTGTGACGATACATAATGAAATGTTTCTTCTATTCTCTAAGAACAGTCAGTACAAAGTGAAAGATGCTTTTGTCCAGAATAAAAGTGTTCATATTTTTAATCGCAGAATCAAATCTAATACATTATCTTTCAATCAGTTCAAACTTATTTCCATTTTTTTTACAGACAGACAGACAGATCGAAAGTCAGATGTATTAATATCTCACCCAGTTATATGAAATTTAAATAAACAAGAATTAATAAAAATATGGCGGATAAAGAAGGATGTTTTTATAAAACTAGCAAATTATTATTCAAGTGATTATTATGTGTTATAACATTTTGAAAAGACTTGCTTCTTCGAGTTAATGTTTCTAAAATTGCAATTTCGCATAATTTAAGCAGAATGATAAAAAAAAAATAATAGTAATGCTGTTGTTTGCTCACATGTTAAAATGTCTGCATAAACAGACATCAAAAGTAAATTTCAATATTAACTACGGAAGTATCCTGATCGTTGCATTGATAAAATCACAAAAAATAAACGTGAAAAAAACACTAATTTATTTATTATCTAAACGGTTAAGAGATGACATCAGTTTTATATGTGTATGTGTATATCTGTGTATATGTCTTTGCGAGTGTATGTGATATACAGAGAATTAAGAGGAATCGGAGAGTGAGAAGGAGAGAGAGATTAAAGAGAAATAGATGTATCCTGAAAAGGCAACTATTAACGAAATGTTCACTGTCACATTCTCATCACGTACTTAATGATGTTCTGTTATAAATGTGTTTGCTGTTAAAATGTTACCAGAGTTTATTAGTCAATAGTAGCCGTTGTTATTATTACTGTTATTATTATTATTATTATTATTATTATTATTATTATTATTATTATTATTATTATTATTATTATTATATTATTGTTATTATTATTATTTGTCTGAGTCTTATGATCAAAATTAAACTTGGATGCAAGAATGAGAGTGTTCTGTGAACCATGCAATGTTTACCAGTGTATCTGTCTGTTCGTTTGTCGGTGCGACTGTTTGTTCCATTTGTCCATTTGTCAGTGCCGCTGTTTGTTCCGTTTGTCTGGACGGCTGTTTGTGCAATAAAACAACAAAGTATACAATGTTCCAGTATTTGTGTGCAAATGTTATTACTTCTATCATTCTGTATCAAAGTAAATTATATATACAAATAAATGTGTGTGTGTTTGTGTGCGTGCGTTCGTGCGTATGCGTGTGTGTTTTAAAAATAATAAATGTATGTACAGGATCTGGCCAAACGAAAACAACAGACGACACCATATTTGTATTTATGTTACTTTTTATTGTTAGTTATATGAAAACTGGTTTTATATCTTTTTTGTTTCATTTTCATTCTATACGAATTATGTTACAGCCTCTTTAAGTTGTACTGTTTATCGAAATTAGATAAAATCATATGAAATACTTGTAACTTTGTATCTTATTAGCTAATTTACTTCATAATGAAAATTATTTGACATCTCTGATCGACAGTAATACGTGCATTGTATTACTCCTAGTTCTAATTTGAAATGAGAAAATCACAACTTTCGATTACGTGTAACCAAAAACAAGCGCGCGCCTGTCAACGCACATCTTCACTTATCTTTTTCTGACCATATTTCAGAAATATTTAAATTTCATTCGTTTTGATAATTACATCAACCACAATGAAAACCTAGTATCGCCCCTTTCTGAAATTATTAAAAAAAAAAAAAAAAAAAAAAAAAAAGAAGAAAATTTAAGAAAAAAAAAAAAGAGGAAAAAGAAAAAGAACATCAAAAAAAAAAAAAAAAAAGAGAAAATAAATAATAATAAAAATCATAATAAATAAAAAATAAAATAAATAATAATAATAATCATAATAAATAAAATAAATAAATAAAAAAAAAAAAAAAAAAGAGAGAGAAAAAGAAATAAAAGATGAAAAAACAACCAGAAGGTCCGTGTAATTGTATACCTCTATCGGATTTGTCCTGCAACCCGTTACCAAATGAACGCATGATGCAGACAAACGCGTATCAATTTCGCTTTTAAAGGCACCAAGTCTGAAAGACAGTCAAAGCAATATCGGTTTCACTTTGTCATTATCAGCGCGTTGTCTCAGATGAATGACAATCTCTTGTCGCTCGACGCTTCACAGCCAAAGCCAATATCTTACACTCGCTGTCCAAACCCCTGCCGCGGTGTTTGTGATAAATTCAAGATTTTTAGACAAATTCTTTTGGGATTTAATTTTGACAAAAAGACGACATGCTAATTTAATCTTTTCCCCGACTCCTTCAGCGAGTTAGATGGGGCACAAATAAATGAAATTATCTCGCTCGCCTCCCTACGACAAATCACATTTCTTGCTTGAGAATAAATCCTTAAACCTATCATGCTAAATACATCAAGACAAGATCGATGTTTGCGATGGCTAGATACGAAAAAAAAAAAAACCCAACGTGGGTTGTATGTACGGTCATGTGACCAAACTTTAATGCACCTTAGTCGGGATCAGGTGCTTGAATTTGACAACTGGGCGCTAATTAACGTATAGGTTCGAGCGAAATGCTTTCTTTATGCTATAACATGTTCCAGATAATTGTATGGGGTAATTTCATTTGGACCGATCGTCTGAAACCGCGTCTAAACTTCTCGCGTCTTGCAATACCCCTTTCTGAGCGCTGTCTGAGACGAAAGACAATTAAATCACAGGAAGATGGCTGTGTTTTTATTTCACAATATTTTTTGCTCTCTCTCTCTCTCTCTCTCTCTCTCTCGTTATGATCAGTATAGTTCTGAAGTATTATTATTATTATTGTTTCATTACAGCTAAATATGAAAGAAAGAAATTCGGTTAAATCAAGTTCTGTTTTAACGTTGTTATATAGATATAACAAAGTTAATACTTATTTATATATATATATACATGTACACACACATACATACACGCATACACACACACACACACACACACACACCTAATGTGAATTTATTTCATCGGTATTACTTAATAATATGACGATGAAAAATTAAAACCACAGCACAAAAAAGTATCATACATACATTTCTTGTTCAAACTGAGATTGTTGAATAATATTCAAAGAGAGTAATATTAATCCGTCTGTTTCATACACATGTCTGTGTGAATGAAATAGTGTGTCTGTTAATAAATGTGTTAGTATGTACGTGCGAGCGTGCGCGTGTGCCATTGTTATGTTTGCAGAGATTCATGGGTTACTAAAACGCATGTCATAAAAAAACAAAAAATGTTATATCATGTACGTATACTCTCACTGTATGTTTAACACTAGCAAATTAATAGTGTTGTTTCTTCATAGGAACCCCCATTTTATTTGGACAGTAACGTTTGTGTCAACATGGCCAGAAATTAGAGCTGTATCAGAATTACACTGTGTAGTCTTTTCAACTTAACAGACTCATTGTTTGCCGAAAGTGTCGGCACGCGCCGAGAACACGCCCTGTTCATTGATCAGTTCTACGAATAAACTCCCACTAATTAAGCAAACAGTGTTTTTATTATTATTATTATTATTTTATTATTTTTATTATTATTTTATTATTATTATTATTATCATTATATGTTGTATTTGTCTGTTTTTCTTTCTCGTATTTGTTGTTTTTCTTCGGTGGTTAATTTGTCAAGAGAAACATGTTAGAAAATTAATTTCCAGTTATGTGCGTACGCTGTGTTTGCAGATGTTTTGTCTGTGTGTGCGCTGCTTGAACGGGCGAACTGACGAAAATCAATTCGTCGTTTTACCAATAGCAAATGTCAATATTAATCTAAACTACTTGTGTTAATGAAGTGCTGAGAATCGGTGATATGCAAAGAGAGGGTTACTGTCAGGTCCGAAATTCACTCGGGATTCGGGTATGGAATACATAAACAAACAGGAAATGTAATATATAATGTAATATATTTTATTAGTAGCAATTATCAGATTTTACCCTAATGTATATATGCATATTTATATTTTTTTTAAATATAATTTTTAATACTTATTAATACTTATTTGGTATCAACATATCTTTTATATTACCCTCCCACAGACAGGAAGACATTTGTTAAAACTGTCCCGATGCTCTAACTGGAAGAGGAATTTGCTTTAGGAGCAAATGAGCTGTAGGCAATGACGACCTAAGGAGAAAGTTAGGAGACAGAAAAGAAAGAGAGAGAAAAAAAGAATTTATCGCTGAGCAATACTATTTTAGACTAGTACCAAATCGCACATTTTAATTGTCAAGTAAACAGTGGTTAAATCTCAGGCCTATCACGGTTGTGATAACAGTGGTTGGAAAGGGATCGGCACAAAATAAACGCTGAATAAATAATCGTGTTTCGAGCCATCTCTGTAAGCTCTAAACCAAAATCTCCAGCCACGTAGATTAGGTAAATTCCAATGCTTACGTGAAGACCAAATTTAAAAAAAAAAAAAAAAAAAAAAAAAAAAAACATATATTTAAAAAGTTGAATCAATAAATTGTTCAGGAGATACTTTTGAGACTCATCTGTATGTAAATGGCTGACGATAGAAACGAACTACTTGTTATCTGCAGCAGACAGCCTTTTACCATCTCCGATCTAACAGAGTGGATGGAAATGGTTAGACTGTGTTTAGAATTTTTAAATCGAGAAAATCCAGCTGTATCTAGTATTCTGACTGCATACGGAAAAATTAGGTCATTGTCGCTATAGTTAATCAGAATTGAAAAAAAACAAAAAAAACACAATAAAAGCAATAACAAATAAAGAAAAAATATTGGATGTATGTATAAATGTATGTATCAATGCATGTATGTGTGTGTGTATGTATGTATGTATGTATGTATGTACAAAGAAAAATATTTGATCCACATCTCCAGACCTTTATATTAAACAAAGATTTTAGTTCACAGATCCATGAACACACACACACGCACATACATTATATATATATTTATACAGTGGTACCTTGAATTACGAGTTTAATTCGTTCCGAGACCGGTTTCGTATCTCAACTTGCTCGTATATCAAATCAATTTTCCAAACTGAAATTAATTGAAATACGATTAATCCGTTCTAGGCCCCCGAAAACCACCCCATTTATTTTATTATTTTATTTTATTTTATTTTATTTTATTTTTATTTTTATTTTTTGTTTTATAACGTGATTTTAACTAAGAAAAATGTAGTTATAAATGACAAATATTGTATAAAAAAAACAAAATAAAAGATAATATAAAGAAATAAATTGGTTTTGTAAAGTGTAATCATCTTGGAGTTCAGACAAATTATTTTAATGCCTGTGGCTGGAGTTACAGCCTTTATCGACTCCTTCAGCTACAGTATGATACATATTGTAGAAGTAGTATGCTCGTGCTGCCTAGCCAAGTCGACTACATGCACACCTAGGTCGTGTTTGTCTGTGAATTCAAGCTTTAATTCAATGGACATCATCCGCTTCTTCTTCTCAGCACTGTCCCTTGCACTCACTTTCTTAGAATCCATGGTCAGAAATTTTTTGTTATTTTTACAAAATACTGTACAAACGCGAGCACAACACAACAGAGATGCTTCTGCGGCGAGGTAACTACGTGATGGAGTAAAATGCGGGATGCTGGCCGGATGTTATGCTGTTCGTTGCGCCAACTAGCGGCAGCGTACCTGAAACTCGCTCGTTACTCGGATTTTGGCTCGCAAATCAAAGCAAAAATTCGTAAGTTGAGGCACTCGTAAGTCGAGGTACCACTGTATATACATACATACATACATACATACATACATACATACATACATACATACATATACTGCAACAATTTATTGAACTATTCGGAATAAACGATCTATGAAAAAAATAATATAGCTTACAATTTGAATCAGGTGTAAATTAGCAGATATTTTAAATTTATATAACTCCGCAAAGTACTAAATTATAGGAAGTATGTGAGTTTTAATTTTATTATTATTGTTATTATTATTATTGTTATTTTTGTTATTGTTGTTGTCGTTTTGTTGTTGTTGTTATTATTATTATTATTATTATTATTATTATTATTATTTATTGTGATGTTACTATACAAATCATTATTGTATAGAATTATGATTTAAGATGTCACAAATTCTGGAGGATCTCAATTATTCTGAGCTACCAGTTTTGAAGCAATGTTTATTACGTGATATAAACGTCTGACGTAAAGTAAAGGTTTCAAATACGATGGAGCTTTGGTGATGCTAAACCCACACAAAAAAAGCATACACCAGCACTCACCTATATAAATCCACTCGCACGTCCACATTCTTATTTGAAATAAAACAAATACTTTCACATTAAACGAAAATCCAGAGAATTGTTTTTGAAGCTTCATAACATGTAATGATATTATACAAACAGTATTAGAAGATAATTATAAAATCAATACCCTTTCCAATTACAGTCAACACTTCAACCAGAAGCCCAGAACTAAATTCAATTAACGAATAAAAATACAAAATTTTAAAAAATATATCTTCCCTTTGATGTCTCGATAACAACAAAATGACTTCCACCGAAATTGGTGGATAACTTAATAAACTGCTATACAAAGTTACTACTTTTTTTTATTTTTTTTTTTTTTTTACAACATTGTGATTCAAAACAATAACAACTGTTGTATGGAATATCTTGATTCAAAACCATTAAATTTTGTTGCAAACAATATCATGACTCGAAGCCATTAAATTTTATAGTTTACAATACACAACTTAAAAGCTATTAAATTCATGGCAAACTGCACTGTGATGGTGTTTGCCGCAAATCGTAATATTCATTTTCGATCATCGTAACTGCAAGGGCGACGAAATGAATTCCAAACAATCAAAGCATCAGAAATAATTTTCGTTCCGTCTCCGTTTAAATATTTAAATTATTCTTTCTGTCACAACAACTGTATGTCGTCTTTTTCATTAGACGTACCATTCACAGATTTGTTGTTTATTGTTTGAAACAAATGAACCTTTCATCATCTTCTTAAATAATGTATTTCGTTATTAAGCTGTTGTCTTATTTCGATATTAATATTTGATATCGAATCGGTTTCCAGCTAAAAGATTTATTATCATCTAGGATTACAGAATTAAATATGAAACAACCGAAAGCCGTTTTCCATTCAGGCTGGATGGCCCAATAAGTAGCAACGATTGTGTAAACAGTATTTAATTAAGTAGCAGTAATGGAAATGACACAAGAATTTGCAGCTGCAGTAGTAGTACTTGTAATAGTAGTGGTTGCAGGCAGTAGCAGTAGTAGTAGTAGCTGCAGCAGTAGTAGTGACAGTAATACTATTAACAGTAGTAACAGTAATAATAGAAGTAGAAGTAGTAGCAGTAGTGGTCGTAGCATTGACAAAAAGATAAATCATAAAGATGATGTATAGGTAACATTAAGTGTTCGACATACTACTTGACATCCTTTGCAAAGCATCAAACTATCAGTTTTAGCAATGATGATAATAACAATGGTTCAATTTTTTTTGTTATGAAATAGTGATATTAGCAGTGACGTCATTAAATGAAATGCAGCTTCCATGATAACGGTTTTGATATTTGAATTGATTTAAATCTCTTAAGCTGATTCCTTTGGAATGTCAGCTGAACTTTCAGCTGATGTCAGCTCATTGTTAAAACAGTTTTGTTATTGTCTCCATCTTCCACGGGTCGAAGAATAACAGAACTGTTCACATCAAGGCAAAGCAATAACAACGTTGTCACGAGAGACTTAACGACAGGGTTAACGACGTTTTCATGACGCGGTTAATCGCTGCACATCATCATTCCTTCGCCGAGTGCAGCGTCGCTCGGCATATTTCGCTGTCAGTTTGTATATGATATCCACAGTTAAGCAATATCTAATTCAGTTTCTGGGAAATTCAATGTAAAAACAACGGAAGGGGCTGAGCGATAATTTTGTTCTGATTTCTTATAAATAGTCGACGACTAACTGAATAAATCAAATGTAACAGAGTTTGTTATGTTAACGGATCTTTAAACAGAACAGGTCTTAGTGAGAATAAATAGCCTAAATACAATTTGAAGTAAAATTTTTGGAAACCACTCACTTCTTTGTTATTTTTTTGCTTGTGTATGCGTTTGTATGTGAGTGATGCGTCTGTACACAGACCCATACCCATATTTTCATGCATATGATGTCACTAATAATGAACCACCATGGTTCTTGATATATAAATGTCAAACTTTATTGTTAACAAATTTGTAAAACATAATTATCTACTAAAGTGGTGATATGTAACGTCATTTTATGTTAAAGAATTACGTGGACTGTTTCACCTTCAGCATATCAATGTGTCATTCACTATTCCAGTGGAACGCAGTAATAGACATTCTCTATAATTAATTTTACAGGCACACTATCATTAAATTAACGCAGTAAAGTGTACACGAAATTAATTCGGTAATATAACAGACATCAAACAAAAATGATAATTAATATCGTGAAATACTAACCACAAATCATGCATAAAATATCTAAATTAGCCAGTCAACATTTAGCACAGAATATATAATATATAAAATACATATAATATATATATATATATATATATAATACCTTGCAAACTTGTGGTAAACTGACACATTATTTTGCCATCATAATGAAAAAACGTGGGCATTCTAATTACAAAAACCGTGTGTCGTTAATCACACGGAGTTGGTAAAGTTACGGATCAGTGAACTAAACGTAGTAAATGTTTTGTTCTGTCATCTTCTCTGTATCCCCAACAGGCGGGCTCCGTCCGTCCATCCACGTGTCTGATTAATTGTCTAACTGCAGGGAGCAAAACCATAAATTCATTATTCTGAACAGGACAGTGATCGAACAGTCCCGCATTCGAGCATGCGCAGTAATTTCATAAATATTTGCTTTCGGAGCCCAAGGGTGGGTGTGAATGTACTGCAGAGGTTTGATTAACGGTCATGTGATGTTAAATTTACCATAATTATGAATAATTAGTTTTATGAGACTGAAACAAGCCAAGTTCTTAACCTAGATGATCTTCCCAGCAAGAGAAAAACAAAGAAAACTTTTTTTTTTGTTGTTGTTGTTTTTTTTTTTTTTTTAAATTCCGAATACATTTTGTGTCATGATATTAATATGTATTAGGTGTCAAAATTTATGGTTTCAGTGACATAATATCAGAAACCCCTTTTTTTTTTTTTTTTTTAAATTCCAAATATATTTTGTGTCATGATATTAATATGTATTAGGTGTCAAATGAATGGTTTCAGTGACATAATATGTGAAAAAAAAAAAAACCCTTTTTTATGAGATTATTACTATAATTGTAGAGTGAAATACAAACGATGATATTTGATACAGCATCTCAGTGTCTGGCCTCATTTTGTTATGTGATTTTTGAGCCCAGACTGAAGGTTAACATTTTCTGTTCAAACAGACAGTATTTAATTAGATGTTGCTTTGACAAATATTTTCATTATCACAAAAAAAAAATAAAAATAAAAAAATAAGAAAGGAAAAAGAAACTACAAAAAATCTCAAACAATAATCAAAATAAAGATCAGTCAGCGATATTTGTACTGGAATTTTGCTGGGCTGAGTTGAGCCTGGCGGCAAGACGTGATCCAGATAACTGCCAGTCCTGAAATTCACGGCTTAGCCACTACTTTAGAATAAAGAGAAAAGGGGCCTTTAACTCCGTCGATCAATGTTTCCCCGCTTGTCGTTCTCCGGAGACCTCTGAAGGCGGCGGAGTTAGAGATGTATCAATGATAACCCCATAATGCCTGATAATTGAATTCCAATACTGTCGCGTTTCTTCCACAGTAAATCCATCTCTTATGGAAATAGATAACTCGAGAAAAGCTTGAGGGACCCTAAGAAGACAGAGAGTCTTCGATAACTGACGGTCGGAGTTGTTTGTTTGCGCCTAGCGCGGCCTACTGTCGAGAGTGAGATAATTCTTCTATTGGCAAAACGTCTTCACTGCTTTTTCTCGTTCTCTCTGCGTATCGACCTCTGCAATACTTGAAGTGGGCGAATGGTGCAGGGGCTTGGGGTATATTTTCTGTTATCTGTGATTAAAACTGAGATAAAGACTTTCATTTTAATAAAAAGAAATAATTTAAGAGGTGAGGGAGAAAAAAAATGTTATTACGGCTGAAAAGAAAAAGACTTTGATGGGTTCGTGAAAGACATGAAATAATTCTAGCTTTTTTTTTTCTCTTTTATTTCACAAAGAGTGAAGAAGATGAACTAAAAAAAAAAATAAAGTTTAAAACGGGGATGAGAAAAGCTAAAAGAAACAACAAAAAAAGGTAAATGAACACAAGAAGGCTTTCAGCGAATCTTGTAGATTCTTTGTGAACACTGGAGGAATTTAAGTACTTCAAAGTTCAATTATTTGAAATAATTGTTAAGTGTCAGTCCTAGCAGAGATTAATTAAACAAACATTTTGAGCTGGATTTTTACTTTAAGCTCAGAGCTAACATCTAATGGGTTAAAATTGTTACCATGACAACGACAGCAGTGATGAGAGAGCTAGCCTGAGACATGGTAGGTCACAAGATCAAATACTGTAAACATCAGCAATCCGTGCTATTCGATAGCTTTATTAAAAAATAAATTCCTTTTTACTTTTCAGGAAGGTGCATATAAAATATATTTTGATAAAAAGAAAAGTTGTAGCCACGTTGTCTGTATATAACAGATACAAAATCAAATTTTAGTTGCCATATAAATGTATTATTTAGTAAATCATTACATAAAACTTTTTTTTCTTCTTTTTGAAAATTAATATTATTAAACGACGTAAACAGACATATCACTCGTACATTAAATTATGTTCCTATTAATTAAAACTTTACTAATTTCACACTATTCTATTCAAGTATGAGGCTCAGTGATATTTTATGTTCCATGGAGGCCATCTACAAAACTGCCAAATAAAATAGTATCAGAGTAGCCTGTGACACGATGGCAGAGAACTTCCTATTAAAATTCAGCCTCTCACTCTTTGTCTGTCTTCTCTTCCCTATAGCACAGACCGGTATAATTTTATTATTTAGAATAAAAATATTGCAGTGTGGGTGAATTATATACACGTATGTGTTATACAGAGGTTTATAAATCTTCGTTAAAACCATCCTCGGGGAAAACACAAACATTTCATAATTATTAGTCACTGCAGACATTCAAAGACCTCATAAATCGTCTGCTGCTTTTCCGCTGAAATTGAAAGTTGCCGCTGCAGCCGCTCAGCCCAGGGCTTCGCTATAATGACGTCGTCGTTGTGAAACGTGCAGTTCCCAGTAGACGTCGCTACAATTCATTTATAAAAACGCGGGAGATTTGATTTTCGTTTTAAAATTACCAACTTTCAACGAGTTTTATTATTATTATTAATGTTGTTGTTGTTGTTGTTTTTGTTGTTGCGGTTGTGTTTGTTGTGGTTGTGGTTGTTGTTGATGTTGATCTTGTTGATGTTGATCTCGTTGATGTTGATCTTGTTGTTCTTGTTGCTTCTGCTACTGTTATTATTATTATTATTATTATTATTATTTTTCTAATCACCGTCGATCTGTTAATTAATATATAATAATAATAATAATAATAATAATAATAATTTTAAATAATTTGAAAAAATAGAAACATTTCTGCCAAGATGGTTGCTTATATTATAGTGTTTGTTATTGTTATCACTGTTTATTTATTTATTTATTTATTTATTTATTTATTTATTTATTTATTTATTTATTTATGTATTTATTTATTTATTTACTTATTTATTTGTGTATTTATTTATTTAAAAATTTGCTTTAAAATGTTTTTATTTTCACTTGTTAAGTTATTAATTTATTTAATTACTGTTTGTGTCTGTTACTGTTATAGCGTTTATTTGTAATTTTATTTTTTATTTATTAAAGACACTATATGATGAAATAATGCTTGATAAACATCTCTCCAAACATTGCTGACTTTAAAATCATAATTATCAGATACTCACTGGGAAAAAAAAAAATATATATATATATATTCCTTAAATAAATTCTTAAAGAATATCTTTTCTCTGTTCTTCTTCCCCTTCTTGCTCTAAGAAAACTTTTCACTGCCTTCAACGGAAGCCGAAGAACGGTTCTGTCAATTTAAAAATAACGTATGTGAACCGCCAACACTAGAACGTTGAGAGAGATGTTGTCGACATTACCGCCAACGATGTATCTTTTTCTATCAAACTCTTTAGGAAATGTTTTCGCTGAACTGTGATATTTACACATTAAAGTGTAGCCGTTGACGTTTTTGCTGTTTCCCTTAAAGAAATCCTTTCGATTTCTTCTTTTTCTTCTCGGTCTGATGATGACAGATGGGAACCTATGAAGCTGCAGCATTAGGAGGAAGAATGTGTTGTGTACTAACAACGGTATATCACTGTAAAAATTTATAAGGAAATATTACAGTTTAAAAATGTTTCTGAGGTACCAAAGGTTAATTCAGATCTAACGTGATTAACTCTTTAGACCATGTAAGCAGAGAATTATAGCTCCAAGTGTAGAAGTCTAAATTTCACACACACTCAGACACACGCACACACACACACACACACACGCTCATTTATATACACACACACACACAAGGATACATATACATACGATATTAGAAGATTTGTTATTATTATAATTAACTCTCTCTCTCTCTCTCTCTCTCTCTCTCTCTCTCTCTCTCTCTCTCTCTCTCTCTCATATACACAGACATACACACACACACAAATACATTTATAAATGTTTCAAATACGTGATCTAATATAAATGTCTTCTTAATATTAATCCAGTGACATTAACTCGACAAAGCGCAGTACTCATTTTTCAGTGCAACAACATGTACATACTGATATATTTTTCAGACAAACACATTCACATGTCTCTCGTGGCCCTCTGATTGTTGTTTTATACGATGATTACGTTAAATACGATAAAATAACACATGGTGCAATATTTTGATCATCAGTTTTAGATTAAAATCGCATTTCTCTAATCAGATTTCAGGTTCATCCAAAAAAAATAATAATAATAAATAATAATAATAATAATAATAATAATAATAATAATAGTAATAGTAATAGTAATAATAATAATAATAGTAATAAGTAAATAAATAAAGAAAGGAATAAAGAAAGAACGAAAGAAAGAAAGAAAAAAAGAAGAAAACCAAAGAAATTTAAAAATATATATATTTATAAAAGGTCAGGTAAAATTGTAAGAACAGTATCAATACTCAACATAGTAAATCATGGGATCAGTTAAGAGCAAGATTAAAAACATGGCAGCATAAACATTTCACCAAAATATGACAACTCTTACATAGAAAAAAGTTAGTCATGGTATTTGTAAACTGATATTGTCATGAACTATCAAAAGTAAAACTGAACAAATGATACCAACATTCCACACTAATAATATATATATATTTACGAAAGACAAAAAGAAAGGCATTTCGTCAAAATTACACAAATTATGTGACATTTCCACCGGATTAAAATTAAATCTAATACTTCTGATTCAGCTGATATCACTCTCAAGTAACTTGGCTATTTATTTACTAATTTATATTAACTGTTATTTTACACACTCCTTGCAAACGTATTACCCAGTCGATTTTAATTTGCTTAATTCACTATTATATGTATTTATATCCATCTATGTATCTGTCTGTGTGTGTGTGTGTGTGAGTGCGTGCGTGTATATATATATATATATTAATATCACTCGTAGGAAGAAAAAATTTATTGTATCTTATCACAGATGGGAAAACCTGGTCCTAAAAAACAAAATGCGGGTTGATGAGAATTGATCCGAAGACCTATCGGCCTTAATCTGTGAACTAAACCCGCTCGATACATTACACATGTCACAGCATATTTCTAGAGTCACGTAAAGTTATCGCCTTGGGTAAACATGTAGGTACTCAATGCCGATAAAATTAAACGAAATCTGTATCTGATATATGTACATAGTCTATTGAACTTGTGCAGTAAATATTTATTCTATTAATTATCGGGAATATTTTCACGGCTAGGCAAATTTGTGGATAATTTTATAATGAGTCTGCATTATGTTTATTCATCCAGTTGGTAACATAACCGATTCTTTCAGCGGGGGTCGTTTAGTTCGAGTCTTTTGTCCAAGCTGTGATCACATTTGCCAGAGCCAATGTCAGTCTCAATGTATCCTCAGATTTGGTTTTCGCCACTGACACTCGTACAGGTTCCGCGTGTGAAGTATTTGATTGAATTCGAACCAAGAACACACCAGAACGAGGTAAATTTAGTAACTGAGTGAACTGAGGTATTTCACTTGTACAGCTGAAACAGGAAAAAAAAAAAAAAAGACAATTTCACATCTTGGAAAGAATTCTTTGATAAAAATCAGTGGTTCTTCCTAAGACAGGATTGTGTGTGAATATTTCTGTCAGTGGAAGAATACGAAGAATTAACAACATACCACACCCACTATTACAACTCAGACTGAATTGTCTGAGGCACCGAGGTCTCTGGGATCAATCTGTCTTAAGTACCAGTTGGCTCTCGTTAATTGTTTTTTTGTTGTTGTTGTTTTTTTTAATTTATTTACTTATATATATAATTTAAAATTTTTTCCTGATATTATTTACACCTGATTATTTTGTGTTACTGTTCGCCATTTATAAAACATTCGATCAACAAATCGAATGCTTAAGTCCTCTGTCTTCGATCCAGAATACAAAGTTCATCTGTCCACGTTAGTTTCTATACCAGTGTATTAATAACATTAAATATAGTGATTGTTTCATACATGTACCTCTCGAATTAGCTTAGTGCAACAGTTACTACCTACATAGGTACAATCCATACGCATCAACGTATTTTTTATATTTACTAAAAATAATACACAGTACGTAATTAACGTTTATATATTAATTATATTCTGTTGTTATCTTTAGTAAATAAAAAAAAAAAAAAAAATGTTTCCGAGTTTGGATTTGAATTTCGTTGAGTTAAATAATTAAACTTACACGTTGTTGTTTGGAAAGCACTTAAATGTTCGACTGTGAATCGGTCAAAATCATGCACCGTCACTCGACTGCATGCTACGAAAATGTCGCCATCAGTTAGTGACCCAGCTGCCAGAGTCAGCAGGAATGACATTATTCTTGATTGGTGCTTCTGTTGACACCACTGTGAAATGAATTGTCATTGGTTCATTACGTCCGCTGGTTTCGACATGACTTTAAACAAAATTAAAAGAAAACAACAAAGAGGTTAAAGAGTTCGTTTCTGATCGTTTTTATAATTAAGGAACAGAGAAAGAAAGAAAGAAAGAAAGAAGAGAGAGAGAGAGAGAGAGAGAGAGAGAGAGAGAGAGAGAGAGAGAGAGAGAGAGAGAGAGAGAGAGAGAGAGAGGGCAAATGAGACAAATTTATAGAAAGAGAGAATGAAACAGGGAGATAAAGAAAAATACAGAGAGATAGAGAGATAAAGGGTTAGTGAGAGGAAAATATCGACAGAAAGCGAAAGGGAAAGAAAAAAATGAGAGAGAAGAGAAAATAAAAGTGGGATACATGTATATGTATATATTTATAAACACAGAGAGAGAGAGAGAGAGAGAGAGAGAGAGAGAGAGAGAGAGAGAGAGAGAGAGAGAGAGAGAGAGCTTATAGAAAGAGACTGATATCAAAATGAAAAGAAGAATAACAAACATAAAACATTTTAATTCTTGGATTTATTCAATAATACATGTTGTTTCGTGTCCACGTTCTAAGCTTTTCAAACAACTGAGCAGTAAACATTTTTATCCTTGTGATCAGTCAAGCGTTATATTTCAGCCATAGAAACCTACGTCATTGCTTCGTAAATGTTTAATAAACTTCACTGAAAATAGCTCGGGAGTGACTGAAGGTGATACCCTTCGATATACGACGTGTTTGTCTCAAAACACAGGTCAGTTTCGGAAACAACAGCATGTATTAATTACGACAAGCTCATTAATTCGCCATAAAATAACTTCGACTTCACCCACGGGATACTTCCCACGTCCTTAATAATTAATCCACTCAGCATTTTTGTTTTGAAAAACCTATTTAACGGTTTTCAAAAACAACGACATAGAAATACGGTGATCGATGCGTCCGAAGGGAAATAACTCCAGAATTCAAACTAGTTTGATTTAAAGGTTATACGTTGGGCAGTTTTAGACGAATTTGTTAAATTATTTTTGTTTTATATTTTATGTTATCATTGTTTTAATAAAATACTGTATGTCGTGAATATTTCTAGCAGTTAATATAAATGATGTTAACTTTATTAATTCGTAAGCAAACGTAAGCAAATAAATACCCAAACAATTAATAATTACGAAAAATTAAACTATTTGTTGAACAGTGGCAACACTTCAGGTGTGCGTACAAAAGAAATTTTTGTTGAGACTCAGAGTAAAAAATAACGTGACATAAGTCAGACACGTCCAAAATTAACTGCAATAATCAATCAGCAGATAACACAGTTGTTTCTGAATAATTTAAAAAATAATAATAATAATTTTGTTTTAATATTGTTTTCTATAATCTCTATATAGAAAGCATGTTTATAAGGAAGAAAACAGATCTTTTGGGGAATGGCTCAAATCGAGTTACTTGCCCATCTGGTAACTCTGCAGGTTTTTTTTTTTTTTTTTTTTTTTTTTTTAATATTGTTTTCTATTACCTCTATATAGAAAGCATGTTTATAAGGAAGAAAACAGATCTTTTGGGGAATGGCTCAAATCGAGTTACTTGCCCATCTGGTAACTCTGCAGGTTTTTTTTTTTTGTTCACTTCTTTATTTGATTTTTTTGTTTTTTCATCCCAAAAACTCTAGAGTCGTAATGAAGTAAACAACCATGAAAACAACGAAGAAAAACCGGTCTAGCACAAGGGAGATAATTCTCCATTCATGCAGGCATATTTTCTCAGTTCTCTTTCTTTTCATATTGATAATCATACTGTGCATCATGCACAGAACGCTCTCCAGTTGGTGTTCAAGTCCGGCACTCTTCGTATCGGCGTCGGTGACTTCCGTAATGGGCACATCGGAATTTAGAGCCAGTGGTATCCTCGGCGTGTCTGCGCATAGCAAGCTTCCGATGACGCCGATAAATATCTAGAGATAATAATAATAATAATAATAATAATAATAATAATAATAATGATAATAATAATGATGATGATGATGATCATCATCATCATAATAATAATTAAAAAAATAAGACTATAAGAACAAAAACAAAGATAACCACTGTTATAATAAATTTAAATAATAATATTAATTATAAAAATAAGATGAATGTTACTAATAATAATCAAATATCCTTAATGAATACAATTTTTTTCTAATAATAAAAATAAATCCATAAAAAAAAAAAAAAAAAAAAAAAAAAAACGAACTATTTAACAATGGTTAATCAAACTTATCACATAATGTTTTATTATTAATATTTATAACACCATGTTAAAGTGATAAATCTGTGCTTATTTAATCATATAATTCCTATCTACATCAATTATTTATCTTTTCGTTGTGATGCTGCACACACCAAATACAGAAAGACAAATGACAGCCTTCCTTCATTTCTGCTGACTTGTGTTATACTATTCTCATACTTTATCATTAGCAAACGTTTAGAGTCACGAACTAAATAACCAGCTACTAGCACAGAATATACGTATGGGCTATTTTCCACACCGAACTCTAATACTGACCTTTTTCACCACTTTAGGGACATTTGTGCGTCCCCTCCAAGTGTCACAGTAGTGAAGAGTAGAAATTGTTATCAGCAAAGAAATAACAATGTACACTATCGTGAGAGAATGATAGATACCTGGAATAACAAAATAGCACGAATACATATGGACAGACATACAGGCAGAATGTTAGACAGAAAGGTGATAGTAAATGAAAAAGCAAGATGAAAATAACTGATCAGTATAGCATCTCTTTGGTACGATCTTTTTCTCCTTTTTTTCTTTGAATTATTATTGTTATTTTCTTCATTATCATTATCATTGTCATTATCATTATTAATATCATTATCATCATTATTATATTATCGTCAATATATTATCATCATTATCATCATCATCACTATTTATGTCTTATTATTATTATTTTTATTATTTTCACTACTTACCCAGTTTGGGGCCAGGGAACGAAGTATTGGGTATGACGTCATGGAGCATTGACGACATCAAGACACAACCAATGAGTAAGAGACAACCTAGATAAAGAAGTGATGTCATACCATAAAATACTTACAATATATTACAGTTAGTAACTTTAAAAATGACATATTATACCTTATTACCATAATATTTCTAAAAATTGTAGATTACAATGTGATATGATACGATAATATATAATACTAATATATTATGATATGACATATAATGTATGATATAATTATAAATATTGCATAACGGGATTTAACAGAGAAAAGCATAGTAGTATGAAATAAAAAAAATATACTAAAAAGAATATATATATATAAAATAAAGTGACGTAGCATATCATATCGTAATGTGTGTTTACGTACACTAGTTTGAAACTTAAAGGGGTTATTGTTTAATAATAATAATAAAAATATCATTACGGATGCTCTTTCTGATACTGAACCTTACGCATCTTAAAATCGACTAACTGCAAAACAGAGTCAAAAATCATTAAATCTATAAAAACAACGTGCATTATATTTGCATTTATAACTTTAGATATCTGTAGTATTCGCTTACACGGTTGTTATTATTATTTATTTATTTATTTATAAGTTCAGACAAAACATACATGTTCGCGGAAGTCTAATGGAATATTAGTGTATAGCAGTATGGACAGAATGATAAACTAACGTTTTCTTTCGTGGTATCTTCATCATTATAATTTGTAATAGTAATACTGTACGTTGTGGTAATGGTGGTAGTAAGAATGTATTATTATTTATTTAATTTTTTAGTAGAAGAAGTAGAAGAGGTAACAGCAGCAGTAGCAGTGCAGTAGTAGCTGCGGTAGAGGTAGTAATAGTAATAGTAATATAGAATTGTACATGTAGTTGTAACAGAAGTAGTAGTAGTAGATGTAATAGCAGTAGTAGTTGTATCAGTAATGTAGTAATAATGATAGAGTAATAATTAGCAGTAATAATGAAGTAGCATTAGCATCAGTTTAAGTAGTAGCAGTAATAGTAGCTGTAGGTGTTGATGATATTGTTGTTTTGTTGCAGGAATAATAGATTCAAGGTTTGATGTTGCTCAGTTTTTCTATTCATCCCTAACCATGTCGGTTATTCTTGACGTTTCGTTTCACTCATTGTCACATAAAAAGGTTAATGCATCTCAGAAATTCTCCTTCTGTAACGCTAAAGCTTACCAAAACACGATCTTTCCCTGGAGTTTATTGGCAGCAGGAACTGAAACGGAACCAGCAATCCCAGCAGTGCCACGGGCATCACGTACAGATGCTTGCAGTAAGAACAGTTACGTTTTATCTTGACAGCGTACGTAATTAAGTCGTACTCGTGACAACAGTCCATCAGAGTTGTTTCCCTTTCCAACGTTACCGTCATCACGGACCAAGGTGCGCTATCGTTTTCGAACGACGTGTTCGCGTATTCTACGTACTGCGTTGAAATCGTCAGGGCACGAGTGTCGTACGAAGTCGAGGCAAAGGTCAGATGGCATTCCTGAGTGTCCTTAGGAAAATGCGTGAGGTCAAGGTCGCAGGTGCTCCTTAATTTTGCAGTCCGTGAGAAACTGACGTTGCCGGTGTACGAAACTGTGGCCAGTTCGACATAGCTGTGTGAATATTCATTACCAACACTGAAATAACAAAGAAACAGAGAAATACATACTACTGAGTAAATTTTCTTTTATATTATTATTATTACTACTATTATTATTATTATTATTATTATTATTATTATTATTATTATTATTATTATTATTATTTATTTATTTATTTATTTTATTTTATTTTTATTATTTTTTTTTTTTAATATTTTAAAATTGGGTAACGAACCATAATTAGAAAGATCCTTATCGGCTTATGCTTTTATAAAAATTAAAAATAAAAATAAAAATAAATAAATTAATTAATTAATAATAATAATGATGATGATGATGATGATAATAAATTTAGAAATAAATAAAATAAAAATATAAACTATTAAATAAATAGATAATAATAAATAAATAGTTTTGTCATTATTTATTATTAAAATAATGTTTTAAATACTAGAAAAAAAAGAAAGAATAAAGAAAGAATTGTAATTTAAGAAAAGCAGCTTCGGATTTTAAATATATGTTATAAAATAATATTTCGTGTATAATCAATTTTTTATTGATAAAACACTGAAAAAAGCTGAGTGGTACAGGGTAAACTTTAAATAACAAAATATTTTTTCTTTTGAAAATTCTGACATGAGTTTTATTTATTTATTTATTTATTTATTTATTTATTTATTTATTTATTTATTTATTTAATATCGATTAAAATCATAGTAATAATTTACAAGTTTTTTTCTGTTTTTCGTCGTTTTTTTGTGGTTTTTTGTTGAGTATTACTATTTAATACAGTTCTTTTTGTTGCTAGATTATTATATTGCTATAAAAAAAAAATTGGTAATTAATATTAAATTTTCGATAGAACATAGCTACTTATTTATTTGTTTGTTTGTTTGTTTACCTTTTATTTCATATATTTATTCGATCATTATTACTATCGGCTTCAAAGTTGCTGTCTTATTTTACAACATGATACAATATCCATTGTTAATTTTTATTCTGATTAGTCAAATTTCCATTATTTGGTTAACATTTATTTCTTTGTATTTATTTCTTTATTTATTTATTCATTCATTCATCCATTCATGATATTTAATCATTTATTTCTCTTTTACAGTATCCTGCAGACAGATATTACGTCACAGAGCAGTTATTTGAAAATCTGGAAGACATCAACGCTTTACTACGCTCTGATTAAGCAACACTTTGAAAACACACAATACCTGTTGACGAGAATGATGTTTGGCGTCCAGATAGCAGACGTTGGTATGCTGATGTAATCCAGTCCGCCGTGCACGCTGGGGTTCCATGCAAGACGTTCGTCCTCCCAATTAGTACTCACGTACCACTCAGCTTCCAAACTTCCATCACGAATGTGCTGTAAGAATACGTAACTGAATCTTTTTGTATCTACAGGCAATAGATTCACGATGATGGATATATGTGTATGTTATACTTTGCGTTTATGTGTATTTCTGTGTGTGTGTTTGTTTGTTTATGTATGAATGTATGTATGTGTATATATATATGTGTGTATGTATGTATCTATGTATGTATGTATGTATGTGTGTATGTTTGTATGTATGTATGTATGTATGTGTATATGTATGTGTGTGTATGTATGTATGTAGGTAGGTATGTATGTATGTATGCATGCATGCATGTTGTATGTATGTATATATGTATGTAAGTATTGTTTGTATTTTTATGTATGTGTGGATGGATGGATGTATGGATGGATGGATGTGTGTATGTATGTGTGTATGTATGTATGCCTCAAAGGTTGAAAATATCTTGATCAAATGTATTAGTTTATGTTTCTGTGTAAACAATTCGATTATGTTCACGTTTATATTAGCTCACCTGCATTGTATATATTTATTTTTTTCTCAGTAAATCGGAAATAATCACAAACTTCTTGACGTGTAATAATTGCTTTTAATTTAATATGTTTGAGTTTCTGTTATCAAACAAAGTAACATGTTAATCACAACCAGTAGCTGTCTACGTTATAAGCTGTATCTAAATACCTCAGTGTGTGCCAGGTCGTGTATATTACGGTGACGTCACTACTTACGAGATCTACGACCCTGAGGAGTTCAAGGTGAAAGTTCACCACGGTGTTGAAGGAATCGTTGGTGAAAGGACGCGCTGTGTTGAGGTAATTCGTGAAGAGTTTCCTCTGAAGTGTCTCCTCGGGAAACTCACTGGAACCTGGGTTATAATAACAATAGTAATAATAATAATAATAATAATAATAATAATAATTATAATCATATTAATAATAATAATAATAACAAAAATAATAATAATAATAATTATAATAATTATAATTATAATAATAATAAGATGAACAAGAAGAAGAGAAAGAAGAAGAATGATGATTAACATGATAATATATAACAATATTATAATAATAATAATTTTTATTATTATTATTATGATAATGAAATATACAAACGAAGAAAGACACAAATATATATATATATAGGGTGGGGTGCAAAAGTAGGTATACAGTAGTATCACATCAGTGAATTTCGTTGGACTCGTTTTTCTTATTTTGAGTGTCATTAACCGTATTTTATTTAAATTAGTAAAAATGCATGCATTTTTATATTAGCTTTTTTGTTTCAATAATAAATGCCATGAGTACTGTAAGTGTTTTCTTTTTTCATAACTGTATACATACTTTTGCACCCCACTGTGTGTATATATATATATATATACACGTATGTATGTATACACACACAGACAGACAGAGCATGAACTCATAGCTTCACATGTAAATATAAATATGCACATAAGCGCAGAGGGAACCAACACTCCAGCGTAGATAAATACAAAATCAGTTATTCGTGACTCCCTGAGAGACGAAATCAGTTAACGTTTATTTATCAGTCGACGGAGAAGCTATATAAATATAATTAGTCAAATAAACCGCTGTATAAAAACTATACATATTTATCTCTCGTTAACTTCGGTCTGTTAGCACAGAGACGATTATGAACAAGAGACGGGACTCAAATCTACATATCTGCTTTTCCGTTCTTTTATGTTATTTCCCGTTCCTGCCATTATTTTATGAACAGTATTTTAAATATGTGTGTGTTTATATCTGTGTGTGAATGTGTCTGTGTGTGTTTGTGTCTATCTGTGTGTGTGTGTGTGTGTGTGTGTGAGTGTGTGTCTGTCTGTCTGTGTGTGTATGACCGTGTCTGTGTGCCTGCCATTTTCACGACTGGTCCAAGATGCAGAAAAATAAAAATAAGTAATATCAATTTTTTTTTTTTTTTTTTTTTTTTTTGATTCCTATGTTTGATATAGTCTTAATAACTGGGCTGCACAGTTCAAAGAATATCTTTAAGATAAGGCAAGCTTACTGTCATAACAAGTTTTGTCTAAATAAAAACAGAGTATAATTCTTTCAGTCGCTGGATTATAGCCATGTTTATTTTTCTCTCAGAACGTACATTACACGATTCTACGAAAGATGAATAACGCTTAATTTCCACAAATAAGTTTAACAGCTGTCCGTTTCATCTACCTTAAAACTTAAGACAATAAAAGCTTTTTGATTCCGATTGATCAGACCTTAGCAAACAGTTCAGTCATTTCTCAGTTACTGGTACATGCTGTCATGTGTATTAAAACACACGCACATACATAAGATTCCTTATACTGAAGAAAAAACAGAGGACATAATGGCGACTACCTGTTTTTTGTTTCATAAAGATTATAAAAGAAAAGTATGGAAGAAAAACATCAATGCTAATAATAACTGTTAATAATAAAATACTTTGAAATTTTGTTAAAAAACCCAACCATTCAGTACTTCACTGATTCATCTTGTTTGACTTACAGTTCTTTTCATAGAAACAGGTCACTAATTCCGAATATTACAGCTACAGTCTTGGCTTGGAAACAATTTTCAATAAAGAGAGATAAAAACAAAACAGAAGAAAAAAAACACGAAAAAAAACCCATATATTCCTTGTCTGAAGTTTGTCTCCTTTTCGTCTGTATCGTTGTATTGATTCAGAATTGAAACCACAGTAAAGTGCTCGAGAAATGATGGACATAACTTTGGAAGCTACGTGCCTTGGAATCAATTTCAATCTGTCTCAGAGGCTGATCTTTATTTGAGAGAACGTACAGAACTTTAATGTCAACTGATGATGACGTTATACGATAAAACTTAACCAGAACTGACAAGCTAACATCGGGGTTGTCTCAGAATTGTATTTCATATTGGTTTTTACTTATTTTTTCTATTATTATTATTAATATATATTTATTTTGTCGTATTTAATTTCATTTATTTTCATTTACATTTTGGTGTGTTTTTATTTACTATTAATAATTTTTTATTATGATAGAACTAATCTAAATTGCATACGTGCGGTAATTCAAATACATATACATACATACATACATACATACATTCATACATGTGACTGTGTGTCGCTGTGCGCGTGAAGTGTATATTATTTGTATATTTATGTGTGTATCTGTGTAATGGTAACAGAAAATGTTATGTAACAAATGATGTGAACTGTTGCTTGCCAAAGTACAGATATGTGAAAGTTTGCTGTGTCTTGTATTCCTGGCATTCTAACAAGAAGAATCTGCATGCAGTGTGGAAAGCACAAACGTATTTCCGTACGAGCAGAAACCTGAGAACAAAACACATTCTCTGAGAAATTCACCTTGTTGTCGCTGGTACCTCTGTTTGATTACCTCTCTCTCTCTCTCTCTCTCTCTCTCTCTCTCTCTCTCTCTCTCTCTCTCTCTCTCTCTCTCTCTCTCTCTCTCTCTCTCTCTCGCATCGTTATTTTTTAAGGATTTGCGATCGTTTGATTGTTTTCAAACCATTATGTTTATTTATTTGTTTTCGTTTTTTAATACTAATTACCTTTTAGATTTATTTCACATTTATTCAGCTGTCGAGATCCTTAAGCTTAAACTGTCAAATGAACTGATAATAACGAAATATTAATGACATTTTCGGATTTATTTTCGTTTTCTTTCTTTCTTTCTTTTTTCTCTCTTCTATTTATTTATTTATTTATTTATAAGTTTTAGTATCTGAACAATTCCACTGAATATATTCCAACAGTGGTGCACTAGAGTCATCTGACTTTTACAGAAAAAATATTCATGACTTACCAAATCTGCAGACAATGTTAGCATTGTTTTGTTATTTTAACGTACTTACAGAAATAATCATCTACAGCACAACACATATAATTTCTCCAAATATAATGATGGATACAATTTAAAACAATCTGAAAAAAAAAAAAGACAAAATATGTTCAAACCATAATATCGCTAATGAACGATATATCATTAACTCAACAGAGAGGCGATGCAACATGCATTTTACTTACCTAGAACGTTCTGGAAGCCGCATGCCAATAAGAAAACCAGCAAATATACGTAATCCATAACAGACCAGTTCAAATTAATCTTTGAAAAAAAAAAAAAAAAAAAAAAATAAATGAATAAATAAATAAATAATAATAATAAAATACAACAAAAAGCAAATCGCGTTTGTCTGAAACGAACGCACACGCACGCACTCTGGTGGTTACTGAAAACGGCTGTGTACAAACTAACAAGCTAAGAACAACGTTGGCGAGTTCAGCATCGTGCACACGTCAAAGTGGAAATGAGTCTATCAGGTTGCAGACAGGTTAGGAGGAGAAGCAAACACACAGTGTGCAATATCTCAGAGATGTTTGTCATATCTGCACTGTGTGGTGAATCTCCACTAGAACCAACGTCCTCGTTCGTTTACTCGCTGCTGTTAGATGCATTCACACCGAGCTCCGGTTTGGGGGACGTTGCCTGTATATAAAGATGGGTTTATTATTATTATTATTATTTATTATTATTATTATTATTATTATTATTATTATTATTTTTTATTATTATTATTGTTGTAATTGTTGTTGTTATTATTGCTATTGTTGTTGTTGTTGCTGCTGCTGCTTTTGTTGTTGTTGTTGTTATTATTATTATTGTTGTTGCTGTTGCTGCTGTTGCTGTTGTTGTTATTGTTGTTGTTTTTGTTATTTTTATTATTATTTTTATTATTATTTTTATTATTATTATTATCATTATTATTAAATTTATTATTGTTGTTGTTATTATTATTATTGTTGCTATTATTATTATTGTTGTTGTTGTTGTTATTATTATTATTATTGCTATTGCTGTTGTTGTTGTTGTTATTATTATTATCGTTGTTGCTGTTGCTGTTGTTGCTGTTGTTGTTATTGTTGTTTTTGTTATTTTTATTATTATTATTATTATTATTATTATTATTATTATTATTTTATTATTATTATTATTATTATTATTATTATTATTATTATTATTATTATTGTTGTTGTTGTTATTATTATTAAAAACGTTATCATTATTAAAATGTAATGAATAAAACAGAAGAAGAAGATGCAGTTTTCCTTAATCTCGTTCTGCGATTCTTAATTCGCTTCTTTAGGAATTTTGATTACACTGTAAATAAAAAGCGTTGATGATAGACATATTAACGATAACATCTATGATAATTCTGCTGTGTAAATATTTCCCTCCTGATAGTTTTTATATTAAAAGTAATATCAGCTTTTAACACTTAAATCAAATTTATCGGCAATTTAAAAAAATAAAAAAATTATAATTTTTTTTTTTTTAATTCAAATTTATTCCATATTGTTTGTGTACATCATAATTATTGTCAAAAGATTTTAAACATTTCAGCAAGCGTAAGCAGAAGGGAGATAATTCTAATGGATTAAATTAATGTGTTGTTGTGTCTCTTCATACACTTTTATTTCGTAAATAATTTCAACTCTGGTTTTAAAATTTTAATCTAAATAACAATAAGAAGAAGAAGAAGAAGAAGAAGAAGAAGAAGAATAATTAAAAGTTAACAAAACAAATAATGAAGCAAAATTTGTATTTAGAAAGGTAACAATAATCCCAACCTTCAGACATTAATTTAATTACAGTGTTTATATTTTAAACCGTGTATTTTGTTCTTACTTTCTTCCATATTTTTATGGAACCAAAAATCTTGTTTGTTTTGTGTTGTTGTTTTTTTCTTTCTTTCTTTCTTTCTTTTTCAACATCTATAAACGAAATTATATTTCATGACATAAAAATTTGTTTCATTTGACATAAGACTTCTTATTGCTTACAGAAACATACTCCTTGTCTTACTTGATGCGTGTGTTTAGTGGATCTTTCGTTTTCTGTTTTTTGTGAGAGAGAAGCATAAAGAAACGAATGTTTGTATTGAGCTGCTGAATGTCAAGGCTTTTGAAATATAAGAAGACAATACTAAACAATAGATGCAGGCATCTTTCTGTTTTTCCTTCGGCATCTATCTCCATTTTTATATGTCTGTCTATCAGTCCATCTCTATACCTAGCTATATCTAACTCTATATCAGTCTGTCTCTCTTTTGTATTTTTCTCTCTGTAATCTATTTGTATTTGTCTATCTATCTGTCTGTTTATTTATCTTTGTCTACATATCTGTTTATTTGTATATATATTTTCTTCATTATTTCTGTCTGTCTATCTATCTATCTATCTATCTATCCATCCATCTATCTATCTATGTATGTCTGTCTGAAGTTTCTACGTAGTAATTGCGTGTCTGTGTGTATTTTCTACAACAAATACGAAACGAAACAAACATCGTAAACAGAGGAAGTGACAACGATGTAAACGAAACCGTTAAGCCAACATTTCTCTGTTTATTTTGCCGCGGTACATTTAATCCCACAGACCACTCCCCGACATTATAATAATGCAAATGTTTATTTAACTTTCCTCCGTTTAGCTGTCGTGCTCGTAACATAATAACGGCCATATTTGGCTAAATAATGAATCACATTTATAAAAAAAAAAAGCTAGGGAGGAAAAAAAATAATAATAATAATAAATAAATAAATAAATAAATAAATTAAAAAAACAGAACGTTTTTAAGGAAACGAATTTATCAAACAAAAAAAAAAAAAAAAAGAAAAAAAAAGAAAAGAAAATGTCTCTTCACATCTATTCATAAGTATCGTGGTGAGTCGGCAGGCAGGAGCACGTGACCCGCTGCGTACTATTTACAGTTTAGTTTTGTGGACTTTTACGAGACATCTTTCGGGGACTCTCGCGTTTGCACGTCGGTGACTGCGACCACTCGGATTTACTAAAACGGCTGCGACGACAGCAACAACGAAGACGAGGATGGCGGATGCTGCTGGACGCAGACCGCTGCAGTGTAAGTGTAAGGAAATTTTTTTATTATTGTTGTTGAATTTATTTGTACTGAGGCAGACGTGTGAGGTGGTGATACGTGAAGTCATGGATGACGTCTTTGGAGGTATTGACAGAAAGGGCGTGACCCTTAGGACGGTTGGTGAAACGTGTCGTCTGCTGAAAGTTTTCCTTTCTCGTCGAAAAAAATAAAATAAAATATAAACTAATAACTGTGATTATCAGTTATTGTAAAGTGTTTCTGTAAATATACTGAGATGTGAAGTATGAAAATTTAAACAAAAAAAAAAGGATACGAAAATTGTTATAAAATTCTGTTTTGATATATTAATATTTAAAATAATTAATTCATTCATTAATTAATTATCTTATTAATTATTTCTAACTTTTAAGATTTCTATAAACCTGTATTTTATTTTATTTTAGTAAAATAAATAAATAAATAAATAAATAAAAAATAGTAATAATAATAATAAACGCAGTTAAATTAATAAAATATTCAAATAAATAATAATATAAAGTGAGAATAAATACTAAAGGCATACTACTTTTGTTAGCATTTTATATATTTTATTGTTTGTTTAGAAATAAAATAAAATAAAGAAAATGTTCATAATGATCGTGAACAGTAATAAATACAGAAATGTTTTTAATCCTCCTCTTTTATGTTCTTCTTCTTCTTCTTCCTATCATTGTTATTATTATTATTATTATTATTATTATTATTATTATTATTATATTATTATTATTATTGTTGTTGTTGTGTTTGTGGTTGTTGCTATTTTTGTCTTCGATATCATCATTATCATCACCATAATCATCATCGTCATTACCACCATCATCATGTGTCAAATCACAAACATGGCTTATACGACAACCAGCGAGACACGAAGACAAGCACACTGTGAGTTCAAGTTTTGTTTTTGTAGTTTATAACTGACACAGCTAGACACTCACAATGTCTCATGAATATCACCACTGAGTTTGTAAACGATCCAATGTGCTGACGAGGTTAAATCTACATGTGTTTTCCATTTTTGTAACATACAGTAAAATCTCAATTTAACAGACCTCAGTTCAACGGACTTCTTTTTTTGGGGAGCAGTAATTCGGCGGACTATTTTCTTCAAGTCTTCATAGCGAACACTTGCATTTCCGCGAAACTGTAGACGAAATGAGTCGTTTAATATGTTAAATATAATTATTATCATACATCATCTAATGCACATCTTGTGTGTTCGTATGATCGTTATTTAATTATAATTATTTAAATGAAATATTGAATATTACAGTATTTACAGTTATTACAGTCTTATAATATTAAAATGTTATTCTTAAAACATTAGCGATTTAATCGACTCTTGCTGTTAAGGATACCCGTTGTTTCTATCAGTCTGTTAAATCGAGGATCTACTGCACCATGAGTTGTTTTCTGCGCAGCTGAACGACGTAAACAGTTGCAGGCAAAAAAAAACAACAAACCACAATGAACCAGTTAACTGAAACCAAAAGTCTTCAGCATCGTTTTCTTTTCTCTTTTCTTTTTTTTTTTTTCACCTCTTTTTTTAAAATTTATTTATTTAGTTTTGTTTTTCTTTCATTCAATCTTTCTTTCTTCTTTTCTTCTTTCTTTCTTTGTTTCTTTTTCTTTTTTCTTTATTTCGTTCTTGATATGTCGTAGGTTTTATTTTATATTTATCTAGGTTTGTTTATGTATGTTAAAAAGTTGTTATATATGCTCCTAAAATCCCATATATATTAATTACTGAGAATGCTAAAACATATCAAAGTAACAACTCAAGAGGAACGCCCCGAAACCATTAAAGAGATCATGATTACATATTTGTATATTTTATAACTGTCATAGCTTCTATAAGTGTATCGAGACATTAATCAAAATACTTCAAATGTTATTATACTGAGTAGAGAGGTAATAGTTATTTGAATATGGCTGTAACACTTACTGAGTAAAGGTGAAGCAGTTTCTTTGAGTATGTAGCGGTAACAGTTACTGAGTGAGTATTTAATGAAAGATATCTCTATAATCCCTATGTCTCCGTGTTTGACAAAGGACTGTAATTGTTGTTAAAGGCTAACATATCTTAGACATTTCGTATTTTATTGTTGATTGTTTTCTTTTGTTTTGTTTTTTAACCTTTCTTCTTTTTTGTCTTTTTATTCATTTGTTTGTTTATTTGTTTGTTTGTTTGTTTGTTGCGGATATCCAATACCTCTGCATCAGAAATTTGCTAATAACATGTCTGCCAATTGCATAGCGAGACGTATTAGTGCGTGCGTGCGTGCGTGTGTGCGTGCTTCTTCTACATACCTGTACATTCCATGCCGATCAGCTAACATGTATTAAATATTAATCGTTTGCAATAATCCATTGTTTACTTACATAACTCACTGATAAATAGTTTAAAACAAAGTCGTGGTAATCGGCAATCTGTCGGTAAACATCGTAATAGTTCGGAGTGTTATTCGTTTGAACCGCGCGGTTGTTTTGTCAGCGTATTCGAGTGAGAAAAATACGACGTTGTTGTTCTTGTTTAATATATAAATTATCAAAGCAGATGTTTTTTCTTTTATTTCTTGATGTGCTGTGATTTACATAAATGCTTTGAGACGTGAACAAGAGATTAAATTAAAAAAAGAAAAAAGAAAAACGTGCATATTAAAATAGAAAAGAGGTAGAGAAAAAAAATGTCACATCATTGGTAAATTACATCATGCAGATATGTTTCATGACTAATTTTATGTGTCACAAATAAATAATTTTTTTTTTTTGCTAAAAATCTCTCTCTCTCTCTCTCTCTCTCTCTCTCTCTCTCTCTCTCTCTCTCTCTCTCTCTCTCTCTCTCTCTCTCTCTCTCTCTCTCTCTCTCTCTCTCTCTCTCTCTCTCTCTCTCTCTCTCTCTGTACATTATAAATATATACAGAGTGTATTTTTGTCTGTCTCTCTTTTTCTTCGTTTTACCCTCTTCTTTCTGTCATTATCATCTTGACCTGTACTGCTATTTCTGATTTTTCAGCATTTTCTCTAATTACTTAGTGTTTGTGTGTTTGTGTTTGTGTAAGTGTGTGTGTGTGTGCGCGCGCGCGTGTGTATGTTAATTTGTGTGTATGTATGTGAATGTGTGTGTCTGTGTGTGTCTAACATTTAGGTACAGAAATACATACGGATAAATCTAGCGAGTCTAGTTTTAGTTACACATCACGAAGGAGTATCATCGACAGCCATATATCATCCGTGAAATGAACGTATTAGTTATGCCCTGGGTTAAATTATTCACAATCGTGTTTCGAATTTTATGGGCGTCATCAAAATTTCTAATATATATGTCACGAAAAAGTTTTTTTCAAGAGTTTTTGTTTTTTATTTTTTGTTTTTGTATTTTTAGTAAGGGATTTAATAAAATAACTATTTATGCAGTACTTAACTTACTTAACCACAAGGTATTAACGAAGCCCTATCTACTGTGTAATTATTAATGATTTAATTTATGTTGCTATTATCTCTACCATTGTTATCACAATCATTACCGCTGCATCAACTACCACTGCAAGTAGCAAAATAACTTCTATTTTGACTACCGAAACTCCTATTGGTACAAATATTATTACTATTATCATTGATATTATCATTACTTTGATATTCTATTATTATTAATATTGTGGCTGTTGTTATTAGTAGTAGAATTATTATTGTTGTTGTTGTTTTTAGTTTTATCATTATTATTATTATTATTATTGTTGTTGATATTGTTATTGTTTTGTTGTTTGTTTGTTTTTTTTTTTCTTTTTTTTTTTTTTTTTTTTTTTTCTCCTTTTTCTTTTTCGAATGGAATTTTAATTTATGAGTCAGCACCATTAATCTATTTGACCTATAAAAAAAAAAAAACGACACGAACTAATTTCCGTTTAATACTTCACCTCTGTGTTATCAGTGAAAAGACGTATTTTTCTGTCCTCTTTGATATAAGAAGTATTCTTTGAAAGAAATGGGTCAACATTCGGCTATAGAATACTGACAAGCTCAATATAATTTGCGTGGGACATACCTCAGCGTTTGTTATTGTGTAAATTTACATACGGGGTCTGTTCACATAGCTTTTCAAGGCTTTCAATTCACAGTGTACATTGACAGCATAATTTGCCGAGTTAACGTTACTTACAATTATTTAATCATATAATTAGAAAAGAAGAACGCCACTGGATTGATTTGTAATGAAATAAATGTGTTTAATATACCAGAATAAGAATATAAATGTAAAAAATATATATATCTATATCTGTGTATGTATCGTTTATTGTCATTAATAGGTCAAGGTTGTGGCACTGTGTGTGTATCAGAGAGAGAGAGAGAGAGAGAGAGAGAGAGAGAGAGAGAGAGAGAGAGAGAGAGAGAGAGAGAGAGAGAGAGAGAGAGAGAGAGAGTTTTATAATTCTCGTTCAGTGGACACTCAGCCAGATACAAAAATTAGTCAACGATGTGACGTGTTGGATACTGGATAACAAAAGTCTCGCACAAGTGAGAAAAATAACAGATCTTTGTTGTTCGTGATTTATGCTGTTCACACAAATTTTGCTCAATATTAAACCACTATGTTCGCTTTTGTTATAGTACAAAGTCCTTTTTAGAAGTAATAATGAAACTGGACATTAAAACATATGAATGGAGATGAATAAAATTTTACGTCAACATTATAAATAACTGCGATTCTTTGTTGGGTTTTTTTCTTCTTCTTCGTTGTTTTTGAATAGAGACGTGCATAAATTTATTTTTCATTGTTTTTTTTTCTATTGTTTATTTTTTTATTTCTCATAGCTGTTAATTTGACGTTCGAATAAAAAAAAAAAAAAAAAAAAAGATCAAAACAAAAACAAACAAACAAATAAAATTATAAAATTCTACTTAAAACAGCACAATACAAAAGTTAATTCAATATATATTACTTCATTCTCTGTTATGGTACAATATATAAAATTTATTATGTTGTGTCATCTCTAACTTTTACCTTTGTTATATACGTATTGTATTTGAAGTGGTCAAACAGATTTTTCTTGTCTCTGAAAACTCGTAAATTACTGAGTAATGAAAGGTTTACATTCTTGTTTCCTTCAAGGTGAAGCAGTAGGACAATTTTACTTCTAAATTGTTCTATTTCGGGGTTTTTCTTTATCTTTTTTTCTATATTATTTTCTCTCTCTCTCTCTCTCTCTCTCTCTCTCTCTCTCTCTCTCTCTCTCTCTCTCTCTCCTCCATGAAAAACGAATTGGCAACAAAGTAGTGATATTTTATTACTTTGAAGTTGTTGATCCATTTGTGCATACTTGTAATTCCTGATGTGTATGTGTGCGTGTTTATATGTCATTAAATATTTTATAGATGCCTTTTAAGTAGTTTTAATCTATCCCTTGATAGTTTTGTAATTTTTCAGTGATATATTGGTCATTATCAGTGTCTTGAATAGTTGTCTGAGCTATAATAGATTATTCATGTTTATATAATATTATTAAATATATCTTGTAAACTTGTTTCAACAGCAACAGATTACCGAAACTTGTATAAAGTTATTAATTATATCTTATGAACTAGTTTGAACAGTAATATATTACTGATATTGATATAAAGTTATTAACTGTTTGAATAATAATAGGTTACTGATGCTTGCATAAAGTTATTAACTGTATTGTATCAACCTGTTTGAACAATAATAGATTACTGATATTGATATAAAGTTATTAACTATTTCTTATGAACTAGTTTGAAGAATAATGAATTACTGATACTGGTATAATAACGTTATAAATGTAGTCGACTAGTTTGAAAAATAGTAGATTATTATCGAATAATGTTACTAGCTGACTTAGAAAATGTACAATACAAGAAGCTGTGTTTTAGTGATATATTTTTAGGAAGTGTTCAAAACCGGTTTCACAACTCTCTGTGGTCATAAGATAAAAATAAAAAGCAAGAAAAAATGCGTGGGATGTAATAACACGTCTTATTTGACAGTTTTATCAGTTTGAAACATCTCAGACTGTAAACCTTTGAAGACTGACAACAAAAATCATAATTTAAAAAAACTAATATGTCAAACCCTTTGGCTGTAACGTAGGCCGTGTATTTATTTTATCTCTGTGATTAAAAAAAAAGGAAAAAAGAAGCACTCCAAATTACGTGAAAGAAAAGTCCAGGTTATATAAAGAAGAGGTCAAACGTGTGACTCGTTTACCTGTGTCAGCGTCTTTGTAGAAAAAATAAAACAAATAAAATTAAATTAAAAAAAAAAAAAAAATTCAAAGGTTAAACATATATATATGTCATGTCATATCGTATATTATTCTTTTACGTGATTTTTTTTTTATTCTTTTCTATTCATTTTTTTTTTCATTTTTCATTTTTTCATTTTTTTTTAAAGATCTTATATCTCATGACACTTTATATCTGAACTGAATGTCAGAACAGATTCGATGAAAAGAAAGAGCCAAGTGACGCCATGCATGACTGAAATAATTTCACCGCAAAATAATGTTTGTTATCACTGAGTTTTCTGAGAAACGTGATCTAGAAAGAAAAACATTTGTTCCTTCGTCTCGGTGGACGAACAGATAAAAACATTTCTCAGTTCATTTTTTATTTTCACAAAAAAAAAAAAAAAAAAAAATGTTAAGTATAAAATACTAAATATTATAATATTTTATTGATGAATTGCAGTACAAAGGCGATAAAAAAAAAAAAAAGAAAAAAAAAAAGAAGTTTTATGCAGATAATTTACACCGTCAGAGTGATATTGAAATAATTATATTGCACTGCACTTCCTGATAAAGGGATTAATAATGTTTTAAAGTTATATTTTATGTTTGTAATAACTCATGCATGAATTTATTCATATGTGCATACATGCATTTATACATTCGTTCATGCATGCAAGCATGCATACATATTTATGCACACACACACACTAGGACCCTGCGAATCTTAATTTTCCCATCGAATCTCGACTACGTTGGAGAGTAATTAAGTGCATGACAAGCAGTTTGTGCGGGGCATTAGAAAGATGCTACAGTTACCCACAGAGGTGGATTAACATAGTCACACAATGATAGCATATAAATAATGAGCGTTCTGAACAGCAAATTAAAGAAAACGTATGATAACCAGTTTTACTGGGTTAATACGTTATTTTATACCAGTTTTATCTTGTTGCTGTTGTTTCCTTTCACTTTGTTTATTGTTTATTAATAAGGGTTGCTTAGAGAGTGTGTGTCTCTTTTTCAGTTCATGAAATTCCGAACACAAAATTCAAATCGAATCGAAGCTTCGCGACGCAAACACGCACACACACTTTTCAGCACACATTTATATACGTATGTACAACGCACGTACAATCACGCAGATATTCATGCATGTTTAGACTGACAAATGAAGATCTGATTACCACAGTAGTCTAAATAAGAAATGAATTTGGATAATACAGTGACAACACGAGTGAATAGTGTAAATCATCTCACTTACATTCAACCATAACCGTGAACAACATTTATAGTGAGTATTACTTATTTATATACATACATATATACAGAACATACAAACATATCTCCATATATACATACATACATACATACATATACATTTTAATAATTTAAAAACTAAGTTCTATGGATTAGATCATGTTAGCCCTACGCCATTCTAATATATATATTGTGGATTGACTTCTAGTATAATATAAATCACAAAGCACCTTTCAAGAAAACAAATAAAAATGAAATAAAATAACTCCTGGAGGTTCAGTCTGTGTATTCTTTTTGCACCTTTCTCTTAGTAGCGTTAACAGTAACATCACAGCTGACCGGAGTTTATGTTGTTTAGGCCTACGTTATTTATCAACCTCGTTTTCGTTCAGTCAGTTTCTCGGGGGTGGGGGAAGTGGATAATCTTCTCTGTTGTCACTGCAGGTGTTAGTGGCAACAGGAAATTGTGTGGTAACAAGGAAACATTGTTTATTTGAACTCGGATCACGTAACATGATTCATGTGCAAATAACTACACCCGTATGTGCAGTATATAAAGAAATTCTGCTTCGTTAGTAAACGCAAGATTTAACTAAAATAAAAAATAAAAAAATTGCAGTGATTTTGAATATGTGCCATACATGGATTTCTTGCAGCGGAAAACGTTAATTTTCTATCAGAAAACGTGTAAGCTTTATAATTTTGTATTTTAATTGTCTAATCATAATGCCGGAACAAAGAGCGTATGTAATACGATCAAGATTATACTTTAAGTAAAAGTATCAACATATAGCAAGCAGTACACTGTAATTTAACATTAATGTTCCGCAACAGGTGCAGTGTAACGTAACATAAACGTAAAATATTAACTAAATACATAACTCCATATGACATACATTTTAACAAACAAACGTATCGCCAAAGTAATTTGTTAAATAACCCACAGTAATTTTAAGTGCATCGTAGCTCAAACGTAACTGAATACATAACTCGCAATACATTTACGTGCATCGTAACACAGACGTGACTAAATAAATAATACGGTGTGACATTAATTCTGAGCAACCAGTAAATAAATAATTAATTAGAGAAATAACAATGTGAGATTCATTATTCAAAATACATCTACTATATAGCATATCATAAAGCACGTTTTAGCATATGCACTTTCTAAAATACTTGGGTTTTTTTTTTTTTTTTGTTGTTGTTCTATATATTATCAGTGTAATTATTCTAATTATTTTATTTATTTTAAGTGTCTGAAATAAAACGATGGGATCTATCGAGTTATTAGTAGAACATTTTTGGTGTATGGTTAAAGTCGTTTTAGTACATTTTGCATTATGAATCAGTGAGTTCTATGTAACTAGTCAAGATGTTTAGAATATTCGTTAACTGTGAAAGTACATGATTAAAATATGTAATACAAGTCCAACAACTTACAAGCTTACTATCATTAATTCATGAAAAACGACCGAGAAGTGTACGATCTTGATTATAATATCGCCGTCTTGAAAACACATGGGTATAAAACACGGCTGGAATTCACAAAAATATACATGATAGGTCTGACCAAGTATTTGAATTTTAAGAAAAAATTGAAGAAGACTGCCATAGACAAATCTCATTGTAAACAAAATTATCAAAGGACCACGGGATCACGTGACAGTGTTCTATAGAAATGTATCCACTGAAGCTGTCTGCTTCATTTAATCGTTATTATTTCTTTCTTTCTTTCTTCTTCTTCTTCTGTTTTTGACCTTCTATCACAATATCCTGGAGAAAAAAAAGACAACGCACGGGATGTTATTGTTAACATCGTGATAAATATAGAATGCTGCTATGGTTCCGATCGCCGTCCTTAAAATTAGATACGTTAATTATTCAATAAATCAATTTATAAGCGACAGGCACAATTCACTGCGGCGAAACCTGGTAGAATGTTTGCTCAACTGATAATTTTATAATTAAGTTAGATTTCATTAATGTTTGTCGTCATTTTGCAAATAAAACTGAGAGAACACCGCGGTTTTCATAAAATATTTACAGCGGTAGCTGGAGCGAATCAACCGATTGTTAAATATTTTCCTACAAAATTTTCAACTAAATATTTCGAGTATTTAAATTTTAAATCTTAAAACAGTAAGGTTAAATATTTATTCAGTCAGTATTCCGATCGTAAGCCAAGAATAAGCATCGAATAAGATACATTGCAGTATTACCTCTTTAAAAACTTTATTTTTTATTATATTTTATTTTACTTTATTTTTTTTTTTTTTTTTTTTTATCCATGAGGTTTTTCGCTTTTTCAAAATGTAAAGCAAAAACAAACAACAAAAATAAATAAATAAATAAATAAATAAACCACAACGAAATCACTGAATAAAATGGCCATGTTTTTCCAAACTTTAATAACAGTGTTGACTTTTCTATTTAATATTCATGAATTATGTGCATTGACAACACGAGCTACGCACGTATAAGCATGAGCTTTGGATTTCTGAGGATCACGAAGTCTTTGGGGAAATAAAAAACAAAAACAAATAAACACTGATAATAAGTTATGTACATAAAATAGCTGAAATCCGCACTGTTCCGAACAATAAAAATGTCGGAATTTATGAAAAAAGATGAAAACGAGACTCGTATATTTAAAAATATTGTTATTGTTGTTATTATTATTATCTTGCCGTTCTCTGACCCCAGGGATTCGACCTGCCCGTCACTTTCGGGCTAGACTTAAGATCGAACTCTGATATTCTGACATCATAACAGCATTTTGTTTTTTTTGGAATTTTTTTGATGACATCAAATATGACATCATTAAAAGCAGTTGTACTAAACATGCTTTACACTTCGCAAGTTATTACAGTAAAATGTGAAACGACTAAAAACGAAAAAGACGACAAAAAAATGTGTTGGTATGAGAGGGCATACACGATCTGTTTTCAAGTCAAACTAATTTCAGAAGTGTCATTCAGTTAATATGATTAATTTTTCTGTCTGTTAATTTTTACGAAGTTCTGAAACGGGTACCTGCTATGGCGTCTTGTTTTCGCTGTTCATGTATAGGCAGTTACATTGGTTTCTTCGAAATTCTTTGTATCTGATTTTGAACGAAGACTCGCCTCTAAAACAGATCGCTGATCCGCCACTGGATCATACTAAATCGCTCTCACAGGGAAAGGTCGATAGAAATTTGGATGTTGCAAATGTAAAGAAGAAAAACATGATAAGCACAAAAAGTATTAGTAGCCTTTTCTGGCGATCGAGTTCAGAGGAGAGTACTTCCGCTAAACCTTCGAATTCCAGTAAGTTTGAAATAGTATCTCTCTCTCTCTCTCTCTCTCTCTCTCTCTCTCTCTCTCTCTCTCTCTCTCTCTCTCTCTCTCTCTCTCTCTCTCTCATGTTATTATTGTAAAATGGCATTGTTTCCTTTAAAGATATTACTGATATGACATCCTTTTTCTTTAATATTGTTTTTTTTATTTAAAATTAATATATATATATTTAAATTTAAAAATAGTTATAATCAAAACAGAATATTATTTTCATATAAAAGATCAAATTCATGTTATCAAAGCTGCACTTATTTTTGTGTTTTATTTAATTTCTGTACAATAAATCTTTGCTTGATACCTATTGCTACAAACATAATAAAATAATATTAATAATTTTAAAATATATGATAAATACATAATTAAAACACAAAAAAACAAGCAAAAACAACAGTAACAACAATATGTAATAATAATAAAAACAGGTCAAAATAATCTATTTAATATTCCAATTTTGAATATATTTGATAAATTTTAGGTAACAGACAGTAAAAATATTTTAAAATTAATTAAAAAAATATATAAAATTATATGCATGATATGCTGATGTAAGTACATAATATCTTTTTCACAGTTGTTTTATATTACTTTTTTACTATGAATCAGAAATATTATGAGTCAGTAATAATAATAATTTAATAAGGATGAAATCTATTTTTTTATTTATAAACAAAATGAATACTACAATTTATTTTAAAATAAATAACTAGTATAATATGAAGGTAGTTATTACTTGAATAGATTTTAATAATAATAATAATAATAATAATAATAATAATAATAATAATAATAAATAGAGAGAATAAGAAAGGATCTTTGAATAGTATATTTATATAAAGAGTTATGGATGTTGCTAACATGAAAGCTGTAATTACATGTTTTAAAATTATTTGCATTATTAAGTCCATATTAATAGTAGGTTTTGGGTAAATGTTGTTTAGATTTCATCCTGAGAAAAATCTTTAAAGTAAAATTTGATGTTTTGACTAAAAAGAGGTATATTTAATTTACATATTATTTATCCATGGAATCACATATTCCTCTCATTGTTATTATTATTTTTTCTGACATAGGTTTTTTGGGCCAGATAAACATGTTTTAGGGTGGAGAACACTGAAATTAGCATTTTAAGAACATATGAAGTTAAACTAAAGAGCATATTATATAACAGTAATTATAAACCAAATTACTATATATATATATATATATATATATATCACCTTATTTGTAGTGCAAACTGATCTGTTTGTGTTGTATTGATATTCTGTAATCAATATGCAACCCATGTAAACCAGAAATCAACAAACCTATTAGACCATCAACCTCATTGATCTACAAACATGTAAAATAAATATTTAAATATTATCAATAATCAATTTTTCTATTTGATGGAAAATAAACTTTAATACTTTAAAAAATAAATATATAAATAAAAATATATTTATAATTGAGTCTGGTGTTTTTTAACCTTCTTTTGACCTCTTTGATATTTGTCCACTCCTTGAATAGTCACATCAGTCCTAAGAGGTCAATACTGACCACTTTGCTGAACCTTGTCATAGACAAACCTGAAGTATTTGAGTAAATATATATCTATAATATATATAAACACACACACACACACACACACACACACACACACACACAAACACACATTATATATATATATATATATATATATATATAATTAAAAAAAAACTGGTGGATACCTATATGCAAAACTAGTTTTGATAATATATCACTTTAGTTCAAACTATTAAAAGCGAAATAAAATGAAAATAATAAATCATTAGAACATTTATATATATATTAATATATGCATATTCTGTTCTCACAAATACAGACATTAACACATATACACAAATAAACACAGACAAATATAAATACATATATTCATCCATGCCTATACAAAAATACATACAATGATACAGATTCACACACTGAAACATGTCAATCGTACACACTTACAGTGAACTGTAGTGAAATGTTATAAAGTATTGTGTTTTTACAAATGACGTAAAAAGACTGAGTCAACAGAATTTTTTTTTTTTTTTTTTTTTTTTTTTTTTTTTTTTTTTTAATGTTTAGTAAGGATTGCTTCACAAGCCAACAGCTCGAAGATTTTAAATAAATCCAAAAAGAAAAAAAGAAAAAGAAAACATTTTATAATATTTTATGTTTCATGTTAAAAAAAAAAAAGTTTTAATTAGCATAATTTCAAAATTTTCATTTTACATCTTTGTTGTTATCCTTACATTAAAATATATATATATATATATAATGTAATGATATTTCTTTTCTTCGTGGTGTTTTCTTTTTTTGTTTCTTAGCATTAAGATGTGTATATATGAATAAATTAATGTTTTTCAGTTTTTGTTGTATAAATAAGTAATTTTATTTCAACAGGTGTTGTAAGTTGTTATTTTGCCAAGTTCTGGTACACATAATGATTTGTAATTACCTCCATATAGAATAAACACATTGCCTTTACTTGGCAAACCACTAAATTACTCATTTACTCTGTTTTATTTTTATCTGTTTAATTTTGTTCTGTTTTTCTTATAATCTGTTGATATAATATGAGACAGTGTCGGTGTGTGTGTTGTATTGGTAGTTTGGTGTGTTTGTGTGTGTGTTTTATTGGTAGTTTGGTGTGAGTGTGTGTTGTGTTGGTAGTTTGGTGTGAGTGTGTGTTGTATTGGTAGTTTGGTGTGAGTGTGTGTTGTGTTGGTAGTTTGGGTAGTGTGTGTGAGTGTGGTGTTTTAGTTTTGTGAGTTTGGTGTGTGTTGTTTGGTAGTTTTGTGTGTGTGTGTGTTTTATTGGTTTGGTGTGAGTGTGTGTTGTGTTGGTAGTTTGGTGTGTTTGTGTGTTGTGTTGGTAGTTTGGTGTGTTTGTGTGTTTTATTGGTAGTTTGGTGTGAGTGTGTGTTGTGTTGGTAGTTTGGTGTGGTTGTGTGTTGTGTTGGTAGTTTGGTGTGTTTGTGTGTTGTATTGATTTGGTGTGTTGTATTGATAGTGTGTTTGTGTGTTGTGTTGGTAGTTTGTGTGTTCTATTGGTAGTTTGGTGTGAGTGTGTGTGCATACTGGATAAATCTGGGTTATCACATTTGTCTGTGACACATGCATACACTTTTGTATACAAATGAATAAAGTAAAAATACAGACTCATAATATTAAATAGAACACAATTATGAACACAGACACTCACATACATATATATACTCTCTCTTTAACACACACACACACACATACACACACACATACACACACATCCACACACACACACACACACACACATACACATACACATACACACACATATGTACATACCAGTATAAATTATATAAATTTACTGAGAACTTGTATTTAAAGAATACTAGTATAAAATAAACTTGTCTACTCTGTATAATTTCTCACAGAAAGATATAATAATATCATAACAGAATTACATCATCCATGTAGCAATATTCAATGAGTAACTCACATTAGGCTATAATTTTATTAAGAATATGCAATACTTGTATACATTATACATATTTTTCTGTCTTAAAGAATATTTAATATATTAATATTCTTTCAAAAATTAATTTTTGATGGTTAAAGCATATATTTATAAAAATTATGCATTGAATTAATTTTGATATTCAAAATTTTACATATAAAAATATAATCTTCTTCCAGTAACAATAAAAAAGATTTTATAACGTATGCAATTTTAAATTAATTTGTAATAACTAGTGGTTAAAAATATACATTATAAATATGTATTGCCTCTGTAATAGACTCATTATATATAAATATATATTTTTCCCAGAGCAACATGTATTTTATATTTAAATAAATTATGCAACAAATTTATTTGATCTCAGTCGTTGACACATTCTTTTTACAGTTCAAATAATTAAAAAAATAAAATTACTATTTATTTTTGTTTCTTTATTTCTAATACCTAATGATTAAATAATATATATATATACATATATAAATTACTGTATAAATTTCCCTCTGTAATGGATATCTACAATACACTAATGTCATGAGAACTTTAAAAAAAAAAAAAAAAAAAAAAAAAAAAAGTTTTTCTTATAACTCATATTACTTTAAAACTTTTTTCCCAGCTTGATTTTCCTGTTTTTAATTGCCATCCAACAGATCTGTTTACAACAGTCTCCTTATGGTGCTTTTTTTTTTTTTTTTTCTCTCCACTATTAACTTCAAAATATTTCAGAAGCAAAGGTCACTGACTTTTTATATCTTCACTTTCGTTTCTCGCCAGTGGCTAAAAGTTGTACACAAAGTAACAGATATGTGTGTCTATCACTGACCTTGTAACTTAGTGGGGCGTGAACATAGGAAACTGTTCACTTGGCAGAGTTCACACGTATAGCCTAGATATAATGTATTTTAGCAGATAGAGAGATACCTTCTACTTTTTTTGTTACCGAGAACTGTTATTTCTGGGTTTCAGTTGAAAGAGTTCTTCTGATTAAGGTAAAAGAAAAAAAGAAAGCAGATTTGAAAACCATTCTGATAATGATAATAAGCTTTGTGATAAGTTTTTTTTTTTGAATGTTGTTAATTGTACTTGTTAATTGTTTGTGCTGTGTTATAGTGCTTGTAAATATTGCTGTTCCTGCTTGGTCTGTAGTAATTTCTATTTTTAGATGCATGTGTCTTTTGTGTACGTAAATACGCAGGTTTATAATTGTGTGTACTCATGCATGTATATGAAAACATGTATGTGTATATGTATGTATGAATGCTTGTACAAATGTATATGTATCTGCATACAAACATGCATACATACATGCACATACATATATATTATATGCATACTTATATGTTGTGTTTGTATATATGTATGTATAAATAAATGTGCTTTTCTTGTTTAAAATGTGTGAGAGAGAGAGAGAGAGAGAGAGAGAGAGAGAGAGCCTGTTTGGACTTGACATTAGGAACAATAACATTCTTTTATCATGTTTTATGGTTTTAGATAAGAGTGATTTAGTTCAAGGTCATTAAGATTTATAAACATTTTTATTTTGCTTTCAGTTTTATATTCAGTGCCAGACTGGTCACTATCCTATTAATGTTTAATGCATTATTTACTATTGCATAATCTAGTAGTTCTATTAATATACTAATGTATACTGTTATATAATCTGGATATATTCTATTATTGTACCTATATACTGTATTCTGTTATATAACCATATCTGTTATATTAATGTATTAACTGCTATATTCTATGAAGTAATAACACTATACCCTTGTGTTAATTTAAAAATAAAAATAAAAATAAAAAACTTTCAAACATACAAGCATCTATCTTTATACTTAGTATCAGATTTATTGCTTTTTTAGAGTTAAGGTCACAATGAGGTTATAGCTTAGGTTAATTTTAGGTTAGGTCTGATTTAGAATTAGGGTTTAGATAAAACTGTATGTTAGAGTTCAGGATGATTTTTATTTTAGGTTTGATTTAGGATTAGGGTTTAGATTAAATTTTAAGTTAGAGTGCTATTTAGGGTAAGGATTTAGAATATATTTTTATGAAGTGTGATTTTTGGGTTTGGGTTTGGGTTTAAGTTAAATTTTATATTACAGTATGATTTAAGATTACGGTTCAGGCAAAATTTACATAGAGTTTGATTTTAGTGTTATGGTTTAGGTTGAGTTTTTCATTAGATCTGATTTATGATCAGGGTTTAGTTAAGTTATAAATTATGATCAAATCTTTTTGAGAATTTAAGAGCCAATGCTAATTTTCTGAGAATTAAAAAATCTATTATTGATTTTCCATGAATTTAAAACTTATAATGATTTTCTGAGAATTAAAATCTATTAATTTCTAGCACAGTATTAACATTTAGAATTTTACTTCTAACAAAGAATAATAATTTGTTTGTTTTTTTATCAGATTTAAAAAAATTTACAACATTTTAAATAGTTTTTAAGTAAAGATTAAAGTTGTGATAAACTTGGAATGAAGTGAATATCTGGTTAAAAGTTTAATTAGATTTTATTTAATAAATAAACATAAGATTTCTGGGTTAAGAAAATGATAAATGTTGAACATGAATATATAATTTAATAGCATATAAATTTAATATATAAGTACATAAAATTTTATATATAATGCTACAGAAATTGAAAATGTAATAATCAAATTTTATATTATAGAAATTTTATCAGTGGTTAGCATGTCTGAAACTGTTCATTGACTAATAATCTTAACTGATAAAAAAACCTGTAGAATCGTGTTTCAAAACAAACAAGTTTCTTAACAGCTTTTTATCTAAGTCATTTGCTGTACCTTCCCTAACCTAAGCAGATTTTTGTTTCTTTTATAAATAGTGTCTAAGAACAATGAAGATCAGTTTAATATCACCTGGGTTTTTTTATTTTTATCAGTGCAGAGTAATAAAAGTGGCCAAGGAATTTAATAGACTGGGTGGGTTTCCAAATCACTGATAATTAATATTTAATAAAATTAAAAATTAAAAATAAAAATAAAATAATAATAATAATAATAATAATAATAATAATAATAATAATAATTAATAATAATAATAATAATAATAATAAAATCATTCTGTTTACAATAAACAGCTAAAAAAACAGAAAAAAAAACAAACTTGCCCCTGTACTTTAACAGTAATATATGGAGCTTTGGTTGGAATGGGAATTAAATAATGATTCTGTTATTTATCATTCAGCTTATTTTTCAACTGGACTTGCAAAACAAGAAATTTTGTCCAAAGTGTACATGCTTATACACTCATTTGATGAAAACATAGCAAAAAGGTACCCCATGTATACACCCACCCCTTGTCAGCCTCAGTTATCTTCAGCAACTTGTACACCTTGACACTGCTGGTTTTTGTAAACATTTAGTTGAATGTAAGGTAATATAGTCAGCTGTCTTATCTACATATACATTGTGTGACTATTAAGCAATACATCAATCCAAGCCCTGTCTAGACTGTATAATTTCTTAAACAGATTTAAACAGTCCTTCTATGGCCTACAATTTTAAATGATTTAATAAATCACTTCAATGCCAGAGCCATAGTTTTGACACCACAGTTAATATTATTTGTTAAAATAATAAATTATATATTTATATACGTATGTATACCTACAGCCCCCCACTCACACACACATAGTCACACACATTAATACATACATACGCGCACACACAGACACATTTTAACATACTAACGATACTTGCTGTGCAGGGTACCTGTATATCTAAAATGGGTAGGACACAATAGTAATCTGTCTCTGATATTTTTATCTAGCGTAGGTTGTTAAAACTTGAATATTGGGAAACTTCTGCTTTATTCACTTTAAGTGTTGTGTGTTGTATTAACAGTTGTTCCAGTAGTACAGGTAACATATATAACTGTGAAAGCTTATTGTTATATAACTTTATGAGTTTATACTATTATACTTTCTTATAAAGTTACACAAAAAGTTTTGTTTATAATATTATACTTAGAGTATTATTTTTTATAATATTATACTTAGAGTATTATTTATTATTTAATACTACAAGTTATATTTGTAAATACTATGCTAGGATATACAAAAATTATAATAGGAAATTCATGGCTACAATAGAACATGTTGTTATGATAGGATCTGGATGGTTATAACAGAATATACATAGTTATGATAAGATGTACGTGGTAATGACAAGGTGTACTTAATGATGTGTTATTGTATTGTTTTGAAAGTATATTAATGGATATGGCAGAACCTGATTATCTTCTGGAATGTTAATTGTGGCATAATGTGTTAGTCCAATAGTAATTTGTATAATTATAACTTGATTATCTTTATGTCTGATAAACACTGTAACAGCTGTTTTGTTATTGCTGTATATTCCAGCCTGTTTCTCAAAACTATCACAGGCTATGTTGTTGTGCAATCTATTCTCCACAGAATGTCCACTGGGCTATTTCCCATTCCAAATAGTATCTCCACAACAAATGCATCAAAAGCTTGCTTAATGGTTATTTAAATACATTAAGTTATTTCTTTTCTAAGTTGCATTTATTTTTTTATTTTTTTATTTTAATATATTTTCAAAAATGTATTTTTATTATTATTATTATTTTATTATTATTATTATTGTTAATGTTGTTGTTATTGTTGTTGTTGTTGTTGTTATTGTTATTGTTGTTATTATTATTATTATTATTATTATTATTATTATTATTTAATTATAATTTTATTATTCAAAATGAAACTATTGACATAGTAAACAAAATCTGCCAGTTCTAATTTCTGGAATATTTAAAAAAAAAAACCTGTGTCTAGACTATCAAAAACTGTGTTATATACTTCTCTGTGAGAAAGTGCACACAAAAGATTTATCACCACTTACTGAAATAATACCTCGTTATTACAACAGTGGAGTGATTCCACTTTTAAACTAAAAACAGTAAATACACAGAATAATCAAATAAATGATAATAATAGAGTAAGAGGTTGGCATTGTTACAAAATGTTATCTGGAAAATACTGATAATCCTTACAATAACAGATTAAAGCCTTTTTTATCACTGAAACTTTTAGTTTATAACTTTTCAATCT
>CM022673.1:3773604-3781104 GCA_012295275.1 Chrysomallon squamiferum | reverse complement strand
AACATTCACAAACACATAGACTCACACATACAACACATACTCAAAAAACACACATTCACACACACACACACATATACACACATATACACACATAGATTATTTATGAATGACTGTGTACTGAAAGTAAATGCTTGAGATTGACACCTATTAAGATAGAAGATAAAAATATACATTAATTTTTGCCTTTAAACTAAATTTTAATTCTATATATATCATTATTATTATTTTACAAATAAAAAATAAAAACCCAAAAAAACAGCAGAACATTTAAGAGCAGACATTAGAGGTGTATAATATGGAGTAAAATACTGTCTATCAAACAGAACTACTTTTTGAATTTTTTTTAACTTTGACAATAAATACATTGGACGACATATCCAATATCTGCTACAGCCATGATAATGAAAAGAAAACATTGTCAATTTTATAAAACAATAGGCAAAACTTACACCTTGTATATTTTCAGAATTTGAAAGAAAGGATAATACTGTGAGGTAAACAGACACCCTAAAGACATTATCCATGTCAGTTTTGTAATGTAATATTTTGATATGTGTGAATCATTTTTAGGGTATTGTATCTAGAAACACATTCTAGCATGTTTGTCATGGGAAAACCACTCCAAAAATTTTCCCTTTAATATTACTGTAATTGTATAAGCTGACATTCTGTTTTTTATCTTTTTTTAAAATTAAAACAACATTTTGCTGAATTATTTTTATTAATTTGAAAGGAAAGTTTATGGCAGCATTATAATTTTATATGTAACATTTTGGCTAGAGGATAATTTTTACAGTCTTACAATATTTGGAAAGTTCATAACAGAATCATAATTTGATATGCAACATTTTGGTCACAGGATCATTTTTACAAATTTACAATATCTTGAAATTTCATAACAGAATTATAATTTTATATGCAACATTTTGGTCACAGGATCATTTTTACAAATTTACAATATCTGGAAAGTTCATAACAGAATTATAATTTTATATGCAACATTTTGGTCACAGGATCATTTTTACAAATTTACAATATCTGGAAAGTTCATAACAGAATTATAATTTTATATGCAACATTTTGGTCACAGGATTATTTTTACAAATTTACAATATCTTGAAATTTCATAACAGAATTATAATTTTATATGTAGCACTTTGGCCAGAGGGTAATTTTGGGACAATCTTATAATGGTAAGCTTGTAACACAGTTATATTTTTTTATATAATAATACTTTGGCTGCAAGGGTCATTTTGTTTGAAGTGGCAATGTCTCTGAAAGGCTTATAACAGAATTACAACTTTATACACAATACTCTGTCACCTAAAGAGTAATTTTGTACAATCTTACAATAACTGTATCACAGAAGACATTATCTTTTCTCACGGTGTGAACACAGAAAAACAAACTTGTAACAAATCAGAAAACTGTTCATTTAGCTTATTAATCTATCAATAAACTGAGCTTTGATCATTCAAGTAATTAAGGTAATCCAAAAACAGTTTGCTTAGAAATTGAGCTCAACCAGAATCCATGCCAAGCAACAAATCACACTTAGCCAGTTGTCAGCAGCAGTGGTTTGTTTTTTGTTTGTGTTCGCTCCAGTGCTGCTCTATTGGAATTTCCACTTTGAGTATCTTTTGTCATACATTTATTATTTTGTTTAACAACCTTCAGCCAATGAAGTATAAGAATTAAGATTAGCTCAAATAATCTTTTCCCAAAGATGTTGGTAGGACATAAAAATTTAAAAAAAAGAAACAGAAAGAAAACAAGAAATGGCTTCATAAATCTGCTGCACAGCCAACAAGTATCAGTGTACAGAAAGAGTTTTTCAAATCTTTGAAGACAAAATAAATTCAGTGGATTGTAAAATGGAAAGATCAAATAAACTGTTCTGGATTTATGATATGGTTTCTTATGGAGAGTAAAAAAAAAGAAAAAAAAAATTATATGTATTCTGTAGTCTTTAGTAGAGTGTGGAAAAAAGAAAAAGAAATTTACAAAGTTCAGATTTTTACCATACCTATAGTAGTAATTCACCAAGGAATACAGACTGTTATGTGTATGTTGGTTATGAATGGCTTAAATCTGTTACAGTTTTTCACTGATGTTGTAATGATCTAGGGATATTACAGCATATGTGGCAGTGTTTTATTAATATTGTTACAGTTTGTATAAGGAAAAACATATTCTTTACAGACCAGTTAGTTTTCCCAAAGGATACTGCAAATGGTATGATACAGTTCTATGATGTTTAGTTATACTGTGATACAGTTGCAGTGTTGTACAGTGGTGTGTAGTCAAGTAACAATATTTCAGTCCTTATTGTTCACTTTTCAGTTGAAGTACAATGCTAAAGTCTTTAATGTACTATGTTCCACTCAAGTTACAAAATATTAAATTTTATTGTATAGTGTTGAACTGAAGTTGTAAAGTGGTCTAATATTATATATTTTCCATTGATGCTGAAATATCACTGTCCATACTGAACAGTGTTCAAGTGATGTACCAGGATTACTATATGATACTCTACAATATTCACTATGCTACAGTGTTCTAGTGAAGATACAGTATCACTATCTATTCTGTGATCTAGTGAAGTTACAATATCGCTATCTGTTTTGTGTTCTAGTGAAGTTACAATATCACTATCTGTTCTGTGTTCTAGTGAAGTTACAATATCGCTATCTGTTCTGTGTTCTAGTGAAGTTACAATATCGCTATCTGTTCTGTGTTCTAGTGAAGTTACAATATTGCTATCTGTTCTGTGTTCTAGTGAAGTTACAATATCACTGTCTGTTCTGTGTTCTAGTGAAGTTATAATATAACTAAGAAAGTACAATATTCTAGTAAAGATAATTTCTGCATTGTACAGTGAAGTTACTGGATTACAATTGTTATTGTGTAGATTCTAGTGAAGTTAAACTTGTTACCTTCTGCACTGAGCAGTGAAGTTTTAAGGCAGTGCTATGTGTTTTTGTGCAAACAGATCTGCCATTGACATTATGTTCGTCAAAGAACCCAACAGTCGACTGTCAACATATCGTGACCTGCTTCAGCTAGAGTTATGTAAGAATAATGTTTACACATCTCTTTTAAATATTCCCAGTAAAATTTATCTCTTTGTTTATGTTCGACACATGAATATGATTTAATGAGCAAAAAAGAGTTCTGTTGTTTTATTGTTTATTGATTTATAATTTTTTTTTTAATTGTTTTTTTTTTATTGTTTTTTTTTTTTTTTTTTTTTGGGTGTGTTTGTTTGTTTATTTGTTGTTTCAGTTGTTTTTTTCTTCAGTTTTTAGTATTTATTTATATTTATATTTATATTTATATTTTAATTTTTATTATTATTTTAATTTATTTATTTGTTTATTTATTTATTCATTCAGATTAGCATTAGGATTAGATTTGCATCATGCTTGTGTTAATTTCTGGTTATGTAAAAAAATTTTATCTACCTCTCAATGTACAGTTAATCATTTTTAACTAAATTTAGATGCTGATATTCACACACACACATTTTGATGTAAGTTTGTTCATAGCCCCTTCTGTCAATCTTGTGATGAATTTTTCTGTCTTTTTATGTTACTCATCATATGAAAACAAACAGCAGTGGCATGTACTGCCCTGTCTGTGATAAGGTTCATATAAAATTCTTCTCACTGTAAAAAATAGCCCACAGTTTAACAACAGCATATTTTGTTCTTCATATACAATTTAAATATCTCATATTTTGTTAACTGTTAATAATTATTAATAATATACATTGAAATGTTGTGAAACAAATGTTCATTTATTTTTCACTAAAAAATTGTATATATATATGTGTGTGTGTGAAAGAGAGAGAGAGAGAGAGAGAGAGAGAGAGAGAGAGAGAGAGAGAGAGAGAGAGAGAGAGAGAGAGAGAGAGAGAGAGAGAGAGAGAGAGAGATTTGGACAGTAAATACACCTTGTTAGACTAAGCCTCTTTAGACTCATTTCCTGTCAATAGAAATTTTTGTAATTCATGAGTAATAAATGAGAAAAAGAATATTTTTTTGGTAAATCAATAAATATTTGTATAATGGCATCTTGACTCTTTTAATTTTAACTGAAAAATATAGAAAAAACCAGATGTTACTTTGCTATATCACCTTTTTAAACCAAATATTATCTATTCTTAGTGTTTTTCCATTTTGTCTAGTATTTCAGTAAAGTTAAAGTATTATTGTCTGTATTGTGCAATATTCTACTGAAGTTAATATATTACTATCAATTCTACAATGTTTCATTGCAGTTACATATTCTATAATGTTCTACTGAATTTACAATATTAATATCTACTCTACACAGTGTTCCACTAAAGATACAATATTAATATCTATTCAACACAGTTACAGTATTAATATCTACCAAAAGATAAAATATTAATATCTACTCATTACTGTGTTCTACTGAATTACAATAGTAATCTATTCAACACAGCTACAGTATTAATATCTAAATTGTACAGTGTTCCTCTGAAGATACAATATTAATATATACTCTCTATAATATTACTTTTAATATTACTATCTATTCTACAGTGTTCCACTGAAGTTACAGTATTACCATATTACAATTCTCTAAGGGACAGGATAGATGAATTTTGATCTCTGCAGGTATCAAAGCTACTTACAAATAACAAAATAATAGTTTAAATTAACAAGTATACTGTGAAGTAAACATTGCATTCAACCAGTCTGGAAACAATTCATTCAAATCTGTTTTTAAGTTTTTGTTTTTTCAGAAAAAGAAACAAAAAAAAAAAAAAAAAACAACGTAAACCAAGAACTGAGAAATGCACTCTGACACTGATGCCAGTAATGGTAAATTCCCAAGACAATGAGACATCCTGTACAAAAGCACTGATCTCTATGCAAATACACTTCACTGCAGCAGCTACAAACTGCCTCTCTGGCACACTCTAATGACTTGTGGCTTACCCTAATTAAATTTGTGGTTCCCAATAATTCCATTAAGAGACCAGGCATATACACCTTACAACGTTACAAAGATAATTTCACAACATTGTACTGAAGTCAGTGAATACTATGTACAAGTCACACCTTTGTCTAATAACCATCATAATAATGATGATCACCATCACCACTGACATCATCATCATCATGATTGTCAATACCATCATCACCATAAGTTATCTTTATAATATACAACTATTATCTTTATGTACCACCATCATCATCATCACAATCATTATCATCACCATCATTTTCATTATCATGATTATCATCACTATTGTTATATATGTTACCATCATTATGCTCATCATTACCGTCACCATTACAGTTATTCATAGCAATCAACATTACCGTTAGCAGTAATAACATTGCCATTGTCATCACCATTTTCCTCAGCATCATTATCATTGCCTGTGACTTCTGGTTCATTGTTATTATCTTACTGATGTGCTGTGCTGAATTTCCCCAGAGGAAACCAGTACATCTGTATGTATATCAGTGTTCACAAATCTGCTGCCTGGTTTCTTGCTTTGTCCTGATATGGTTGATGTTACTATTTTTCTTCTTTTGTGTTCTTTCTTATGTTTTTAATTATTTTTAAAAATCTTCTTTTTTTTTTTTTTTTTTTTTTTTTTTACTGATTCAATGTGACTATGATTATGCCAAAAAAATGTCTTCTGTAGACTTCAAACTAAACAGAGGAATTGATAAATGATTGTTATTTTTGTTAATTGTTTTATTTTATTTTTTTTATTCAGACATACACAGTACATACATTCTGGTGTTTTTCTTTCTATCTGTCTCTCTTTCTCTCATACACACATAGACACACACACACACACACACACACACACACATTTTTAAGTTTAACTTTCCATTACAAAAAATTTATAAATAATTATTATTTTTGTTAAAGTTTTAAAATATTTTTTATTCAGATGTATACACAGTACATACACATTGGTCTTTTTCTTTTCATCTCTCTCTCTCTCTCTCTCATACACACAGACTCAACTACACATCCTCATAAACATATTTTTGAATATAACTTCCCAATGCAAAAATTCTCTGCCATTTCTGTAAAGCAATAATACAGTATTTAATGTCAGTTCATCTAACAAATTACTATTTGATAGTGGAATACGTGATACAACTGTTCCTAATCAATATGATATATTGATTAATTCTTTGATTAATTTTTTTATTGAATAAATCATTGAACTAATAAAATAAATGAATATAGAAATAAATAACTTTGACACACTAATTCCCCTGTACACCCACCATCAACCCCCCACACACACACATGCAGAATCTAATCAAATACATTTAAGATAATAGAATATTTATTCCAAAATACATACATACAAATATACATGCACATACAGAAATATATATATACGTACATAAGCATGGAAATACATATAAATAGAAATACACATACATAGAATCAACCATACACACATAGATACAAGTATTACACATTCATGCTGATACACACAGACACACACATTCACAATCATTCACATTCTCATACATCATGACATATCACAATATAATAACTACAAAAATAATAAAAAATAAAAAGAAGGATATTTATTTATATTTTTTATTTTTAAACAACCAATAAAACAAATTAATTAAAAAAATAAAATAAAAAATAATAATAAATAATAATAATAATAATAATAACAACAACAATAATAATAATAACAACAAAACTCCACTCATTCTCACTGACCTAATGACCTTATTAGGCCAATAATGACTCTCAATGAAAATAGCTATCATTGTCACACTTCGTGCCAGTCAATATGAGCTCAACAAATCCACTGTAGAAATATTCATTGATAATTCCTTTTCAGCTGTTTACAATGAAATCAATCCACTGCCCATTCAGGCAGTTGGCAGGTTTCAGTGTTGGTGTATTGGTAAACGTTTCCACATTGTCTGTGGTTTATCACAGTGGGTCAACTAGGCTGCTGCTGATTGAATGAATGCATAAGAGGAGAGACTAATGGAGGGTCCAATTAGTCAAGAGTTTTATTCTTTGAGGATAGAGAGATGGATGGATTGTTGGAGAGATGGATGGATGGACGAACAGATGCATTAGATAATGAATGGATTAATAGATGAGTCTTGGATTAACGGATGAATAGATGGATGGATGGATGGATGGATGGATAAATGAATGAATGGATGAACTGCTAACTTAAGGGATAAATGGAAGGTTGGATGAATAGACGATTAATGGATTGATGAATGCATAGATAGATAGATAGCTAGATAGATAGATAGATAGATAGATAGATAGATAAAAATGAATGGATAGATGAATGAATAAATCGATAGGTGGATGGATGATTAGATGGATCATGAATGGATGAATTGATGAACTAACATATGGGTAAATGAATGAATGGATGAACTGATGAACTAACATATGGGTAAATGAATGAATGGATGAATTGATGAACTAACATATGGGTAAATG
>CM022673.1:3696104-3768604 GCA_012295275.1 Chrysomallon squamiferum | reverse complement strand
TGTTATTATTAATTGTCTGTGACCATAGTAAAATACTTCCTTGTTTCATTCATGAATTACACTTGATCTAAAAGTGTTACATCCTGAACAGGAGTGGGACATGTATAGTGGTCGCTGGCTATGACACTTTTTCATTGGCTGGTGCAATAACACTAGCTACTACTAAATAAGGATTTGTGTCAGTATTACTAAGAAAATCTTTCGAAACATTTTAAACAATTTATCAGTAATGAAATTCAAAGCTTTGGCTTTCTGTGCTACATCTTTCCGAAATGGAGAAAGTGAGTTAAATTTTTGATTGGTAAAATTAAGAAATTGTTGTTAAAAATAATAATAATATTAATAATAAATTCATTAAATGATTAATAATAATAATAATAATAATAATAATAATAATAATAAAATAAATAAATAAATAAATAAAGTAATATTGAATATAATAAAGGAGAAGAAAAATGTACAAATATTAAATTTTGATAACTACGCCACACACACTCCCATGTATACACAGACACACACACACACACACACACTCCCATGTATACACAGACACACACACACACACACACACACACACACACAAACACAGAGAACTCTATTGTGTAAACAATAGTGTTCTGTAAGTTGAAGCAGGGAATCAAAACAACAGATGTTTAAACTGTTCTTGTTTTTCACCTATAAATTCTTTTATAATTCACTAAGCACAAGAAAATACAATATCCACATAAAATATTTATCCATACGTTATTCTATACCACAAATAATTGTTATTAATAAGGCACTGTTCTTGTTTCTCCAGACAAATGATGATATTTTTATTGTCAGATTGTTGTTTTTTTTGTTGTTTTTTTCAGTTAATGGCAGCTAATTAATTAAACATGATTATGAAATGTATCACTCATATGTCAGGGAAAACAAAAAAATCTAAACAATTTTGGTGTCATGTTTTTGCAGAAAGTTGGAAAAGATAACGAATTTGAAAAAAATACAGAAATATAAATTTTATATTACAAATGTTGCTGAACTACAATGAATGCCATGTAATTATGCAAACTACTCCCAATAAAACAAAAAATAACGAGATAATTTTTTATCACTTATTTTCTTCTTTGTATTCTTATATATTTACATTTTTAGATATGATTTGTTTAGAAATTTCAAAATGTAAAGTTTTCAAACCAAAGAAGCATTAATGTATGATGATACAAAATAAAACTATTACAGTTCAAAATGACATCACATTGCTATATAGTGATTCAAAATGAAATTTAGACTGTTGGAGTCACAGAAGTTTGGCTTTTTGTCATACACACTGAGTTACTTTAATTGTTTTAAAAGGTAAAAAGTATGTTTAGTTACTTACCCCACATAAGGTTTTAAATTACCTGTGTAACGTGTTTGTAAATTTCAGTCAGATTTGTAAACATGAGTCAGATTTCAAATTGTTAGCATTTGATTTACTGAAAACATATGCACAGTAAATGTATGAAAGTAATATTAATAATAATGGTGATGGTTATGATGAAATGGATAGTGTTAAAAAATAAATAAAAATAGCTAATTAATAAATATTTTAAAATAAAATTCAATTGTAAATATGTATTAAAGCAAATGATAGTGTTAAAAACTAACTAACTAACTAAATAAATAAATAAAAAAATGAATTAATAAATAGTTTAAAATAAAATTCAACTGTTATTTCATATTTAAGTAAATGTTTTTTTTTTATTTATTCATTGGGTAAAAAGATTCTATGAATATGAGGATTTTAACTAAAATTTGTTTTTCTTGTCACTTTTGCATTTTGTAAATAATTTAAAAAACAGTTTAAAATGCCTATTAAGACAATTTTATATTGAGTGTTGAAGTTTCATATTGTGTGTTACAGGATTTGCTTATGAACAAAACAAAACAAAGCCAAAGTTTCATATTTGTTCTGTCAAACTATAACAAAATTCAGCTGGTAAAAATAATCAACTTTGCAAAAAGGAAATAGAAAAACATAAATTTGAATGAATATTCTAATGTTGACATTTTTCATTCAAGATAAATTTTTCCAGGAAAAGTGTAGATCATGAAACAAAATATGTTTAAGGTTATTTATTTTCATTTCTTTAAAAACAAATTTTCTAAATTTATTTATTTATTTATTTGTATCTCTTTTCTGTTTGTGTCTAATTATTTATTTATTTATTTATTTATTTATTTATATTTATTATAAAATAGAAATATATTATTGTTATTATTATCATTATCATTGTCAACATTATCATTCCATCATTATCAACATAATTACCAGTCATCATTTGTCATCATCATCATCATCATCATTGTCATCATCGTCATGGTATTTATTTATTTTTAATTTATTTACTGATTTATTTGTGTTTCAGTGGATCGTATTTTGGACGAGTTGCGGAATGGCTCAATACTGTACAAAGTCAAATCCTCCACGAAACTTCTCCAGCGCAGGTTTTACCTTGATGTCAAAAACATGTTGTTTTATTACGAAGGCTCCCAGAAAACCTTCAGAAATCCAAATAGTGGAAGTAAGTAAAATGTAAAATTAGAACTCGAATCTACAGTAACAACAACAATGACAGTAACAACAGCAAAATAATAATAATAATCATATAATAATGATGATAATAATAATGATAATAATAATAATAATAATAAAATAATGATGATAATAATAATAATAATAATAATAATAATAATAATAATAATAATAATGATAAAGATAAAGATATCAAGAATAACAACAACAACAAAAAATAATAATAATATTAAAATATTGATGATAATACAATAATGGCAAAGATAATAAAATAATAATAACAATAAAAACAACAACAATAATAACAAACTGTTTTACAGCAATTGAAAATAAAATAATTTTATCTCAACTATTAAAAATAAATATCTTTTATTACACAGAAACCTATTTAAGTGCTTAGAATTTCAAGCTCAAATATATCATTTACCAAACAGTATCAGGAATAAATTTGGTTTTTAGTACCAGCTAATTTTTCTCAGTACTGCAGACATAATGCTTTACTGTGAAGTATAGCAGAACACATTTAAAATCCGCTAAATTTGATTGAAAGTAAGCTGAACATTTAAATCAAATCAAAGTGGCTTGATGGCGAGAGGGTCAGTGGTCTCTAACTGAGTTAATCTAATAAATTCTTTTCATTCTGTTGATGGCAGCAGCCATATAAGACACATTCAGAGAGTCCAGGGAAGTATCACCTCTGTTGAATATTCTATTTTATCACGTTTATTTTATATTATCTTTTTTTTCTTTTTTTTTTTACATTTATATTATTTATAATTCGAAAAACATTTGAAAATCCAATTGTTGGTAAAATACAGCATATTATTGGTTAAAAAAAAAACAAACTAAAAAATGATCATAATAATAAATAAAAATGATTAATATTGTGAATGTAAATTTTTATTGGTGAAATTATCACTGCACAAATCAGAAGACAGCTTGAAAAAGCATTTTCAGTTCACATTAAGAATGAAATAATATAAAGAAAAAGTAGTTAATTAGTTATTTTCAATATTTCATTAACAAATAAAATACAAGTAGACTAACGCTTTCTATCGTATTTGTGAACTTAAAACACTGAATACAATTTATAGTGAAAAGATTTAATATCATTAATATATGGCTTTGTTTCTGGTATATGTACACATACATACATACATCTTGGAGATTTTTCATTTTTAAATATGTTATAAGATAATAATAAATAATTAACATGTTGTACTAATTGTTTTGGGATATTTGTTTAGTAAAAGTTCACAAGATTCGAGAAGTCAGAGAAGGAGAGAAAGATTTTTCAAAGAAGCTTCATGGTTTGGATGTAAGTATTAAATAAATAATTAAATAAATTAATTGATAAATGTATCAGTAAAAAGCAAATATTAAATATATATGCAAATGAAAATGAAATAAATAAACAAATATTAAGACATAATAAAAAAAAATATTTAAAAGAAAATAGTCAAAACAAAAGAATAAATGAGTAAAAGGTAAGTAAATGAATAAATAAAAAGAAATTAAAAAGAAATTAAGAAGTATATATATACATATATATACATATAACACATAAATATGTATCTATTTATTTAGTTGCAGGGTACAAAAAGAAGGAATTGATGAAATAATTAAATAATGAATGAATAAAGTAAATGTTAAATGAATTCAACAAAGTATATGAATAAATGAATTATTACATTACAGAAAGAATAAATGCATGGATTGATGGAAGTGAATTTCATTTTGAGAAAAAGATCAGAAATTTCTTCTTAATAATAAATTTGAATAATAAGTGACAAAAACACCTGTTTGAAAATTTATACTCTTGTTTTTAAACGTTTTTGAAAACCTGCACTTAATATAATTTTATGTCTGGTTATATTTTCATTTTAAAACATTTTGTCGGTTATTATTACTTTTCTTTCACTAGCCATTGATGTCTTTATTAATGTAGATATTAAAATAGAGAATGAATTATGAATTATGAATAACTGAAGTTGTAAAATTAGTAAGTGTTAGTATAAATATTTAATATAAAAAAAAAAAAAAAAAAAAATGGCATCAAAGAGAATAAAACAGAAAAAAAAAAAAATAATACAAAAAATAAAAGTAAAAAAAAAAAAAAACTGATAATAAAATCTGAACTCTTAAAACAGGTGGACGCCATAACAAGTTTATATTTTGAAAGAACCGAATTTTAAAATTTGTACTTGAAGATATAACATTTTCATTAAATTTACTTTGTATAAAAATAAAATGAATATAAAAGCCAAATGTTTGTTTATTTATTTATTTATTTATTTATTTAATATTAGTAGTATTAATATATTATGAGGTTTTTTTTGGAAAGGGGTGTTTTATTATTTATTTTTGGAATTATTTTTCATTATCATATGTGATAATTTCACTTGATTTTTTTATTTTTTTCAATAAATATTAACAAATATTTTATGATGACCAAACATATAGTAATAGTAACAACAACAAAAATAATAAATAAATAATAATAGTATCACTAACTAATAAACTAATGACTGTTCTTACAGAAGACTAAATGTTTTGCCATTGTTCTGGGAGGAGATCACAAAATCGTGTATCTGATGGCACCGCAAAAGAAATTCGAGACATGTGGATTCGAGGAATTCGCTACGCAATACAGATGGACAAAATGGAAGAACAGAGGAATGAAATGGACAAATATCCTTTTATGATAACCACGTTCTGTATAATTATAGCTGAAAAGAACAAATTAATTTTTGATTTTGAGCTGTTTTTTTGTTTTTGTTTTTTTTGGGGGGATTGAGAGGGAGGTTGTTTATTTTATTGCTAAACAAATAAATAAATAAATAAAAGAAATTTTAAAAAAATAATAATAAATAAAAAATAAATAAATAATTTTGGGGATTTTTTTAAACACAAATAAACAAATAAATAAATATATAAATTAATTAAAAAAATAAAATAAAAAAAATAAAAATCAATACATTTTGATTAAAAAAAAATAAAAAAAAACAAATAAAAATCTATGATTTTGATAAATCATAACAAATGTTTTATCTGGACTGCCTGGAAGTTTATGTCTTTAACAAAAAATACATGGATTCGAGATGCTTTCAACTTGGCTGACAAAAATGGTGATGGAACTCTTGACCTTGATGAGGTCATGAAGCTACTGAAGAAACTGAATGCTGACATTAAAAAGAAGTATGTCCAGGACATGTTTCAGGTCAGTATTATTTTTATATTTTTTATATATATTTTTTTTCTTAAAATCTTTCATGTTACATTTTTCAATTTTTTTAAAAAAATCTGATATTTTGTATTGCATGTAAAATTTAAATTGTGTTTTACAAATAAAATACATATATAAACTGCAAGGATTTTTTCCCCAAAACATTTTTTATTCCAGATACTGTTAGTATTTGGATGATCTGGGATCATTTTAATATGCCTACTCAAATTAAAAGTTAATATCCACTAGCATACATTCATATGTACATACATATATATTATGTACACACACAACATAGAAACATAAATACATACATATATACACATGCATACACATAAACACATATACATGCAACTGCACATACATAAATATATATGTATGTGTGTGTGTGTATATATATAATATTTATATTTTAAATTAAATTATTTTCATAATAATACTGTCACTTTTCTGTAGTTATGTAAATCATATAAATGCAGAAATTATTCATATATATATATATATATATATATATAAAAAACAAAATTAATTAATTAAAAAAAATAATTTAAAAACTTGCTGTCATTGATATATCTTGTGTAAAATAAAAACCTCTGGTTGTATGGTGGCAACCTTCACACATGTTTAATAAATACAATTACAGTGAAATCAGCATCTTGGACATCATGATAGATGGTAATGTAATAAATTTATATTGAGATTAATCTTTGTAACCAGTGGTTACTGTGACATTCATGAATATTAATGTTCCACTGTGTAAAAATAATATTGTTAAAAATATCGTGTGTAGGAGTTAAGAAAAGTAAGAGAGAGGGGAAAATAATAATAAAGATTTCCACAAAAAAAAGATAAAAAACAGCAAAAATAAGAGTAAGAATAATAATAATACTAATTTAATAATAATAATAATAATAATATAAAAACAAAATAATAATACTAATTTAATAATAATAATAATAATAATAATAATAATAATAATACCAGTTTAATAATAGTACAATAAAAATAACAAAATCATTAGTTAACAATTAAGCATTAGCATTAGGTTAAAACAAGGAATTAAAATATTTATACTTGATTTTGGTTTCCTGTTTATTATTTTATATATTATTTCTCAATATCGTAATTTATATTTTACTTTTACACTCAGACACACACACACACACACACACACACACACACACACACACACACACACACACACACACACACACACACACACAGACACACACATGAAGACAGATGCAGATAAATACCTGTTTTATTTTATTATATTTTTCAGAAAGCTGACACTAACAGATCTGAGGGACACAAGAATGTGCTGGACAGGGAGGAATTTGTCAAGTTTTACAGAGAACTCACTCGCAGACGAGAAATAGAAGAAATATTTTTCAAGTCAGTTCACTTCGTATTAATAGACTGCATTTTATTATTCTGGAGAAAAAAAAAATGAGATCACATTAATTCAAAAATTTCTGATCAAAGATTAGTGAAATTAGTTATTTTATTGTTTATTTTACTTTGGATCAAAGATCAGATTATATTAATATCCTTATTCTGCACACATATACACACATATTTTTCTTTTATATAATTTATTACCTATAATCTACACAGCACACACACACACACAATTACATACATACATATATGCATATTTTTCTTTAAAATAATTTATTATCTTAATTTTTTTTAATGGATCACTATATTAAATTAGATTTGTGTGTCTGTATGCTGTTTTAATTGATACTGAAATTTTCTAAATATTTTGAAAGCAATATATTTTAGATATTTTATTAAGTAAATTACATTCATTGTTATGACATTTAATTTTTTATTTTTAAATTTTTTTTATTTATATTATTATTATTATTATTATTATTAACTTTTAAATTTTAAAGTGCAACATTAAACAACCTAACAAACAGTAATTGCAGGTGTTTTTATTAGCATTATTATTATTAGTATTATTATTTTACATTTATTTGACAGGTACTCAAATGGAAATGTCTTTCTCACAATAGAACAGTTTTCATTGTTTTTAAAACAGTCTCAAAAGGTATGTTATTCTTGGTAGCAGTAGTAGTAGTAGAAACAAATGATAAAATAGTAGTAGTATACAAGTTGTAGTAGCCAAATTAGCAACGGTAACAGTAGTAGTAGTAGTAGTAGCAGCAGTAGCTATAGTGATGTTGTAGTAGCAGCAGCAGCAGTAGTAGTAGTAGTAATGGTGGGGCTGCAATGGAAATTTGACAGAAGGGAATTGATTCAGTTATACATCATCAGATGAACATTATAACTAGAGTTTGCTCAGTTTTTTGTTTTCATTATTCCAGTGTCTGACAGTCTGATTTAAATATTGTGTTATGAAGTCTCTCCTGTCTTTTCAGATTGAGAATCTTAATGATGAATACTGTGATCAGCTTATAAAAGTCTATGAGCCAACTGAAGCCTTGAAACAGAGAAAACAGCTCAGTGAATTAGGTAAAATAATGTGTAATAAATATTAAAAATAAACAGAGTGAGAAAGAGTGTGTGTATGTGTGTGTGTGTGTGTGAGAGAGAGAGAGAGAGAGAGAGAGAGAGAGAGAGAGAGAGAGAGAGAGAGAGAGAGAGAGAGAGAAACAGACAGATGAAAAGAAAAAGACCAATGTGTATGCACTGTGTATATGTCTGAATAAAAAAACATTAAAAAAATTAACAAAAATAATAATCATTTATCAATTTTTGGTAATGGAACATTATACTCAGAAATGTGTGTGTGTGACAGACAGACAGACAGACAGATATATATTAATTTTATTTTTTACGTAGGCTTCAGGATGTTTCTGACAAACAAGAAAGAACAGCTGTTTAACCCAAATCACAGCAACGTCTACCAGGACATGACAAAACCAATGACTCACTACTTCATAGCATCGTCACATAACACGTAGGTTCAGTTTGTTTATTTATTTATTTATTTAACTGTTTTGATTTATTGTGTTTGTTATCTCATTTCTTTGATTTATTAGTACTATTTACTGATTTTTATTATTTGTTTCACTGTTTATTTATTTAATTTTTTTTAATTTTTATTATTATTGTTTTTAATTTATTTATTTATTTATTTATTTTTTTTTTTTTTTTATCTAATTTATTAGCTGTTTTATATATTTTTAATTTTTTTTTAATTATTTTTTTTACATTCTTGTTCAGTTAATGTTAAATTACTACTACTGTTATTCAGCTGTTGTGTAATCATTATGTTATTGTCATATTGTTACATTATTTGTTATTGCTGTTGTATTATAATCACACTATTGTTCTGTGACTGTTGTACTATTGTTATTTTTCAGATATTTGACAGATGATCAGCTGACAGGGCCTAGTAAAGTGGAGGCATACATCACAGCACTCACTAAAGGATGTAGATGTGTTGAATGTAAGGCTGTTACATTTGTCGTTATTTCATTTCATTGTTTTTTGTCTTCTTCCTTCTGTCTCTCTTTTCTTTCTTTCCTTTTTTTTCCTTTGTCTTTTTTTAGGCAGTGTGTTTTTCTTTCTGTCTTTTTTTTTGTTGTATCTTTCGTTTCTTTTCTGTGCTTTGTTTTATTTAGGTTTGACTTCACACATGATTTCGAATAGTTAATGAAACACTCAAAAAAATATGTATATCAAACACACACACACACACACACACACACACACACACACACACACATGTATGTATGTATATACACATAAATTTCCACACACACACACAAACATTGACACATACACATACCTGTACACATACATATACACCTTCACAAACAAATCCATACATACATGTTTAAATGAATCCAATCACATGCACACACACAGACACACACACACATGCACACACACAGACACACACACACACATGCACACACACAGACACACACAGACACACACACACACACACACACAGAGACACACACACAGACACACACAGACACACACAGACAGACACACATGCACATACACACATACACACACACACAGACACGCACACACACATGCACACATTCACACACACACACAGACACACACACACATGCACACACACACACACACACACACACACACACAGACACACACACACACACACACACACACACAGACACACACACACACACACACAGACACACACACACACACACACACACACACACACACACACACACACACACACACACACACACACACACACACACACACACACACACACACACACACACACACACACACACACACACACACACACACACACACACAGTTATTTAAAATAATGTTCTGCTGTTACACACACTGCTGGGATGGCTCAGACAATGAACCAATCATTTACCACACACACACACACACACACACACACACACACACACACACACACACACACACACACACACACACACACACACACACACACACACACACACAGTTATTTAAAATAATGTTCTGCTGTTACAGTGGACTGCTGGGATGGCTCAGACAATGAACCAATCATTTACCACGGACACACGCTGACACACACACACACACACACACACACAGACACACACACACACACACACACACACACACACACACACACACACACACACACACACACACAGACACACACAGACACACAGTTATTTAAAATAATGTTCTACTGTTACAGTGGACTGCTGGGATGGCTCAGATAATGAACCAATCATTTACCACGGACACACACTGACGTCCAAGATCCTCTTCAAAGATGTCATCCATGCAGTCAAAGAATATGCATTCAAAGCAACGCCGTAGGTTTTATAACATTTTATGTTTATGTAACTAGTTTTACTATTTTATTTTTCTGTTTATTTTCATTATTAATTTGGTTTGGAATTACATACATTAATATATATATATTATTTTTCAAATCTAAAAACATGAATTATCTATCTTTGTATTTATTTATTTGTTTTTTATTAACTATTTTTGTATTTATTTCTATTATAATTAATTAAAATTAAAGTTTTAAATTATTACTGTTTAGAATCATTGCTTTAAAACTGTTGATCTTTTTTTACTTTTTCTTATTATTTTGATTTTTTCAATATTTTCAGTATTTACTTTTTAATTAAATAAAATTTCAAAAATCATATGTCTACATATATCTATTTGTTTAATTTTTATTTTCCTTATTTTTGTTTTATATTTCTTATTTATTTATTTATTACAATTAAGAATATAACTAATATAAATACTTTATTTTATAAATGGATTAAATTTTAGTTTTAAAATATTTTCATTTCTGAAATTTCAGGTATCCACTGATTTTGTCTCTGGAAAACCACTGTTCTGTTGAACAACAGAAAATAATGGCCTTTCACATTCAGAAAATACTGGGAGGTTGGTAAACCAACAGTTTTATAAAAATTTAAAACAAAAATCATTATTTGATTATTATTGTTGTTATTTTGTTACAGATGTGTTATTATTATTATTTATTTATTTATTTATTTATTTATTTATTTATTTATTTATATTTATATATTTTTATGTTTTTCTTATTTTATTTTATTTTTTTATATTTATTTATTATTATTTTATTATTTAAAATAAAATTTAAAACATAATAATAAAAATTTTCAATTTTAAAAATCAAAAATAATAAACTTATTCCTGTCAGATATTTTGCATTCTACAGAGGTATGTCTATAAAAAATAAATAAATAAATAAACAAATTAATACTATTAGATACAAAACTAATCTTAACTAACCCTACTGCATCTTAAGAATAATTAAATAAGAAGAAATTTAAAAATATGATTTTATTGCCTTAAACATTAGTGAAAGAATAAGGGATCATTTTTCTATTTATGTTAATTATTTTATCAGCAAACTAATTACTATGAAAGAAAAAAGAGTTAGACATTAAAAAAAGCATTGTTCTGAATTAATTCTGTTATTTTACAGATATGGTTTATGCTCCTGAAAAGGAACTGGATGTTGCCCCATCACCTGAAGAACTCAAGATGAAGATAATATTGAAGGTATAGAAAAAAAAAAGTTTCAGTGGACTATCAAATAATTTTATTTTGTTACACACCTACTAATCATTACTAATCCAGTTGAACTGTTTGTTGTTTATATTGATGGGGGGGGGATGTTGGGGTTTTTGTTTTTTCTAAAAAAGGTAAATACTAAAGTGCACAGTTAAGTTTCTGCTTGTGTCAAGATTTGATAATAGTTACACCAGTGCCACACCATGGTTTCCCAATCCAACCATGCTCAATAAATGTTCTTACGGTTTTTGCTTTGTACAATCACATTCTGCCAAGAGTGCTTTAGAATCACTTGCAAATTTTGGTTGACTTATTCATTTTTAAATAGACATTCATTTTTGTGAGAAAATATTTTCCTTTTACACCAAACATTTAACAACTGAACACTGAATGCTGAAAATAATGTTGCAAAAATGTTATTACAAAATTGGTTCATTACTGAATACAACTAGCCTACTATTTGAATATTCATTTTTCTTTTCTTGAAATTTAAATTCAAATGTTCTTGTTAATACAGTACAAAGATGGGTTAAGAAAAGAATATTGAGCTAATGTTCAGTTGCATTTGCAGAATGTGGTTTTTTGTTACAGGGTAAGACTATGCCATCTTCAGATGCAAAGGTAGACAACTCCTCCCAGCACATTTTAATTTTTTTTTCGTATTGCACTTTTCTTACAGTTTATTTCCTATTTTAATTTTGCACAGTATTTGATTAGTGAATTGCAAGATATTATTTTATTGTTTTGTTTTTCTGTAAATTAATGTAAAAGAATTGTTAATGTTACTTATTTATTTATTTTAAAACATTTTTAATTAATTAATTAATTAATTTATTTATTTATTTATTATTATTATTTTAGTTTTTAAAAACATTTTTGTAATTTAATTTATTAATATTTTAATTATATTTATTTTATTCTTCTATTTTATTAATTTTTTTTTTCATTTAATTGTTTCCAGTCAGCAAACAGTGTTTAATGTCAAAAACATGCTTTTTCGAAGAAAAACTTTATTTTTATATAACAAATAAAAAATATATATAAATTCAAATAAATAAATTAATATATAAATTCATAAATTCACTAAGAATATTAATTTTCTTTTAAAAAATAAAATGTTTTAAAATAAAAATATTTACTTCTTGAAATACGATGAAATCTGTTGATGAAAGTGCTGTTCTTTTTTTTTATTTCTTTCTTTCTTTCTTTATCTATTTTTTTTACCTGATTTCTATTATCTTTTTTAACTTTTTGCCTCAAATGCATTTGACTTTACATTAGTTTTTATTGTTTATTTATTTATTTTTTATTTTATTTTTTTTATTTATTTAGATATTTATTTTATTTTATTTTATTTTACTTTACTTTACTTTACTTTACTTTACTTTACTTTACTTTACTTTACTTTACTTTACTTTACTTTGAATTACTCTATTTTATTTTATTTGTTTATTTTCACTTATTTAGTGTCAAGGAAGATAATTTTTAAGGTTTATTGGATATGTTTGTGTTTGTATGTTTGTTGTGATTGTGTGTTTATGTGTATGTTGCATGAATGTCTGTAAGTGTGTGTATTTAATTTTTGTTATGTGTGTTTGTATATATTTTGGTGTGTCTGAATATGTGTTTGTGTGTGTGTGTGTGTCTGTGTGTGAGTGTTTTGAATTTTTAAAATTTACATTTTTGGGGATCTGTTATTGCATTGTGCATGCATTTTAATCACATTTTAGAACTTTTTATGTACTAAGATGAAACATCTATTGTCAAAATAATGAGATAAGATAACAGGTGTTTACTTTAAGAATAATTTATACCCTGATTAACATACACAAACAGTCTAGATTGTTTTAGATTAACATATACAAACAGTCTAGATTGTTTTAGATTAACATATACAAACAGTCTAGATTGTTTTAGATTAACATAAACAAACAGTCTAGATCGTTTTAGATTAACATATACAAACAGTCTAGATTGTTTTAGATTAACATATACAAACAGTCTAGATTATTTTAGATTAACATATACAAACAGTCTAGATTTTTTTAGATTAACATATACAAACAGTCTAGATAGTTTTAGATTAATATAGGCCTGTGTCAATGTAAATGCCTCTTAATGTGTGTTCCCATGTATGTATATATTTGGTTTGAATATTAGCATGTATTTTTCTATATTTATAGGAATAAGATTATATTGTAATGGTTTATCTATTTGTATGCATGTCAAAGCCTTAAATTGTTGATTGCTGCATTTTAAAAATTACCAGACACTTGTTTTTTTTATCATAAATCTTGATGATGTTTTTTTTAGACTTAACCATGATTATGATAATTATCAAGTGATTTACACAATATTATACTTTTCAGCACTGTCATTATGCTAATTAACTGTAACTTATACATCAGTCAGTTATGTCATATGATAATTAGCGATATAATCAACATAATGTATTACACTTCAGTGATGACATATTAGTTATTTTACATTATTTACTCATGCGTGTAATTGTTGAATCATCATAATTTGAATTTTGTTTTTAATTTGAATTTTAGAATTCATTCCATAAGCATTTAAATCTGTATTGATCAGTTTTTTAGTTTCTTTGCTGCAGTTTTTGTTAATTAATGTGGAACTGTTTTACTTTTTCTAGGGGAAAAAACTACCACCTACACCAGATGTTGATGACGTCAGTGATGAGGATGAAGCTCAGGAAACAAATGCTGGGGAGAACAGCAAGGAGGAGCAGAAAGAGGAGAAAACAAACAAGAAACTCAGACTGGCTCCTGAACTGTCCAAACTGACCGCCATGAAGAGTGTCAGTTTCAAAGACTGCGAGCAGGCAGTCAGCTCAGGTAATACACTAGTAATTTGTTACTATTTCTGCCTGATATGAGACTTTAATAGCAACTTTGCAATTGGAAATTAACTGTGAATTAAACTCTTTATTTAGTGATTATATGGATATGGATCTGTGTGTTGGGGATGTTAATGTGAGGTGTGTGTAATGGTATTTATATGAGTGGGTGTTACTGCATGAATGTGTGCACACACATACAGGTTATGATTTTATTATTATTGATATGAGAAATGAAAACCACATGAAAACAATATCATATGTAATGACAAATATATTATTAATCTTTGAGTGTTTAAATTTTAAAAAAACACCTTGTTCTATATCACATAATGAAAATTTTATATACAATAATAATTCACCAGAATATACTAGTATTTATTTGCATTAATAATAATTTACTAGAAGAAAAATGTCTATAATTCATTCACATCATTTCGTGTATGTCTCAGGTGGGGCATTCTGCATCTATTCGCTGGGTGAAAACAAGGTGGACAAACTGATGCAGACGCAAGCCAATGACCTGAACAAGGTCACCCACACCAAGCTGATTCGCACATATCCTGCAGGGTCTCGCACGGACTCATCAAACTACAACCCCATCGCCATGTGGAACAGTGGCTGCCAAGTTGGTGAGAGAATGTTTAGAAATCACAAAAAAAAAAAAAAAATCTGAAAATGCTCAAATGCAGAAGACACATCATTAAATCTTAAGTTTAAAAAATGATTTACTTCATAATAATAAAACTTAGTATATAATTTTAGGAAAAGAAAGATTTTTTTTTATCATTTATTTATTTATTTATTTATTTATTTATTTATTTGTTTATTTATTTATCTACCTATTGATTTATGACTGTTAATTTATTTATTATTTATTTAATTCATAGATTTATTTTATTTATTTATGAAATTTCCACTGATTATTTTACTTATTTATTATTGTTATTTTATTTCATTATTTATTACTTTTGTAGCATTTATATTCATTTATTACTAACAAAATATGATTTATTGTTACTGTTAATGATATTACTTTTCTTCTTCTTCTTCTTCTTCTTTTTTGTCTCCTTATTATTATTATTATCATTCCAGTATTATATTTTAATCTGTTGTATTTGGCAGTGGCTCTAAACTACCAGACTGGTACAGAACCAATGCAGCTGTACTTTGGAAGGTTTTTGGATAATGGTGCATCAGGATACATTCATAAACCAGAGTTCCTTTTGTCAGGTGTGTAGAAAGTAATATCACTTGTAATAAACCAGAAAAACTTTAAATGGTTTTTGGTCTTTTTAAAGAAAATGATATATCTTTAAAAAAAATATGTAAGATAATAAAATGTTATACATAAAAAATACTACTGCTGCTGCTGCTGATGATGATGATAACAACAACAACAACAACAACAACAACAACAACAATAATGATGATGATGATAATAATAATAATAATAATAATAATAAACAAATATAGTGGATGATTCTAACTGAATTCTATTCCAGTTTATTTTTTTTTATTTTACTAATGAATTTGTTTCAACATAATACTGTAAAAAAACATTATTTAATTTTTTTACTCATGCTTTTCTTTTGTTATTTATCTGTTTGTTTCTTTGTATTTGCTTGTTTGTTTCTTTGTTTGTTTGATTATTTATTTATTTATTTGCTTTGCAGAAGATAAATTTAAAGTGATGAACAAAACAGAAGTAAAAAAAGTGAAAAAGATTTTAACAATTCAGGTACATTTCATCATACATTTCAATTAGAAAATTTCTAGCATCAATATATTAATATATGTTTGTGTGTATTATCATACATTAATGTACAAAATTAAATATATATATTTCAAAAAAAACTGCTTAAGAGTTGTTTTCAATAATTTATAAGTATTTCTTTTTAATTTTCTTTTCTTTTTTATTTTTTTACTTATTTTCTTTTTAATAAAATTTATGTCATTCATTTTCTTTAAAATTTATATAGAGATTTTTAAATTGTTCTTAATATGCATACATCATTCTTTATTTTCAGATTATCAGTGGTTATCAGATTCCCAAACCGAAGAATTCACAAAAAGGGGAGGTAATTGACCCTTTCATCAAGATTGAAGTGCATGGTGTTCCTACAGACCACAATGAACAGAGAACAAAGACAATTGATAACAATGGTAAATTAAAAAAAAAAATCAATTATAATTTTTTTTAAATGTAAATATATGTGTCTGTGTGTGTGTGTATATATTTTATTGTTCTTCTTTATTTTTATTGTTGTTATTATTAACTGACATCAATGATGAATAGAAAATCAAAAACAATTTAAAAAATGTAAATGCATGTTTATATATTATTCTTTGTTATTATTGTAGTTAATATTTTTCATTTTTACTTATTTCCTTCAGGTTTCAACCCAAAATGGAAAGAAACATTCAACTTTAAAATCAGTGTTCCCGAATTAGCACTTGTTAGATTTGTTGTGAAGGATGAAGACCGCGGCAAGGATGATTTTATTGGTTTCTACTGTCTGCCGTTCACAAGCATACAGCAAGGTGCTGATAAATAACTCACTCTAAACATAACAAGTTTTAAATATTCCTTCTTCACTTCATTTTCCTTACTGTTTGAAGAATTTTGAATAAGTTTTAATGCTGAATTTGTATTTAAGTGTTTTTAATGTAGTAATGATAATGTAAACACATTTTATTTTGTTACATTTTTATCAGATATTATTAATTTTGAAATATGGTTTTTTCTATTTACTTTATATTGACAGAAAGTAACAAATTTAAAGAAAACAGACAGATAAATACAGTACGCACAGTTCAGGTAATAATATGCAGTTAAAAACATTATATATAGAACTGTAGACACAGAATTTAAAATATATAAAGGACTAAAGATTTCTTCTTTTTTTCTGCCTTTCTGTTAATTATTTTATATTTAATTAAACTTGATCATTGATATATTTAATTGAATCATGTTTTATAATTGTTGTTATTGTTATTATGAAACTTGATCATTGATATATTTATATATATATATATATATATATATATATATATATATATATATATATATGACATCGAAAATATATAAAGGCATATTTTAATATTATTATTATTTATTATTATTATATGTTTTTTATTTTTTTTTTTTATTATTATTTTTATTATTATTATATGTTTTCGTGTTTTTTCCTCTCAGGTTACCGACATTTCCCTCTGTTTGACAAGCATGGGGAGCAGTTATCGCAGACTTTGATATTTGTAAATATTCAAATCACAGACAAAGACAAATCTTGACTCTAAAATGATTCATTCAGGTACACATACAGGCTGATATCAGCTGTTATCAGTTGTTATTATTATCTTTTTCTCCATCATTATTATTATTTTCTCCTTCACTCTTTGTCGCCATCCATTCGTCCTTATTCTTCCTTATTTATTTATCAATTTAATTTCTCAAATATTAGCAAACTTGTTTTAGTGTTCATTGATAAAATACTTTTATTGTTTTCATGTAAGCAAACATATTTATTTATTTTTTTTTTTTTTTTTTCAGAAACATAGAGCCTATGATGTGGAGAGCATTATTTCCACAGAGAAAGAGGACAGAAAGAAAAACAAGAACCGTATTCAGCTGATCATCCATGATGACTTGGAAAATAGCAAAAAGACAATTTTCAGATATATTATTTTATTAAGCTACACTATCATGAATAAAATAATAATAATAATAATAATAATATGTATATATATTATTGTGAACAAAGGTTGTGACATTTTTATCAAGCTATTTTGATAAAATAACAAACTTTATTTTTCACCTAACTCATTTTTCTCATAACAAATGAAAATAAGCTAACATTTCAAAAATACATAAGATTTTTTTGGTGATGAGATTTTAGTATGTTGTTATCAATTGTAAATAAGAATATTATTATATTAACTTCCCATTGTGATCATTGATTATCAGAACAAATATAAACAAAATATTATTATTTTAAGTTTGTTTATCATTTGTACAACACATGGTCAGCTACTACGAATGAACTTAAAATCTTTCTTGAAATGTTTTAATGTTTAAAGTTACACAGAAAGTATTGAAAATTTTTTTTTTAAATTAAACATGCTTTGAAATTTTAATAAAATATTTTTCAATTACAAAACAAAAAGAAAGTTACAGCATTTGTAGTTGACAGATGAAAGGACAAATTTAATCATTTTTAAACGTTATTATTATAACTTCTGTGAATTAAATTTTATATTTATCAATATTTAGATTTGCTTTGCTAAGCTATAGATGATATACACATTATCTGAAAGCATAATAAAAATAAGAAAATAATGAAAACAACTCCAAAACTGAAATTTCTAGCATAAGTAACAGCAGTTATTCATGATGCCTTCAGGTATCAACCATGTTTGTTTATATGTTGTACATTTTCTTAATATCAGATTTTGTTTCATACAATTAATTTATGTATATTTTGCATTATTTACAAAACAATATATCTTCAGTCATTTTTCCTTTCATTATGAAAGCTAAAATAAAATTTAAAAAAAGTTTTAATAACATTTAATATTAGGCTGAAGAGAATATTACAAGGAATTGCTAAAAATGAAATGGGCTTTGCAATGCTTTTTGTTACTTAGCTTTTTATTTTATTTTATTTTTTATTTTCAATTTTAAGCTTTTTAAAAAAGAAACGACGACAAAAACATTTGTGTTTAACATTTACCTGCCACCATCGAATAAAAGTGATCTCAGAATCATGTGTATTGTGTGAACGAGTTGTCATAAGCAGCATTCTTGTAATTGTATATTCTTGCTTGTTAACCTGACATAATCATTGCAGACTTTTATTTACTGTTTTTAATCATGCTTCCATGTTTAATGTTGAAATTTGTTTTATTTTTTAAATTATTTAATTTTGTTTTGTTTTTAAATTATTAACATTTGTTTTGTTTATAAATTAAAATTATTTTTTTATATAAATATTAAAATTTGTTTTCTTTTTTTAAATATTGTAAATTTGTTTTCTTATTTAAATTTTGTAAATTTGTTTTCTTATTTAAATTATTAAAATTTGTCTTATTTTTTAAATTTCAAAAATTTCTTTCCTTTTTTAAATTATTAAAATTTCAGTCTTTTGTGTATACCATTTTTAGTGCTCTTGTGTCTGTGATTTTAAATGTTCTTATAATTTTAAATAATGTTCATCATTATTTTATTTTTCAGTAAGCATAAATATGAATATTTACAATATTATGTGTAATCTGTACAGACAATAAATGTACTGTTGACCTTTTTAACAAAGAAATGTTTTTATTGTTATTGTAATGATAAAACAAACAAAAATGGCCGTATCTCCATTCATTTTTGAATTAAATTTGATAAACATGTGAATAAAATTAAAAACTCAAATAAAATCTGTATTCTGATAAACTAAACATTAACTAAAATAATACAAATTAGAAAGAATTAACCAATCAGTGCAATTTATAGTTATCATGTGATTTGTCATGTGACAAGATTAACACAGCAAGGAAGGACCAATCTAGTCATGTTCATTAATTAGAAAAACAGCATTTAATAATTTGTGATTTTTAAAAAAATAAAAGTCATTCACATGTTGGTCTCAAAATAATAATAATAATAATAATAATAATAATAATAATAATAATAATAATAATAATAATTAAATAAATAAATAAAAAGACCAAGATATTTAAAAGCATCTATATCATGCACATATTTCAGAAAATTATGTATCTAAATGTGTGTGTGTATATATATTTATCATTAAACATTATGACACGATAACATACATACATACACACACATATCTATATACACATTAACTTTTAATGTTAATGTCAATTTTATAAAGACATTTATAATAGTTATCATGTCATAATGTTTAATGATAAATATTTTAATACATATATATATATATAAGTAAAAAAAGTTGAATAATCTAAAAACAAAAAATTGGTGCCAGTAATGATTTGTTTTAATTTAATTCATTTTATTATTTTTATTATTATTATTTTTTAATTATAATTTTATTTTTGCTGATTTTGTAAATGCTAGCTTGAGACTTACAACCTTAATTAATTAAAATAAAATAAAAAGGTACTAAAGTCTGGACATATTCAGTTTAGGTATATACATGCCCGTAGTTATTTTATTTCTTTACAAACAACAACAAAATGTTTCGAAATGCAGTACAAGTATGGCTTAAGTGAACAGGGGTGGTCATTACTCCAAAGAAGACCTAAAACTCTTTATTTTTTACTTTCATTTACGTTAACCATATTAAATATCTTATTTGATTACTGGCCACTGGGCTCATAAAATGATCATTTCAGAAGACAAAGAGATAATTTATGAGTTATGAGACCTCCAGTGAATATTCACAATTAGTCATTTAAATTGATTAGAAAGAAAATCTGTTTAGATTGAGTCATTCATCTTATAAAATGTCCAATTAGAATGAGTCATATTTTTTTATTCAAAACATTTAGACTGAATTGTTATTCTGATTTGTGTTAGCAGCGGTAAGTATGAATAAAATAAAATAATGAAAGATAAAAATAAATTGTTGCAGCAAAATATACTAGTTTGAATGAGTCATACTACTGATGCAAAATGGACCAGTTAGAATAAGTCATAATGACCTGTACAAATTTACTAAAAAGAATTAGCTGCCTGTAAAACAAAAAGATTGAAAACGTTTTATCGATTTATTGCATTTATTTGTCATTCTTTTAAATAAATTAATTTCAGTTGATAAATATTTATGTAAAAATTGTGTAAAATTTTCTGGAAGAATATTGACAACTGCTACAAAAATAAACTGATATAAATAAATTATGAGTTACCACATTTTATTTTTTATTAAAAAAAATTTTTTTTTAATTTTCTGTAATTTCTATCAAAATTAAATGTTTTATAAAATTATTTATTGGAGATAATAAATACCTAAATATTTGTATTAATATATATATATATATATATATATAGACATAAATGTCACAGAGATATTAATAAAACCATTATTTCTTAATTTTTTATTTTAATTTTTTGTAACTTATTTTCAAATAATGTGAAATGCACTAAAGATAATTCAGTTTAATGTTCTAATGTATTTTTATTTTATGCTGAATTTAGCAATTTCTGTGCTTCCTCATAAAATTTAGCATTATGCACTATTCAGATATTTTACATATAAAATTGTAAAAATGTCATGTTTTATTTTTTAAATAAATTTGTTTATTATTTATTCTTTTTTGACTTTCCATATTGCTTAGAAATGTTGTGCCATAATATTAATAAATTTAATGTTTGTTTTGGTTTGGGATTTGATTTATTTATTTATTTTTATTTTTTTAATTATTTATTTTATTTATTATTAATTTTTATTATTATTATTTTATATATTTTTATTTTATTAAATTTTATTATTATTATTATTATTATTATTATTATTTAATAAGGAGATTCTACACAAGAAAAACAATAAATCATTAATACATATACATACTTTCTCAGTTTCCATCTTTTTTTTTTCTTAATACATAATAAATTATATGTAATATTATGTTGAAGGATAGCCTACTTTCAGATATAAATTTTTGGCAAGATTACATAACCTTGCATATGTCTTACTGAAAATATTATTTAAAAAAATAAAATTTATTTAAAATTGTTAATATTTAAAAACATATGTGGAATTATAATTAATATTTAAACCCTTAGAAAAATCATTGAACACCCTTGTTTTCCATATTAGTAGTAAGATCATTCTACAATAGACTATAATATACATATAAAGAAAAAAAAAATAGATAGAAAGAAACATCAGGTGGGGGAAAAAATGCACTGATTCACAATATCTGAATTCAATTGTGGCCTTTTGTAAATACTACTAGAGATAGTAACTTGAAATTCTGGCCAGCAATGGAAAATAATATTAATCATGTACATTATTAAAAAGCTTCATAATGTGAATTTTGATATATATAATCCATTTTTTTTGTAGTTTTGTTTACCCATCTGATATACATATTTATGTATGGAGTAAATGTACTAACTGTAATTGTTTGATTTATATATGGAGACAAACCTGGAAGATCAAATATGCTAATGCAATAAAAAAAATTAATTCAATATTAACATACATCTCTATCTTCATCTAATATATAGTGTAAATATTCCAACAAAGATCATGCAAATAAAATATTTCAACAAATGCATAATACACTGGCCAATGTATATTTGTAAAATAATAAAAATGTTTCCTTGACTGAAATGTTATGTCATTGTTATGATCATGATCATTATAATGATAATAATGATGATGATGATGATAATTATTTTTAGTGTTATTATGGTTATTATGAATGTTATCAATATCATCATCATCATCATCAAGGATATATGTTTCATGTTCTAATATCACTTAAATAAATTATTGTAAATACATTATGGGCATAAGAAATATGTTAATATATTTTATCTTCTGTATCATCTATGCCACAACAGCACTGCTGATAATTAAGGTGTGACCTGAATTAATAAAGTACAGAAAAAAAGCAGCAATAAGGGCTATTATAATGTTCATTCATTTGATAAACAAAAAATGCCCCATACCCAGACATAAGTTAATTTATATATTCAAAAAGAAAAAAACACACACACACACACACACACACACACATATATATATCTGTGTGAATATATATATATATTTTTATATATATATATATGTATATATATAACACACACATATGTATGTGCAAAAAGATATGCATCAACATTTTAATACATGCTTTTGTGACAGTTTTACTATACACTTTATACTTTATACTTTTTATGCAAATGTGAAAAGAATTAGTAGTTCACTTATCTTTTTATGTTAATATTTTCTTTGAATAAATAAAATAACTGCAGACTTATTGTGGGTTTTTTGTTGTTATTGTTTTGTTTAAATTTTTAAATTTAAGCCTTTTAAAAGAATAAAATGTTTTTTAAAAAAAGTACATCTTAGTTCATAAATTACAATTATTAATAAATATTAAATTTAGGGAAAAATGAGGTCATTGATTTTAAGAAAATAATCAGAATAATAATAATAAAAAGATAATGATGATGAAATCATTTCTAGATAATTATTTGTATAACAAAAAAAATGTGTTTACTAACAACATGTGTATAATGAAAAAAGTTGAGATTGCAAATAATGGCTTGTTTCTATTATTAAAATATATTATAATAATGGGATTCAACTGGTTTGGTGGGGTTTTTTTAGTTGTTTTTTCCCATAATTATATGAAATAAATAAATATATATTTAATAAAACATATTTTTTGTTAAAATATTTGGTATATATCCAGATTAGGCCTCCAAGAGAATGCATAGACTGGTTTCATTTTGTGCGAATTAAGCCATAAAATTGACGTAGCTCTATTAGAATTCAGTTATATATGTCAAGAAGACAGAGCTAGTCGGCACCAATGTTTTATTTTATTTTATTTTTTTTATAGATTTTTTTTTTACTTCTTCTTCCAAAGTCGTTCATGTCCTTTTAATAATATATATGATGTCATAAATATACAAATGGTCCGGCCGTGTTTTGAAATAAATACAAACTCCTTAACAATTATCTGGAGCATATTTGCTTTAGACATCTTACTGTATTTTTATTAAAAGACGAACTCGTGTTTCCCTTGTGGCGATTCATCTAAAATACGAAACTAAATTTGATGCCTTGCGGGTCATTTTGTAGACTGATCGTACGAGAGGGTTATTTTTCCAGAACCGTGTTTTTAAAACAACAATAGTAAACCAGAAAATCTCTCGTTAAAAAATATAAATATAATAAATGTGTATTTATATAAACAGATTTAGAATAAATAAAGTGATAAAATGTTACAATTTACTGACAATCTGTTATGATATCTATAAACACAGAGATGAAAGAATCCAGTTCTGTACATTTCTTCCTGTCATTTTAATTGCATTTGTCAGGTGTAGAAAGTATTTAACATAGAGTAAATTCATCTTCTGTGGTGGTCAAATGCCCTCTATATAATATATTTTGCTGACTGATTTTAATGATAATTCATTAATTTATTGTTTAATGATGTTTTTTTTTTTTTTTTTTTCATTTGACAAATTTTACGCCCATGATGGATGTTCCAGGTTTCTGAACATTTGGAATTACCTTTGTTCATTGTCGTCGTTCAAAACCATTTTTATACGTGAATCTGTAACGAAGGATAAGTTGAATTAATAATATATACTTATATAGACTAATTGCAAGCGCTTCGATCAAAGGATTTTGTGTTTCTAATTGTGAATTGTTGTTATCTTTTATCTCTATGCTATTTTAGTATTTTGTAATATATATACAGTAAGTAAAATTAGTTTTGTATTAAAAAACAACAACAATATTACGACATTATTAATCACTATATTCATTTCTAAATCGTCTTTATACCATATTTTGAATTCTTATATGGAACCAATCTTTATAAAATAATAATAATAATGTTTCTGATTTTGATGGTTATAAGATTAAGATTATTATTATTATTATTATTATTATTATTATTATTATTATTAAAAAAAAAAACAAATCTGTAATATCTTGTGGCAATCAAAACATAACTACAATCAGCACCGAAATAGTTTTCAAATAAAATAATGACTATTTATGTGATTCTCGCATTTTGTAGAAGATTAAATTTGTTTATAGATTTATAAATAGATTAAATAAAAGTACGTATATTTTAAAGAAAGCCACATAATGAATAATGTTTCAGCGAATCGTTTATTTGTTAAGTCGGTTCCGTACGAATAGCCACTTCCAATTTCCTAATTTAGCATTCAATGAACATTCAACATGGCGATAATTCGGAGGTAAGATGTCATTTTTCGTTTGATGATATTTGATTCCATGTTATTGTTACAGTGTTTTTGATTGAAATTTGCTGCAGCTGGAAAATTTATTTTTCGGATTATTAACTATTCTTGCTGAAAAACCATTATAGATGTATCGTATATATTTATATGCTTTTACAGGATTTACGAGTGTCGATACATAGCCACCGACACATACTTGGTACTTCGGTTTGTTTCATGCAAGTTACTTATGGGCATGTTAATAGGTGGTATTTCGTTACTTTGGGAAGATGTTGAAATTTGCAAAAAACAAAGAACTGACTTATTTTTGTGAAACCTGACTGTTTTATTTTGTTTTGAAACTTGTTCGGATGCATGTAACTTGATAAGTCTTGATAATGATAAGGTTTATTATGAGCACTAAATGTCCACTATACATAAGGCTTTTACTGGAATAACCCATTAATTGGTTTTTGTTACTTTGGCGAATATATTATATTTGTTTTGTTAATATGTATTTTATATGGTACTACAGTTCTTATTTTAAACGAAAAAAAAAAAAAAAAAAAAAATTTGCATTTGTCAGAATTGTGTTTGGGGTAAGCCTTGTGAGAATTTAGCTTCAGTTACTTTTGATTTGATAATTTTCATAATTATTTGTTGCCTAATTATTTTCAAACATATTTGTACCAAAATGATACCAACATTTCAGTACTCTTTATAATATTTTCTAACATTATAATACTGTATGATAGTGTATGCACTTTTACATACATTACATTAAGTATATTAATTTGAGTTTTCATTTAAATGTTTCACTGTGATAGTTATAAATTATTGTTGTTTTTACACACACAGGTGCATTTATATATTAAAACTTAAACGGAGCAACATCAACAGTAATAATTTATTTTGTTCTGGCAGTCTGTTCCACTCTAACCTTCATTTAGTAGAAATATTTGACCATAAACGTAGCTTTAATGTTAATAAATAAATAAATAAACAAATATGTAATTGTTAACTATAATCAGATAAGATTGGGCTATAACTAAATAAGATTAAAACCCTCATATTCTTCACAGTGATTTGGTTTACGTCTGATTTCTACAAAATGTCTTTTGAATATTTACTTAAGAAGTTTTTCGTTTTATTTGCTGTTATTCATTTATTTTTGTTATTTTATTATTATTATTATTTTTATTTTTTTTAAATTTTTTTAATCACATTTTGAATAGAAGAAAATGTTTATTTATATGTCTTAAGCAGTGTCTGTGTGTGTGTGTGTGTGTGTGTGTGTGTGTGTGTGTGTGTGTGTGTGTGTGTGTATTGTGTTACGATGAAGCAGTACAATAATTAATAGTCAAATACTGTGATGGTGAGACCCACCAGCAGCAGAATAATAAAACTGCATGCATTTTTTCTTCTTTTCTTACAAAAACTGTATAGTCTTCTTTATACTTTAAGGTTCATAAATAAACCATTTGGAAAGTGCTTACAATTTAGAAATACAAATAAGGCATGAACCAAACAAAATACATGAACTGAAAGACACAATACAGGTGAATGTGGGAGAACCACATTTGCTTTTGTCATATTAAGTGTAAAAATAGAATCCCCCCACCTCACTATTACTGTAAAAGCCTGTTACATTTTATGTAGATTTGTTTATATACTATGAATATTTTATACATTTTTAAAGCTTCAACATACATTTTTAAATGTATGATTTGTTTTGGTGGGAAGCAAATTTAAATAACAATGGAATCATTAATTAAATTTTAAGGCCATGTATGCAGTCGTTACTCCACTTTGTTGTGTAAGCACATTTTAAGATTGTTTAAGAATCAGCATAAAAATGTATAGTTAATAGCTCCATTATCGTTCATACTACAAATATTTCTGTTTTTCTTTTAATTGCTCTATTTTATTTTATGCTTTTATTTTTTGCTTTTATTATTTAATTTTTTTTAATTTAATTTTATTTAGTACAAGTTTATATCTTTAGTCTTGATTTGGACACTAACATTCTGTTGTGTCTTCTTGTAAACTGCAAAGTTTGCACTGCAGGGAAGTGTCAATTTTCATGTATATTTGGGGTAAATATCCCTGTATGCTTGTTTGCTTTTAGTTTTCTACTTTCAATCCCACACATTGTTCTTTTGACATCTTTGGTGTGAAATGACAACTGATCAATTGAAAGAGCAATTATTTCTCCTTTTTTAAGTACTTTCCACTGTAAAAATGTTCAAAGAAAACTTTAAAATTATTCGCATATAATAGTCACTTTTTTGTTTATCATTCATTATTTTAATTGGGAAGGGAGACTATTACCAGGTTAAGATAATAAATGTAATATTTGCCTTTTTATTATCATTATTGTTATTATAAAATATTTTTATGTATTGAAACTGTGTTATGTGATCATGGATACCTTACAAATATATACTTATAAATAAATACATGTATGTATTTGATATATTGTTGCAAATGTAATGTTAACAAAACAAACTTTGAGTAATGGATCAGTTTTCAGTTGTGATGGGTTCTAACTTATTTTCTACACGTACTTCACTGTATATATATTTTATTTACATGGATTTATGGATTAGATTTATCATACATGCAGAATTATGTATCAAAATTATATTGGTGTGTGGCTAAGTAAATGATGTTTTCAAAGGAAAATATACACACACATGTACACAGAGACTCACACACACACACACATGTATGTATATATACATTTATGTAATACGTTTGAGTTAGCTGTTTTAATGAAAATAAATACTTCTGCAACTGAAACAAAATCTGATCTTTTTTTTTTTTAGAAACTACTGCGCATTAACATTTACATTTGACATCAAAGTTCTTGAAATTACACATCTGTGGTGCAAACAAATAGTCAGCACTTTGTTTACTTAGGTCATGTTGTCTTCTTTTTACACTGCTATTTAATTTTTGTTGTTAATAATAAAGTTGAATGATAATACAACAAATATTTACAGGAGCAGTGAGCCATTTGTGGTCCTTGACCACATTCTCATATCATTTATGGAAATTAAAACAAACCTTAAAGACTGAATTAGAAATGAAAATTGTAACATTTTTCCTTTTTTGTTTGAAACCACCACAGGTATACTTAAATAAAAAAAAAATTGTTAACAGAATCCCCAGTACTTTTCACTGCTGCAGTGGTAAAGTTAAAAAAAAATATAACTCAAGTATTTGTATTCATGTACAAATTCTGTGATAAAAACAAGAGTAACAGTTTGTTTATGTGGTACACATACTTTATATGTATATGCCCTGTGTACATATATGAGAGTGTGATAAAAAAATGTAATCTTACAATGTGTATGTGTGATATTGCACAAAGTGTTTTTACTTATTACTAATAAAAGTTTAAAAAAAAAATACAAATGTTTTTTAAAAAATTGTAATTAGAAAGTATGAAACTGTTTCGTTTATGAAAATTAAGTGTAGCATACATTTTTATTAACCAGATAAATTACTATATTTGTGTGTAGCTGAAAGATAATCTAAAGTTAACTTGGTGAAACAAATGTGAAAAGATATATTAAGAATACAGTGATAAAAAGAATATGTGTGTTTAAATGTGATCATGATGTTAATAAGTGTTAGTCATTCAGTTTCAAATTCTTGAATGCTAAAGACAGTGCCAGATGTGCTTTTTCATCATTATCATCATCATCATTATTATTATTATTATTATTATTAATATTATTATTATTATTGTCTGTTTTGGTGTGTGGGTATGTAAATACCTTCTTGTTTTTAACTCTAATTATGATAAACACAATTTGATAAAATAAGAATTTAACTGTCAGTGTAAAAAAAAAAGTCAACATTTTACTTACTTAGATTATTTATATATATTATATACACACCAGAGGTCAGTTCATTATTTCACATGTTGTATTTCATACTGAAAATAGTATAAATAACATTTCAGTTTAGTAATAATAACCACACATACATCTTATTGACATAATTTTAAATAAATACAATATCAGTTTGTTACATAAATATATTGAAATTTAATGTAATATTATTGGTAGGAATATATGACTGGATTTGCCTGGTGTGTCATTCTGATAAAAAATAATAAAAATTTAGTATGGTATCTTTACTGTTTCTTGTGATTAGCTGTATCATATTATTTTCTTTAGAGGTAAAAGTCTGATACATATTTCGGGAGGTGTACTTATGAGGATCAAACATGCATTGTTTGACTGTTTGTGTTATATTAATTATAAAATGTAAGCATTTGTTTCTTTTTGTTGATCTCCTTTACTTCTGTTTTTTATTTATTTATTTATTTTACTTTTATTTTTATTAGTCATATTTGATGATGTTTATTTTTTATTATTATTATTATTATTTATATAATTTTATTATTATTATTTTTTTATTTTTTTTTTGAGAAAAATGTCAGTAAGAACTTATAAACACTTTGAATGCAGATATCAGAAGATCAGGTCTGTGTTTATGCAGTCTGAATATTTTTTGACATTAGTGGCCTGTGTTGATTGATAGGCAGTTTCTGGATGGCTATCAAAATAACATCAAATAGAAAAATCTCACTAGGATTATATCTGACTCAGAATATATTACAAGTATTTCTTGTGACAGTTATTTACAATACATCTCTGTGGTAACTTGAAACTTTTAAATCTTATTTTTAATGTTTTCATTATTTATTTCTATAATAAATAAATAACAAATTCTTGTTCATTGATATTTTTGCCAGAGAAATTTACTTTCCCTTTTAATTTTTATTTTTTTTATTTTTTTTCCAATTAAATGGATTTGTGGTGTCAAATATAAAAACACAGAAGTGATGGTGTAGAATTTCATGTTAAATAAACAGTTAGAATTTCAGATCATGTACAGACCTTGCACATCAACCTGGAAGTTTTGTATGTTTATGTAAGTTTGTATGTAGTGAAAACATTGTTTATTCTAACAACAAGAACACTTGTGCTTCTTTATTTAAAAAAAAAACCACACTAAATATTCCTGGTGTTTCAGTGATCATTTACCTTTAGTAAAAATGCATGCATATAAACTGTATCTTTAAGGACAATTTTCACTGTTTATTCACTATAGTTTCACTTTCATTGCCGTTTAATACTAAATAATACTTCAATACTTATTAAATAGAATTGATCATTTTGTTCTACTGATTTTGATTAAGAAAATTAAATGATCTTAATAACATGCAGACCAAACAGACACAGACAAACACACACACACACACACACACAAAAAAAAATGAAAATGCCAGGACATATTTACATGAAAGTTTATGATTTGACAGTGACATGTTCAAATCTATATATATAATTTTCTTCTTCTTCTTATTCTTATTCTTCTTAATATTATTATTATTGTTGTTGTTGTTATTGTTATTGTTATTGTTATTATTTGGAATAAATATATTGATCCAGGGAAAACAGTTTATATGCAAACACATGGCCTCGTGTATTTGTGGATTAGGTATAATTATTTTATGTCACCTGCATTTCCTCATACGGTTCATTAAACCTTCAGATGAATTCTGTAGACTATAAAATAAACTCATTATGTTACAGGTTCATTATACATGTACATCAATGCACTCCGTGATGTCATAGCAACAGATGTAGTCATAAAGCCTTCATTATTTTATGGCTTTATTTTTTGAAGAAAAAAAATATATTAAAAATAAACATAAATAAAGCAAAATTATTATGTATGTATTTTATTGAACCCCACCCCACTAAAGAAATACTAAGGAAAAAACGACTACATTTAAAACAGCTCATCATGTGCTCATTAAATTAACAGTTAACAACTTTAATAGTGTGTGGTTGATGAATTATTGATATTATTTTAATTTAAAAACCCTTTAAAACATCCTGGTAAAAAGTACTTAAATTTGAACCAAAAAGGTTCAAGTGTAAATTTGTTTATAAATAATGGGAGAAATTCTCTGGCTTAATAAACGACCTTGTATGATTCATATTAGGCTTGTGGCCATGTACAGGTAAAAATCTTATTAAATGAGACATAGGGCAATAAAAGTTTAAGATAAGCAAAAACTTTTCTTTGATGTATTTATTTATCTACGTGTACAAACAACTTTTATTTTGTTAGAAAAGGTACATTATAATTTGATGAAGAACTTCACTTAATAGTTGCACTTGCAAGTATTCAGAATACTTAATCACCTGGGATGTACATTCAAACTTACTCACTCACTCACTCACTCACAATATTTATACTCATAGACACCCACATTTATACCTACTCATACACACTTTGAAATGTATATATTCGTACATACTCATATACACATTTGTGCGCATATATTCTTGCATACACACATTAAGTTGTATGTGCTAGTAAACATACACACAGAAAATAAAAGGTACATTTTTAGTTTTATTTATTTACTATGAGTATGATTATTATTTGTTCATATATATGTTTTTATGGTTTCTGTTATTCATTTGCTTCAGTTTTCATGAACTTACTTTCCTCCACATTAGTCACCTAATTATTCTGGGATGAGCCACTGCAGTAGTTATTGCCTTGTTTTTCTCTGACTAGTTTTAAGTGTAGTAGTAGGAACAGAAAAAACCCAGAAGTAAAGTGAACACAGTTTTCTCAAGTTTCAAAACATTTTAGCAAGCCAGCAGTGAAAACAGTTAAAAACTACTTGCACTAAAGTCAAAGAAAATATGTAGCTTCCCTGTGTGTGAATATTTCTACATATAGTTGAGTCACAGACATGTTTTCTTTATGTAAGTAGCAGCAAGGTATCTTGAAAATTATTGGACCTGATTATCATGAGGATATGGGGCAATTAATGAGCACATCTGGTGATTACGATTCAGGTTGATTTTATAGTTTTGTCTGAAAAATAAAAATAATTTAGTAGAAGATAAGGGATATATGTTGAGTGCTTCACTTTAAAAGTAGCCTACATTTTAATTTATTTCATTTATTGTTTGCAATTTATTTTTAAAAACATTTTTTTTTTTTTTTTTTTTTTTTTTTTTCCTTTAACTATATTACTTTGTAATCAACAAGTTAACATATTTGATCCTTGGTTTTCTAAAAGAATAAATTAGTTTTAACATTATTATTATTTACCTTTCTGACATTTCTGAATATATATATATATATATATATATTAATAGGAAAGAACTCAGTATGTTGTTGCTAACACTAAGTAAGTATTACTGTTATTTTTAAAAATAAAATAAAATAAAAACTTAGATTTAGTGTGGTGTGTGTATGTGTGTGAGAGAGAGATGAGGTTGGTTGAATAATGTAGACTTTGTACTGTAGGAAACAACAGTATATATAAAATTATGTGTCTGTATGTGTTTAAATTGTATGTGTTTAAATTGTATGGGTGTGAATGAAGTGTTCTTAAATACTTTATTGTTTTTGGATTTACAAGTATAAATTATATTTTTCACATGTTGAATAGGATTGATTGATGGTTTGTTTATTGCAGTACTGTATGAAATTTGTCACCCAACATTTTATAAATAATGACTGTAGCAAATGTGTCTGACATTTAAAAAAGAAAATATATGTTTTATAAATACATCATCTGGGGTAATATTATGATAACATGTGTTTACCTATTTGTCTACAGTTTTCAAAAATTTAACTTACCATAAACAGATTGATTAATAGTTTTCTAACAAATGTTTTAAATGAATTTCAATTTTATTTTAATTATAATGGTTCTCTCTCTCTCTCTCTCTCTCTCTCTCTCTCTCTCTCTCTCTCTCTCTCTCTCTCTCTCTCTCTCTCTCTGTATACATGTCTGTGTTTCTGTATGCTGTATATAAAATTATATTCAGAATAAAAAAAAATTTAAAAAAAAAAAATCATGCATATTCTCAGGTTTATATTCCAGAACAGTCTATTTGAAATACAAGACTAATGGTTTTCCCTGAATTACATACGTGGGTAAAATAATAAGTTAATAATGGTAAATTGTGTAAGTGTTGCTGTATTAATATTAATTATAGCTGGCTATTAGCATTTAAAGTAAATACATTTGTTGTGTATGTGTGTGACAGAAATATTTTTACAGATGTATGCAAAAACACATGCAAGTGCATGCACACACACTTGTTAAGAGATTTAATTGATCAGGGTATTAAGTATTGATTACTTAACCTGTATGTCTAGCTAATCGATTGCCAGTACACCTTGTAATTCACAATTACTTCTTTTCACGCTCCAATAAACATCTACCTTTACAGCTACATTATTTCTTTTACATAAATAAAACATCATTTATTGACCGTTTCTTAATATATATATATATTATTATTATTATTTTTTAAATTAACTGCTTGTTGAAGTGGTTTTATTTTATTTTATTTTATTTTATCTTATTTTTTTTTTTTTTTTTTTTTTTTTGACTATGGAGAAATGGTTGCTTTGTTTGTGAATGGTTTATATATTTAATTGATTTTACTCCAGTATTGATCATTCTGCCAGACCAGTGATCGATTCAAAACAGTGCAATTTATAAAGATCAATTTCTTGTGTATAAAGTGTGGCTCACTGGATCTAGTCAACTTTCCATTTACAGCAAACTATTTATAATTTTATGATTTGCTGTTTAAATTAATATATATCCATATAACCTGGCCAGCTGTTTCTGTACACTTGAATAAAATAATCATCCACATATATTTTTAATAGATATTATGAATGTTTAGGAAATATATTTGCCATCAAAACATATTTGTGAAAGCACAGCTTTATTGCAGTACCAATGTATGTGTGTGTGTATATACATATAAATATATATATATATAGAGAGAGAGAGAGAGAGAAAAGAGAGGAGAGAGAGAGAGAGAGAGAGAGAGAGAGAGAGGAGAGAGAGAGAGAGACATAAAAAAAAAAAAACCCACATATATATGTATTTATGCAGCTGAAACAAATGTTTGATAAAATGAACATTCCAGCTGTGTTACTACTGCCTAGTACATGTGTGTGTATCCATAAAATTAACCTTTTTGTTGGAAGTCCTTGCAGTTGTGTTGGCCGATCAATACTGTGTTCTACTGCTGCTGCTACAGAGTACATTTGGGCCAGTGTTGGCAAGCTTTTGGGATCGAGGTTTCCACACTGTGGAGCTCTTGTCCTCATTACTGTCACAGCATTGTTCATGACCATTCATATTTCATAGATAGCTTCAGTTGCTGCAGCCAGCACTTAGTAGTGGTTTGCTAAACTAGTATCTTTGTTTTTAACCAGCAACAAACCTGATCTGTTGAGATAGTGTCTATGTTTTTATCTAACCAAACTCTTGGTCTGTTGAACTGCTATATATCTATGTTTTAAGCCAGCCTCATATTTTGTATGTTATGCCTGATGAATAAGTGTGTAATTAAAATGTTGTTTCTTTCTTGTTTTTTGCAGGGGGAGGCTTCAAAAAACACACTGAATTGTGTTACCTCTTTATATTATAAACTCTGTTTTGTTTTTTCTCTGAATAACACAAGAAATTGTATGGTGGTGTGTTGTATCTGCAACAAAATAATATTTTTTGCCAGTGATATGTATTAGTCTGATAATTCTTTTATTTATTTATTTATTTATTTATTTATTTATCATTTTTTTCAGTTTTTTTAAACATGAGTTGGAATGATTTTAGAATAAAGAATGAACGGAGCTGGGGTAGAGGGACATTTTTTACAATGCAGTTTTTATGAATTCACATACCTCCCCATGTCACACACATACACTCTACAGAAAACTGTGACAAAAGCTTAGAAGCTGAAAAAAAATTAAAGTGAAGAATTGTATTTTGTTACCTATCTGATTATGAAACATTCAGCTGGGATTGTTTAATTGATTTGTCTTGAAGAAACCTCTGAAGTTATTTTCCATTCATCAGTTGAAATGCCAAAGGTCATGGTATTGGATTTCCTCACTGAACATTATCTTGCTTATTAGTGGAATTAGTCCATCCAGTGACTAAGCAGGTTTCCTCTCTGTTGAACACGTGCAGTCACCATCTGATAATATTTATCATTGTGATTAGAATTTTGATAAACATTTCACCAAACTGTTTCTCACAGCAGGGGACTGATGCATTAGTTTTGCTTGTTCTGTTAAAAATACTAAATACAGTTCAAAAAAGAAAAGATCAAAGGCAAAACTGAACACATGTTTATTTGTTTCTTTTTTTTCTTCTCACTCTGAGTGATAATTTCCAGAGATATCTTTGTAGAGATATTGTTATTTTTAATATCATTTGGTATGCATGTACTACAGCCTGATTTTTATCTTAAAACTAACTGAATGGGGCTGGATTTAGTTCATCTTTTGTGTCATGCATGAATGCGGTATACAGACTGTGCTTCAAGTTCACATTTTGTTTCATATGTGAGCAAGCTAAAAATTGCTGGATTTAACTTTGGGTTTGTATCTTATATAAATGTGTTGTTCTGACTGAATCTTTTGTAGTATTCACAGAGGTTACATTATGATGAAGCAGTTTCTTTAAAGTATGGATATACTTGGTTTAATTTTATTTTAATTCAGTGGTACTGGTATATCATTTTAATTCATTGGGATTGGTCAAAATTGCATTTCGTGTGCTTGTTTTTGTTAATTTAATATATTTTTATTTTCTTTTAATTTTAATTTAATTTTATTTAATTTTATTTTATTTTATTTTATTTTATTTTATTTTATTTTATTTTATTTTATTTTATTTTATTTTATTTTATTTTATTTTATTTTATTTTATTTTATTTTATTTTATTTTATTTTATTTTATTTTTATTTTTATTTTTATTTTTATTTTATAATTATGCTGGGTTAAATTTAGGTTATGTTATGTGAATGAACAAGTTCTGTATGAATGATCATATTCTCAGCATACATATCAGTTCACATGACAAACACGGAATCCCATTAGACTGAAATAGTAATCATGCTGTATTGATTGTATTAACAAATTATTAATTAGTCTTTTGTACTGTTCTGTTGAGATTTAGAAACATTCCATGATATAAAAGACATCCATTGTAGAGAATATTCATATTTCATAATGGAAAACCACATGATGTTTTGGCAGTAGCAAACCTGCATGCATTTATATGTTTTAACAGAAACATATACTTCAGTATTATCATTTCTTTGAGTTTTGGAATGAAATTTACTTTTAGTTATATTAAAAAGTATGGTAACTGATGTGAAATTGATAAAAATAAATAAATAAAAAATGGATTTGTTTGTGTATGTTCCACTTTGAAGACAAAAAAATAAGGAAGTAATTGAAATTGTTTGAATTATACCAATTATATTTGCATACAGAGATTAAATAACACATTTGTTACCATTTCACATATTTATCAGTTTATATTAAAATAGTCTTCAGATATAAAAAATATTTAAATACACATAAAATTTTCCCCTATTTCTTTCTTATTTATAATGAAGAGATCATAAAACTTAAGCATATATTTATTTATTTTTATTTTTTATTTATTTTATTATTATTAATTTGTTCTTTTTATTTTTCTTTCTTTTTTTTTTTTTTTTTTTTTTTTTTTAATTGTTATTAATTGATTTTTTTTTTTTTTTTTTTTTTTTTTACTGTCTTTATTTATTTATTTATTTATTTATTTTAAATTTAATTTTAGTCAGGGATATATATTTTTAAAATTTGTCAAGAACTAAGTTTAGGGTTACATAGTGCAACATGCATCTGCATGGTTCACACAGTGCATAATACAATTAACTCACATGAAGTGATACGCAGGTGTTGGCTTATTCTTACACTAAGAAAATGCACGTAGGAGGGTTCTGTCATACAGTTACACTGCTCATCACAACATACTCTAGGAATTATAGATTAGTGACTCATGTAATTAACATTGAATCCTTTAAGAATAAGTTCACTTGCTGTGTCAGGGTTGTTTCATTTATGAGTGTGTGTGTTTATGTTGTATGAGTATGTCTGTTGTTTTTTCTCTTATTTTATTTTATTTTATTTTATCATCTTATATGCTGTTTTTAATGATTTCAGAATGTTAATATTTTTATGTACCTACACAGGTGCTTACATATACACACATACATTGTGTAAATATATACATAAGTATAAATAATTTCCATAAGTTGGTTAGATTACATTTGTGTTTCAGCATAAAGCTAAAAGTATGTTTAAAAATTCAGAATAATTTCAATAATAATAATAATTTTTTAATTTTTTATTTTTTCAATTATTTTAATTTTTATTTTAATTTTTTTAATTTTTATTTATACAATTTCATTTTTTTTTTAAATGTACTTCTGAGCAAAGCATTAATTTCACAAAGTACTCATAAACATTCAGATTGTTTTTTTATGTAGGAATAAAAGTATTATCAGGTTAAGCTGCTGAATAATTTACCTGTAAGGAATAGATTTTGCCATCTAAACCTATCTAATTGATTTAGTATTGGAAGTTTCCGAAGAGTGGGTTTATTGAACAAACATGGACATGTATGTTTCCTAGAAAGTTGAAATTGAGAAGTTTGTTATATCTCAATAACCTAGTTATATTATCTTTTCCTAGTTCTTCACTAATTGCTTTATTTATTTGGTTGTTGTTGTTTTTCAGTGAAAGGAATGTATAATTAATTATTCTGCTGGGAAGAAAAACATGAAAATTATTCTGTCTGACCATCCTTCATTCCATCAAATCCCCATCAGTAATACTTCTACAAGTATTATTTTTAAGCTTATTAAAAATATTAAGTGTTAAAGCTATTGCTGATGCTAGCATTACTAACATTATTACTAAAACTATTGTCACAGCAACTACAGCAGCTACTACTACTGTTGTTGCTGCTATTACTACTACCACTACTGCGACCATATTACACAACTTGCAAAACCAATACAAAACAAATACTAGCATTGCCAACATCGCTTCACAGTTAGCACTAACAACACAAATATCATAATACGTCTTCATTGCTGTCTGCTACAATTATTTCTTACTACTGGAACAACCTCAAAGCAAAAGTCTTTTTTCATTCTTCTTCTTCTCTGTAACAAGTTGAAAATATTAATGACCACTCCCAACCTTTTGATTTCTGTCAAAGCTGTTTATGCACTGTTATTATCATCTGTTAACTTTAACCTTTTATTTTTCTTGCAGATTAGGACGAATGGAGTACTGAATGCAGAAACATATTGTGTCCACTGCTGTTTGTTATGAATAGTGAGGAAATGTCTAAATTCAGTCCCTGATTGCTCATGGATATCCAGATTCGATTGTGTAGATGTAATTATATCGTGATAAAGATGGCCTGAAAGGATTACAAAGTGCAGTATCCATTGTGTAGGGAAAATGTTCCACTAAGAAATTATGTTTACACCACTCTCTGATGAACATACTGACCAGGAAGTTAATTGTAGAAAAATATTTCTGTTTATCTATTAATTGGTGTAGGGATATTTCAGTTACTTTTTTTTTTTTTTTTTTTAAGGATTATAAAAAAATTTTGACAGATGTTCGGTTTTTTCTTTAAAGGAATATTTATGAAAAAGTAAACGATGAAGTGAAAATAGAAAAGAAAAAATATTTTTAATTCATTCTGAAGAGGCATACCAATTTCTACCATTCTTGTAACACAAGCATGGGATATAGGAATGGTATTACACACTAAAAAGATTGCTACAAGGATATAGAATGGCCAAGAAGAGTGATGGTAGGTCGTTTAATGTCAGTGTGATAGGGTTGTCAGGTACCGAAAAGGAGAAAGGGCAGTATGGAGTGGGCAAATCTTGCTTGTGTAACCGTTTCATCTATCAGGTGGCAGATAGATACCATCAGGAGCACATCTCTGTCCTCAGCCAGAGTGACTTTGCTGGCAGGGTCATCAACAATGACCACTTCCTCTACTGGGGCGATGTAACCAAGACAGACGAAGGGAACAATTTTACCTTTCAAGTTGTGGAACAGACAGAGTTCATAGATGATGTATCATTTCTGCCCTTTAAGACAGGACGGACAGAGCCCTATGCGAAGAGGTGTGTTGCAACAAAAGTTCAGTCTGCTGAAAAACTGATGTATATCTGCAAAGATCAGCTCGGTATGTATTCAACTTTTTTCTTCTTTTTTTTTTAAATTAAAAAAAAATGTAATTGTATACAAAAAAGTCATTTTCAGTAATATACAAGTGCAAGTATCAGAATAGTATGTATTTTACAACTTCTTTGCCTTTTTTAAAAAAGATTTCTTTATTTAATGGGAAAAAACCCAACCATCAGAGTCCACTATGTTTTGTGAAGGTAATGGATAATGAATAATAGTTTCGTTTTAAAAATAGTTTTATTGAAAGCAGTTGCTTGATACAAGATATGCAGTTCAATTGCTTTAGCATAAGGTAGGTTAGAGATCACTATATTTCAACTCTTAACACCATAAAAAATATATATAAAAAGTTTTTGACTTTGTTTCAATTACCAGCACATATTTTCTTTTTAGCACTTTCACTGACTCACTTAAGCAGTAAAATAGCCTGCTAGGTTGATGGTTTTTTTTGTTTTTTTTTCCTTCTAGTTTGGCAACATAATTATCGCAATATATATATGATGTGGTGAATTTTATTTTTCATTTACCGCACCTATGTATTATATTGAAGAAAAGATTGATTAAACTATAAAAAGATTAAAAGACTTTATCTGAACATACTGCAGTTTTTATAATTATAAACAGCAAGACCATTACTGAAGATTTTCTTTTTACTACATTCTTCAAGTAAATCAATCCCAATATCCCATTATATAATGAAAACTTTAAATTAAATGAAAAAAAAAAAAAAAAAAAAAGACCTTGCAAACAGTATTTAAAATAGTTTGACTTTAATTTGTAAAATAAATAATGTTTTAAAAAATAATAAAACCAAATGCTATTTTTATTTAAACTATAAATTTTGTTCATGAAGTTAGAACACAACAATTTGTCACAGTAAACTTGAACCATCTGTTATCGGAGGAGAGGGAATTTTAAAACCTTATTTTCATTAAATCTTAGAAATGCATTGACTTTTACACTTTATTATTATTATTTTTGTTTATTTTATCTGCTCACCTTCTTAGAAGACAGTGTATATATGAGGAATAATTATGTATAGTCTATGATTATATGAATCTGTTATAACATTCTGATTGTGTAGCATATTTTGACCCTGCGTACAAATGAATGTCATTCACATGTATATTTGGTAATATGTGCAAACCATGTCCCCAAGCTGTAACAGTTATTATTATCATTTAATTAAATGTTATTCTGAGCGTTATCATTTCTGATCAATAATTAGTTGTGGAATAAAATTATTTACATTTTTTAATTCATTAATCAGTTGTCATTTTTTTTGGTCAGTTTTTTTAATTCTTTTTTTCTTTGGGGTTGATTTGTTTGTTGTAATTGTTAGTTCTATGATGTATGCTTCTTTCTTCTCTTTTTTATTTTTTTTTTTTTTTGTAAATCAAGGGTATTGTTATTTTTAGTGATAAAACTTTTAAATTCTTAATGTCAGAATGTCATTGTATTTATTTTGGTTTTGGTATTTTCTTTATACAAACTTGCTTAATACTTTTTACTTAATGTGATTGAAAAAATGGAGGTATATATTTAATTCAAGAATATTGTCAGCATCTTCAGTAAATCATCCAAAAATGGTCCTGTTGATTAAATTAAGAAATTATGTTTAGTGCTGAAATTTTTGCAGTTCATTTTACTTTGATTTTAAAGTTCTCTTTGTAATTTTTATGCATAATAAAAGAGTATTTTCTTAACACTGTAGTGGTATATATTCAAAAACATTTTCAACACTTTGACTGAAAATTATCCTATTAATTTAATTTATATGAACTTTAAATAGTACTGTGTTTGCAAACAGCTTCATGTTTTTGGAAAAGAAGTAGGGTAAAGTGTGGTAATTCTGACCCCACCAAGATATATTATGACTTGCAACCGTTCTACTGCGCTGTCCAGATTTCTGGAACTTTGTTAATGTAAATAGAACCTTCCTATCTCTCATTAGAACAAAGTATGTAGGTAATCAACCATTTACATGTGAAGTATAGTGGCCATGAAAGTAATGAAAACAACAAGGTTGTAAAAAAAAAGTGCATTTTGAGGTTTCAAAAGTGAGTGTTATATTTTCAGTCCTATAGACATAAAGTTAGTGATAAGTTATAACAGGTAAACATATAATCAGTTATCAAGTTCAGCAGAAGAATCTTGATTAATATCTGGTAATCAGGCAAGAAATATGTGCTTTATTTTACTCTACCACTTGAGGCAATTCTGGCCCCCTTGGATGGGGTAAATCTGGCCCCCATATTTGGTGGTGAAGTCACTAGTTTTGGCATTGATATAGTGCATTCCAGGTTTTATTTGAGTTTTTTGAAAAAATTGAAACAGTCCATCTGGTGGGACATGTTGTCAAACTTCAAATAAAATCAAGAGGATGAGGTATGCTGAGGCATTGACAGAAGAAAAAAGTATCAAGCTGTATGAAGAAGAGTTGGCAGAGAAGAAGAAGGAGGAGGAAGAAAAGGCAAAGAAAACAAAGGTAAGAGAGGCAAAACTACAAAACACCTAGAAGAAGATACCAAATGGCAGTTCAATTTAAATGCAACAGGTGGATGCTGTCAAAGAAAATGTTGATGGTGATGAGCCTGAACTAGAAGACAGAGATGTAGTAGATACACAAGAATCATGTGAACTCTGGCAGAGTTGATGATGGAATGAATTCAGATGAGTTCATAGGATTTGATGGGTGCCCAAATTGGTACTGTCTTGATCCTTGCACAAACCTCAAACTCCCAGCTTGTTCAGACTTGAAAGATATTGTATTCTTGTGTCATATTTGTCAAGGAGTTTAGTTTATTGAAGTTTTGAATCGGACTTGTATTATGATTAGGACTAATTATTATTAGTAGAAAACAATGATTACATAGCAATAATCAATATAACAAATCTGAGAACCAAAATATATTATGAATGTGGGGGCCAGATTTACCCGAAAACTATTTTTAACCTGGTTCCCATTTCAAAAGTATAAGCACTATGCATATAGTGTTTGTATATTTTGAAGCAGAAATATGCTACACTTTATTCACTCCATTTTGTCGTTTCCTTTTTTCTGTGAAACTGTAGGTGAGGTTGAAAGGAAAAGGGGGCCAGAATTACCCCACCTTATATACAGGGTTGCTTGTATTAACACTAGCCAAGTAATAAGCTATAATAATATCTGCAGTGGGTATCTAGCTTTTTGGGAGGTTTTTTTTTTTTTTTTACATCTTCCTTTGTCCTGTTTGTTAATTATATAATCACATGCAGAGTTAGTTTTATACTATCATCATAATGATCAGTTTCATTCTTTCTTTTTTTTTCATTGACATGAATACTTTGTAGAGATCTGGGTTTTTTTAGAAAAAATAAATAAATTACAATGATGTCAAGCTCACAGCATCTGTTACATGATCCTGAGTGTATGCATGTGTGCAGTATTTCATGGTCTGTGCTGTTCCACTGTATGTCAAAATCTGCTTTTATTAATATAATGTAGTATTTATGATAAATTGAAAAGTTAGATCTTTCTAGTTATATTATTTGCAAAAGATAAAAATCTGACAGATTCTGATATCCAGGATCTGGTGGGGCATGTTTCAAATATCTGATCTTAATATTCCAAATTCTTCAACTGATGTGCATGCCAAGGCATCATTAAACAAACATTTACTTTTACCCTTCCTTAATAATATCCACTGATTAAATAATATGCTGAGTTGCCTCCAAATAAACATTGCATTCTTTTCTCTTTCGTCCTTGTGTACGTACATTCAGTTAGTCACAAAAGCATAACCACTTCATACATAGACCTGACACTGCACCAGAACATTATACACGTTTGTGTTTGATTACCCAGTAAACGTTCATAGCACTTGTTCTTCCAAATCTGCAAGTTATGCATTCGTTCTTTAGTGACTCTAAACACAGACATCAATCAATAAACTCTTTGCTACTAAGCCTACACACACAGAGAAAAGCCAAGAGAGAGAGAGTGAGAGAGATAACTGTCCCTTTGCCCACATGTTGTTTGCTGGTCAGGCAGACAACATTTTACCTGCCAAAGGTTACAATTGTCCTGAAGCTACTAGAAGGATTTGCGTGGTCAGAAACTTCTTTTTCTGGTAGAGACTGAAAATCTTGTCAACAGTTTTTTTGTTTTGTTAGCATAAGCATTAGACCAATATATTTTGAAATTTTATTATAAATTATAATATATCGAATCAGATATGAATTAATTTGTGAGATGTTTTTAAGGCACCAGAAAAGAAGATTCTGTCAAAAATTAGTCAGAAGTAGAGGTTCTAAACCATTTGTTGAATTTCATGCAAAATCTTTTTTTTATTATTATTGGTTCACATAGTAAACTTTTATTATTTTTTTTTGATTTCGTCAGTATACAGATCCATCCATATGGTTAAAATCATTGAAACTTGGTCACTGTGTGAATATGTAAATAATAACAGTACATGTCTTAAAAAGTTATGAAAATGTATGTAATATAAGTAATATAAGGAGAAAACATTAATTTGTGGATATTTAAAAATAAAATACACATTTTCATATGTATGGTATTTTTACACAAATGTCCAGTCAGTTTATGATCATAATCACAAATAAATTACAATGAACTAGAGAGAAGAAACTGTATAAAAATTGTATACATATACATGTTTTTTAATTTACTACACTATATAATTTTAAAACAAGATTAAATAGTAACAGTTTCAGGAATCATTTTTAGTCATTCAGTCATTTATTATAATTTTTCTTTCTTTCTTTTTTTCCCCCCACAGGCATGGAATCAGACTATCAGCAAAAAGTGATACCAGAGGGAAAGATAGGAATAGATGGTTTCATCTGCTGCTTTGACGTCAGTCAAGTACAGCAACGACCCGTTGACAAACAGGTTGAATTTGTCACTGCCATTTTAAACAACGCCCTCAAGACAAAGAAGCCGTTGGTGTTGGCAACAACAAAACACGATGAAGCCGATGAGCACCACGTGGAGAAAGTGGAACGGATGCTGAACAAAAAAGAATTCAAAGGAACGTTCCCTCTGGTTGAGACTTCTGCTCAAGAGAACGTAAATGTCGAGCTGGCATTTATGACACTGGCTCATATGATTGACAAAACGAAAACAAAACCCAAAGTATTACAGTACAATGAAGCAATGAAAGCCAGGCAGGAGATTTTGAACGTCGCTACGAAAGCGTATCAAAATTTGTTGAAACATCATGTAACAGACCCAAAGGCATCGTGGGTTGTGTACAAGAAAAGGTTTGATAACGAATCAGATTTTGGTCACTATGTTGACTTGTTTGGCACAGAGATGGCCAAAAAACTATTCCGTCAACATGTGAGAAAGCTGCGAGATAAACAGATAATGGACAAAGAACGCCATTTTATTTCACAAATACCACAAGTTTTAAAACATTTTCTCCCAAATTTAGATGCAATAGCTGACAGGTTAGTAGAAGGTTATGAATATTGTTTTAATTTTTTATAATATTTACATGCCAAGGGTATGTATATGAACTGTCAGATTGTTTATCACTTCTTAAATAATATATTTTAAAATAATTTAAAATTGATTTTATTTTCTTTTTTCTTTTTCTTTTTTTATAGTTTTTGCTTACCTGTGCATAGAAAAACATCCCAAAAGATATATGTACCATAATCTAAATTTAAAAAAAATATATTGAACATACATATATTGAACTGAAATCTGTCAAACATAAACCAGATATTGTATTTTCTAATGGTAAACTACAAGGTAAGGATAATAATATTGCCAGGATATTAAAATTCACACACAAAATCTAAATGTTTTTCTAAAGGCATTATTTATTTTAATTTTAATTTTCAGAAGTTGGCCAACAGTACAGAAAAGTATTCAAAAACATCCAGATTTTCACCAGTTTTTTGTTGATCAGAGTTACTTTGGTCAGGAATCGTGGAAATCTTGTGAAACTTTCTTAGACGACCCAAACGAGAGACGAATTCCATTTGAATTGCTCAATACTCCTGATGCAGAAACCTGCTTTAGAAACCACGTCAATGAACTGCAGGCTAGTCACAGGAGAAAAGAGTATGTAAAATATTTTAACTGTTGTGTGGTGATTTTATTAGGGAAAAATTAAAGGATTACACTCCACATACATGCTATGTAAGACACATACACATTGAGGGCATTACAAACTCATATATGCAGACATACGTACAGATATACAGATGTGTATAGATGGGATTTCACGCACACACAAACACATAACATTACTTTGTTTACTTTCAATATGATTAGACAGTGGCTAAAATAGACACCCCAGCATGTTAAAATACTGATTATGATAACAGAACAGAACTATTTATTTGTTACTTACTAACTTACTTACATTATTTGTTACTAATTTATTTTATTTTTTTATTTATCAGATTACAAGAAGACTTTCTCAGACTGTTACAGGAGAACAACCATGTAACACCAGGCAAGCCTCTGAATGAAACCTATGTGTTCTTTGTGGGCAAGGAAAGTTACAATGCCCTCACAGAATCTGATAGACTAATGGTTTATGAACAGCACCAAAATGATTTGAAACAGAAAGCCAAGCATGACCTGCAGGAGTTACTATGGGAAAAGTCTGATGTATTTTTTAACTTAAATTCAACAGGACGAATGACTCCAGAAGATTTGAAAGGAATTACCAGTGCACTTCAAGATGATCCAAGGTAGAACTGATGATGCTGTGGACCAAGTTATTATCTGGTCCTTGCAACTAAGAAAATTAGCACAAGATTTAATTAAGATTTATTTTATTTTTAAAATTTCAAACCATGGATAGTAAAAAAAGAATATCAAATGGAGCAAAGTTTTGGCTTTTCAGATTTCAGTGAGATATTGCAAAGTTTGTTTTATGTCATGTTTTTCTAGTTTTAAAATAGACATTACAGAGAGTTCTTAATTTCTTGGAGCTTTTTTTTTTCTTCTTCTTTTTTTCATATTTTTAAAGTGATAACCGTTGGTGCAGTAATAAATCTAAAATCTGCAATCTCAACAGAAGGTGTAATATAATTTTTTATTAATTCTGCTATTTTTAAAATGAGAGGCTAGCCATGTGTAGAGTTTTTACCTTTTTATTAATGTATCAGCTTTTAAAATAATTGAGAAACATTACATATTTTAGTTTTTAGAATCCATATAAATTTTTAATAATGCCTGTGTTGTATGGAAAAATTATTATAAAATGGAATTCCACAAAATTAATCTGTTAAAAGGTATTCTGGTATAGAATGATTTATTATTTCATTATTATTTTAATTTTGTTAACAACAGTATATACAGTAATAATCTAGAAATGATAATAGATAATGGTATTTTTATTATTATTTTTATTATTATTATTATTATTATTATTATTATTATTATTATTATTATTATTATATAGGCGGTGATTTCTAATTATTATTTTAAAAAAAAGTTTTGTTGTTTTTTTTGTTTTTTTTTTTTATATATATATTTTTTATTAGTTTTATTTCTAATTTTTATTTATTAATAAAAAATGCTTAAATGAATTACACTCTCTGAATGTGTTTTTGTTCATAAAATGAAAGTATTTAAAATGTATCATTGAACTTTTAGATATCACACAAACATTCCCCCCAAAAAACAAAAATATTAAGAATCACCAAATGTCATCAATTTGTGCATTAAAACATACAGCAATAATATTAATTATTTCTGTAGTGAAATGACAGATATAAAGGTCAGATCATATTTTTCACAGAATGAACAAAGTTCTTTAATTTTAAATGTGAAGATCTTTTTTTCTTTTTTTTTCTTTTTGTTGTTGTCTTAATTTATTATAGCATTATTCAATATATTTGTTTAATTTTTTTTATTTGGTATTTCAGGATTGTGGGTTTATATATTCTATCTAGTATATTTTTTATCAAACTTTATCAGTTTATTTATTTATTTAATAGTACTTAGTACAGTACTAACTGCACTATTATTATTGTTATTGTTATTGTTATTATTTAATAAACCTTTTTTATATAACCTTTTATTTGATGTATTTTTTACTTTTTATTATCATCATAATAATTATTTTGTTTCTTTATTAATCATGTAGAATTTTATTAATTGTTTAGAAACTTTCTTACTTTAGATATCGAGCTCTTCAAAAGTTAGAAGAAGATAGAAAAGTGATGGTGCTGAATCATCTAGGCTTTATCCAGTGTCCATCTAAAGATCGGTGCTACTTCAAACACAACTGTGTGGATATACTCGTAGAAAATGCTCTGTCTCAGAAAACTTCAAGGTTATAATACATAATTTACTTATTTATTTGTGTGTGTGAAGGTGTGTATGTCTGTGTAAATAATTTCTGGAACATATTTTGTTTCTTTGAAATTTATTTTCGCCCATATTGAATTTATGGTCACTCTTCTTATTCTTTTTTTTTAAAGTATTGTTGTCTCTTTTTGTATCTACTTTACTGTATTTTTTTTATTTTTTATTGATTTGTTATATTTTCTTTATATATCTTATTCTTCTTTCTCTTTTTATTATTATTATTATTATTATTATCATTTAAATTTAAAAAATTCAGACATGAGAAGAGAGAGTCTAGGTCATCTATAGGACAGACAGAAAAAACTCTTAATTTGGTGCTGCTTGGAAAGGAGGGTCTTGCAATAGATCTAAACAAAGAAATAAGGGTAAGTGTTTTGAGACTTGTTATTATTTAATATCGTTATTACAGTTTCTGTTGGTAGTTAATTTGTTTTTAATACATTATTTTGCTGGTACAGTTAACAGAAGAGAAAATAGCTGATATAGTTTATTATTTTTTTATTGTTATATTTTTTATTTTTCATTTTATTTCTTATATTTTAGAAATTTTATTTCTTATATTTTATGTAATGAATGTTTAATTATCTTCATCATTACATGTAGACACAAAATCATAGACAGACATGCTCGTATAACACCCACGTTTAATAAAAAACAGATTGACAAACAGTTTTTAATGCTTCTTTTCTGATGTTTCTCTTCAGAATGTTTATACCCCTCTGACTTTTGTTGTTGTTTACTTCAGAATCTGTGCACAGAAGATGAATACACATATAACAATGAAGTTTATAGTTTAGACTACAGACCCATAGATGGTGATGTTAGTTTAGAACAGAATGCTCTTGCCACTGCTAATTTCAAACCCCATGGTGAGTGCTATTTTACACAGATGTCAGTACAGCTGTATTAAGAAAATTATTAAAATTACAATGGCAAAAGAAAAACTTACAAAAATAGTATCCAGGCATTTTCCAGTTTAATATTAAACTTTTTTTTTTTTTTTGCCATTAAACTTTTATGTGCCAGGGAAGCCAGGAGGATGTTACATTAGTATGTTAAAAATAAAATAGTTATTATTAATATTTGTATGACTACTGGAGCATGACCCCTATAACTACAACTTTAATAATGGTGGCTTGACACTAGCTGTCTAATAATCATAAAACAAACTATTGAAATAGTGATCCAATTTTAAAAGTTTCTATTGATTGTTTCCAGTATGTCTTCCTTCACTGTAAATATTATTAAAGTTATTTCTTTTGTTTCATAAAAAAAAAAAAAGTGTGTTAAAATGACGTTTTAATAAATAGAAAATAGGAATATATAAAAATATTATATATTTATATTTTATTATTATTTTTTTTTTTTGCAAATTTGATCCCCAAAAAAACAATACCAAACAGTATTATGAAATTGGTTCCACAGTTTTTGTTTACATATTAAATATTTAAGTAACGTTTATTTTTATTTGGTTGTTCACACAGGTTGTCTTTGTGTTTACAACTCACACCACACATTAGAGTACATCCGCACCAGCTTAGAGCGGTCACTGTTCACTGATCTGGAACAGGATCAGCAAACAATTCATGGCATCCCCATCGCTATCATCCAGGCTTTCAGCTCTAGTCACCATCAGAAGGAAATTGAAATTCTTAATGACGAAGGCAAACAAGTTGCCAAAAGGTATTTTTGTGTGTATTTAATGATAATCAGATATCCATATATCGAGACTAATTTTTTGTCTACTCCTCCATTCCTTTCAGATCTCTGTCTCATTCTATCACTAAAAATTCCTTCCAGAAGAGTTTCCGTCTCTTTGTCCTACCTGTACCCTTCTTTTCCTGTCACTTCACCTTCCTTCCTGATTCATTTCTCTTCCTTCATCATCACTTTGTCCTTTTTCCAGCCTCTGAGTCCCCACTGTCTTCCCTTCAACCTTCTCACAGACCTTTTTTTTCAAAAATTATTATTATTATTTTTTTTTTTTTCAGCTGTTGATTTATTTAAAACATTTTATTTTGCCATGTTTTTATTGAATTTAATTTTTGCAATTTCTTTTTTCTATAGGTTTAATGGAGAATTTATCCACATTCCAGAAGATGAACATTTTGACGAGAGATCCCAGTTTTCTGTCAAGCAGATTCACAAAGCTCTGTCTGCAGTGATTTCTCGGTGCTCTGCCAGTTTGGGTGGATGGCTTCTATCTCAATATGCTGAGCCTGATATCAAGTATAGTAATATTTTTAATGAGCTCATAACTTACAACATCAGGTTTAACAATACAGTATGTCCTCACTGAAGAAGATATGTTACACATTTTCAGTATATGCATATGTAGATATAAACTGGCTTATAAAAATAGATAACAGACAGTCATACTTTGAAAACTTCAGTTGACAAGTTAGAAAGGAAAAAGAAAAAAGATGAAAGTTACTGTGATATAGGTGTATTGATTTACATATTTGGATGCATTTGTGTTTGTGTGTGTGTGTCTGTTAATGTATATGAGAACAATGATTAATGATTAAACGGCATCTCTCATTTTTGTATTTAAATTTTTATTCTCTGTATATGAATTCCAGGGTTAAAATGTGCATGATGTGTGGAGACCAGTATTCTGTGGATGTACCTCTTGGCCCTCTCCTGAATCACGAACTCTGTCAGGTGTCGCCTCAGTCTCAAAACAGACTGACAATAGACACTATTCTGGAGTACACTAAACAGCGAGTGGAAATCGAGATCCTGTCCTATCATACTGCTCATGCTTTGCAAGACCATCCCACTCATGGATACATACTTGTTTACTCTGCCAAGAGAAAAGCATCGCTTTACACCCTAAGGTAAGATGGGGAAATATCATAGTAATAATCCCTGAAATAAGAAAAACAGTAGTTTTAATGTTTTGAATTGAAAACATTCAAGTTGATGACAAGAAGAAAAATAAAGTAGATTTAAATGATGAATAAAAAAAGATGTTTATGGAAAGGATTTTTTAATAAATAAAATTCATATAATCCTTTTCTTTTCAAATATTTTACTGTGTAATTCCTGTATAAATTTATAGTTATTTATTCATTTTTAATTATTTCCCAATAAATAAGCACTTCAGTGTGAAGGGGAAATAATTGTGTATATCTTTGTTACATGGAAGTAATTGCCAATGATGTCAAACAAAATTCTATTTACTCTCTTTAAACTGATTAATTCATTACATTATTTATCTACTTAATATTTGTTTAAATTAACTTTTCCATTTATTAATATTATTATTGTTACTGTTATTATTGTTTATTACCTTTATTTATCTACTTACATTTTATTGATTTAATCATCTTGATTAGTTTCTTTGTTATTAATGTTATATATATTTTTATTATGTATGTATTTATGTTTTTATTTATTTATTAAAGGGCCTTTGCAATGCGCCTTCCAGCTGTGCCTAAGTTGATCCTAGCCATTATGGACAGTGGTGGTAGTGCTGCCTCGTTCTTCTCCAACACTCTGAGCCAGGCTCTGATCACCGAGGGCAATGCACTGGCCGACAGAATCGATGCAAACTTCATGGCTAGCACAGCGAACTTTCAACAACAAAGTAAGTTGACATCTTGTTTATTACTGATGGAATTGGTTTGAATGGGAACCCACAGATGTACACATTTCATTTTTTTAAATGTTTTTTTATTAATATTTATATTATTTATTTATTTATTTTTTTTATATATATAAGTAACACATTCAGTTATGTTTTAAAATTTTTAAATAATTATAATAAAAAATATATATATATTTAAAACATTTGTCAGTCATATTTATATTGATAATGACTATTTTGTTATTTTATTTATTATTATTTTTATTATTATTATTATGTCTTTTTATTTCTGTTGTTACTTAATTTTTATAAATCATTTAACATAAATTAAAACTAGTGTAGATATTACAAAATATCAAGAAAAATAAGAAGTATAAAAAATATAATTTATAAAAAATATAAAACAGTTATCACCTAATAACATTTTGATTTCCTTTTACTGTTATTAATATTGAAAATTAATTCCCACTGTCATTGTGTCTGTGTTTTGTACATCAAAATTGTAATAGATTTTGTTTCCAACAAATTTTAAGCAAACTGTGTATCCACTGTGCCTGTCCAGTGTGTAGGAAATCACTGCATGTTTCATTTATATCCATAGGAAAAAATAAAAAATAAAATATGTGTATATATATATATATTTAAAACATTGAATTCAAAAGGATGGTATAAGACAAATAAATAAGTAAATAAATAAAAATAATTATACAGCATTTTAATAATAAAATTTTGATATTTTCTTTTTAAATCCAAAAGCATTAATAAAAATAAATAATTAATATATTTTATAGATTAATAGTAACCGAGAATAAAAGGGGTGCAAGTAATTATATAGATCAGATGTATTTAGAATTACTTCCCCTGGAGAAGCTCTGGTGCCATGCCTTTAAAATGAGTAATTAAGCATTTAGAGTTAGTCAGTGAGCAAGAAGTAATGTGACTGAATGTTATGGGCATGGTGTCGTTTAATACAAAACTGAGTATAAGATGTTAAAAGCATGGTTCTTAGTGTTCATCAGTGGAAATACATTTTTAGATATTTTTTTTATTTTTTTTTTTAGAAAGTTGCTAAAACTACTTACAAAAATGAATTGAACACCGTAGCTGATAGTTCCACTGACCTTTTATTTTTTTTTTTTAAACTTTATTACATTTTTTAATTCAAACTATTTTGATTTATTTATATTGTAGTTTTTACAATTCTTTTAACTGATTATTTATTTACTTCTTATTTCTTCTTCTTTTCATTATTTTTATTATTTTAGTTTTTTTATTACAGTATATTAGTATACATTAGTAAATTTAATAACGTTTTTACATAAAGGCTTCTAAAATATTCTACCTTAATTAATTAATTATTTTTACCTGTCATTAATTTCCTTCTACAGCTTGCATCCAGTGCGAAGGACATGGTTATGAATGTGAGCAGTTTAATTTAGAGTACTCAGTGTTTTTATTTAGCCAGTCAGTGTGAAATTCTGCCTAACTGCATTGTTTAGTGTAGAGTAGATATATATGTGTGTATGTAATGATTTTTCTTTAGGTGTGTCATTCTGTTTCAAATAAGAATAGAGTTGGTCACATTTTCCCATTCCAGACTTTCAAAAGGCACATATACAGATTTAAAAAATAAAATTAAATTTAAGAAAAATCGTGATCTGTTGAGTAAAAGTAATTTTAATATCATCTCCTGCACTTCGTAAGTATTAGTAACAATAGAAATGTCTTCAAAACAAAGCAAAAATACAAAGATTTTCAGGAATATGAAATACATACAAATAAGTTAGAAATCCAAAAATAAAATATAAATCAGATTAAAAACAAAAACAAAAACAAAACTGTAAAATATAATTATGAAAATAAAAAAAATAGCTAAAAAAATATGAATAATGTTAATTCTCTTAATCTGACTCTTTTAAATATTATTCAAAATTTTATTAGATTTTTCCTCATTAATTCTGATAAATATTGGTTTAAATTATTTTTCAAATATTTTGCAGTTTTCATTACCCTACCTCATAAAATGTAGTGTTTTCTGAGTTTTATTTTTTAAATTGAGCAAGAAATAATATATACAATATTTATTGTGATACATGTATTTTACATCTGTTAACAATATTTGATACTTAATTCTAGTATAATACAGGATCTTTACACTATTGTAACTGGAATGTAAAAGATGTGGCATGTTTAGATATTTCTTAATGTAATTTGTGTTGATAGCAAGTCTGTGTTCTAGAAATGGCTTGAGTATTCTGAGGTCATATGACTAATTTTAAATCAGTTAAAGTTAGTGTAATACTAACAGCAATAAGACCACACTGGAATAAAAGACAAAAAAAAACAAAAAAACTTGCTGAATGTGTGTCAGTATGTGTGTGTTTGGCACACTAAAAAAAATTATTGGAATTCAAAAATTGAAGCTAATTTATTATTATTATTACAAATGTAGAAGTTAATTTGATTGCATATGAAACAGAGTAAGATAATACTGTTTTGTACTTTTTCCGGAAAATGTAGAATGGAAAAAATTTAACTAAACTGAGAATTCCAAAATTATTATTATTACTGCTATGATTTTTTAATAACATCATCATCATTATTACTAATAGTATTGTTATTAGTAGCATTTGAACTTGGATTTTGAATTGATGTTTTCTCTATCTCTTTCATTCATATTCATTTGCTCTATTGTTTTATGCATGTACATCACTACTGACATGAATGTTTGTGTTTGTAGATTACATTGTACATGTTGTTGACTGATATGTGTTATTTCACTGTTTAAATCAAATTTGTAAAAGTGGAATCAGTTTTTTTTTATAAGCATGCATAAAAAAAAATAAGTTCAAAATATCTGGCAATTAACTAAAAACATTAATAAGTGAAAAAATAAAATCACTTTATTTATTATTAACCAAATTTAAGTGAATTATAAATCATTAACAACTCTTATTTAGATTAAAATAATTTATGCAAAAAAAAAAAATGACTAAAGTTTTATATTTTTTCTATTAATTATTTCATTTCATTTTTTATTTTTTATTTTTATTAGATATTAAATACTTGCTTTTTGCTACCAGAATTCACTATTTATTTCTATTTAACTTGAAAAGCAACTAATCCTTAAATAAAGCAATGATGCAATTTGCAGAAAATAAAGAAATAATTAACAAATACAGTTATTATAGCAATACAATTTATACACCATCATATTATGAATAATATGGATTATAATTTTAAAACATAACCCCTAAAAATTCATTTTGAGGAAACTATGAAGTTTTCAGAAATACCACATTTATGTTCAAATGATTTTTCTATTAAAATTTGTAGAATAATAATAATAATAATAATAATAATAATAATAATAATGTCAACCCAGTAATGAAATAGTAATTAAAAAACAAAAACAAAAACAAACAAAAAAACAAACATGAATTTTTTTTTTTTTTTTTTTTTTTTTTTTTTTTAAACAGCTTCAGTTGGCCATTTCCCTAAAGAGATCATCAGTTTAATTATAATGCTTTAGATAAAAACACTTTTATTGTCTTTTCCTTCACAGCTGCTGTTTATGCTCCGTTCTTCCAAACTGCCTGGGAACGCAAGGAAGAGTCCGAGGACCTGTTCCGCGACACAGAGGAAGAGCAGAGTCCTCCTGCATACGAAGACCCCCGCTTGACTTTCCTAGACAAACGTCCACCAGCTCCACTTCCACAGCACTACAGTGTCTACCCAACTCACAAGAGTAGCACAAGCAACAGGTGATTTGTTTTATAGATTGTTCATGCTTGAAGATCATCATAGTTTATTTTGAAGGACTGCCGTTTCTGAACATCATGATTACTCATTTTTAACACTGTGACTATTTATTTGACCACACTTGTTGTTTAAGAAGATCTTGATAGCTCTTTTTAAAAAAAAAACATGATGATGATGATTACTCTTTTTTTTTCATCGTGATTGGTTTTTGAAGCATCTGATTTCTGATTTCGAAGATCATAACTGTTAACTTTGAAGATCATGATTAGTAATTTTGAAGGTCATCATAATTCATTTTGAAGATGAAGACTGCTCATTTTGAACTTCATGATTGTTCCTTTTAAAGATCATGTCTCCTGATTTTGAAAAGATTTATAAATGTGTCCAAACCTAAGTTCAGTGGTTGACAGTTTCTCGGTGTTTACTGATTTGGTACTTCTTATATCTTTTTTCTTTCAGAGTGTCCATTTTCTCTTATTGATTATCTCATTTTTGTTTTCCAGTCAAAGCACAGAAGACTCAGAACCACTTTATGACCAACCGAATTTGTACCACAGTCAGTATTCCGATAGTGACCACGAGAGAGCGTCATCAGCTTCCCCATCGGAGGAAATCTATGCAGAAGTGGGCCAGCCAAATGGTGAACATCTGGTTAAACCTAGCTATGTTAAAACTAGACGTACAATGTATGCAGGTAATTTGTCTTCTTGTGTATCTTAATAAGCTTCTATTAAAAATAGAATCTACTTGAATAACAATATTCACCTCTTTTTTTTTTTTATAGAAATATTAACATGCTGTTATTTTGTTACTGTTTATTTGTTTGTTGTTGTTTTTTATATTGTTATTATAATGTTAACATTGTATGCAGATTTATTCTCTTAAAAATTATGTATTATGTAATAAATTAGAATGCTTTATTGTCTGATTAATATCTGTTCCTTGACATTTTCCTTTACCAGATAACAAAAGTATCTGCTTGAAAAAAACTAAACTTTTTATCCCTTTTTTATCTTTTTAATAATTATTTACACAACTATAATACATTCATTAATGGTTACATTTCTGTTTCATACAGTTGAAAAAATAACACTTTATTAACAAAGAACAAATTAATTAATACATATTAATTATAAGAATCTTTTTTCTAAAAGTTTTTTTTTTAAAACTAACACTGTTTAATATATAATAATTGTCTATGTTATTCATTTCATTAAAAAACAAAAACAAATTTAAACTGTTACTTACAGTGAATATTAACAACACAATAGCTAGTTTTATTCAGTTCCATTTTATAATACTTTTTTCAATTACTAATACAATAACAGTTAACAGTGATCTCGCACACTATTCCGTTTTGTAACTTCTTTTTAGTTACTACTAACTGTTAATTAATTACAATCGTGCATGACGTGACTCTGGTTTTCAGCCCAGCACACCAAGGACCATCGCAAGTCCTTGCCCATTCTAGAGAGTTCTGATTCTAAAACAATGACCGAGAGCACTGAGTTCTCGGACTCTGACCTTGTGTTGTCCACGCAGATGAGCAAATCTTACAGTTTAAAACTGGAGACTCAGTCTGAGGAGGAAGGAGGTGATTGGGTGTTGTGATCTGAAAAAATATAAAAAAAATATATATCTGTATACTGTAGCCCAAGATTATATGGTGTTGAGTGTCTGCTTCAGAGTTTCAAAATATAGAAAGATAATATTTTTACATTTTTATGATTTATTTATTTGTGGGAGAGCTTGTTTATTTCATAAGATAAAATTATATATATTTGAAAACTTAAGAATTATTATTTTAATAATTTTACAGCCTTTAAAAAATGAAAAAATTATTTTGATTTTATAAGAAAGATTACATATGGTGTTTGCATGATAATAAACACAAATACATGTACATGTAAGTGGACTATAAAGTGAAAAATTGTCACTGTAAACTGAGTGTAATATATTTCTAATATATTGTTTTATAATTATTGATTATCTAACAAAAAATATTTGCTAGCAAAAATGAGGATAGTTCAGGTGTTGTCTTGCTTTGAGACTCTGAAGCAATTTTTGCTTTTGCTTGTACTTATTTATGTATTTATTTAAATAGGTTTTCTAAATATGATTTATTTAATTGTGTTTCTGGCAGCCCTAATTGAACTGTTTTAGTATATATGTGTGTATAAACTGGTGAAGGCTTAATATTTAATTTTTAAATTTTTGTTTCCTAAGGCTGGATTTATTCATACAATAAAAAAATCCTTTTTTTCCTCCATTATTTCCTTTTTATGTGTTTTTTATAGGTGATTTCTTTTTGGTTTCTATTTTTTATTTTTTTTTAAATTTACCAGCTTATGTTTTTAATTTATATTTCAAAACACTATTTAATTTTACTTTGATACAAATAATCTTGTATTAAATACATGTCTGTACTGAAAAAACAACTAAGTTAAATCTATATGTTGACAAATTTATATGAAGAGATCTGATTTTTTGGTGGCTTTAATTTGTTTTTTTTTGTTTTTTTCATATTGCATTGCTTCCTTTTTCCTCCACTTGTTAGATACTAATTTATTAATTTCATTTGATAAGACAATTATCAGGATTTGTCATAATGTTTTTATAAATAATATATTTTATTTATTTATATGATATCTTTTTCTGTACTGTTAGGATTAAAGTAATAAATATTTCCAATAAAATTGTATTAATGCATTGCATTGGCATGATTATTATGAACATTTGTGGATCATACATATCGGAAAACAATTCTTGGCATAATTTGTTTTTGCTGTTGAAAATAAAGAAAAATAAGTATATTCTTCTTGAGAATATAAATTGACAGTGTGTTAACAGAATTAATTATTTTTAATGTTGTCAGTGAATGTAATAGTATATATCAGTAATTAACATAAACCACTGTGATTTAAAACAGGAGCATGGAGTTTTTATTATATTTCTTTTTATTTACAAGCCTATTTCTCTTTTCTTTAAAACAAAGCCTGGGCATTGAATGAGCCTGTAAATGAACGAACACATCTACTGACATCCAAACAGACTTCAAGCAGTGAAGAGGGTGAAAATTAATTTGCCTTTTTTTAATCTTTTTTTTTTTATGCATGAACCTCTCAGATTTGCTTTTAGCATATTTTTTAATTATTTTTCAAAGACATACAGTGGATTGCTTCTTTTTGATTTTGCATTTTTTTGTGTTTTTTGGGTTTTTTTTTTTTTTTATTGATTTCAATGCTGGTCATTTAGAAGCGGTGATTCTGTGATTTTTAATTTCGATTATTGCTATTTTTATTTTATATTTTATTTTTTATTTATTTATTTTATATTTGCATTTATTTTTAAATTTTTATTTTAATTAATTAATGGACTACTTGTATTTTTATTTCAAATTTTTAAATTATTTTTTATGGCTTTATTTTTTCTGCTTGTTACAGAAGTCATTAGATATTGATCCAAAATTTATAACATCCAAATTGCAAATTAAAAAATTGTTTAAATTTGTAAACTTTATTTATTTATTTATTTATTTTTTTTTATTTTATTTTATTTTATTTTATTTTATTTTATTTTATTTTATTTTATTTTATTTTATATAAATTACTGAGTAAATAAATAGTAAAATAAATATTTCAGATTTAGTTTAATGTTATTTGGAAATTATCATTTTTGTGTCAGAAACAGTGACTATTATTTTTATTTAATTTTTGGTTTAATTATTATCACTTTTAAAATACATTTTCATTTTCATATAATTATTTTTGTTTGAAACCTGTAGATTGTACTGAGAAAAAAATATAATCAGTGCATGAAAGAGTGGCATGAAATAATGCCCATCCTGCATCTTTCATTGTTTATTTAATTTTAGTTTCCATTGCATCTCCAGACCAGATAGCAGCTTTATGTTTTAATTTTTCTGTTTTCTTTATTTAAATATAACAAATGTTTGTTATTATGAGTATTTAATTTTAATTTTAATTTTAATTTTAATTTATTGACTGCCAGTTCTTGTATTAACTTACATCAGATTTGAGGTTATTTTTGTTTTTGTTGCAATGTTTTTTTTTTGTTTTTTTTCTGTTTATTTATTGAAATATTACATATATTGTATTTTGAATTATTGATGGCTTCATGTAATATTTCTTACATTTTATTTGTTTTGAATTATTTCAAAGGATTTGTGTAATGTTGCAGTACTAATTTAACACATATTTCTAATGTGCATGATATAAATTTGTTCAGGATAGTAAACAAATGAGTGTGTTAGCTTAGCAAAAGTAGTTTTAAATTAGCATTGCCTATTATAGTCATTCTAATGTAGATTTACACTGTATATAAATAGAGACTCAAGTAGTTTGAAAAATTGTTGAAATATTATGCATGCTATAAAGTATAATTTTTTGGTTTTATTATTAAATTTACTAAGATCAGTAAATTTTAAAATGACAGCCAATGTGTAACAGTAAATTATCTATATAATATTAAATGGATATTAAAAATTTTTATTTGGAATTAATTCGTTTTAAAATATTAAAAAATAGTAATGAGTTTAATTTTTACTAAAATACTAACGTATTGATTTTAGTGAAAATTCCACATTTTCTTTTTATACTTACTAAATTTTAAAACAATATTATTTTGTTAATTATTTATTTTTTGTTATTTTTATTTTTATTTTGCTTACCTGTGATAATTTGTGACTACTAGAATGTGCAGGTAAAGTAATACTAAAATAAAAATTTACTTTTCTAACATTTATTTTTTAAATTTTATTTACAATTATTTATTTTGAAAAGTCAAGCATGCAGTAGAAAAAATAACTGAACAATTTTTAAAATTCACTTAAAGAGTCTGTTATATAAATATTTGTTTTAGGAAATATTTCAGGCGGTTTAGAAATATTTTTACTCAAACATGAAAATATTTTATCTTAGTTTAGAGATTTTCATTTTCTTTTCACAAATTTAGAAGATATTTTTATCTTATCTGCTAATAAATCACAAATAGTTTGTCCATATCAGAAATGGTTTAGGATATTTTGTGGCAGTTTAGAAATATTTTATCAGTTTAGAAATGCTTTCTGTTGTTTAGTATTTGTGAGAAATATCTAATCAACAATCACGGCAAATATTAATAAAGTTTAATATTATAGATACCAATGTAAAGGTATTTTTCTGTTAATAAAATAATTCGGGTAATAAAGCTGATCGGTGAAATTAGTGGTTAGTACAGGTATGTGCATTAGGTTCATAGCTTTCTAAGATTTAAATTTGGTATTATGTGTTTTAGATGACTTTGTATTAACATGTTTTAGAAATATTAGATACATTTTGTTGTTTTTTTACTATTAGATTTAAGATTTGATATATAAATGCAATATTTTAAACAGACATTTATCCCAAAATGGTTTTGCCACTGTGCAAAATTTCACATAATTTCTGCATACAATTTTATTAGCAAAGAAGAAAACCTGTTAGCAGCAGATTTATTTCAAAATATTTAATGTGGAAATAATTTGTCTTACCTTGCTTTATTATTAGAAAAAGACAGAACATTTTCTATAAGCAACAAAGAAAAGTATGTTACAAAAATGTTTACAAAACAGAAAGGTTTAAAATGTAGATAAAGTCAAACAAAAATCATCAATACCATAAAAACATCAAAAAAAACAACCATGAACATTGTCACCTGTGTAAAAAAAAAAAAAAAAAAAAAAAATAATAATAATAATAATAATAAAAATAAATGAATAAAATAATAAATAAAACCAAATAATCATAAAAAAATATTGCTAATTTTTTTTATAATGTATTTATTTATTTATTTATTTATTTATTTATTTATTCTTCCTGTTTTATTCACTTCTTAAAAAACTATTACAATTTTTTGATTTTTATATTCAGCCTGGGTAGACAACACTGCTTACAGTCATCACCGTCATCCACATGGCAACGCAGTGTGGTCAAACAACGACGGCTACAACCAGTCACTGGTCAACACCTACCACCAGATGCGCTTGGGTTCGAGCCGGTCGCAGCACGAAGCGGAGTGGGCAGAAAACGACTGTCAAACGTCAGCTGACCGGAGGAAAAACATGGCCGTTCGTTCACAGGTGAGATAAACTCAACTTTCCAAATATCTGAAATATTAAAACTTTACAGCTGGAGATAATATTTTTTTAAATCTTTAGTCACACAGTTCTAAAAGAGTAATATATTTTCTGATTAAATGTTCTGCATCTTTTTATGATGTCGTTTAAGATAAGAAAAACAAAAAATTAGAGGTGATGTTTTTTGTTCATTTAAAAATGTACAGCTAGGGGTAAAATCACAGTGGATAATACGGAATTGTTAAATAACTGTTGATGTTTTACATGCATTTTCTAATCTTTAAATGCTTACGGTGATCTCATTCACCAGCCAAAACAGAAAAAAATTGATAATTAATTTAATTTTTAAATTAAATTCTGATATACTGAGAAACTGTTCAGATTAAAATGATTAATAATTATGTGTTCAAGATTAAAGCTTCATTTGTAGTAATGCAAGTACACTGTAGCTTAGCCATCTGTACTTTGATGACCACGTCTGTTATCACTGAATCTCTGGAGTATTGTAATATGTTTTTGTGTGTTCAGTAGATTTAGAGGGATCCTCCATACACACCATGATTAAAATGTGTTACCTTCTTAGTAAAAGAAATTAAAAAAAACAAAAACTCTGTATATTCTGATTTTTGTAAACACTGATAAAAGAAATTTTGTTATAATTCTCATATGTAAGTTAATTAAACTTCTTTTTGTTGTTTTTTAAATCAGATTTTATGAATTTTTCATTTTCCAGAAACATAAAATCTGAAGTTTTTCTTATAATATATATATATATATATATCTATATATATATAATAAATATATTATGTTCTCATATTTTTTATATTTCTCTGATGTTCATTTTTTTTTTTTTTTTTTTTTTTTTTTTTTTTTTGTTGAATTGACTGAGATTGTTTGTTTTTTAAAACATTTTGTTTAACAACTAACCAGTTTGCACGACTGTTTGACATGAAAATGCATGTGTGAAATGACTGATGGTGTTGGGTTTGTTTCTGTTCTGTAGTAACCAAGAGATTTTTTTTTTTTTTTTTTTTTTTTTTTTTTTGTTGCATTTCCAGTCACAGGGTGCGAACCAGATTCAAGCTCCTTTAGCAATTCCAGAACCTATAGAAATCCCAGATTACTGTACAGTGAAGGTAAATCTCATTCACTATTGTATCCATGGCTGACGAATCTAATGAGTTTTCATCTGTACAATAGGGTTTTTAAAATTCACTGGGAGATAATATACTAATTATAAATTTATCATTTGTTTCTAGTTTTTTTTTGGGTTCTTTTTGTTATAATCTTAATTTTGTTTATTTTTTGTTTATTATTATTATTATTATTCATTTTATTTTATTTTTATTTTTTTTTTTTTTTTTTTTTTTTTTTTTTATCCCTCTCTTTAAAATATATTTCTTTATTCTGATATTTTTGGGTGGAATTAATAAACAAAAGATATTTGGAAGATTCTTGATTAGAACTTGAATCATATAAAACAATTTCTAAAATACAATTTGAAAACAAAAATATAAATTCACTAGCACATTTAAAAAAAAAAAAATTGACTTTAGAAAGTTTTTTAAATGGTTGAAAGAAATCTTTTTACAGGTTTGGGGTTTTTGTATTATTGTTTTATTTTAAAGTAAGATTTTTTAGATATTATGGCTTTTCTTTTTTGATGGTTGCAGTTACGGTTTTCATTTTGTTCCATTTTTTTTTTTTTTGAGGGGGGAGGGGGTAGGATGACTGATACTTAAAATAGTTAATCAAGTATCATTTGTTATGCATGTGAAGGTTTCTTTCAAAAAACTATATCCCAGAATTATATCTTGAAACTGGCATCTCACATACAAACAGTGCATTATGATTAGGTTGATGTTGGTTGTTGTTAATTAATACTGTTGTTGTTACTGTTTTGAATGAATGGTTACAAACTTTTCTCTGAGCCTGTTCACTTCTCTTTCTTTTTCTGAATGATTAAAAACCACTGTTTTGAGGTGTCATATGAAAATTAAGAATCTTCTTTTCCTCTTTGAATTATTACTAACATTGTTTTGTTTTGTTTTATTGTAAAAAGAAAACGACTTATCTTTATCTTGACATATTAAAAATCTTTTTTCTTTATTTCTTCTTTTAATTTTTTTTTTTATGAAATATTTTAACAAGGAGCCACTCTTTTGACTGATGTTTGTAATGTTTATCTGTACAGGATGCTGTTAGTCGAATTGAAGCAGAGGAGAATGATTATGCTCTAGTTCAGGATGCTCTGCCTGCAGGGAAATTATGTAGAATCAAATCAACATCAAGACAGAAAAATAAAGGTAAATCATTAGACACAGCATAATTTGTTTTTGAATTTATTTCTTATTAATTATACAAATAAGTTAACTGCATTTTTGTATATTTCCACTTGGTTATTTTATTTATTATTAATGTTGATGTTGTAAATAAATCAGGTAAATCTAATTGTTTGTTATACCTCCATTATTTTATTTTGTTGTTAATTTTTGCAGCTGTAAATAATAGTGGACATACCCTTGTTATAGACTTCCCAGAAATTTATTTGTTTCTTATTAAAGTTTACTTCACAGTGTGAATAAATAGTGAAATAAATGTGTTGTACTTCTGTATCAGTTTATGACATCATTTTATTTTATTTGTTTTTAAATTGTTTTTAATTTCAAACATTTATGTTTTTGTTGAAGGTTCAGATTCAGATGACTCCGAGTACAGTTCATTGGAACGGGAGAAAAAGCAGGAATCTATCTACCACCGAGTGAGTCGACGACCCACTCCGTACAGAAAGAAGTCAAAACAGAAAATACACGATGCCTATGCTAAACCTTTGTATTCTGAAAAACACAGAAGTCAGAGGGTCAGTGCCAGTGCTGACAGAGGTGAGCAGATTTTGTACTTGTGTTGTATTTGAAAACACTTAAAGATGTGTATGATAAACAGTTACAAGAGATTTTGATACGGAAGTTACATTTAAACACAAGTTCATCCTTGAAGTGTGTTAGTAGTTTAGCTGCTTGTTAAATTCAGATGTAGTGTTATTAAATACATTGATTTTATTTTTTTTTCAGTTCGAAGCAACTCTGCCTCGGAAGAAAACAGTGACGGAACGGGTGATGAATTTCTCAGCAGTCGCAAAGAGAAGAAGAGAAGATCGTTGAAACAGCGAAACCTTCGCTCCCTGGTCTCAAACAGTCCTCAGCGTTTCATCAGTCCCCCCATGTCTGACAGTGACCACTACGGCTCTCCGCCCCGGAGACAAGCCCTGGAAGAGTACCAGTCTTATCCTGCCATGCAGACATCATACACAACTCTGCCACGGGTAAGTCAGTATGACCTGCAATCATTAATAATAATATTCGCAAAACAGTTTATATAAAAACATCAGGGTAGGACGTGTTGTATCCTTTCAGTATCCAGTATTCAGTATCGAGGTGTTGTATCCTTTCAGTATCTTCTTTGAAGCTTGTCTCTCAGATTTCTCTGGTGGTAGCTTTTTTTTTTTTTGTACATTGTCACTGGAGATGATGCAGTTTCGGTATTCTGCTTGGGTAAGTTTTGCTGCAGTGTTTCTTTTATTTCTTAATATCACCAGATTTCTCTTTCTTTGCAGGTGTGTATCAATTTAATTCAAACACAATGCATACGCATGCAATTTCCTACTAGGAAAATTGTTTCCCATGAGGTAATTAAAAAAAAAGAAAAAAAAAGAAGTTAAAACTCTAGTTTTTTTAAAGCTGATCATTTACAGTTGTTGTGTACATCCATTCACCACAACTGTGTTCCTGTCATCACTCATCTCACTGTGTTTATTTGAAAACCTTCAGCATTTTTGCATCATTCTTTTCCACACAGATGTGTTTAGTTCTTTATTATTCCCATTTTCAATCATATTTGTGCTTTGAACTATTCTGTTTTGGCATTCCAGTTGTATTTATTTTCTTTTTACCACTGTTTTCATTTTTAAGTCTTTTGTTTCTTCCAACTACCTATTTGTATGCTATGAATTCCTGACCATACATAAGAGAGTTCAATCATTGTCACTCACTGATATATTTATACAAATCAATCTGTTTTTATGTTTTTCTATAGATAACAATCAGCTTATTACATTTCCATTCAAACTTATCAACAAACACTATTTATTTATAAATTTATAAATTTATTTTTCTATGTGTGTTTTTTTTTTTTCACCCCAAAATGGTGATTTATTAACCTTTATGATATTGTTGTTAATACTGGGATGAACACTGTAAAATTATCTCTGTAATTACAACTAAGATTCTAACATTAACACAATGCTGCAAACAGAAAACTGTCCTAGAATCTTGGTCCCATAGGATCATGCCCTCCTTAACTCATGATACAATACAGACACTTATTCAAGTCATTAAATTTATTTTTCATATAATTATTGTAGGAAGAGTTGAATATTGAGAGAAAGGAGGTGCTGAGTAGAATCTGATGTCAAGTTTTCATATTGTTTTTGTGGGTTTTTTAAAGTTTATCTTGCCCAAAAGGTTTTCATTGTAAACCTGTTCTAGTTTAACAGTTGCCTTGGACTGAATATTTTACTTCGTCAGTAATTTTGTTGATGGTTTCTTTCCTCATTGATTACTTTGTTAGAAGGATATTATTCTACAAAAAAAAAAAAATAAATAAATAAATAAATAAAGATACTCTCTTACTAAACATTTCTCTTCACCATGGATGTTTCTTTGAAATATTTTTCTTCAATTTGTTGTGAAGCTTTTGTTGTCAGCATTCAAACTTGTTTTGTTGGTGTTGTTTTTTAATGATTATATTTTCTTTTGCTTTTACAACTTATTGCTTATTTTTTACGCTACAGCTTTGAATATTGTAAGAAATGTTCAGCAGTCAATCAGGCTGTCAGAACATATCACCATAACAGGATTTTTTTTTTTTTTTTTTTTTTTTTTCCCACTATTGTTTCTTAAGAGGAAAAACAAGATTGTAACAATTCTAAGAGGACTTTTAAAAAACAAATGATGGATACTTAATATTGTTTAAAGTATATATATATAATTTATAATAAAAAATTGTTTTTATAATAATTATTATCAGTACACATATTAAAAGAAAATTATTTTAATGAACCTAATTTTAGTTTTTTCTTCCAGTATATTTGGTTAGATTAGTTCTGTATCACCCTGTGCCTCACAATCTTTTTTGTATTCTTTTCTAGTATGGAGTTATGGGTGGTGAAGATTGTGATCCCAATGACAGTGGTCACTGGAAACACAAGTTATTTGTGACCCTCCATGATCCAGAAAAACAGAAGAAAAAGCAAGAAAAAAGAAACCGAGATGACGAACGGAGAAGATTAAAAGAAGAGGTTTGTTTAATATTAATCTGTGTTTAAATCTTACAGTGGTATTTTTTTCTGTCTGTCTTTGAAACTGAGATAATTAATTTTTATAGATCTCTGATTTTTTCCATTTTTTTATTTTTATTTTTTTATTTTTTTATTTTTTATTAGTTGAGTATTGAAACATATATTCCAAAAATTAAATGTGAAGTACACTAGAAAACATTCATTGTTTGTATATAGATTCTTGACTTCTTTTGAAATTTGATTTTGTATACTTCTCAAACACTTTTTTTCTTTGTTGTCTTTTGTGTTGGAACAGTAATTCACATGAAACTAATTAGAACATTAAATTTGTTTTTTAAAATGTATCTGTGGTTAATATTTAGAAGAAATGTTCTATTTTGATTCATTGGCTACAGAATACCATTAATGACGGAGCCAGGGTATTTTCTAACTTAAAATGTAGAATATATAATTGAATATGAGATAATAAACTGGATCACTTGGTGGAAATAGTAGTCTTGAAATGATTTAAGTAGTGCAAAAACAAAAATAGTAACAAATAAATAAATAATGATAATAAAAAAAAAAAAAAAAATTATAATGTAAACATTTTTTTTAATGAAAAATATATTAGTCACCATGTAAAATGGGAAAACAAAATTTCTCATTTTTAGCTTAATGTATTCAGTAAGCTTTTTTTTTTTTTTTTTTTTTTTAAATGTAAAATCGGTTTCTAAATGTTTTTAATGTGCTGTTAATCACAGAAGTTATTGTAAATTATTTTCATCTTTAGCACCCTGTTTGAGTACTAGAGAAATTTTTTTGTCATTTTATGCATCCCTGAATTAACCTGGTATTGGTGCCATGATGGCAAAGTTGCCATCTAGCATGCTCTTGTGACATTGGTGTCTTAATCAGTACATCACAATGTTTATAAATTCAGTAAAAGTATTGTTATATTGACTGAAACAATCATCTGCCTGTTTGACTATTAAATTGCAGTGATGAGCACTTTGAGTCACACATAATACATGAGAATGTAAATAAATATTTAACTTGTGCTGATTACATTGTTTTAACATACAGCAGATGTCAAATAAATCAATAAAGACTGAGCATATAACAGGCATATTGTAAATATGCTATAGTAGATGACTTTCATGACTAAAATGATAGTTTTCCATAGAGCTGTAATATATGTTGTCATTTTATCTTCACAGGTTTATGCTTATCAGTTTGGTTCACTGTATCTGCTTAATGTTAATATGTATTCAAATGCCTGATTTGTTTGTATCGTTGCCATGGGCTACAATGTTTGTTACAAAGACCACACATAAAAAGACTGAGAGACATTTTATCTGCTGACAGACTTGGTTAATACTCACTGTATTGTTATGCAAGTTTATTGTGCTGTGTGTGCACCTGTCTTTGGTTATTGTTATTTTTTCTCTGTGTGTGTGTGTGTGTGTGTGTGTGTGTGTGTTCAGTTGTTAATCATAAGTCACTGTACAAGCTTTCACTACACAACTTAGAACATATTGCATAATGACATTCATTATAAAAAAAATTGAAAAACAAAATGATCTCTTGTGTGATTCATTAGCCTCTTTTTTTTTTCCTATTATTAAAAAAATATTAGAAATAAAGCATAAAAATACACAGTAATAATAATTAATAAATTAATTAGATTAGTACATAAAACCAACAACAAATCTCATATATTTCTTTACTCTCAGCAGTGGTCAGTGGCTGAGTACAGTAATAGATTGTAATCATAATATAAACCCAAGATTGCTGTTATCACACACACACACACACACACACACACACAGTTAGACATGTTAATACCTGCACTGCAGTGCCACGCATTAGCTAATCTATTTAAAATCAATATTCTTTTATTAATACATGAATTTCTTCATGCCTTGATTTTTCTGACTGACTTCTAATAGTTGCTTAATTACTCAAGTGTATTTTGACAGTTTCTAAAACAGTTGGACATTATATTCTTGGCATATTATTGTTTGTAGTTCATTGTTCTATGCAGTAAAGATCTGGATGAATTACTTGTTGGTATTGAAGACAGTCACATGAACAGTGGTGTCTTCTAAACTGAATTCTTTTGGTGTCATATAACTTAGGGAAGTGAAAACATTATAGTTAGGAATTAAGGTTACCAAAAAGAACAGATTACTGTGGTGATCACTGTATGCAATAGTCGTTTATTTTATTTACTTATTTTTTTTTTTTTTTTTTTTAATATTTTATCAAAAAGATTTTATTGTCACAGATTTTTTTTAAAAATCAACTTTTATTTACTTATTAGATCTGTACTGTCAGGTGGTTAAGCTGCTTCACTGAAAATCTCTGTTATAAATCAAAATAACTAAAAAGATCATTTTTCTAAGAGGAATTCTGTTTACTAAACTGAAAGGTTTAGAGCAACCCTATTTAAAATGAATTTTTATATGTATATAACTTAGTAGTAATATCAATGGGATGTTCAGCATCAGTTTGTGTTTGTGCTGGGAACTATAGAAAACTGGATAATGACGAAACTGAATGTCAGAGTTCTCTAGAGGTAAATTTTAGACCAGCTTTCGACATATCCAGAAATATACTTTTTTTCTTTCTTTCTTGAATATCTTTTTTTTTTTTTTTATATATATATATATAAAAAAAAAAAAATTCTGTTAAATATGTTAACTGCAAAAATTAGAATTTTTAATGTATTTCTTTCTTCCAATATTTTTTAATTTTAAATTTTTTTTTTTTTTCTATAAAATATATTAAACTAAAATTTAAATTTTTAATATATTATTTACTTACAGTATTTTATTTTGTGCGCAGTTTGAGAAAAATAAATTTATTGGAGACAGATAGTATGCATATATGTATTGGCTATGTTTACTTGTATTTGTATGTGTTTATATATGTGTGTGTATGTTAATATGTATGAGTATAAATATATTATATGTACGTTTGAAGAAAAAATAGATTAATAATCTTTTTTATAATCTGTTATTTAGCATCTTGTTTGTTTCCAGAAATGTCTTGTATTGTCATAAAAGAACGTTTTTCCAAATATGTAGTGATTAAAAAATGTTCACATTGCCTTCTCTGTTTGACTTGCTGATCAGTTCAAGCTAAAAATCATGTTACACACATCACTTGATGGTGTTTAAGTTTGATTATGAATGAATATTTGTTAACAAAAAAACCACCCTGTCATATTGTGATGTTAATGAGATAGGAATAAAGCTACAGGCCTATTTAGTTGTTTTGGGGTTTTGCATTTGCTTGAAGTAAAAATGGTCAACAAAATCTGGACTTTTATGTGGTTTTTTTTTTGTTTTTTGGTCATTGTTTCTCCTGTTGTTTTTATTACCATTTAAATTTTATTAATATTATTTGTTTTATTTATTTTATTTGATCATTTTTTTTTTTTTTTTTTTTTTTTTTTTTTTTTTCAAAATCATTTATTTATTTTACTTTTATCTTCTTTGCAGGAAAAGAAACAAAAAGAAAAAGAAAAATTACAGAAGAAGATAAAGAAGAAAGACAGCAAAACGTCGGGTCCCTCACAGAGTGGGTTCTTCCTCGAGGACTTCCCTACATCTAACGACAATCCTTTTATTCCTTCCTTCGTGGAGAAGTGTATCACATACATAGAACAAGAAGGTAATGTTTAATAAAGGAGGAAGTAATAATGAGTTAAAGTCTGTGCGTAGATGGGCTTTTATTAGTTGTATCTATTTCAGAACACAAAAATAATATTTGAAACAGTATTTACTTTATTTTGATCAAAATAAAGAAGCACCATATAAAATATAACTTTATTCTGTATAGTTGTACATTAGATTGTATAAATATTTGATTGTAAACTTTGAACTCAGTTTTCTTTTAATTGTATTGAGTGATTCTGCACAGTTTAAATAATTTTCAAATTGTTCTTGTTATTATTACTACTACTACTACTACTACTACTACTATTATTTTTGTTGTTTTTATTATTATTATTATTATTATTATTATTTCAGATTTGTTTCTATGTTTGTTAGTTTGTTTTAAATTATTATTATTTTTAAAACACAGGTCTGCAGGCTGAAGGTATTTACAGAATACCAGGAAATAAAGCACAAGTTGATCTCCTTGTCAGTAAAGTTAATGAAGGTTTGTTGTTACAATGTATTACCTTGACTTTAATCCTTTTCAATGTCTTAGCAGTCAGTCTTAATCAAAGTATTGCTAAATGTTCAATAAATATTGTAAAATTTAGATTATGTGTGCGTGTGTGTGTTCATGTGCATGTGCCTTTTTGTGAGCGTGTGGTTTACTTGTGTTGGAGATATATTTGTGCTACTCAGTGTGTGTGTTTGTGTGTCTGTCTGTCTGTCTGCAGAATATTTCTATAGTTCTCTATTGTTTGTGATGTATACAATTAGGCTCCAACTTGTAATGTTGTATTTAATTAGTTCTGAAACAGATAGGTATTGCTTTCTTGACTTGAAAGGGAACGTCAAGATTTCTTGAGTAGAATATAGAGTTAATTAACATTACTATAATTAGAGTACACATGGTACTAATGGCCATTATGGAAAGGCATGTTAGTTTTCAAAACACTTCCATCAAGACAGAACAACAAGGTTAGCAGTTTATTGATCTAATGAAGATATATTATGAGGAATAAAGTTGTTATTATTCTTAGAAAGGATTATTTTTATTTAAGGAATGAGATGACAATAATTCTCTCTCTGTCTCTTTGTCTCACTCTTTTTCTTTTGCTACCTCTCTAAACATTCAACTGTTTATAAACTATGCAAGATGCTGCTTTTGTCTAAACTGCAAAAACAGTAATGATTTATTTTGTGTTTCAGATCCCAATGTGGACATTTCCACTCTGGAGATCCAGGTGAATGCAGTAGCCACAGTTCTCAAAGGTTTCTTCATGGATCTAACAGAACCTCTAATACCTCAGAAGCTTTATGATGAGCTCATTCATGCTGCAGGTTAGTTAGCTGATAACTGAAAGTACCACTGGTTCCTGCTGTAGATTAGTTTATGTCAAGAAATGCTATTGGTTTATTCTTCGTACTAGTTAACTACTGCAGTTCCTGCTGTAGATTAGTTTATGTCAAGAAATGCTATTGGTTTATTCTTCGTACTAGTTAACTACTGCAGTTCCTGCTGTAGATTAGTTTATGTCAAGAAATGCTATTGGTTTATTCTTCGTACTAGTTAACTACTGCAGTTCCTGCTGTAGATTAGTTTATGTCAAGAAATGCTATTGGTTTATTCTTCGTACTAGTTAACTACTGCAGTTCCTGCTGTAGATTAGTTTATGTCAAGAAATGCTATTGGTTTATTCTTCGTACTAGTTAACTACTGCAGTTCCTGCTGTAGATTAGTTTATGTCAAGAAATGCTATTGGTTTATTCTTCGTACTAGTTAACTACTGCAGTTCCTGCTGTAGATTAGTTTATGTCAAGAAATACTATTGGTTTATTCTTCATATTAGTTAACTACTGCAGTTCCTGCTACACATTAGTTTGTATTAAGAAGTGTCACTGATTCCTGCTGCAGATCAGTTTGAAAAAAAGAAATGTCATTGGTTTGTAAAAAGA
>CM022673.1:3586104-3693604 GCA_012295275.1 Chrysomallon squamiferum | reverse complement strand
AAAAGAAACATTTGTTGCTAAATGGTAATATTTATCATATCATGCCTTGATAATTCAACTTTATGAAATTGTTTTCATGCATCATATTTTATTTCCACATAATATTTTGAAAACATTGTCCAGTGAAAGTTTTAAAAAATAAAAAGAGCTAACTGTACTATAGAATGCATTAAATTGTTGCATAACCTTAAAAAAAAAAAAAGGGAAATAACTGGTAGAATACAAAGCATAATGAAAAAAAACTGTTTATCATCTTTGTAAGTAAAAATAAATTTAAAAACAAATTTTAATATTTATTATAAATAAAATATAAAAAGTTATAAATTTGTATTTTTTTCACAAATATCACTTAAAAGATAAGAATACCTGTATTCAAAATTTTAATTATTCTAACTATAATTGTTTAGTAGTTTTAAAATATTTGTTAGCCAAATGATTGTAGAGCTGCACAGATAAGCTTTATAACAATCTGTAAAGTATTTTTGCACACCGTCAGTGTAACATGCACAAATCTGGCCTTAATTAATTAAAAAATAGTTTTTTAAAAATGTAGTAATAATCATGTAACAAATTAATAGTAATTTATTAGTATTCTCTTTTTTTTTTTTTTTTTTTTTTTTTTTTTTGAATTCAGTAAATTCTTTATATAAAATAATATTTTAATAATGTAAAAAGAAAGAATTTTACTTCTTTTCTTTTTTCAATCTCTTTAACTACTGTAAGATTTCTGTCTCGTGTAATATTTATTCCAACTGTTTATGAAGTAAAGTTTTGCCTTTTTATACAGCAGAGATATTTTTAAAAATGATTTGCTGTGATTCTTCTTCTTTTCTTTTTTTTTATATTTGTTATTTATAATAAGAATATTTTAATTTGATGATTTTATTATAACTTTTATTATTTATTATCATCATCATCATCGTCATCGTCATTATTATTTTTTTTTTCTTTATTATTATTATTATTATTATTAAAACAGAATGTTTTTTTCTTCTTTTTTTTTTTTTTTTTTTTTTTCTGATCATTCTGTGATTGTGGACATTAGACGACTGCTCCTGTTACTCAGTTACCTTATCTGTAGCCAGGGACTGCACATTTTCTACTGTTTGCTTTACAATGTTATTACATAAGGGCTCTGTTAACTTTGATGTTGTTACTTCTATTTATTCTTAGCTGTTAAAACTGTTTTCCTTGTCCTTAACATGTGCATAAATACTTCACGTTTTTTTTTTTTAAAGTAATATTACTAACGTTTTTTATATATTTTTTTAAAATAAACAGAAATATTTTAGGTTCATACATTTTCTTATATTAGGCAGAAAAACCAAACTAATTTGATTTTTTATTTTTTTTTTTTTATAAATACTGAACTAATTAAAAAAGAAAAATGAATGGCTATTTTAGGTTTCATCTTCCTTTTAAAAATTTGAACAAAATAATAACTTGGTTTTTTTTCCACCAAAACAAAAAATAAATAAAAAATACATATATATATGTATATAACAAAAATGAATAAGGATTAATTAAAAATCTTGAATGGTTAATTACAGTGAATTTTCAGGTATTCTGTTTTCTGTGCACTTGTCAGTCAAACCAGTATATTTATTCCTAGTAATTTAAAAAAAAAAAAAAAATGTAAGTGCTTCTTCTGTGATACTTTGACATTTATAAATGATTCAAAAAGATTATATATAAACATAATAATAATAACTGTATTAATCTTTACAAAATGTTGCTGATAGTATTTTCCAGTTTAAAATATTTTCATTTGTCTGTGGTATTGGAGGGAGTATGTGCATGTGTGTAGATATGCATGTTTACAAACAGTAATACGAATTAAGCTAAAAAATTTAAAAAAATATGCCCAGTTCATACTGCTTTTAATAACTTTATGATCATTTTTTGATGAAAGGTTACAGTGGATATAAGGTAAATTCAGTTTTGGTTAAAAAAAAAGCATTTAAGATCATTAAAGAAACCTAATTTGTGGATTATAATCTAAGAGAAAAAAAAAATTAGTACTATAGACATAAATTCAGAACCTGTTGTTTTAATATTATATTATTTAAAACCATTCAACATTACTTGAGAAGTTGCACATTATCATTTATCTTTTATGATATGATACCAATATCATCTTTTATACATGTGCCATTTATTCATATTCAAGGATTGCTAATACAATTATTTTTTTTCATGTACAGGGTCTAACACATAATATATGCTTACTTTTTTTATATAAATATCTTTATGATGTTAATTTTTCTTTTTCAAAGAGATTAGTAGTACTGCAGTTTTGTTACAAACTATGCGAGTACTGTGTAACTGCATACTACCAGACTGGTTTTCATTAATATTTATTTTACCTGCATGCAGTGAGTAATTAAGGATGAAATCCAGTCTAAAAGGGCATGTAATTCACAATTACTGTTTTCAGAGCAGATAATTCTGAACAGCTATTTAAAATTGTCTAGTCAGTTATTTATAACCAGATAATTATTAAAATCACCCTTTTTAGACAGATCAATTATATAAAAATGTTTTCAACTAGAATAAACTGTGAACTTCATTTTAATAATTTGTCCTTACATATATTTTAAATGATTTTGGATTATTCATAATTATATTCCTTGTGCATAACTTTTAATTTGTGGTGTTACTACTAACATTTTTATTTCTATTTGTTCATCATAATCAATGTCACCCTGTTCTGAAAACAAATAAATTAATAATGATAATAAAATAAATTTGAGGAAAAAAAAAAAAAAAAATGTCCATGAACACTATGTGCCAAGCCATAAACACACCAACCTCATTATCATATCATGCAATTTACGTGTTTTTTAACCACATGAATGTTTGTTGTGATACCACTGACAGTATGGTCAGATATGTAGTTTTGTGATAGCTGTACATTAACATACATATGTAGATCATGTTTTGTGTAGTTAAGACTAGAAAAATTTATAATTTTTATTTTAATCTGAGGCTTTCACAACTCTTGAGAACTTAGTATTATGACTTCATAATTTTTTTTTTTTTTTTTGTTTGTTTGTTTTTTTACTTCAGTTACTTCTGTTAACCTATTATAGTTTTTCTTTCTTTTCTCATTTTTTTTTTTTTTTTTTTTTTTTTTTTTTTTTAAACATTTATTTAGTATTATTATTTATTTTTTTAAATGGAAAAACTTTCATATGGCAGCAATTTTTGCCTTGTTTGTCGTGCCTCTGTAAGGTGAAATCATGGTTTACAGAACATGATCTGTATTTATTTGGGCAATTGGTACAAACAAAACATAATTACAGACATATTTATTTTTTACATTGTTAAACATCCAGATGAATAAGCATAGTAAAAATGTTTTGATACATAAATATTTTTTCGAAGTGTACTATGAAACAGGTTCTACAAATACATTCAAAGTCACAGCTAAATCTTACAATGAACAGACATTTTCTTCATTTTTTTTTTTTTTTTTTTTTTTTTTCATCTAGCCATTATTTATATGGTTAAAACTTTTAACCAGGCCGTCCTCAAGTTGTATTTTATATGTTACACTTCACCAGCTTTGTTATGCTTCATTAAATAAGGACACTTATTGATTTTGCAAAATTATTCTTAAAAGCCATTAATCTTGTTAAACCTGCTCATTTCTTGCCATTGCCCAAATAAGGAGATTTTTGTTTATCATTTTTCTTTTTTTTTAAATATGTATTTATAAATCATTCAAAACTGAGTTTCTTTTTCACAGAGGTCCAGTTTATCGTCAGTACCATTATTTCCTTTGATGTGTTGACAGAAATCTGAATGTTCCAAGTGTGTGTGTGTGTGTGTATGTGTGTGTGTGTGTAATCATTACATTTTTTGTAGTATTTGTTTCTTCTAACAGAACCCTGTGTTCAAGTAACTGATAAAATTTTGAAGTGGTCCTTATACAGTTCTGACAAATATGTTTTTCTCCAACAACCAAGATTTTAAAAGTTACAGACATCATGGAGGTGTATTTCACTGTTGAATTCTGATTAGAAATCCTTGTACAAAAGCAGAGATGTTAGTTGGACAACCACGTAGACACCAACAGACTGTTACATCAAGAAAAACCAAAATGATTATTTTTTTTCTATTTATCATAATTCTCTATAACTATATATAACTTTATTTATTACCATCATGATTGTTGAAAACCCAGAGTTGATGTTTGGTGGTTATTTTTTTTTTATTTTTTTTGTTTACAATTTATCAAATATTCAAATCTTTGTTGAAAACTATGGTTTATCCAGACTTTTTTTTTTTTTTTCTCATTTAAATTAAAATATGAAGTTTAATCTACATTGTTTATTACTGTTTGTTATTCATGAATTGTAATATAGACAGGCAGAACCTGTAACAGACTTACTTCTTGTGAGGGGACCAAGTTCTGTTATATTCAAGTGCAATCAGTTGTAATTTAATATTTTCTTCTTTTTTTTTTTCTTTTTTTTTCAACCAAAGATGTGGTTGTGTACATTTGGCTTGCTTTCAGTGTTTCTTAGCTGTAAATAGCAGTGCTCATTTTATTCTAATTATTATTATTATTACTACTACATACAGCTTGTTGCAGTGTGCTTTGTACAGTGGGAGATAACAAAATATCCTGGTGCATTGTGTATCTCGACTCAAATCATGGTCCTCAAAATATAAAAAGCAGTTTTCCCAATTGTTTATCAATTGCTTTAACAGTGCTGTCCAAGAATAAAATTATTGTCAAAGAATTAAAATTGTTATTGTGGTTTTTTTTTTAAAGTTTCATTTATGAAGCTTAACCTCTTGAAGAAGAATACAAAAACCTAGGGAAATGTTTCAAAACAAACCAAAAAAATACATATACAGTTTATTTTATGACAGTATAATTCTTTGAAAGGAGTTAATTTACTGAACTGTATTTATTGGTAAAACTTAAAACTAATGGCCAACTTAATTTTGTGTTTTCATCTTGCTGAATGAACATGGATATTACCAGATAATTATTCTACATTAGACATTTAAATTTGATTGTTGTTATTATGCAAGCATTTCCAAAATGGGAAATGCTGTTAAATACATTTGGAACAGCATTACTTTAAAAATTCAGTGTATATTCACTCTGCCACAGCCATTTGATGTTAGCCTTCAGAACGGTTCTAATGTTCTTAATACATACATCATGAAAAAAACAGATTAATGTTATGAAAATCCTTTAATATAAAGAAAACTAAGCATTGTTTTATCTATGATAGAAATTTTCAGAAACAAGGTTCATCTGAATAAGGATTTGAGGAAACAAAGAACAAGAATAACATTAAAACATAAAACAATTTATTAACTTATGGCCTAGATTTTAACAGATATTTTTACCAAATATAATGCAAACTGTAGGGAAATGGCAAAACATATCGTTCACCAAAGCAGCTTGAGTTATATTTATTCACTAAATAATAATACTTCTCCACAAAAAGAATTCTTAGAGTGGGCAACTAAATCTGTATTTAATTTCAATCAATTCTGGGTTGTTGTTTTTTTGTTCTGTTCTTTTTTTTACAAAATGAATCAAGCATGTACATAGAATAGTTACAACAACATTTACAGAAAATTAGTGTTTTTTTTATCTATTTAAAACAGTTAAATAGGAAGAAGTATACCATAGCAATATCTAAACATTCATGGAAGCAGGAATGAATTATTTGTATAGTTCACATCTAATATGAAAATTTGTATTGACTTCATACATTTTAGTATTGTGAAATGAATCTTTTTTTCACTGGCGGCTGAACAGTATTTAGTTTTGTATATTTTTCAAATATAGAGTAAAATATTAATTATGAATCACCTTTGTACTACTTGAAACCTAATTTATTTCATTCATTTTAAAGTTTAACTTTTTCTATAGTAAAATTATTCAGATTTGGAATATGAGGAAAAAAATAGAAATATCCAGAGAAAATATGGACTAAATATTATCAATACCCTGTATATTGATTAATATTAATTTACATTGTAACTTTGTGCCGTAATTCACAAAGTTAAGATTCTGATTTTATTAGGAACCAACACACAATATAAAAATATTTTAAATATCATTTACCAAAATGTTAACTATATTTGGATTAAAGATAATATCAGTTAAATACAAAACAAATATACAAAGCACATCGCAAAAGCATTTTATTTTAGGGAATTGTTCCAAACTGGACATTAAGTGTATATTTGTACATCTGTCTTTGTTAATGCCAGATATGACAGTTAATGCTAGTGAGTATTAGCAAACTAATTACTTCTTACTTGTGCATCTACTGAAAGCTAAGTAAAAGTAAAGATATTTACTACAACATAAGCAATCAATAATCTTTATTTATTCACAAAGACAGGAAACTAGAAAAGAAAAGAAAATTAAAAATGCATTCCATACTACTGGATCAGGAAGGATATCATTCTGCAGACAACCAATACATTTTATATGGTATAAATGATAGTAAAAACAACCTACAGAAGTCAAAGAATTATGACACCATAAAAGAATGTACAAGATCAAAATTGAAACAACAAAAAGAAACGAAAAGGGAATATATAAAGTTAAACTTACATTTAAATTCAAAACAATTTTTTTTTGTTTTGGTTTTTGTTTTAAATCAGTAGCTGACAAATGCTGGATTATCATCAAAGATGCTGAATCAACTTCTAAAGTATCCAAAAAAACAAGGAGATTGTATTGAATGAGAGAACAGACCACAATAAATTATGAACATGTGTACATCTATTTCTATTGTTACGGTACTGTACAAGTCAAATGCTGTTCTCTTTTCACAGTGTTCTTATTTCTCTTCACACCACTCATTTTCTTTCCGGACCTAGGAAAAAAATAAAATAATAACCATAACCATAACAAACAAGACAAATTTTATGTAGTAATTTTTGTTAAATTAATTTTTACAAATGACTCTCAATGCTTCTAAACTGTATTTTCAAAATCATCAATTAAAGAAATTATTAAGATAAAAATAAACTTAAAATGTTTTAAAAATAAAATTTAATAAGTGTATTTTGGTTAAATTACACAAATTTAATAGACTTACCTGTTCTTCTTCTGCAGGTGTGAAGTCATTCTTAATATTGAAAGTTTTTCTTATTTCTTCTGGGGACTTTCCTTTGATCATGTTAGCTACAGTTTTGCAGGTCACATCAAGTAATCCCTTTATGTCCAGATAATTGGCAGCCTGGAAAAATTAATCAAGTGAAATAATACTGCTGTTGAATGAGATATAACTGAAAGTACTTAGTAAAGTGAATGTACATCAGTACATACAAGCTAAGTTGTGGAAGTTGTTCAAAAGACTGTTGTTAAACAGTTAAAAATTACAATTTCTTTTATATGCAAAATTTACGTTTACTCATTTATTTACATCATTGTATTAAAATTATTTTAAACCATCTCTTTCCAAGATATGTCCAACTTCATTCCCTAATCAAATTAAAGAGATTCAATGTACCATGATAATTCTTTTCAAAACAAAATTTAACTTCTATTTTTTTGGTGTTTTTTTTTAATGTATATTTTTTCTACTATCTTTAAATTGTCTCTTACCAAGATAAGTTCAAATAGTGTTCCCTGATCAACTTTAAGAAATTCTGCATCCCATGAACAAATGTCGTCAGTCCTCTTCTCCTTGTTTTCATCATCCTCAGGTGGTGGTGGGTCATCTTTGTGGTATGTGCACCACTGAATAACTTTTTTCAAAATAGCAGCATTTACATTTGGCAATGGTACTGGCTCCTCCTCATCTTCGTCCATACCCAAATCTGTATTAGAAGTGTTTAAATTGTATGAAAGCAAATATTTTTAAAAAATAATAATACTAAATAAACAAATTTAAAAAAAAAAAAAAAAAAAAAAAAAAAAAAAACAGTGATAATTTTTCTTTCTAATAAAGCACATAAACCATCACTGCTTGAATTATAACAATCAATTCAGTAGATTTATAAGCAATGTTTATATCAGCAGTACTCATTTCGACAAGAATGAAAAAAGATAAATTTCTAAACAGTTGGTAAACTGAACTACTACAATTAAATCTAAAATTTTATAAATTATTTTATAATATTTATAAACAAATGGTACCAGTAAAAGTTCACCTTCAAGCATAGTTTTGATGGTGACAGACTGTTTTGCGATCTCCACATCCACTTCAAATATCTCCCCATCCGAACTCTGTAACTTTATGTTAGGCATCTGTAAGAAAAGAGAATATAAATTCATAAAGAACGGCAGCATGTATCTAAATTTTTCGTTCTATATTTACAGAATTTTTAATTCAGAACTGTCAACAAAAATTATACAATACAGGAACATAAAATTTAAAAGATATTTGACTTTTAAAGCCATGTGTGTTTTTTTAATGTAAGCGAGATCAGAAATAAAGATTATTAATTTAAATTTATTAACTAAATATGTACTAGGTTATAGTATAAGCACATAAACAATGAAATGAACAATAAAGTAAAAATAAAAATAAAAACGAAGTAAGAGCATTATCATGTAACTATGGTCTGTCCAAACATAGCGCCATCTTTTGTTACTTTTAGCATTTACTTTCTTTTCGCATTTGATATTCTGTTAGATAGGTCTGAAATTAAAAAATATTATAATAGTGTGAAACAAGTTATTTCATATAGCAGTCATTAATACGTACCGTGTTGTATCCTACACAACACTTCGATTATGATTTTCAGAAATTAATATTTCGTAGTTCTGCAAACCGTTGTTGATGAATTGTAATATAACCTGCGCCACCTGGTGAATAAAACAGGGGGAAGTTACTCCGTGTAGCGTTGCATGCTCCTCTTAAAACTTCGATTCTTTGCAGTGATTACGTACACAGGACATTGTTGTTCAGTAGTCAGTATTTCTTTCAGACACTTTTTATAAATTGTTTTGTTTCATAAAAGAAAATTTAATTTCTTAATACGCAACGAAAAGGTTATTATTGTTGTTGCTGGCGTTATTATTTATTTATGTTTGCTTAATAATAATAATAATAATAATAATAATAATAATAATGATTAATTATCCCTCAGAGACAATGAAAAATAAAAAAAAATTATGAATAAGTCATAAGTCAAAAAGTACCGGAAGAAAAAAAAAAATGGAAAAAAAAATCACAACTTTTAATAAAAAATATCATACTAGGAAATGAAAGATTCTGTTACTGAGAATTTTTGTGTATATTCTTTATTTATTTTTTTGATAGTGTTTGATGGTTTAAATGGATGTTCTAACCGCTTCCACGGAGAAATTCTACCACGGTCTTTCAGTTCTCGTGACGATCGACACGCATGATGGTGCTCACAAGTTGTTCGTACGAAGACCATGAACGTTGACCAGAACAGGAGCGAACATTGGTGGAACCCGACGAAACCTCAGGTCAGCACATATACATGCTGATACATAAAAATTGCCACTTTTTTTCCAGTGATTTTTTATTTGCTATACTAAATCTTGATTTTTTCAGTCATCTTTTCCTTGTCACCAAAACGTCATGAATAGAAAATATTTGTAATATTCAGATGGCTTAATATTGTTTTTAAAGTGACATCCACGATTTTTTCACGATATTCAAATGAACATAAAAACGAACAAAACAAAACAAAACAAAAAATTCATATGTTTAAAAATATTAAAGTTACAGTTAAAAAAATATATATTTTCAAAATTTAACTTATGTCATCAGTATGTCAAAATTTAACTAATTTATCAGTATGTTTGAGATGTCTGAAGATATATAAATTTATATTTCATCTACCTGTGCTTGAGCAGAAATGAAATTAAACTGGGCATTCAAAACTTTTTAAAAATTATACCATTGTTTCTAATAAGCAAATGTTTTGGAATATCAGTGTTATAAACTAATTCAAGACCGCGTGAAATATATATTATTTAATTTGTTGTTGTTGTTTTGAAATAATCTACACATTAACATTTTTGGTTTCTTCGTTGATTATTTTTTTCCCCGCAAAACTTTTAGAAAACATTTTTAGAATATTAGTAATATGGAACTGTATAACGTAAAACCAAAATAGTTTTATTCTCTTTTACTTGAATAAAATTAGTTTTATTTTCTTTTATTTATATAAAAATAGTTTTACTCTCTTTTATTTACATAAAATTAGTGCCAAAAAATCAATATGTTTCTTAGTAGATCTATTTGGTTTTATTTATGCATTTGCCGTGAGGAGGTAAGATTTGTCCTTTGTGCCGACTGCACCCATTATTATGTCCTGTGCCAGTGTTGTTGCTGCTGCTACTACTGTTGCTACCGTTGCTCCTTCTGGTGCAGCAGCCGTCCCTATTGGTGGCTGTGTTGTTATTAATAGTGAACCAAATTCGTAACAAATAACGATAACAACGAATTTTCCAGAATTAAAAACAGTTTAATCACTGTTTAATACAGTTGTTTTCAGTTTTTTATTGTTTGTTTGTTTGTTGTTGTTTGTTTTTTTTAAATTATGTTTTTATGTAAAAAAGACGACAAATAAATAAATAAATATATTTATTTTCCACTCGTTAAAAGTATATGTATAAACTGAATTTGTTACATAATAAAAATAATAAAATTTCAAGTTTATAAATAATTATCACAAATAGTAAGTTAAAACACAATACATTAATAATAATGGTTTTAAAAAATCATATTACTGTATTGCAAATCACAATAATAATAATAAGAAGAAGAAATTGAGAAATATAAACATAAACATTTCATATTACAAATTAAATAAATAATGTAAATGTTAAAAATAATTTACGTATAATAAATAAATAAATAAATAAATAGAAATATAAATAAAAATTAAATAAAAAATACACTAAATTAAGAAAAATAATAATTAAGTCTGTTAATAAATAGTTGATCAGTTAATACATTCAATACATAATAAAACGCACGCAGACACACATATATATTTCAAAGAAATTAATAAAAAATAATTTTAAAAATATTAAAAGAAAAGAAAGAAGGGAAGAAAAGAAAGAAGGAAGGAAAGAAATCAAGAAGCAACTGACAGAAACACCTGCTGATAATAATAATAATAGTGGTTCCCTTTTCCCTAGTAAATGCGGGTCTGTTATCTTCTAAGCACGCATCATAACGATATTATGTTATTTAACATACTCAATTATCTTTGCTACCGTCAAAAGATAAAACAAATTACTGTAGCTATAAAAACAATGTTAATGAGTTATTTTAATAAATATAAAAGTATATAAAAAATAAATTAGAATTAAACGTGTAATAACAGACAGTTAAATATCGGTTACCTTAAATATTATGTCTTTTATTTTATAAGTATAATTTAAGAAACAACAATTTTTTTGATAAATAAATAATACTTTAGTATGAAAGAAAGAAACGATTATGTATAAGTAAATAAATAAATAATAAAGAAGATTCTAAAAATCGGAAAGAGAAAAAGTTAGATAAATAACTACAAAATATGTAATTCGTGTGGCATATGTAATATAAATACATTAAAATTTTCAGAATAAATAAATAACACGTTAGGAAGTTAAACATAAAAGTATGTACACATTGATAAATAAATAAATACAGTGTAAACAGTTAAATATATTACGCAGATAAATAAATTAATTAATCAATATTATTGACGTATGCAGCTATAAATTTAATTTCATGCCATGTTAATTGCTTTCTTAAATTTCTAAGGTCTTTATTTATGAATATATCATTTTAAATTAAATAAGAAGATCTTAAATAGTAAGAGAGCCTATTATTCGGTGTATTTGTCCAGACTCTGTAAACATAAACAATGATTATGTAACCGTCACGCTACAGTTACGCTGTTACCAAACTACATTCAAAACAAAACACTGTGGTTGTGTTATATATTATCAGTCAATTGTCGTTTGGATCTTTGAAGGATATAGAATATTTAATGATGTTCGGTACTGGAAGTTTTTTTATATTTTGAGACAACTTTATTCCAAGTGAGTGTCGGATGACGTATGTACTCAAATGCGTTAAATCACTGGGCTGGAAACGAGGTAAGGTGCTACATATTTTACACACTTCGCCATCGTTCCCACTGCGTCCGTTTCCATGGAAGCGTTCGTGCAATGCGTTAAGCTTTATAACAACGTCCCATTGCAGCTGTTGACGGTGTCTGGCTAGTTCAACTGCACATCTGAACATATCGTATGTACAAAATTCCGCTTGCAGAACACATTCCAAAGGTGTATTGCCTTCGGAATCGATACACAACTGGTTAGCACCGTTTTGCAATAGTACTCTCAAGCAATCAAGAAAACCAAGCTCGCTGGCTGCATGAAGAGCCGTTTTACCTCTTTCCATACATTTACAGCCTTTGGTATTAACATATCCCTCATCAGTTTCTTTCGTATTTTCAGCACTGCAATCGCAAATCAACTGAACACTACTGAACTGGTTTAGTTTGACGGCAAGCAACAGAAACGGACAACAAATATCCGCAGTGATAAGTTGCCGTCCGTAATTTTGCATCATGTATAAGACGTATGCGGAATGCCCGTAAAGAAGTGCGTAACGCATCGCTTCGACAGCTGAATGCGTTTTGCTGTCGCTTTCCCATTCATACCCAGTTGTTGTTCTAAGCTGTTCTAATTCATCCACAGGTTTCTGATCTCGTACTGCGGTCAAGAAGCTGAGTATCATGATTTCAGAAGCGCACTGTTCATACAGTTCACGTGACTGGCACTGACAGTTATTTCTCTGGTAGCTCGGTGACGTACGGTTACAATATAGAACGGTACAAATTCCATTTCATCACAGATCAATCAAGCACGCATGACTACTCAAGCGACTGTTAACTGTTTACTGTTAGTGAGATAAGACTGATCTGGCCAACCTGTTACTTGCTACAAGGTTTCCTGCTTTACTAACTTTGATTACACAACACACATTAATATAGTGGAGTAATTAACAAACAAGCAATTAACCTGTTAAGAATACCATAGTGAAAACAGTTTGAGAGACATACAAACATAAACACTGACGAATTAATATCAGTGTTTTGATGAGCACAATAGCAGTTAATTTGTCTTTCAGGCATGACTGCACAACTGTATCCATAGAGATATATAGGTATCGCGCAAGTCCTACACATTTCTGAAATAATAATATACATGTATATATACACACACATACAATCAGTAGTGTGTATCATTATATGGGTGGGTTTAATTATCATCACTGGCGTTGTTACTATCGTACTTTCTTAATATAATTACATTTATATTTCACACTGACATATTATTAATAAATACAAAATGATATTGATGATGATGATACTACTATTATTTATAATAATAATAATAATTTGTATTATTATTATTATGGTTATTGTTATTGTTGTTATTATTATCATTATTATAAATACATCGATCAGCAATTATTGTGTCTGTGACCATTTATCAGGAAACCAAACAACAAACTGAATAATAATAATAATAATAATAATAATAATAATAATAATAATAATAATAATAATAATAATAGATGATGATGATGATGATGATGATGAATGATGATGGTGATGACGATTATGATAACAATAATTAAAACTATTTCAATAATTAGTGTTATATTTGTAAACTGAATCACTGAACAAATAACTAATCATCCACCTATTAGTATTAACTCTTCTGTGAATAAAATGTTAAGGAAATCTTTGCACTGAAACCTGTTACGAGACCTTGGTATGATTTAATAGAGGGCGCGCTTCAATTTCCACTCTCAACATAAATCAATGACGTAGATCACAGTGTCAGTGGTTATTTTGTGACTGAATGTTTTATTTTGTACTTAAGTCTTATCAAACAAACAGTCATCGTGGAGTCTACGGTTTGTAAACAGAATTGTATAAATACCACGGAAACCAGATCTAGAGATTTTTCATCTATTTTTTAACAGTTACCGTATCACTGCTGGTTAAAATTAAGACAAAACGTCTATTGACTATCCGCCATTTTTATTGTGTACTATTTCGGAAAGGGGTTGAAGCATGGCTGTATGTAGCGATCTCTGTGATATTAATTTTCCAATTAGAATCAAGAAGAATAATCTTTAATATCCACGTCATTTTTTTGTAATGTTTGTCCTGTATGGCAGATTGCATTAGAAATTAAAAAAAAACAAAAAACAAAATGGGAAGTGAATTAATTACTCAATTAAATTATTAATTGTTTTAATGTTTATGATCTCAAATATTTATATTATATTTATATATTTATTATTTCTGTTATAAATTATTTGTCTACCTTCTAACATTTTAATAAACTGCAAATTTACAACCTTTTTCTTTGGGTTTTCCAGATTGAAAATCTAATCATGAGCAGGCAGCCTGCATCTGAAGGGAAAGGTAGAGGTTTGGCTCCATCATGTAAGAATAACATTGTTAAAATTGTATTAGTTATTATATAAGTAATTAAGTTTCAAGCAAAGCTTAATTAATTAAATAATTCTAGTACATATTTAAACATATACACACCCACACCAGATGAACCAATTAAGTAGGTGTACCCTTTGATAAATGAATAATATACAATTTTTATTTTTGAAATTTATCTATGTTTATTTATATTTTCATCATTAAATTGATCATAGTAATGATACATGTCAACTAGAATTGAATTCTTGTTGTGTTCAGCCAGCTGATCTTTAGAATCATTATAAAATTGTTTATTTTATTTTTCAAAAAGATTTGGATTTATTTTTAAAAATTATTCAGTTACGTTGTTTTACTCTGAAAATATCAGACATGTTATTTTCCTGTTTCAGTACCCAACAACAGCAGCACTGACCTAGCCAGCTACTTTGAGTGTCCGGTTTGTTTCGACTATGCATTACCTCCAATTATGCAGTGTCAGAGTGGGCACATTGTGTGCCAGTCGTGTCGCCAGAAACTTGCATCATGTCCAACATGCAGAGGGCCTCTTGGTATGTAATGTAATATTCTTTATTTTTTCATGAGTAGCAGGCAGTTCGTTTTTAAAATAACCATTTATGTGTAATTTTCAAAAATTATTTTTCACGTTTTATTTTAATTCCATATTATTTAGCAGGGATTTTAGTTCATTCAGGATGCATCGTTTGCTCCTAAAAAACTTGGCAGTGTATACTTCTATAGGTTTCAGATATCTTTTGAATTTATTGAATGACTTAGAAGGCATTGTTATATAATTTATCATTTTTGTGGATGTGTTGGGCATGTGGTATCTATCTGTTTCTAATTAGAGAGAACACTAGCTGTTTATTAATTTGGAAAATTCTAATCTATAAGCTGATAGTTGAGAGCTAATTAACAATGCATTTGTCAAATGATTTTTTCATTTGTTATTTTTTAAAATAAATAAATATGTTTTTGTATATAAGGATACCTATTTTCTTTGAATGCGGAATATCAGACAACCTGTACCTGTGGAATTGGAATTCTGAAACCTAATTTGCAGTTTTCTGAATTGTTAAATAAAATGGCAATTTCTTTTGTCTGACTAGAAATATATTTATTAATATATAAATATGCCATGTTATTTTGTTTAACTGATAATTAAGCCACGATAAAATGTAATCCTTATGTTTCCAAAAGTACCAAATTGAAAAGTAAAATCTAAAACACTAACCGCAGTCTTGTTATTCTTGAATTCATAATATTCCTTTTAACGTTTAGGAAATATTCGGAACCTGGCCATGGAGAAGGTGGCTTCCACTGTTAGTTTTCCATGCAAATACTCTAACAATGGTTGCCTCGTAACACTACTTCATACAGAGAAAACTGACCATGAAGAAACTTGTGAATACAGGTGAGTTCACCTTTTTATTAGTGTTTTCATTAAGCAGATATCTCATTTTATTGTTTAATGTTATTGTAAAAAGAAATATGGAGGTAATTTTTAAACAAAAAATGTTTAAGATCCTCATGGTGACATTTTGTACTTGAACATCCTTATGTTGACGATTTCAGCTTCTCTCTCTCTCTCTCTCTCTCTCTCTCTCTCTCTCTCTCTCTCTCTTCCTCTTTCTCTCTCAAACACACACACACACATACACACACACACACACACAGAGAAAGACACTCATGAATTTGAGGATATTTTTTTTTTATTTGCAGACCCTACACATGTCCATGTCCTGGTGCATCCTGCAAATGGCAGGGGTCTTTGGAAAATGTCATGCCTCATCTTATGCAGTCTCACAAAAGTATCACTACATTACAGGGTAATCAGATTGTTTCCTACTCTGAATTTGAGAAGTAATGGAATTGATTCTGTTATTAAAATTTGATAAAGATAAAATGTAATAGTGGTCTTTATGTCAGTCTAAAGGAATTAAGAAGAAAAATAAATGCAATTTTTTTTTAATTTCAGAGTTGATGTGTTGCATTTTTAATTGCATTTTTTGGATTTTCACAGGTGAAGATATTGTATTTCTTGCCACTGACATTAATCTTCCTGGTGCAGTGGATTGGGTTATGATGCAATCATGTTTTCGCCACAACTTTATGTTAGTTCTTGAAAAACAAGAAAAAATTGACGGTTTACAGATGTTTTATGCCATAGTTCAATTAATAGGCACGAGAAAAGAGGCAGAAAGCTTTGCATATAGGTAAGTGATTTTCACTAGTCTGAAATACAAATGGTTGTAGGTTAGAAAGATGATACCTGCATGATTAATTATGTGAATATTTAATATGGTTTCTGTTTACATAAGGCACATCATCGGCTAATGAGAAATACATGCTAATCAAGACTGACAGCTGAAAGAAACATTTATTTAGTTATTGCTATTGTTCTTTTTATAATTTATATCTAACTATTGCTGTACAAATGGGTACCTTACTTTACTTGAATGAATCGGTGTCATGCACGTGATGTTGATGGCTGACATACAGTGCTGTTTCAAAGGGCGTCTGCCAAAAATATAGTAATAAATTATCCATTGTTTATTGGATAATGTCATTTTTTCTTAATACTGTTATTTCTTTTATAGTTTATGTTCAGTGGAGAATTTATCATAGTGTATATTTGTGAAAATTACTTCAGCTGTTTTTCTTTGAACGTTTTAATTGTTATTTTTTATACATTTTTTAACCATAAATTTTCAGACTGGAATTAAATGGACATAGGAGGCGACTGACATGGGAGGCTACTCCAAGAAGCATTCATGATGGAATACAGTCTGCCATTATGAGCAGTGACTGTCTTGTGTTTGATACGAACATAGCCCAGCTGTTTGCTGATCATGGAAATTTAGGAATTAATGTAACAATATCACAGTGTGACAGATAGGCCAGGCTGGTACTGTATAGGTTATTTGTAAATTGTAAATAATATTTAAATTCTAAACAGTACCTTTCTTTTTTTTTTTTTTTTATTCATATGTTGTCATTTACTACTTTCATTGAGAATGTTTCTGCCTTACTGTAGTACATGACAGTTACGTGAGATGTTTGTTTGAATGGGTGCATCATCACACTGCATCATTTATTAAAGACATAGCCTGTGTGAGTCATACAGATACAATTATCTGGTATGGATGTGACGTAAAGAATACATAATAAGTTTAGTGTATTAAATGGGCCTTCAGGCTTCAGAATATTTTTAGATTTTGAAACTGTAAAAGTGAAGTTGTTTTTAATTGGTGTTACTTTTGTACAATTAAACAAAAGTGGTAGATACATTTTGAAATCACATTGTGTGTATAAAATGGGTTTTTTTTCTTCATAAAATGGTGTGAAAGCTTTAATCAGTTCTCATCCTTCATTTTGTACAAAAACAAAGTCAAGAGTTTGATAACGGTTTCAAAGAATCAAGTTTTCAGGAAAAATAATTTTAAAATTCTTCTAACCACTGCATATTCAAAGAACACAGATTGTCTGCCTAGGATAGTATTAGAATTAATTGGAGAAAAGTGATGACGTCTTCCACCTCCCCAATTAGCTCCTAGTCGCAGCTTACACTAGAATGTAATTCCAGTATGGCCAAATGATTAACTGCTATATCACACAGGAATATCAAACAACATATAGTTAGTAATGACTCTGGTTTAAATAATTTGCAATATGAGAAATATCTGTACAAACAAAAATAATATATTGATCAAAAATATTCAGAAATGACGAATAGCATTTATATATACAAACTACTTCAGAACCCAGCCATAAAGTGCTCTGTATCAGTACGAATAAAATGCAGTGGTCACTTTATTTCCATTCAAGCCATGATCCCTTGACTGTATATCAAATGTGCTTTGTAACTCAGCATATGAATAAATTGGGAATATGTTACCTCTTATAACCTCACGTTGGAACAAACAAATGCTTGACATCCACTAGCTAATGAATGATAGATGCTGATAATAGTGTCATATTGTTATTTTTGTATATAACAATAATATAGTCCACATATAATGTAATCAAAATGTTTGGAGTCCTGTTATCATAATGTGAAAAGGATTCCATAGTTAAGGTAAAAAAATCCTCTCCAAACAATTCCATTCTCTAACTGAATAAAACCATATTTTAAAAGCTTAAACTGAACCAGATAATTTGCATTGTGTAGATTATATTTGAAATTTTCTGAAAACATATTATGACAGTTTGTTCATTGTCAGTGAAAAATGACATTCACCTGCCAGTAACATTTTCATAAAGGAATATAGTGGGAGCCATTCAATTTTCTTAAGAGAACTGTCAATATATAATTTTACTGTATTTATTTATGCACATAAAATTTATTTGAAGAAAAAAAAAAGGATTGTATTTCAGAAGCCAAACATTCATCAGCCTGTAAGAGTGTGTGAACTGAATCTAGAGTTACATAGTAAAATTCATAAAATAATAATTTGTCTAATAAAAGAAAAAATACTTTATTTAATAAAGTAAATTAATTCACCGAGACCTTTGAATTTTTAATTACTTTAATTAGGATAGAAATTTTTTATTATATCATTTCGAAACTAATCCAGAATTATTAATTTTTGAATCTGCTAAAGCTTATTTATATATTTGTTAATTCAGTTTTAATGACAAAAATAAAATGAAGATTCAGTTATTAATGCACTACATTTAAACAAAGACATGTTGTATCACTGCCTTTTGCTTTTGTTACATATCAACATATAGAAGGCATTGTTTACTGAGATGTTATTGAATATTCATTTATCTTGGAAGATATCTCAACAGCAAAATCTAGATAAAAATGTAATTTTATTTCTGTTGACAGCACTAGTCTCATATATCGGATGTACCTACCAGAATCTATATTTTTCTTTGAATTCTCTCTTACGTTTTGTGTTCTTTTTTATTAATATTTTTAATATTTGGTTCAGTTTCTTTGGTGTACTTAAGTTTGTATTTAATATTTGAATCGGTGTAAAATTTAAGATATTACCCAGCCAGTAGTGTAAGCTGCAGCCTAAATGTAGACTTTATGACATTATTTCTTTCACTTTTGCTTACTGATTAGATTCACCCAAACCCATTGTAAACTGATGGTCAGTGCAGGTTAAACAACCTGTTTTTAATGAGATTTTACATACTTAGCTTTATTTCAAATGTTTTGCTGCATATTCTTATCTGTGCTGTAATTTGCTTATTTATGTACAATGCAATATAATATTTATTGATTCATTAGTACACAAGTGCTGTTTGTTGATCTCGACATATTTAAATCTATTTTGTCAGTTTCTTAAATTCTGCTTTAATCAGCATTATGTATTGATTTTGTTAAGTTATTGCATGTGAATATACAGCTTTATTACTACTGCTCCTGTTTTTATTTCAAACACATGTGATTGGATTCTGCTGATTAGATAAAACACCAGACTTAATAAACTAGTGAGAATTATTGACATAGTAAACAAGATTTCTCACATTTGACAGCAATTGATGTTGTGAGCAAAATTTTTTAAAAGTGATTAAAAGTTGGTGTTCTGCATCTAACTGTTGGGACTGCGTCAGTTAGAGCTTGTCCCATTTCTTATGACAAATGATAAACTCTTTATTGATCGGAACATTCTAAACCTTCGGTGCTTCTGTGGTCTTAACCTCACTTTAGTTTTATTCATGTGATAGCAAATTGTGACAAATGTACATTTCAGATTATTCAAAATTTTCCCAGAAATTACAGGGAAAGCCATGCTTTTATTTTTTAACGTATTGTAAATTGTAACTGATAACTACTAGAAATTCTGGATCAAACTGACAAAGACAAAAAATGTTAAATCCATTTCTTTAGCTGTACAAAACCTGTTTTGAGCTTTTTAAGTTTTGTAATACTATGGCTGGTGCATATCAGCTATTTTTGTTAAGAATATTATAATCAATATTTAACATGTATTTTTTTCAGTTTTAAATGGCCATAGTGAAAGCAGAATAACTTGTAAATAGATGAGTTGAAAGATGTATATAGATTGTAATTTATGAATGTATTTTATTCTGGATGATGGCCAAAAATTTGTAAAATTAGATTGTTTTTCCTTCTTGTTTTATGAGCTCCGATAATTGTTATTAGTGATAGTTAATGCAAAACAAAAAAGAAAATTAATATATTTTTTTTAAAATGTAGTTATCCAATGCACTATAGGTAAAAGAAACAAAGTATTGCTGCTTGAGTTTATAGAAACTAACATTGTCCATTCAAATGCCATGCTTTTAAGTGACATTTTGACAAGTAATTATATATGTCCTTGTTTAATTGAAAAAACAGAAACAAAAACAAACACAAAATTTGTGATAAAAATAATTTTCAGTGTCATCTTTTAAAAGAATTATGTATAAAGCTGAATTTGTTGTTGGTGCATTATGAAATACTTTTTATTTATATCAATGAATTCTTGTCATCTAAAGCTTATATATATATATATATATATATATATATATATATAAATATTTTGAAAAATGATTTTGAACATATAGTTCATTGATTGAAAACATAGTCCTCGTATATTTCAATGAATTTTCAGAGTCTGTTTTATTTTTAATTTTTAATTTTTTTTTATTACATAATTGCATACTTTAGGCTTCAGCATTGTAAATATACTTGTAACACAAATAATATAAAACTGACTAAATAATATTCTGACATTAAAAAAAAAAGAGAAAATGTGCTATTGATGTTGGAAGCAGTTAGAAGAAAAAATAACAATCTTTTGTGTGCATTTCATCCTATTTAAGAACAGAAATCTCAAGGGTTTATATATAACACTGACAGAATCATATCAATGAAAAATCTAAATCTGCAATTTATTTTGCAAGTTGGTATAATGGCTTTGCTGTCAGCGGGTTTCATGTGCATGTGTTGTGTGTGTGTGTGTGTGTGTGTGTGTGTGTGTGGTGTGTGTGAGTGTGTGTGTGTGTGTGTGAAAGAAAGTGTTTTATTATACAGGAGCATAATACTTTGTAAGCATTTGTTAGTTATCACAAATTATTACTATTATGTGTAACATATCCTGAGTGGGGTAACAAAATTCATGTTTTACCTGTTACCCCATAACATGGTTTTTAGTGTTAAATAATTATCTGTATAACTATTTCATATCTATATATTTCTTTTATGATTTTTTTTTTTTTTTTTTTTTTTTTTTTTTTTTTACAAAAAATGAAATGTCCTATATTTTACAGTAGAATTCAAAAAAAATATTTTTATACGTAAGAAAGATAATATCTTGGAATACAACATTAAAATCTTATTTTTGTGTAAAATAATATTTTTACTTTATAAATCTGTTGTCAGAATGGTACTAAGCCAAATCCTATGCATTCCCTTTATAGTGTGCCCCTCAGTCTCAGTCACTATGAATGATTTGTTTTATGTAAGTTCACATCTTTGTCCATTTTTCTTTCCCCATGCTAAATCTCAGATTTTGAATGTTGATACTCCAAATTGCTCATATCTGTTAAAATAACATCAAATATAAAAGGGAAAAAATATTAATGTAAATTTATGCTATAATATATAAGTAATTTACATGACATTTGTAATATATGTTTACTTTATTACACAAGTAATTTTTTTTTATTTCCTCACAGACAAGATAGTGTACATCATATTCAATTCAAATTTTATCTTAAAATATGAATTATAAAATTATAAATATCTAATGTGAATGACTATAAAGATATTTTCAGTTTTAATTAGTTAAAAGAGATGTTTTTTTGAGGAATTTGTACATCATGTTGTGATATGGTCTGAGGGTGATGATCTTATGAAATAGGTATTTAATTATTCTCTGTTTTAAGATATTGATACATTATCAGTTTGAGGTTCACATACTGTCATATTTTGTGCAATTGAAAAATTTAATTCATGTGTTTTTTTTATAATTCATTTTATGACAAAAATGCATTTCTTAGTAAAACAGTTATTAACATATTCTGTTACATTCAGAATTTGTCTTAGAATAGCGACTTTCCATCCTCATTTGTGAAATTCTCTTCTCCTTTTTGGTTTTAGTTTCAGATTAAGCTTAAGATTATGACAATGACAATAGAGTGAGGAAGTCCAAGATGCATGTAATTGTACATAGATATTTAGAAGAAATAGTGTAAATTGCTGAGAGAATGAATCCTATATTAAATAGATAAATTACATTTTGTAGTTTGTTGTTTTTTTGTCAGACTAGAATGTTTTGCTAAGCAAGAAATTTGTTTATTCTTTTAAAATGTATCTCTGGCAGCATAAAAATATTTAGTTAACTAGGAATATTTCCAAGTGAAAAGTTCATTAATTTTATAAATACGGCATGAAAAAATGACCATTTAAAAAATGCATAAGCATTAAATAGAAATTTTTAAAACTCAAAAGATCCTGTGGAAATATTTAAAGGTAAATGGGTAACATTAGTTTTGTTGTGCCTTATTCTTTTCTTCAGAAAACAAAAAAGAAAAATCAAAATGAAGAGGGTATATTCCATAATAACAAGTGAACAAAGTTTAACAGAAATAAAGTCAGAACCTGATCACACTGGTAAATTATTTATTTTCATAAAGATAACTATCTGCAATATATATACTTCATAATGTCTTGAAAATAAAAAATATATATTATGTTTAGTGTATAGTAACAAACACCTCCACCAAAAAACAACAAACAGATAATTATCAGCAATATACTTCATAATGTCTTGAAAATGAAAAATATATATTATGTTCAGTATATAGTAACAAACCCTTCCCCAGAAAAACAAAACAAACAAGCAACAAATTATGAATGCTAAGAAAAAATATGAAAATAAATGGCAATTACAAGATGGAAACTCATTTACAATAAAGAAAATGAATTAAGTTTCAATATAAAATACAATACAAGTTTTTTAATCTGAATGATAAATTGCTGTATATTTTTCAAACATTTCTTCAAAATATTATATTCTTAAACAAGAAATATGTTTATTTTCTGTGTTATAAAAATAATACTGAAAGCAGATCAAGCGATAAACTGGACTTGCAAGCAAAAACGTCCTCATCACAAGGCCAATATTGGACTGTTTTTCTTTCACAGTGAAAAGTGTTAAGGAGATATTTTCTCCAGCTAAGCCATTTTGTCGTGTATGTACTGATCAACTTTAGATTCAAGCAGAGAGAGTGGTATGGAACCACTTCCAATAACAGCTTCATGGAAATCACGTACATCGAAGTTGTCTTCTGAAAACAAAATTATGTAATTTTATAAATAAAAATATAACCAAAACCCTTAACATCTTACTGCCTGTATCAAAATGATAAAGTACAAAAAAAAAAAAACAAATTAGAGGCAGATGATATTCATAGATTCTAGCATCATAAAGAATATGTTTCTCTCTGCACAATTTCAGAATGCAGCTGTCAAACCAGCCTAATGTTATGCTGATAAATAGCAAATTTCAGTGTATTGGAAATTGTTAATATTTTCTGTTCTTGTCCAACATTTTTTTTCCCTCATGTTAATCTCAAGAGTTAATATTAGTATTTATTTTATAATTTTTTTTTATTATTTAAAATTTTAAAGATTCATGTTAAATTTTGAATACAGCATCAGCGTGCAAAACATTTAAAAACACTTTTTTATAAGAACACTTCTTTTCTGTCTGGTTATCACAAAACCGTATTTAAATTAAAATAAAGATAATACGATTTCATCAAAAGATTATTTGCTTTAATGCTTACTAAGTTTATCTTCTGCTCTGTGCCTTAATTCCCAAATTTTCAGCTCTCCGATTTTGTAAGCACAAGCCTGAAATAATATGTGAATTACAAAATACACAGACACACAGCTGGTGCAAGTTCAGTAAACTTAGAAAATCTAACTGAAGTTGGTGATTGAAGATTGTAAGTAAGATTCATTTCTCACATAAATTATGAATTTTATTTGAGTTTATTAACCTCGGTTTTTGTCATAATGTCTTTATTTCTGGAGAATACAAAAATAATTGGTCTGAGGTAAAAAAAAAATCTAAAACAAAAGATTACTTGGGACTAACAATGGATTAGTAATTCTGTATGACATAATTATCAGATTACTGTGTGAAATTAATCTGACTTGTCTTGGTGTTACTCTCATTAATTATAAATGAACAATACCTGGCCAGGCCATGTGATGTATCGGTCAACTTCATTCGTCATTGACCCTTTGTCACTTAGTGTGTAATCAACAAGATACTTGACAGCATCCTGCCAACTCCATCTGTGAAAAAACAGAATGATATATATATCACACAACAGCATTACCAGTGTTACCAACACTTTTAGATATCTATTTTAAATACTGATATCTATCATTAAAAAAACAAAGCAAATGAATGAGTAAATAAAAAAATAAATACAAATAAAAAAAAAAAAAAAAAAAATGAAAACTTGATTAAATAAATTAAGGCAAAAATTGTTAATATATATATATAAATGCACATACATATTTATTTCAATTCCAGAGATATTACACATAACATGTCAAGACCACTGATGGAAGATCTATGTTTGTCCATAAATCCTTACCCCATAGCATGCATTCCTGTGTCAACCACTAGTCTGGCAGCTCTCAGCATCTCAAAGCTGTATCTGCCAAACCTACAACAGAATTCAGTAAAATACAAATTATAGTAATTTCAGGCTCACAGAAGGAAAGAACACAAGTGTACAACAAATAGCTACACACTTCTATCAAATATTAATATAAATACACAGAGCAGTTCTCAGATGATACATGAAAGTGAAGAATCTGAAGAATTTAGACTTTTTGTCAAATGAAGTTTTTATGTTGGCAACAACAACAAGGTTAAAATTATTTGAAAACTTTAATATTGACAGGATCAAATAAATTTAATTATTTTTATTAAATCATGTATGAATGTATAGTTTATTGTGTACAGAGAATAGTTGTCTGTGTAAAGACCAAGTTCTTCTCCCAGAGCTTCAGAGTACAAACCCCAGCCCTGAAATTTAAAATTAAATAAATAAATAAATAAATAAATAAATAAATAAATAAATAAATCAATCAAAATCAAAATCAAATCAAAATTAAAAAATTATTTAATCTATGTTTGAATCAGCTCTGTTGCAGATTAAAATCCATTGTGAATGACAATAAAACATAAACTATTCAATTATAAATACTGATTGGATGCCAACGAGTATAAATTGTTTCTTTGTTGTTTTATGATTGATGACTCAAGTCTTTACTCGCCTCAACGTGAGCAGAATACATGGGAAACTTTAGCGGTGCAAGATAATAATTCTGATCTTCAATATACTGTCTGAATGCTGGAGTTTGTGCTTTGGATTGACAATACATACTCTGAAACAAAAAATAAAAATAAAATAAAATAAAATAATAATAATCATAATAAAAAATTAATAAATAAGAAACAATATTTCACGTTACTGAGATGTCATCAAAAGTAAGAACAATAAATAAATAACAACAGTATCATCAACAACTGACAATAACAAATATTTAAATGGTCTTAGAACCAATTCTTAGTTAATTCTCATAGTGATACATTTTAATTGTTATCATAATGCATATAAACATGTCATTATTTAGAATATGAAATAGACAATAAATATTGCACATTAGAAAACACTGTACTATAATATTAAGTATAACATTTAATGTAGTCCTGATGTATAAAGTGTGTGACAAATGAAATTTTTTTCTTTTAAAGTCACAACCTACATGTGAAATATAAAATGTTTGTAAATTTGTTTTTTAAGCCACAATCTGTGCTTGATGTATAAACTGTTTGTCAGCTTTGTTGTTAAAGTAACAACCTGTGTGTGATGTATAAAATATTTGTCAGCTTTGTTGTTAAAGTAACAACCTGTGTGTGATGTATAAAATATTTGTCAGCTTTGTTTTAAAGTAACAACCTGCTTTGTTTTTAAAGTAACAACCTGTGTGTGATGTATAAAATATTTGTCTGCTTTGTTTTTAAAGTAACAACCTGTGTGTGATGTATAAAATATTTGTCTGCTTTGTTTTTAAAGTAACAACCTGTGTGTGATGTATAAAATATTTGTCAGATTTGTTTTTAAAGTAACAACCTGTGTGTGATGTATAAAATATCTGTCAGATTTGTTTTTAAAGTAACAACCTGTGTGTGATGTATAAAATATCTGTCTGCTTTGTTTTTAAAGTAACAACCTGTGTGTGATGTATAAAATATTTGTCTGCTTTGTTTTTAAAGTAACAACCTGTGTGTGATGTATAAAATATCTGTCAGCGAAAGTAACAATCTTTTTGTTTGTCAAAAGTAACAACCTGTGTGTGATGTATAAAATATTTGTCTGCTTTGTTTTTAAAGTAACAACCTGTGTGTGATGTATAAAATATCTGTCTTTGTTTTTAAAGTAACAACCTTGTTTTAAAATAAAGTAACAATCTGTGTGTGATGTATAAAATATCTGTCTGCTTTGTTTTTAAAGTAACAACCTGTGTGTGATGTATAAAATATTTGTCTGCTTTGTTTTTAAAGTAACAACCTGTGTGTGATGTATAAAATATTTGACTGCTTTGTTTTTAAAGTAACAACCTGTGTGTGATGTATAAAATATTTGTCAGCTTTGTTTTTAAAGTAACAACCTGTGTGTGATGTATAAAATATTTGTCAGCTTTGTTTTTAAAGTAACAACCTGTGTGTGGTGTCCTGGTTCACCTTCATGAAGACTGAGAGCCATGAATTCATATTTGTTACTATGCAAAAAATCAAAATCAAAATCAAAATCATAATGAAAATGAAAATGAAAATGAAAATGAAAATTAAAATTAAAATTAAAATTAAAATTAAAATTAAAATCAAAATCAAAATCAAAATCAAAATCAAAATTAAAATTAAAATTAAAATTAAAATTAAAATTAAAATTAAAATCAAAATCAAAATCAAAATCAAAATCAAAATTAAAATTAAAAAAAGTAAAAATAACTAATATTAATTAAAAATTTAGTTTCTTAAAACAAGAAAAACAACAATGTAATAATGTGTGACAATAGTAATCTAAAAAATAGTTTTAAAAATTGAATATCAACTACAACAATATCGACAGCAGCTGCAATAATAACAGTATGTCGGATGTAATGTTGATTTAAAAGACTGATTTTATCAGTACAGACCATGTATCCAGTTCATTTGTATTGACATAGTAAACTCCAGGTCTGGTTCCATCAAAAGTTCCACTCAAATAGAAACCTGCTGGGGAATTTGACTTTGAAGGAGGAACTGGCTGTATTCTGCATGTAACAAAACAAAACAGTAATTTTAATTATGAAAATGTTTACAATCACAAATAAACAATAAGAAAAAGGAATATCGTCTATAAATTAAGCAGCAATACTTAAAAGAACTGACAACAAATTCTGCACCATATATTAAATATATAAAAATATTGTCTCCAGATTACATATGGATTTTGTTGTAAGCTGAATTGTATGTTGAAACACACTTAATCACAATTATATGTAGATATATGGAATATGACACACTGTCATACTTACCACAATATTCAAATATTTATTTTTTTTAAACTATTTTTTTTTTTTTTTTAAAACAGACTGAGACAAAAATGTTATGAATATAGATAATCCAGGAATAAGAAAACTGTAAAAGCTATGTAATGAATCTCTGTTTTAATTGTACTTCTAACTATTTTACTATCTATATAGATATCTATCTTCTGCTAGTAAATTTTATTGCTAAACGTGAATTGTTCTAACTACCCTGTTACTTTCAAGCTATTCGGCAATTTTTACCAACATACTTGAGTTGTGAATCGGGGATATTCTTTATCACTGATGGCAACTTTGGTCGGATTAAATTGGTGCTGATATTCTGCACATAATCCATCAACTCAGCCTACAAAGAAAATTACTTTTATTATTTATTACTATTATTGTTGTTGTTATTATTATTATTGTTGTTATTATTATTATTTTTGTTATTATTATTATTATTATTGTTGTTGCTGTTATTGTTGTTATTATTATTTAAATTATTATTATTATTATTATTGCTAATATTATTATTATTTTCATTGGAAAGATAAAGGAAACTGAAATTATGATATTAAGCTTATCATTAAAAAAAATTAAAAAAAGAAAAAAGAAACAGCATATGATAGTTAATTATTAACTTATTACACTTACGGCTGATTTAAAATGGAATTCGGCAGACTGTAAAGATTCCAAAAATTTGGCCGCAGCATTCTGTCCCGTGAAGCCCTCATCTTCAGCTATTTTCAGAATGGCGGCATGAATGCGTTTCACTTCTTTCTGACCAATTTCGTGGATTTCTGCTGGTGTCATTTGACAGGAAAGATGATAATCCAAACATTTCTGGTAAAACTGGGCACCATTTGCGAGTGATGAAACACCTTCAGACGGACGAAGGTTTTTCATGTACTCCTTTAATTAAGAAATTAAATTAAAATTACAGAAGATAATTTTTTAACAATAATAATTTTTTATATAGTAATGAAATTGGAGAAAAGTTTAGTGAATGTATTACTTTAAAAAATTAGAATTAATAGCTGATTTTAGGAGATCAGACATAAAATATATGAAACAGTAGAAAATGTTTTATTAATTGTTGCTTACTGTTTTTAAAAAAATAATTTAAAAATTATATTAATTAGAAATTAGAAAATATAAGATTTAAATGGTCATCCATTAATTATTAAACAGATATTTTACAATAAAATTTTTTTGTTATATATATATATATATATGTAATCTTTAGTAAATCACATTGGAAAAACTTTCTGACATAATAATAATAATATAAAAAACAAAAATAAATAGAAACTAAGGAAAAATGCTGAAATTGCAAAAAAAAAAAGAAAAGATTTATTTAATGTAGCTGAAGTTAAATACTTAGGTAATAAAAACGTAAACTATCATTAGGTACGTTTTCTATCCAGTCTTTCAGTTTTCTGTAGCTGGGATAAATTTTTGAATTCACGATGTTTATAGCCTCATCCTTTAGTGCAGATCTGTTAGAAAAAAAATTAAAAAAAATTAAAAGTAATCTAATCCATATTTCTTTAGAGGTGTTATATTTTGGCACAATAAGAAAAAATAAAAAAATAAGAAAAAAATAATCTAATAGTACTTAATCAGCATTTACAGTTATAAAAGAAAACATGTGGGTTCCACTACTGATGCTTGAATTACCTGGTTTGTATCCTAGGTAGGTTTTTGCACCATCAGTCAGATGAAATACATTTCAAAAACATAATCAGAAAAGAAACTATTTTTAATTAATGTATACCTGCAAGTCAGAAAATATAACTTTCTCTACTGAACACATACCAAAAAACAAAAAAAATAAATAAATAAATATAATAAAAATTATAATAATAAAATAAAATAAAACTAAAATAAAATAAAATAAAATAAAATAAAATAAAATAAAGTAAAGTAAAGTAAAATAAAATAAAATAAAATAATATAATATAAACTTAGTAATAACAAACAATAACAAAAATATTAAAAATTAACAAATAAAAATATATAAAAGAAAAATATTTAAATAAAACTAACATCACTTTAGGATCAACATTCACAGGTGGTTCAAGAAAAGGTTTAAGAAACAAGGAATCCTCTGCTTTGGTTTCAAGAAGACTTGAAATTTGGTTTGGCACAGCATTCTGAAATGAGATTAAAAGTAAGCTAGAAAGCTGAAATAAATGCTAATTAGATTAATTAGTATTACCAAAAAATATTTTATATTAACGACAAAAATTTTTATAAACTTCTTTTTAAGTTGTTTTTGACTTTAAATATTAGTGTTTCCTTTTCAAAGATCTCACTGTTTACAAAAAAATATAATAATAATAATAATAATAATAATAATAATAATAATAATTATTATTATTATTATTATAATAATAGTAATAAATAAATAAAAATAATTATAAAGGGAGATAAATACCATTGATCTTTGATGATTTGTGAATTTTTCTTTGACAGCCTGCTTCAGAATATTTTCAACTTGATCAATCTATAAAAATTGACAATCACTACTAGAGAAAATCACAGCAATATTATAAACCTGTAAGATTTTAACCAACAAAAATTATTATTATATTTGTTATTATTAAAATTATTCTAAAATACTGACCGCTTTCCTTTCTTATTCTTGTAATGGTCAATAATATGTAAAAAAACCTCTTATTATACAAAACATAAAATATTTTTATCATTATAACAATTATTAAAATAATTAAAATACTAAATGAAAGAATAAACAAACAAACAAACAAATAAGTAAGGAAATAAAAAAATAAAATAAAAATAACAGAACACCCAACATTATACCTTTCAGGTTTATAGTTTTACAAATTATTATTATAATTAAAATAAAATTAAAATAATTAAAAAACACACACAGACAAAAAAACAATACCAAAGAAACATTATAAAAACTTAGGGGACTTCAGTCTTGCACAATATCATCATTATTATTTTGGATAAAATTAGCTTATACCTTTGCTGGTAGAGTTTTCAGTCGACCAAGGTATCTCTGAAAATCTGTCTCATTGTTAAAAACGTGAAAAGAAAACACATCATTGAGGTCATGGACTCCTTCCAGAAAGTTGACAGGAAATAAAAAGCTAAGAAAAAAAAATAATAATAATCAAAAAAATAAATAAATAAATAAATTAAATAAATAAATAAACATTAACAAAATACTACATAATATTTTAAATATATACAATTAAATTATGACTCTCACATACTAAAAACAAATTATATATATTCAGAATTTAGCAAATGTGCATTTTAAATGCTTAAAAACAAATTTGCGATTAAATACAATATATTTACGTAAGCAGATTAATTCAATATCTGTAGATGTTATTGTATGTGTTTAAGATTAATTTTCTTCACTCTCCCAAAAACAAAACAAAAAAAACTTGAAACAACCCCAGATGTTTTCTTTCTTCATATATATGTATGTGTCTGTTACTATTTTAAATATTAAATATATTATTTATATAGAGAATGGATAAATAGATATATAATAAATTAAAAATTATTTTAGCTTTAATATTCCATTTACTAGATAAGCTTATAAATGCTATAATACAAAAGTGCACAGAATGTTTTCTAATACTTAATACCTTTTAAATTCTGAACCATCCAGAAAACTTTCAGTGCATCTCTTAGAAGCAACAGATTTTGTTGTTCATCTCTGCTGCAGTTGTCCAAGTTAATGACATTGGCCTTTGTAAGAAAATCCTTAACAGCTTTCTAAAAACATACAATGACATCACATTCATTATTTAAAAATACCATGTATAACACTATTATTTTTCGTGTTTATTTATTTAGTTATTTATTTTTAGTTCATTTATAACACATTTATGTTGATGCTGAACATAATAGAACTATACATCTTTAAAAAAAAAAAAAAAAAAAAAAAATAATAAAAAAATGCCCTTATTAATCTGAATGGTACCCAAGTATACTGGATGTCATAATAACAGTGAATAGTTCCATGCAGAAATAGTGAAAACATTAAAGATAAAAAGATAAAATACAATATTGTAATAATATTTATTATTATTATTATTATTATTATTATTATTATTATTATTATATTTAATTTATTAATTTATTATTAAAACTGCTCTTAATTACTGTTCTTTCATGAAATCCATTTTCTGATGGATCATCCCACAAATGGTCATAGTCATGTACACCACAGTATGAAGCAAATTCTGGGCTATTCTTTAATCTCCATTCCCAGAATGCATCACACAGGGCTCTGACAGAGGCATCTTCACTCATATTTAGAAGCAAACTGTAACAAATAAGTAAATAAACTTATGAAGTAATTTAAAAATATGTTTATTAAGGAAGGTGTTATTTGTAAAACAGAGCTATTGGAGATTCTTACCTGGTGGTCATTCAAACAATAACTTTGAATCTAATACACTGGGGAGGCCGGTATTTTAAAACTGAACATAAATGCACAAAAGTCAGCATTTACATGTATGTAAGGAAAACAAAACTGGCTTTGACATATCAAAACTGTATACTGAACAAGAATGTCTCACTTAAGAGTGGTTTTTATTATTATTATTATTATTATTATTATTATTATTATTATTATTATTATTATTATTATTATTTTCATGTTTACCTACAAACATTATATAGTTATAATTTTTATAACTGAAAAAGCAACAAATATTTAACAACCGTTCGAGTTATCATGAAATAATTATATCGCATTTTTTAATAATAACAATAAACCTAAGGAAATCGAAACAAGATTTAACTTGTAAACTACGGTAGTCGGTATTTTTGCTTGACAAAACAGTAATATTATATTACAAAGATTTAAACAACGCCGTCTGCTTTTTATAGATAATATATATTGTTTTCTGAAAATAAGCATTCAGTAGATTTATGTAATTATCCTAAATTTAAATGTATGTGTTTTATGACAAAATATAAAAGTATTTACTTAGTGAAGCCGCAGCGGAAATGTGACAGACGGCTGGTATCAGATGTATATTCTTCACCACTGCGTTAAACGAAATATACCACTTCCACGAAGATATCTGGCAGATGTCTTTCGTATTTCACTGCGCATGTGCCCGTTGCTGGGCAATACTAGGACGCAAATCGCGAGACCTCGCTAAAATAGCCCTACTTGCAAATTGGGGGGCAAAAGCAATCATCCTGTAATGGGAGACCCTGACAATTGCTCATTTATTAACTGTTCCAATCGCAGAAATCCGGGAAATTCGTTATTCTTCCATCGATATCCAGCCAATGCATATCGGAAACTTTTATGGGTAATCGCTTCACATAGAAATGGGGGGGGGGGTAGGAAACAAATTTAACCAAAAAAAAAAAAAAAAAATGTCATTGCGAACACGAAGGTTTGTTCACACATTTTGGAGGTGGGAAGCCAGTGAACGACAAGAAACATGTGGACTATATAGCCACCCTTAATATGGAACGGGAAATTGTCACAATGCCTATGAAATTAATGACACGGTTCAGATAACTACAGAAAACAACATTTTCAGTTATGTTCTTAATTATCCAGTCTACCGCAGATAGTTGAGTTGTTTGTTGCGTGAAGTCACAAATACTTTGTGGGGGTTGTACAGGTATGTAGGTGTTTGTGTGAGTACATGAGTACAGGTACAATTTTCAATATAACAATTATATGTTACTCCAAAATAAATGGTTTATTTATAGAGGTTTTTTTTTTAAAGCATAAAGTATGTATAACTGTAAGGAAATCAGTAGCTCACATTTCCTTCATTAACAAAAGATTTAATTAATCATGTTAATGTATGTTTTGTTTGTTAAATATAGTGTGTCACCATGCTGTCAGTGTTCAGTCAGAGATGTGTCTGCAACAAAGCTGTAAATACTCTGGTGGTAAATGATATCACTACAAAGACTTGTTGAACAAACAAGTGCTTGCCAATGTTTGTAGTGCATCTGTGAGGGAGGGGCACCTGCTACCCCTTGATCTGGACCTGAATTGTTTTGAGAGGTGGTTTTTCCATTATGCTATGTGTGTGTACACAAGAAAACATTTTTGTAGGTGGGACGATAGCAGGCTGGATAACAGCATTTATGGACATTAATATTACGCTTATGTATACATAAAAAATTATAAATACATGTATATGTGTGTGTGTGTGTGTGTGTGTGTGTGTAACAACCATACGAAGGGTTAGAGCCAGGTCTTAAGTGCATATATAAATATATTATGCACTTGACACACACACACACACACACACACACACACACACACACACACACTGTGCTCTGTAGGTAAACAAAAATCTACAACAGATAGAATGGTATTTTACGGTCGTGGACATAAGCCCTTGCACATATCCATCCTGGAAATATTTATAACTTTTCAAACGTTTAAATGCTCATATGGAATCCATGTCAAATGTTTTGTTTGTACTTTTTACAAGATAGTCGTTTAGTCTGGCGTTATGTAAACCCTCGGATACGAGTCGCAGAGACTTTGTCCAAGTTGATACAATGATTTTTAGTTTGAACCATTCGGCTGTAAATTTCAGCGGACCGTTTTAAACGGCCATTGTACCATCTAATTCGAAATTTATACATGTTAGTTGTCAAAGTTAAAAGCCTCCCACGAAGCTACTCATATCGCCCATAAAATCTGTCTGTCACGTCCACCAATTTGTAAATAGACTAGTTTCAAAACTATTTTGTCAAGGGATGTTACTCTTCGTTAATTTTTATTACTGAAAAACCAACCTAAAAGCTTAATAAAAATATAAAATAATTTTTAAAAATCTGACAGCAATAAATATTTAACAACCATTCGAGTTATCATGAAATAATTTTAAAGAAATCGAAACCAGATTTATCTGATAAACTACGGTAACCGGTACTTTTCGCTCGTCGACAATACTGTAATATTATTTGTCGAAGTTTTAAATAATGCCGTCTACTTTTTATAGATAATATGTTGTTTTCTGAAGTAGATAAGCATTCAGTAGATTTATATGATTATCCTGAAATTTAAAAGTATTTGTTTCGTGATAAAATATAATACCGGTTGTAAAATATTTCCTTAGTGAGACGGCCGCGAAAATGTCACGTACGACTTGTATCAGATGTGTACTCTATACTGCGTTAAACAAAATATGTCCACTGTCACGAGGATACTTGGCTAATTAACCGATTTATTGCCCCAGGCATTTATAGTAGAATAAGAAGCTAATAGTGGCAGTAGTATTTTACGAAATGGAACTAACAAATCACGTTATAGGATTTTGTAACACATACGCACGCACACATATATATTCATACATATACACATATATAAATTAATGAAAGTGAAATGGTGATTTGTTAAAACGGCGATTAAGTTAACAATAATAATAAAATCAATTCTTATGTTTATATTGCTATATCCTTCTCTGAAATGCTTACTCTGCATTTTATTTTTAGCAAATCTGCTTGGAAGTGGCTCCTAGGTAACACTGGACGTGGGTTACAAAATAGCATGCGCGTTATACTTTCATTTATAGACATTTGCAACACTGGTAAAGGAGTGAAAGTATTAAAGCCAAAAATAACCCATTAAATACGTTCATTACATTTCCCACATTAAAAACACAGACTTGATACTGGCAAAAATACAGAACATTCTATTCTGTAGTTAACAAGAAAATCGGGGTGTGTGTGTGTTTTTTTGATTTTTTTTAAAAATAAATCTGACAACTTTCTAAATAATGGGTTTACAAATAAAGCAGCTAAAACCAAATATTTTTCTGTGCCCAAATATATTTAATAATATCAAACAAATTATTTTTCTTTATAAAATGTATTCAGTTTGTAATTCTAAATTCAAGAAATTTCTTGAAGAAACCAATTAGTGTCCTTTTATTACTTACAAAAACTTTTTAAATAATGATGGAACTGGCACCTGGTTGACAAGACCTGGGAAGTACAAAATACTTCTGATACCATTATTTAAAAAAAAAAACCCACTTAATGTGATTGAAATTCAAGCTTTCACAAACTAACTATAGGCACAGTATTTCCAACAGTTTATGAACAGACAAGCAAATAAAATAAAATTTGTTGTAATTTGTTTATTTTTTATGTATACTGTCTATGCAATAAGCACACATGCTCCTCCGATGCTACGAATCTTTTGTTCAGCCGACCTGCTGAAAAATTTAGCCTTGACAATCACTGGCTGTTTAGGAAGATGTCCTTTCCCTAAAACCTTTAGATAACCCTGGAAGCAAGAGGGTACAGAGTCCATTAGTGTTAAACATGTAAAATTCAACATGTAAAGAAATAAATAAACCAAAAATACATGAATAAAATCTGAACCCATCTAGAAGTGAGTTTTGTTATCTACAAATGACAAAGAAATGCATGTGAATAAAGATGGACTGAAAACAATTTATACAAAGTTATATATTCTTACATTTATGGTTGCAGGCGAGAAGAAACCTACTACTGTCATGTAATAGCTACTCTGATTAATATTAAAGTATTTTCATGTGCAGTTTCCTAAATACTGAAGTATGTGCCACAGTATTTAATAAACAACTTATGTGCATAGGCATGGATGGAAATACCTCCATTACAGATTCAGGTGCATAAAGTATCAGTTTTAAAAAGTAAATTTGAATATTACCTACTGGAACAGATTTTTGTAATGCAATTCCTCATTGGAAAAAACAATTACAAAATATTGAAAAAAGCATTACAAAGCATCATTTTCAAATTATAACATTATTAAAAAATTTTTAAGGAAATGAAGCTCTTTGTCAGTTGAAATATATTTTACATATATTACATTCACATTCTGTTAGACATGAAAGCAAAAACCAAACTTTGTGGCACACAGCTCAGAGAAGAATTGTGATTCAAATAGAACTTACAGCTTTAACAACATCTATGACAGGAGCAACTTCTTTGTTTGACTCATATTTCTTTCGTGTCTGCTCAGTCACAAGTGACCACAGCTTGTCAACATTAACAGTAGGACAGAAGAATTTATTTTGTGTCTTGTGAAAGTACCTCATACCAACTTTTCCAAAGTATCCAGGATGGCTGGAAGGAAAAGATTCAAACAGTTTTATAACGATTCACTCATATAAATACAGAATAATTACTTAAACTTCCACAACTTTGTGAACGAGGTGATGTGTACTGTATTGGATTTGAAAAAGGAAGACACATTAATTAATAACAAAATATAGACAGGCATGACCCAGGACTGATGAAAGCAGACAGTGTTAATGTAGATATAATGTGCAAAAATAATCGTATCAAAATAATTTAAAAACAGTAAGGTGAGTGACTGCCAACAATGTGCTTGATGAGTGTGGTTTAAATTATATTCTTAACTACATTTTAGGAAAAGGTTTTAGTTGTTTTTTTTAAACTAAAAACTCACTATTTGTCAAAGTTGATTCTATGATGATGCTGCCCTCCAGCATTTCCACGACCACCAGGATGTTTTCTGTGTTTTCCTGGACAGAAGTAAAATTGAAAATGAAATGAATTCTATATTCAATATTTTCAAATGCTGGAAGATGTTTGAAACATATTATTATTTTAATTTGCTGCATACAGAAGACAGAGATTAACAAAAATATATTTAGTTCTGAAACTATGATAAAGCACGACATTCAGTTATACACGTATAATGACAAATAACATTAAAAATATTAATATCAATAAATTACTGAATACTGTATCAACCACATGATTAAAACTATTATTAACCTTAAAGGTGCACTGTTTTTTATTTAACACCACAAAACAATATTTTTGGAAATGATATTTTGTCAACATACCAATACGACCATGTCCATGACTGACATGGCCTCTCAGCTTCCTTGTTTTCTTAAGTTTGGTGGTCTGAAAATAAATACGATAAACATTACTTCAAGCCAAAACATGTGAAAATTGTAATGTCTGAGCCCGAGTTACTTGACTCAAGTCTCAAGTAATCTTTGTACGTAACATTATTAATATCAGCAATAAAATTATTTAATTTTAATTCGGCTCAGTATAAATGCCAAATACTTATTTTCTTAATTAATTAAGAAATGAATTGTATTATTATTAATATATTTGTTCATTTCTTTTAATGTACATAATAAAAACATTAAATTTCAAAATTGAATGACGTTAATAACAACTGTAAATATAAACTAACTACAGCAATGTTTAATTTATGCTTATGAAAATCATGAATGAAAGAATCACTCTAATGCATACTGAATAATCTAATTTTCACAAAAATAACATATTCAACAAGATGCTAATGGATTGAATCTAGATTTATTTGAACAGAATAAAAACATAGCCAACCATGATAGGAAATCCCACGACGAAAAGACCGGATACGGAAGTTCTATCAAAAATATTACCAAGAAAACAATATATATTTACGCATATTTTTCCACATAATAATAATAAAAACAAAATAATATTGCTTAATATTAATATAGACAAAAAATTAAAAAGATATCCAATCAAATAATTAATAATAAATGTAATGTAATTTATTCCAAAGAAGTATTAAAACAAAAGACTAAATGATACTAATATAACCTATAATTAATTTATAAATAAAATAATGATCAAAATAGTGTATCTGTAGAGATGTAACAAAATGCATGATTTTAAAATGTACATTAAATAAAATATTTCCAAAAATATCATTCTCTTTGTAAAACAAAAAATAAATTGCAATGGCGGTTTAACTAGTAGTTTTAGATATATATATTTTGTTATTACTATCGAAAACTACCGATCATGGTTGAATTGTACCGAAAGAAAGAGGAAGTAAATAGTGTTACATCTTCTGTGTTGTAGTTCGTTAGATTTACCCGAACGATCACAGACAGGTGGGAATGGTATCTTTTTTTCTTCATCTTTTTTTTAATGATATCGTTATCACTGTGTTAAGTCAAATTAATTTTCTGTGTGAAATTTGATTTCTGTAGTTAGGTTTTGATTTCGACTGATTGAAATGTTTTTGTTTTGCTGCTTTGACATCCGTATTGGCCCTGTTCGGCTGTTGACTGTTCTGAAAGAATGCATGGATTGCGACATTATATTCACTATTAAATAGCCGATTATACTATTAATCATTGTGTTAACCCGTTTGATTTTCAATCTATTGGACCATAAATTGGTGAGAGTCATAAATCAACAATGTTCGTAAGAATATTACTCGGAAATCATGAAATCAACATAGTTACTTTTGAAGGTTCATTAATGTGTTAATTGATTGTTCTTGAAACAGGAAGACAGTATTTATTTCAAGGTGACTTTTTAAGATGCGACTTCTCCCTGTAACCTGCACACAATCACACACACACACACACACACACACACACACACACACACTCTCTCTCTCTCTCTCTCTCTCTCTCTCTCTCTCTCTCTCTCTCTCTCTCTCTCTCTCTCTCTCTCTCTCTCTCTCTCTCTCTCTCTCTCTCTCTCTCACACACACACACACACACACAAAGCAGTAAGCCTGTTATGTTTAGCATTAGACATTTAGGAAACTTGAGACTAGATATAAATCATGTTTGTTCATAGATTAATTAAAAGCATCATTTAAAAAAACATTTCAAAATATTTGTAATAAATGTTTTTACTTTCTTGTTTTTCAGATTCATACCTAAACATGATGGAAAATGAAAATAGAAAATCAAACAAAATGGGAACATGAATTATTTTTAAAATGTTGGATGGCTATAAGATGTTGATGGTGTCACAGATACTAATGTGCTCAGTCACTGAAAATGTCTGGTCACATTCAAAACTAGAAATATGGCTCAATTAACCCATGCACCAAGTATTAGAAATTTACCTGCAGGTCAAATGGAGAATATTAAGAAAATATTTGAGCCCGAAGGTGGAAAACAGAAATCAGGTAAACAACACGAGTCCTCACCGTCTGTCAATCTGAAACATAAGAACAGTTCATCTCAGCCTGGGACTCATCAGACTCAGGCTCTGAGATCAACACCTGTCAAGAAACAACCAGTGACTGTTCCACCAGACCCACCGACTTCTGTTCATCAGAACTTTTCAAAGACACAGCAGAAATTAAAGCATTATTCTGGTCCTGAAAACACAGATACAGCAAACGAAGCTCACCCCGTGAATCCCTGGCTGATGAAGCGTAAAGATGCTTTGCAAGATCAAGAGTCGAAAAAAGAAGAAGATGTCTCATCAAACGTTACAAAATCAGTGAAACCAAAATGGCTGACAGCTGGCCAGGGTGCAGAAGAGAAAACAGCAGATGTGAAGTGTGTTAAAAGTGAAAATGTTGTGAAGCCTGAAATGCCTGGTTGTGATAGAAAAAAACCTATAGTAACAGATGCAACTGAAAGAGACAAGCCTGTTCCGAAGTCCAGGACTAATGAGTGTATTGCCAAGCCCAAGAAAACTGATCAATCTGTTCTTGAAAGATCTGACAACACAGGTCAGAGGTCAAGGACAAAAGATGTCTTTAATATCCAGGCAGATGTTGATTCAAAAAAAGCAGAAAATGACAAAAGTTGTGACAAAAAGCCCTTAAAACTTTCTGGTTCGCAAATGGATTCACTTGGTGAGAAGGAAAATGGCCCAAAAGATTCTGATGGAACAATGCCTGGTGTTTTAGAAGCAAGAAAAATGTTTGAAAATATAAACAAGCAGAGTCAAGAATCAAGTAAAATAATTCAAGCAAAATCTGCACCAGCTCCACCCAGACCTTCACAACCACCAAAACCAAGGCCAAGGTCAAGGCGACAGAACAGCATAGGTTGTGCCAGTGAGTACGAGTATACTCCAATTTGGGTTGAGTGTAACACTCAGTTTAAAGCAAAAAATACACCACATGCAGAAAGTGCATTGAAACCAAAGAAATTAAATCTTCCTGAGAAACCTATTTCTTCAGCTTCATCTTGTGTATCTTCAGATGCAAGAAAAAAGACTTTTGAAACATCAGCACCACTGCCTCCACTCCCACCCCAGAAACCACCACGAACAGGTGCTCATGATGTCTATATTGAGACAAAGATTAAAAAAATGAAGGAAGTTGAGCTGATTGACAATGAAATTTATGAATCTTCCAGAAAAGACACTGAAGAGAGTTCTTTCAAATCAGTTAAAGAAAGAATGTCATCATTATTTGAAAGTCAGCAAGCACAAGCACAACAACAAACAAAGGATGACTCTGTTATTTGTCGTCCACCTCCACCTTTTAGGCCCCCATTGCCAAAAAAACGTCCATTTTCCATAGCAACTGATATCATGAGTTTTTCTCAGCCAAACAGCCCTGCCAAAACTAGGCCAAAACTGCCGACGCCAGAAAAGACCTCTCCAAAGATGGTCAGGCATGATTATGAGGAAATTAAAGAAACAGACATTGGACCTCGGAATATTGTCTTAGCAGCTGTGGATGAACTGACACGTAAACCTCTTCAACGATTTCCATTACGCAAAAGTTTCAGTTCCGATAACCTTTGTTCCATTAAGACCTGTGATGATATCCCTGTGTACATTGATCCCAAACTTTCCATTGGTTTCAACAAATTTAATGATGACCGTTATGAAGCGTATGTTGATGAAGAAGGTTATGCCGTTCCACACGCTTTTGTGAAGAAACATGCTGATAAACATGCATTAGACAAAACTATGGTAAGTATTATTTGTTTGTATAGATTAATATTTGTTTAATATACGGTTATATTTTTTGTTTGTTTATTAATATTTGTTTAATAGTTCGTTTGTGTTATTTATTTATATATTAATATATGGTTAGTATTATATATTTGTTTTTTTAATTTATATTTAGTATTTTTTGTTTATGTGTTAATATTTGTTTAATATGTCGTTAGTAATTTTTATTTATTTATTAATAATTGTTTAATGTTTAAAATTTAGCTGAAGTGATATTAAAAAATCCTAAAATATTTTTTATTTTGTTAATAAAGAGCAATCTTTGCACTTAATAATTTAAGATTTATTTATTTTTAAACAATATTACTGTGTGACATATATCCATTAAGAAAAAAAAAATAAAAAGAGAATATGGTTAAATAAATAGTTAAATAGTTAAATTATAATTAAACATTTGGTGTTCATTTATGAATTTGTTTTAATATTAAAGTCTAATGAGGGAACAGGATTTAGAGGCAGACTGGGTGGATTTCGTAAAAGATTTGGATCAGAAGGTCAACAAAGATCGGTTCCAGTTCAGGAACAAGATCCAACAAAAGTAAACAAGAGAAAGCTGAATCAGGTAATATTCTTAGAGTTGTCCTTCTTGAGAAGCTCTGTAAGTCAGCAGAAAATTATGTTATTTCTGGAATTTTTGCTCCCAATTTTAAGATTTTTTTTTTTTTTTAAATCTTTCAAAAGATAAAATATTAAAATAAAAAGATATCACAAAAATTAAAATGAATAAATTAAAAGTAATATTAAAAAGAAATTATCAGTATGTAATTTTGTTTTAATTTCAGATTAAGCAGAAGTTGAATGATGCGTTTGCAGCTCTTCAGAAGTATGTAAAGCGCGACCAGGACATTGATTCAGATGAAAATGCTGGTGACCTGGATGCATTGTCAGGTTGTACATTATGACAGAGTTGTAATAGTCTTAAAACAAAATTACCTTTAACCTTTCTTTCCTGTGTTGCTCTTATTTCTGCACATTCCCTTCGTGTCTCCATCTTTCTTTTGCTCTGTGCCTTCATCTTGCCTCTCAGACTCACTGATTCTTCTCTTTTTTTATCTCTTCTCTCACTTTTTCACATACTTCACTGATATGCACATATATTTGTATATGTATGCACAGTGCACACACACACACACACACACACACACACACACACACACACACAGAGATGCATATACACTCACAGTCATATGCATGTATACACTGTACTTAGGCTAACACTCACCCTTCTCTTCTGCTCACATTCACCCACATCCACACTCACACTCACACATACCTATACACACACATTCACTATCACACTCACATACCTATACACACGCATTCACTATCACACTCACATACACACAAAACTCATTCTTACACTTGTTCCACACAAACATCTGTATATTCTTTTACTTTGTCATCTCTGTCACTGTTTCACTAACTCATCTAATTATCTTTCTTTTTTCTTTTCAATAGCTGATTAATCCCTCTTTCCTATTCTGTTTGATTTATTTGATAGTAAATTTAATGCTTTTTTTATTTTTATTTCAGTGGATTCTGATGATTCTGTTGACCATCAGGAGATAATGAGAAGAGTAACGTATGTGAGCACTGTCAAGGCAAAAACAGTAAGTATGAGTAAACGTAATCCTGTTTATAAATACATGTTTGTCTGTGTGAGTATATGAAACTTGTAATACTATTCCTGTTTATAAATATGTATATGTTTTTGTCAGTGTGTGAAATATATTCTAAATCCATAGGACATAACGTGTTTGTTTTCACTAAGCTGTAGTAATCAAGGAGAATGTGAATGTACATGTTTGTCTTATTATGTCAAACAGACTCTAGATCTTTGCACGGGGCTCAACTATGTAAAATACTGAAATTTGAACTGTTGTCCAAACATCTCACACCCATCTTTCAGTTAACTTTAAAACAGCACAAAAGTATCTGTCAACTTTTAAAAGCAGTTGCTCAGTGACGCATCCCCTACTGATCTAACAGCTAATAATATATAACAGTTTGATATTACCAAGGAGATAATAAAACATTTAAGTGTGTAAGCAGTATCAAATAAAAAACAATGAGTAAACGAATGTATTTGTGTATCACAATATAATCCTGTTGTAGTTGTGTCGTATTACTCTTTATCTCTGCACAGCTACATATTTAATTACCTCAGCCATTGACTGTGAGCTTATTTTGCATATGTGTATGTGTATGTGACAGTTTTTTTTTTATGAATTTAAAGAATTTTTAAGTAAATGTCTACTATTTTATTAAAATATGATATTTAAAATTTATTGTATTGTCTGTTTTATCTTATTCCAATTTATGATTATTATTATTATTATTATAATTGCCATATTGCTTCACCCAGACTGAAAAAGGGACAGGGCATATGTAGACAAAAGGGGGCATTTTTTCATTATTACCTGTCTTCAAAAGGGCACAATTGACATGGTCTCATAGTTAAACTTTTGTGAGCTAAAAGCTACAGAGTCAATATTGCAGTAATTATTGGCAGGCATTTTCTGAATTTTGGGCGAAGGGCAGTGACAAAATGCGGCAGGGTGGGCTGCCCTCCTATTCCTGCATAGGGGGAAACACTATCATCATCATCATCATCATCAAAATAATCACCATAATTATTATCATCATCCTTATCCTTATTATTATTATTATTATTATTATTATTATTATTGTTGTTATTATTTTCAAATTTTCAGTACCAGAGCATCAGAAAGAAAAATGAGTTTATGTCCAAGATCTACCCTCAGCTGTTTGAGTACGCCCTAGTGGTGGGACTGAAAGGAGCACCTGGGGGACAAGGTTACAAACCTTACATCATTCACAAGTTTCCTGAAATTGTGAGTTTAATTAGCATATTTCACACCTGTTCATTAATCCCAGGCTGTTAATGTTTGAATGAATTTTTCCTTCTGGTTAATTGTCTAACTGTTAACTTCCATTATTAGTATTATTTTATCTTTCATTTTTTTTCCTTCTTTTTTTGATAGCATTACTAAAATTCCAACTAACTAAGTTTTCTAATTACTGAATCTCTTATTTTCAGTTATAATACTAATAAATATTGAATGGTGTTAAAGTAAAATTTATCTGTTTTAAAGCTTAGTCAAATATCATATGGAAACTAAATAAAATCTTTATTCACTTTGCTGTTGATTTAACACTGCAAACAAAATAAGTTTTGCTTATATTATATTATTTTATTTTATTTTATTTTAAATTTTTAAAATTTTTAAAATTTTTTAATTTTAATTTTTTTAATTTAATTTTTTTTTATTTTTTTTTTATTTTACATTTTTTTTTTTTTTTTGTATTGTTTGGCTAGATGAATAGTACTGGTATTAGACTGGTTTCATGTTCAAATTGCTCTCCCTTATGTAACTGACCAATCAAATCGCTGAGAATAAAAACATTTCAGAGATGATTCAATAATTATACCTGAACAAGTCAAAAGTTCTCTATTAGTAATAAACATTATACAAATAAAATTTAGATAAGACATTGTAACATATAAAATGTTTTTTTGTGGTAACATTCATCACATAATAATAATTTGCTTGCTCTGTGTTTTTTTTAAATAATATCTTGCTTTGTATGTTTGAGTTGAGTATTTGTGTAGTAACATTTATCAGTGTTATTAAACTGTGCCTGCATTTTCCATACAAGTTCCCTGCCAAGTAATGAAAGCCACAGTTTACAAATGTTACCTTGAAATATTAAGAAAAACAAAAAACTCAGCAAATTTATAATAGCAGATGGGAGCTGTTGTAATATATTAGATTAAAATTAACAAGAATTCTGAAAAACCTTAAATGTTCAAAATAACATGAAACATTTTGAAACTGCTGAAATAGTATACTTCTATAGATAAATACTTTATATGCTAAAGATGTAAATGTCTTCAATAATAATTGTCTGGTATCAAATCTGATATTTGTTCTGCTTGCTCTGCAGACAAACTTATATTTACTGTTTCAGTGAATTATTATTATTAAGCTGATGTTCAGCTGTTAAACACTTTAACTTGAGGCCTGTTTCTGTTCTTTGTTCCACAGAGAACATATAAAGTGAATAGTGACGGCCATCTTTTTACTTGTAGCAACATGGTAAGCTGGCTGTTGTATATGTATGTGGCCATGGTTTATTATTTATTTATTTATTTATTTACTTATTTATTTATAATCTATTTATTTCATTGCATGTTATTTATTTTTATATATGCCTGCATCTAAAACAAAACAAACAACAACAAAAAAGCTAAAGAAAAAACAAACAAAAAACAACAACCCCTTCAAAAATACACCAATCAAACAAACAAAAAAAAACCCCTAAAAATAAACCCAGCATTTATTTATATATTTATTTCTGCATGGCATTGTGAGATATTTTGTATTTGCATTATATTTAAGACATAGTTACTTTCAATTTTGGCATGTTTTTCATTGTTATTGGCATTCAAGAAGTAATGGAATCAATGAAAATATATCTGCATCCATCCTGCATGTTTGGTATTAAATCCCCTGTTTTTTCTCAAGCTGATTGTGTTATATCTTGCTTACAGGAAAAAATCATCTGCAACAAATTCATTCATAATGTATCATGGTCATAGATTAATCATTCATAGAGTGAAACTCAATATTTGTATGTTAGTCTGATATATATTTTTTTTTCCTTAACAGACTTCTTGCAGTTTTAAACTGGTTAGAGTTTCATCTTTTCTTGTTGATGTGAGATTATTTTGTTACTGTCAAAGATTAAAGTGGATATGTTTGTTTGTGGATTATTTCAGATGGATGACATGTGTTATTATTATTTAAAAACATTTTTTTTTTTTTTTTTATGTTTTGCTGCTTATTATGGCCTTATGATAAAAACTTTCAGAAATATTGTCTTGTAATTTAATTTATTTTTATTTATTTTCTTCTGTTTATTTAATTAGCACATTTTTGTTTGTTTATTTATTTATATTTTTATTTATTTATTTAAATAAATAAATACTTAACTGTAGAAAGAAAAAGTAAGTTAGACAGAATTCCTCACTGATTAAAATTTAATTAATCTTTATTGTGACCGTGCATTTATCAAATCATATTATGTTGTGCTCTTTACAGTATTAAATTAGATAAATTCATTAAACAAAACAAAACAAAACAAAAAAATATATATATAAATAAAAATATTAATAAAAATAATAAATCCCAACACTCTAAGATTATTAAGTCTGCTAGAAATTTAATTAATATTAAACTTTTTATTGTTAATTAGATATCATATTAAAACTTCTTGTTTATTATAAGACTTCATATTTAAACTCTATACCTCTATAGCCCTATAAATGTACATTCATAAATATTTCCTATTCAAATAACTTTATCAAAGGTAAAAAGTAGAAAGTTAGAAGGCATTATGTTTGTTATAAAAGTCAGTGTTTGTAATAAAAAAAAAATATTTGCCAATTACTTATTCATTTATTAGTTTTATTTACTAAGAGTTAATCATTGACAAAAACTGCTGCATCATTCAGTCATAATATTTCTTTTTAATCCTGTATACCAGAAAGATGAAAATTTTTTACAGCCAGCAGACTTTTGTTTATAGTCTTGTTGTGTAACTGACATGCTTGATTATTAGCAAAGGTTAATTTAAAAAAAAAAATAATGAAAATTAATTTTAATGTATGAAAAGTCTTTAAATGATTTGTTCCTAGTTAGTACATTTTGAAATACTTTTGGGTACTATTTTATTCTTTTACTAAATTAATTACTATATTTGGTTAATATAATCAACATTCTTAATCATCAGCAAAAAAAAAAAAAAAAAAATCATTTGTAATGCTTAGAAAATGTTTAGGTTTTATTTTTAATTAGTTTATTATTTTAATGTTTTATATATCAATAAATATGTTACTGTTTATGATTAATGTGATGTGTTTAAATATGAATTTTGTTTGTTTTGTGTTTCAGGTTGACAGTAACGTGTCAGTGCCATTGTTCTGTTTTCCTGATGCTGCTGAGTTTGAATCAACAGGAACATCAGTCAGGTGTGTGTTTACCTTTTCACAATAAATTAGTAACTAAGCCAGAGAGGAAATTCATAAATCAGAGATTTTTATTATTGTAAAATGTACGAGTTGAACTGATATCATTCAAGTGGTTGTCCATTGCATTTAAAAAATAAATTATAATTCTTTACAAATGGGTTGCTACAGTTTATAGATAGCTAGATAAATAAATAAATAAGTAAGTAAATAAATAATTGTCAGTTTGAGTTGTTCAGATAAGCTACATGTAATTTATTTATATGCAATGACAACAAAAAAACATCAAAGAGTGCATTATTACAAGCAATTAATAACAGTAAAAACAATATATGTCATGATGTGTAGAACTATTTTATATATTCCAATAATAGTCATAGAAAAACAGTAATAAATTAATGATAATACACAAAGTGATGTTTAGAACAAAATTATGATTTAAAATATTTAATTTGTTTTACTGCAAATTAGTTTTGAATGTTACAGTAAATACATTTTTTAATTATGTTTTACCTGCAGTGAATCGTATCATTTTGTGCTGACGAATATAGATGGAGGAAAGGTGTATGGTTATTGTAGACGAACTCAGGTGAGATAAATTAATAATACTAAATAAATTGTAATACATTTTTAATTATTAATTTTTAATTACTCTAATCTGCTTTGTCAGAAATATATATAAGTAGATAGAGATTTGAGATATGTATGTGCATCTATATATAATTGTATAATTATGATAATAATAAGAAAATATAAAGAAACTATTAAAATTTATTTTGTAATGCATCTATATATAATTATGATAATAATAAGAAAATAATACAGAAATTACTATTAATTTTTTTCTTAAATTATTAACATCTATATGTAATTGTTATAAGGAGAAAATAATATTTTTTAAATTTAATTTTTGTTTTTATTTTTTTTATCAAAGTTAGGCATCCAATATTAAAACAGTTGTTTGGAATAATATAAAATTATTTGAAACTGCTAAATGTATTAGTGATTATTGTAATTTATTAATTCATTTCAGATCAATAAACCATTGTTCTTTATTTTTTTTAAATTCTTTTTCGACAGCCTCCGGAATCGAAGCTACCAGAGGTTATTTGTATCATCAGTCCTGTTGATGCATTTAACATGTATAATTCTGTAAGTGTATTCATTTTTGTTTTTAACTTAAAAAATCAGAACAGTGCTGAATCTGAACAGTTTCTGTAGCTAATGATATACACAGAGTATTAGTTCCAATATTATGTAATTATTTCTGCATTATATACCATTCCAACTGCAGCTCCAAAATTAATGTTGAGGTTTAAAATGTTGAAGTGTTCTTTTCTAACAGTTAGTAAGCAAGTAAAATATTTCTTCTTCTGTATTATGATTTTTTATTATTATCTGTAGTTTGGAAAATTAGCTGATGTGATGGTACTAGAATGCTTGTTTTAAAAACATCTTGCTTGTTCATTTTCTCTTCCTGAAAGCATCATTATAAAAACATATTTTAACATGTATAATCAAATTATGGATTACATGTTGTCATTTTAGATTTAGAATATTCATTGCTAATAAAATGGATGAAAGTAGTTAACAAAAACAACTGTACTTCCTCAACAGAAAAACTAAAAAAAAAAAAAAAAAAAAAAAGTTTTTTTATTGTGTACATTAAATATATGAAGTTTTTTGTGTAATAAATGTTAACTTATGCTTTGATTTTTAATCTGATGTTTCATTATTTCATTATTTCATTATTTGTTGTTTGTTGAATGTGTTTTGGAAGTCTGAGAAATTGTTTTCATCTGTAGTTGCTGAATGAGGTTGAGAAGAAAAGAAAAGTTTCTCTGGATTTGGCACAAGAACTTTTGGCTGCCTCGTTCGGTCGTCCACTGCCAAATCCAGGCAAAGTCATCAACATCAGATCACTGGTGAGTGGAGAAACACTGAAATTACTAAACTGTCATAACATGTTTTAATCTGATTCAGTTTGATTTGATTTTGATATGTGATATGATATGAGTTGGTCCAGTTTAGTTTGAATGTATAAAAACAAGTTGTTGTCATTTTATTTTCATTTTATATTTGTTATTTATTTTACGTTGTTTTAGCTTAACTGATTTCATTTTATTTCAACTTTGATTGCTTATTTGTTTCATTTCATTTTTATTTCAGAGGTGTTTTTTTTTTTTTTTTTTTTTTTTTTTAAATTATTTAAATAAGAAGTGTTAAAATAAATTGTTTTCTAATTAACATTGTATTTCAAAGTATAAATTATGTAGTTTTAAATATGAATATATACATATACATAATTATTTATTTAATTACTTAAATTACTTATATGCAGGATCAAGCAGGAGAAATGGAAACAATATTTCTGAACAGACCAACAGACAGCAGACTAGAAAATGTAAGTAAAATAAAACCTAATATAAACTAGTGATTTAGTTAACTGAGATAATTCAGTTACTGAAGTTGTACATAACAGAATATACAAGTAAAATAACCAAAAATGAACTAAGTAGAAAAACATTTAAACATAAACTGCAGCTGTACTCATTCAGTTACTTTATCTGTTGAAACTGTAGAAAAGCTAAATGAAATAATAATAACGTAAACTAAGTTTGACAACTGAACATAAACTACTGACATGTTTTTAAAAACAAATATTTAATGGTTGACTGCTTATGATGACTGTTTAATAAAATTAAATGAAAGAATAGTAAAAATAAAAGCTGAAATAAAAACATAACAAAATAAACTTTCACCTCTTTTTTTTCAGGTCAACTATGAATGTCTGCTTAGTTACCTTGGCACAGAAAAACTACTGAAAATCTTCTCTACACTTCTCATGGAAAGGAGAGTTCTTATTTGCTCCAAACATTTAAGGTTAATACTACTTATTTATTTATTTTTAATTTGAATAGTATTATTCTTTATATTGCTGGGTTTTTTACCTCAAATAAAAATAAAGATGGATGGATTCTTGGCATTGCATCTATGATAACAAACATTTACACTGTCCTGTCCTGTCATAACAAGACTGTACTAAGTAATGTAAATATCATCTGGAATGGGTAAACCTACTGAGTAATGTGTACATTCCTACAAACATTTACAATGAAAAACTGCAACACTGACTTGAAAAATGTTATCAACTAACTGTTCTTATTGGCCTATAGGAATTCTCCAGTTCTGTCAACAAGCCTACATTAAATAATATAAATATCATTTGAAATGAGTAAATCTGCTGAGCAAAGTGAACACAAGTACAAACACTTGCACTGTGAAACTGCGGCATTGAACACATCTTTGCATTATTCTTATCAACATACTGAAATTTTCCCATTGTAACAGTGCTATTTTAAATAATATAAATAAGTGAAGCAGGTAGACATATTTAAACTTCTTTCTTTCTGTTTCAGTTCACTCAGTCACACAATCCATGCTCTTGCTGCTCTGCTCTACCCGTTTCAGTGGCAGCATATTTACATACCCATCCTGCCCCAGGACATGCTCGATGTGTGTGCATCTCCCACCCCCTTCCTCATTGGTATTCTGTCCTCCCACCTGAAGCAAGTGCTGACTCTGCCACTGGAAGAGGTGAGGTTTTAGTCTCTTGTAATCCATGGATGTATAGAAGGATGGGTGACCCATGCACATATTTGTGTATTTCTGCCATTAAAATACTTTTCCATGCATTTTTAATTTGGAGATACCTCTGTATAATTCTTAAAAAACTGTTTTTATCATCAGTTGTTTTTTTTTTTTTTCACTTGTTTACTTATATATATATATGCAAGCATACACTTATATATGTACACAGATTATTTTTAATCTTAACAGAATGAAATTATTGTTTTCCGTAAATCACTGAATAATGAGTGGATAAAAATTGCCTTCTTCCTAATATTATATTTTCTATTTTCTGTTTTTATTTTTGAGATAAAATTAAAAAAAAAAAGAAGACATTTTGTTACTGTTTTTTAGTATTTGAAATTATTTTATCCACTATAATTTCTGAATTGAAAAGACCTTTTGTAACAGTATTCATATTATTTCAAAAGAAAACATTTACAGTTTCAGTTGTATATTTTTGCATTTGTTAGGATAACTGTTCAAAAATCCAGATTCAGTTTCTGTTTCATTGAGATAGTGGTACTTGAAATTATTTCAAAACTGAAGGAACATTTAATTTTTTTCCTTTCACTTCTTGAAGCAGTTTTAATCAAAATTACATATATAACGTTTTTATTTTTATTATAATTATACAGTGGAGTGTTTCAGAACTAACACCACACTTGTTTATTTCAGATTATTATTGTGGATCTGGATAAGAAACAGATTGTTCGTTCGGAAGGTGATGAGTCAACAATAATTCCTCGCAAAGTGCAGAAAGCCCTGAAAACAGCCATCAACATGTGTAAGATAGATGCAGGTCAGTATAAACAGCCATCAACATGTGTAAGATAGATGCAGGTCAGTATAAACAGCCATCAACATGTGTAAGATAGATGCAGGTCAGTATAAACAGCCATCAACATGTGTAAGATAGATGCAGGTCAGTATAAACAGCCATCAACATGTGTAAGATAGATGCAGGTCAGTATAAACAGCCATCAACATGTGTAAGATAGATGCAGGTCAGTATAAACAGCCATCAACATGTGTAAGATAGATGCAGGTCAGTATAAACAGCCATCAACATGTGTAAGATAGATGCAGGTCAGTGTAAACAGCCATCAACATGTGTAAGATAGATGCAGGTCAGTGTAAACAGCCATCAACATGTGTAAGATAGATGCAGGTCAGTGTAAACAGCCATCAACATGTGTAAGATAGATGCAGGTCAGTGTAAACAGCCATCAACATGTGTAAGATAGATGCAGGTCAGTGTAAACAGCCATCAACATGTGTAAGATAGATGCAGGTCAGTGTAAACAGCCATCAACATGTGTAAGATAGATGCAGGTCAGTTTAAACAGCCATCAACATGTGTAAGATAGATGCAGGTCAGTATAAACAGCCATCAACATGTGTAAGATAGATGCAGGTCAGTATAAACAGCCATCTTGTGTAGACAGGCGGAAGTGAAATTTTCCTATTTGTTGTTCCACCATTTTGTAAAATGAAGTATTAACAACATCCATGATTGACTGATCAAATGAGAATTGTTGTATCTTCAGGCTATCAGATGTAAAAATGTCTTGTTTGAATGAAACGATGCCCTGGAAAATGTAACAAATCATAAAGGTTATATTATTTCTAAATGCTTTGTTATTAACAAAGATTGGTTAAAAAATAAAACAGTAAGCATGCAAAAAATATTTTTATTGTTGTTTATATCATCAAAGTACACCAGTAAAACAAACACTTAATAATTATATTAATAATAATAGTGATGGTGATGATGAAGATGAGGATGATAGTAATAATAATACATATTGGGCTCTTTGTTCATGTTACCAATTTTACATACTAATTTCTTTTGTTGTTTTTATAATTCACATAGTAAGCCACATTAAATTTGATGTGTGTGTGTTTTGTTTTCAGAAGCTCAAAGTTCTCAGTGGTTGATGGTGTCAGAGGCTTTCATGAGGTTGTTTGTAGAAACTGTCGGCCATTTTGGTGAACACATAATAACACAACAAGGACGGAAAGAAAATATTTCTTGTATGTTTATTTCTGATTTGAACTTGATTTTATTTATTTATTTATTTATTTATTTATTTATTTTATATATTTTTTAAAATTTATTTATTTTATTTTTTATTTTATATATTTTATTTATTTAATTATCTCTGTTCAGTTGATCATAATTGGAAATGGTTAAGAATCTGAAGATTATTATTTTATTTTATTTTAAAAATTTATTTGTTTTCTAGAAAGAGCGTTTTATCGCAGAGGCTGCAACGAAAGGCATCAGACAAATGTTAGAATGGTTTACAGAAACTCAGATGTTTGAAGTTTTTATTACACATCACACTGAGAAAAAAGAATGGGCAACTGTTGGTATGTTATTTTTTTATTTATTACATTACATCATGTTACTTTACATTATGTTACATAATATTATATTATATTATGTTATGTTATGTTATGTTATGTTATGTTATGTTATGTTATGTTATGTTATGTTAGGTCATTTCATGTTATATAATATATATTTATTCATTCATTCATTTATTTATTTATAAATTATTATCAAATGCTACCACTATTATTATTAATGTTGTAATGGCAATATTATTTTTTATCTGTATTATTACTGTTGTTGTTGTTGTTGTTATTGTTGTTATTATTACTATTTTTATGTTATTATTATTATTTATTTATTATTATTATTATATTTATTATTTTATTATTATTATTATTATTATTATTATTATTATTATTATTATTATTATTATTATTTTTTTTTTTTATTCATTATTTTTTTTTTACTTTTGTAGATTTGTTCATGTCTCGACTGGCAGAATTCCAGAAATCAGATGGGAGCAGTGGCTCGGTAGGACTTGGTAAAAAAATGAGGAAATTTTTTCATATACAGTAATTACTTATTCTTCCACTGCAGTCAAGAAACAACGTATAAGAAATATTAGCTAGTTGGAGTTAAAATATCAGAAGAAGAGAAAACAAAACATTATATGAATGTTTAGTATTAACAGGTTTTTTTGGTGTAGAAATACAAAAATGGCAAAGATCTTGTGATATGCATGAAAGGATTAATGGATTCCTCTGACTTTCTAGTTTGAAATGGAAACACATTTATAAAATATTAGTAAATTTCTCGGAATGAATTTAATGGGTGAGAATTATTATTTTTTGTTTAATGTTATTACTAATATGCAAGAGAAATAATTAATTCTATCAGTCTTTGAAAAAACAGATTCTGGTTTACATAATATTAAAATTATTGTGCTTAATCTGTTAGAGTAATGTCCCTTGTTAAAGGACTGAGCAGAAATATCTTGTTTTAGACCATTATCTATTTTGTGGTGTTTTTGTAGATGTTTACACATACTGCAGTAGTGCATTTCTATTTTTGCCTCCTGGATGCTTAATATAATTATAACTGTTACATACATGTTAATGGCTAATTATATGACAAATCCATATTCAATATTTAGGGGCAAATGCAATAGATTCACATTCCTAATATTACTGCAGCATTTTTTTTTTTTTTTTTTTTTTTTATTATAATCCTTTATTGTGAAGTATCCTGATCACTGGAGACATTCTTGAAGGGGATGCTCAACAGAATGCTCATTGTATGAGATGAAAATCTGCATGCTTCCATCAAACATGTTTTGTATAAAAGATTATCTGTGGTTATAATTTAATAACTGCCAATGTTTCTGCACAATTCTGGTTAGTGTGTCACTCAATATTTCACTGAGTGTTGAATCAAATGTTATGTAGACTCCTTTGTTATATCTGATGATTCACTCTTTGGACCCTTCCATTTATTTTATTTTAATTTTTTTTTTTTTTTTTGTATATATATATATTTTTAATATAATTATTATTATCTAATTTTCACCAAATTTGTGATTACAAAATTTGATATTCAGTTTACTTTAAGAACGATTTTCATAGCAGTATGTTGATTTTAAAGACTACTCAGAAGTAGAAAATACATATATAAGTGGGAAAAAATTAGAAAAGAGAAAACTGTCATTATTTATTAATTAATTTATTTATTATGATGATTTTTTATTTTTTTTTTTTTGTTTATTTATTTTTTTAATAATATTTAAAAAAAAAAAAAAAATGGTGAATATATAAAAAAATGACTTTAATTGAAATCCAAGGAATGATAGGATGTTTATTAAATCAATTAATCTGATCTGTCAAAATGTTTATTATTTACAGGCAAATGGCAGTTAAAATAATAAAGAGTTGTTGAAAAAAATAGTTCAGGGAAGGACAAAAGCAGTAAAATTTACTGTTTTTCAGAATTTTGTATTAAATGTGTCTTGCCCCATTGCTTATTTTGTTATAAAATTTACTTATACATCAGCTCTAACAGTGCTTTTTTTTCCTTTTTTTTAAATTTAATATATGAAATTCTTAGTGTTGTTTATTTTTCTTGAAAACTCGTTGTTAGTGTTTGGACTCTGCTATTACTGTGATATGTTTTTATTTATTTATGTACATTTTGTTAAAAAAGTTTTGATAAAGCCATTTTATTATTTTGCATAGAAGCTAATTGTATTCATATTGTATGTAACTGCATATTAGAGGTGTTTATTTGTTATCTGTTTCTTTTTTCTTTTTTAAAAATATTTTTTGGATGTATTCTGTGCTTTTTTCCTCTTTGCTTTAAGTAAAAAATATTGTTTTAAAAAGTTAAATGAAAGATAAATTAATAAATAAATAAAAATACAACAAACTGATATTTCATTGTTTACGTTAACAGTTATAGTATAAGCAAATTAGTAGGAAAAGAAGTTACGACAACAACAACAACAATAATAATAATAATAACAATCATTATAATAATAATATAAACAACATTAATAATGATGATGATGATGTTGATGGATGATGATGATAAAAAAAAAATAATAATACGATTGATTTTATTACTTTTATTTTTTAAAGCTTTTTATTTAAAACAGTTTAGATCTTTTAAAAAAAATAGACATACTTGTGATAATTTTCAGTGTACATAATTTATAGTTCTGGCACATAAAAATAAAAATTAAACAGACAATAAAATACAACAAAAAAACAAACAAAATTGGTTCAGTTTTTTCCTGCTAGTGGTAATGCATCTACGAGTCACAGGAATACAAAAAATTATAAGTTGTTGTAAAGAAAATAGTATGTTACATTTTATCATTGACGCCAGTTTTCCAGATTTGTGATAGTTGTCCATCCTATGTTAAATGTTTTGAAAATAAAGACTGATTAATTCATATTTTAATTTGAAACTCGAGTTTGCCTAACAGTCAATTATTTCTGTCTCATTTTAATATGATTATGTGATCATTAAATGATTATATCAGTAAATCTCATTATTATTGTTATTAATATTATTATTATTATTGATGATGATGAAGATGATTATTTATTTATTAAAAAAAATAAATAATAAATAAAATTCTTTCAATATTTAGGTTAATTTAATTTGAAAAAAGAACTACTGTATGTATGCTTTTTGTAATTTTGTTTGCTGTCAGTTTTATCTATCAGTTATGTGTATAATAATGTATTCTTGACTGGTCTCAAAAATATATATCTATATATATAAAAGTTTAAAATATTGTTAAGATTTTAGAGTATTTTGCATAATATATTACTTGACTGATAGAAAATACTTTCTATTTTATTGCAGAGTTTATTTACTGTGTTTATTGTAAATATTTTTTCTTCAAATCATTACCAAAGAGTTTAAAATCAAAATTAGCCAGCATTAGACTTGTTGCTTGTATGTGTGTTAATAAACCTATATATATATATATATATATATATCTGTCATTATAATTATTTTAATTAGCGTAGCAAATTAGTTTTATGTAGATTAGAGTTGTCTTCGTTGCAAGTAACGACGTTTGTTGTTATGAGAAGTTAACTTGGGTTACTCTGTCTGTACCTCTTGTGTAAGAATTAAAGGTATGTGCTGTTCTGTAAGAAAAGAGATTTAAGTAATTTTTAAAAAAGGGAAATTTGATGTATTTGGTGCAGTATGCTTTTTATAAATGTTCAAGATTCAATTTCTTTTTGCTAAAGTGAGATTACAATAAGGCTTCCAAACATAATAAAACTTACGAATAAAAAACAAAATTTCAAAAAATGTATATATATATATTTTTTTTTTTTCTTCAAACCCTCAAATAATATAAAAATTAATTCATGAACTAATATTTTCATTTTTGATATTATTTATATATATATATATATATATCTTGTAAAAAAAAAAATAAGCTGTCTTTTTTATATTTTATTTAGAAAACTATTTGGATGTGAACTCAGAAAAACATATCAAAGGTGATATCAAATATGGCATTTTTTTTGTTATTTATTTATTTAAATAATTTTCCAGTTCAACCTTTTTGTTTGACTTTAAGCAAACAGAAGTGATTAATTTACATATCATTTTAATTACTGTTGCAGATTTGTTTTTAATTTTATAATAAACTATGAATAACTCCATTATATCATAATTTAATACATATATATTACTTTTTTAATAGCTTGAATTGATAAGAAGCTTTGAATAAAAACATAAAGTGCCAAAGTTGGAATAAGTGGATCATTTACGCAGTATGTAATAATATATATCTTAAAGTTAATATTCAATTTATGTGCCAATGCAGATTTTGTAAGTTCTAGCTCTCAGTTCAGTTTTATAATATTTAGTAAAAATTTTAAAGAACTGTCTTATGAAATCCGGTGAAGGTGAAGCTAGGAATACTGAAGAAGTTATCTAATAGAAACATGCTAAAAATCTCAGAGATGACTGCAAGAAAGTGAAAGAATTTTCATCTGACTTTAAGAAAAATGATATTTTATTTTTTCTGTTTTATTTCTTATTATTTTCATTTATTTATTTTTTCTTTCTTTAATTTTATTTTCTTTCAGTTTTTGTTATTTATTTATGTATTTTATTTTATTTTATTTTATTTTATTTCATTTCATTGTATTATTTATTTTTAATACACATTGAAAACTGTAGGAATGATATTCAAAAAATGATCCATTTCGTGAAAGTGGTGAAATTTTTTTATTTTTTAAATTATTATTGAAATGAAAAGACACACACTTTTTATATAAATACAATTATTATTTTTTTTTTTTAATGAAATGATACCTTCTTATAGCTATTAGTTTCCCATTAAGTTATATTATCTGCAACTTTGCTTTTTTAAAATTATTATATAGGTTTTTTGTTTATATATCTATCTCAAATTTTTTTTGCTATTATTACTATTATTATTATTATTATTATTATTGTTCTTGTTATTATTTTTAAATTTTGCTTCTCAGGTTTGATTTGTACTAACATCATTTCAATTTATTTTTATATTATGTCACTAGCAAAATAATAATAATAATAATAATAATAATAATAATAATAATAATAATAATAATAATAATAATAATTAATAAATAATAAATAAATAAATAAATAAAAAAAATTAAATAAAGTAAAAAAAACTAAAACACACTGAGGTTAAGTTATAAGTAAATTTTAATTACTTAATTATCTTATAATACCCAAAACTGAATGTTCATGCTACGAGGCTGGCATGTTAGACATGGGGAAATTTCAGATGAGATGTCTGAGTGTATTTTTGTGTTTTCATAGCAGCAGTAAAATCTAGTCTGGTGTTGTCAAGAATATTTGAAAAGTGTTGTTGATGGACTGTAGATTAGAAACTGTAGTGTAATGTGTGGCTCTGTTTTTAACATTTAATATGTTAGCATGTATAGTGAAATATTTTGGAAGTTGATATTGTTAGTGTACAACACACACACACACACACACACACACACACACACACAGAAATGCATAAAAACAGACACATTCTCAATCACATGTAGAAATACACAGAAATACCAATGTTAGTGTATACATTTACACATACAAAAAACATAGATTTAATAAGGCTGACATACATAATTTAATTTTTACAGAAAAACTGCACATTACCAAAAATGTAAAATTATCTGAGTTAGCCAGTATTTAATCAGGTTAAGAATCAAAATTTTATTTTATTTATTTAAAGTGCTACTGATTTATAATAAAATGTTTTACTTTCAAAAATGTACTTTATAAAATTATGATCTCTGCAAAACTATAGGTACTAATATGACAAACTACTAAACATTTTAGCTGTATTTTTTTTAATTTTGTTTTTGACAGGTATTCAGAATTAAACTGTAGATTATTTGAAGCTTAATTATCAATTTATGGTGCCAGAAAATAAAAAAGAAATTAGTGTTAATGACTTTCAGGGTACATTGTAATAAACTTTTGTTATCTAAATTATTTCTTTTGAACAAGATTAATGTACAGTTTAGGATAATACGAAAAAGGAAAACATTTTTTGTTTTTTAAATAAAATTAACAAAAGTAACTGCTTTCATTGTTTGTAGTTATCTTCATTGGCCAGGACATTTTAAAACTATATATATATATATATTTTTTTTTAAAAGCACTTTGTGATGTCAATATCAAAAGTCATCAGTCTTTTGTTACAAGTCTGACAAGTATCTTTAGGTAGTTCTATAATCAGCATTATAACTAGGGCAGGATTTAGAGGCAGGATTAGACATATTGTTAATTCTAACATTGGTCTTGACCTCATCATTTCTGTTCACTCAAATGATTTATTTATTTTAATGTCTAAACACATTTTAAAGTTAAAAATTGTCAAGCATACAACTCATGATTTCTAAATATTTTCCTTTTTGTGATTTCAGAAATAATAGCTTAAGACTGTGCAGTTTGATTTGATCTATGAAAGACACTATTTTCTATTGTACAGTGCATTTCAAACAAGTTTCATAATATTAATAGCTCATTTTAGTATATTAATTTCTATTTTTACTCCCATTAACACTAATATTTACTTAAATTTGATTTTTGTCTGTTATTATATTCCAAATTTTTACTATAATGTGACAATCAATTTTAGCCTAATACCTATTACCTGAATTTAACAGATATGCCCAAGTATCATATTGTTAATATCTGTACATGTTACATATTATGTATGCCTACTGCTATGATGGTTAATAAATCTCTTATTACATATATGAATGTATATTAAACAACTCATTACTCTCATTTTATGAATATGACATTTCTTCTAGCTTAGTATATAACTTTATATGTTTTGCTATTGTACTTAATTTAAAAAAATCTAATTTGTTTTTAAAATTTATATATGGTTTGGTTATGCATTGCATCCATATAATCCCAGGAAATAAAGAAATGCCAATAATAAGTATCCTTGTTATTTCTTTGTTATTTCCATTTGTTACACTGGATGAGAGAAGGTTTTTTCTGAACACTTTAGGGTTTAGAATCAGTTTATTTGCAAATACTGAGGATTTTATTTTCAGCTTCCATAATAATTTTCATACCATCTTGATGGAGAAGGGAGGAAGAAAAACACTAAAAAAAAAAAAGCAGTTATAGTTACAATCCTGTGATATTTTAAACAAAAAACAAACCAGAAAATCAAGATAAACACATTTTTTACTTATTCTGTACATACGACATCGGGTATAAAAGAAAGAAAAACGTATCTAAATATATTGTAAAACAGTAAACTGTATTCTGTATTAAATTCCAATGTACAAATACGACACAAGTTAATTATGCTAAAACACTAAACCCTTATTTTGATAATCACAAACCAGTCAATGGAAACAAGAGGATTCTGAGACAATGATGTAAATAAAATAAGTCAAACTCTGTCACAAGGACATTTATGTCGTCTAATTGTGACTGTTAAATTAGAAAAAAAAATTCATCCAGATTTGTATATTGATAATATGATGTTAAAATTGTTTTCATTCTGTTGGTATGTGAAGAGCAATAACTTATGATGACCATTTTAATGCATAAAGTGAAATAATTTTCAACAAATGTGTTCATGCATTCAATAAGGGGGGATAACTTGTGATAATTTTATTAATGGGAAAAGAGAAAATAATGTTTATTGAAAAAGAGAGATTTATATATGATAACTGTTAGGTAAGGGAGACAGTTCACTCACTCAAAAAGGTGATAATTATATGATAATTCTTAGTGAGACAAGGAAGATAATGTGCTCATTCAAAAAGGGAGTTAATTTATAATAAATGATAACTCACACTAACTGTTTATATAAGAAAAGTACCTTGAGACCAGATTGTTGTAATGGCAAACTTAACAAATGATCCAGAGACAAATAAGTTCAGTGTAACAAGGTCTGACTCTACATTTAAATAATAATGAAAAAATAGCATAATAAAACCCTGAATTCTTTCCTCATTCTGACCACATCATCTGCAATAAACCTAATATAAATAAAACCAGAATCTAGCTTTTGTTTATATGCACAAGAGTATTTTCTTACTATGAAAGTAGACAGTCAGAACAGTATTTAATTTTATACAGACCAGCAAGGTTTAGACTATCTAACAGCAGAAAAAGAATGCTTAATTTTAAATATTACTTTTGTCTAAACTAACAGAACCATAAAGGCCTTAGTTTTTATGTTGAGAAAAAAATATAATATTTTTTTACCATTAATGTGAAATAATTATATACAATTTAACCATTATGCTGTAGATTCATCTACACTGTCACTAGTAAAATGAATATACATTACAATTACACACAGTCACTGATTTTCTGGGTATATACATGTGTTGCATAGGACATACCTTTAAAAATACTAAACATTATCCCAAAGTCATATTGTTAAAAAAGAAGAGAAACATAAAATAATTTTATGAACAAAGCTACAGAGAATATACTGATTGTGCTCCACTTTTTAAAACATAAAATAAAGCAAGAATAAACATAATGAAGATAAGATTAAAAAAAAAAAAGAGGTAAAAACAAGCTTTGGACACATTTCAAAAATTATTCTTATAATAATAAAAAATATTAAATAAATAATCAAGAAATGCCCATTCCCTGGAATCATTCCAGAAAAAAAAATTATTTATAAAAAAGTAAAATAGATAAATAAAAGAAGCCACAATATCAAGAAGCTAAAAATCTATACAACTGTTTCTATAACAAAAACATTTAATTTGAATTAAAAATAATTAAAATTTAAAATAAAGATTTGTTCATAGAAAATTTATCACAGAATATAAAATTTTCAACAGACACTTATTGCTCTATTTATATCACATTGTGTATAATTAATTAATTTTAAAAATCATAATCATTACAGTTACTAATAACAAAAACCTGGACTAAATAAAAAGCAAAGTAAAGATTCTTTAAATCATATGGAACTTTAAGCTAGCTAAAACTAAAAGAAAGATTTGTTTTCAAATTAAAATTATCATTTCAAAAGTTTTAAAATATAACTATGATAATTCCTTTGAAGAAAAGAAGAAATGGAATGTGCTAAATATATTGATGTTGCAGAGAATTGTGATAAAAATATTTTGATATTCACTGATTGAAAATACACTCCTTGTTTTTTTATACTTATAAATCTTGACATGGCTCCATTATATTTAAATAGAACAATATCAAGATAATAATAATAATAATAATAATAATAATAATAATGATAAAATAAATAAATAAATAAAATGAAAACTAAATAAATAGAATAATAATAAAAATAATAACATAGAAAAAAATAATAATAAAAAATAAAATCTACATAATTATGTTAAGATACCTTGATACATCAGTATAACTGGTTCCCAACATTTTAAAACAATATTAATAATCTTCATTATTTAGACATTACTTTAATTTGAATGAAAATATAAAATTTTATAACTAAAATTATTTTTCAATAACTAGAGTTAATATCATTGTTGTATTTAATATCAGTTATATGAAATTATATAATATAAAACATTTCAAAAATTTATAATCTAATGCTAATGAAAATGTATTTAAAATCATTTTCAAACTATTTACACAATAAATCTAGAATTATTTAACAAAAAATATATATTCTAAATTAAGAAAATAAAATGATAAAATATCTTGTTTTTTTAAAAGAATGTTTTTCTCTATATACATCACAGATTGACTGATTTATTTTTCATTAAATTTTATTTATTATTAAAAAATTTGGAATAAATATTTAAAAACAACAGAAAAATGAAAATAGTTAACTACTAGTTAGGAATTAACTCATCTTCAATGCTATAATGAGACAATGAAAAAAAAAGAAAATGTTTGTGTGTATCTGTATGTATAATGTTATGTATAATGAAATGTTTTGCACATATAATATCTTTAGGGTTTATTATAAAAGTGACAGAACTGTTAATTTGTTTCTCGTCTGCAGACTAGTATGTGATTATATAGATTAAAACCACTACCTACCAATCCAACCCCCAAAAAATGTATTTTTAAAAAAAACTGAAAATGCAACTCAAACACATGCATAAAAAAGACAGGAATGACCAATTTTAAAATAATAATAATGATAAATTAAAGACAAATTACTGAAACTTATTATTTTCCAAGAGTAAGGTCATATAACTGTTGTACCTGCTAATTGAAATTTACTGCAGAAACATACTTATAGATATCTACCTGTAAATATGATATTTACTTAGTCGTCAATATAAAAATCATGACCATAATGATACTCAATATTAAAAAAATAAACAGAACAAAATAAACATGCACTGATCAGTACATAATAAAATGGAATTTTTATGTACTGCAATTAAAAACAATATATTTTAATACAAGAATGTATTACAAATTCTAACAAAAAATATTTCACAACCTCAAATGTAGTAAGAGAATGTATTCAAGTTTCACAAAGTATTTTCACAAAATTGTTTAGTGACAGGTTGAGGAATGCTGTTCTTCTGATACCACCACTGATACCCTTACATGCAGTGAGATCCCGTCATTGCTGGGATATTCTTTTGTAAAGAATCAAAAATATCACTTGACACAAATTAAGGTGGAGTGATAACCAAATGCACACCTGATGTCCATGAACGGGTGAAGAATCAACTTTACTAAAGCAGTGCTAGGACATCTACTACTACTACATGTGATACTGTGAGATTAATTTTTGTTACAAACCTCTACCTTATACTCTAACATTTTAAATGTCCTATACCATAACTTTCATATTAAATGACTTTGATAATTGGCTCATAAGCATTTCTCTTCTGGTGGGTTTGAAAAAAATAAAAAAATAATCCAAGACAGTGGTGTACAAAACGGTTGAATCTCTCTGTGAAATGAATCACATTAAAGAATTCAGCCAATGATAATAGACTGAAGGTTTAAACATGCATGTCATGTTATACAATCCAAGAGTCTGGGTAACAGTCTAAAACAGTGTTAATGTTAAAACAATGAAGTTGAATGTTCTCTATGGACAATGAGCATTTTAGCAGGGCTGCTAAAGAGAATTAATTTTCTGTTTCACTCTACTTTCACTAAGTTTGTGAGTCACAGTTCCTTATGGAATGGCTGGGAAAGAACAGGGGGGGGGGGGTACTGGAGATGAAGACAGGAAGTCAGGTATGTGGTGTCTTCAAGAAGTTTAGATGCTTAGTTACAGATTAGAGAACTTGTGTTATTTCTTGTACATTTCCTTTTAGTATTGGGTAGGTACCAGTACTAAGAGTTGATCCTGGTTACTAATGCTTTTGAATGGCATGTCTTTCTCATGAATATTGATTTATTCAGTAAAGTAGCCAGAAATCTGACAGAAGTTCATCAGGAATATGAATGACTAAGATGTTTACAGTAAATGGTGTATAGATATTAGTATGGTTATATTAATGTAAAATTTGAATTAAAAAGAGATAATAATAAAAAAAAAGCAAGTTAAGAAAAAAAAAAGAAAAAAGAAAAGAAAAGAAAACTATACAATTTCAATATTTTTTAGTTTTTTTTAAATCCACATTACCAAAGAACAGAAAATTAAAATAAATTTAAAAATAAAATTTTAATTATATACAAAACATTAAACATATGAAAATGATTTTTATCTAATGATATATATATATGAATGCTAAACTAAATACAGGTAATATTCCATTAGGGATATTATGTACTTTATATTACATTTTATAGAAATATATTAAATAAAAACCTTAAACAAGATAAAATAAAATTAAAACCATCTAAAAACATTCAACTGATAATAAATGAGCATATTTTAGATGAAATTAAAAAAAGAAACAATTTTTTAAAAGTATGACTATGGATTTATGAAAAATGAAATAATAAAAAATATGACCTCATATTCAACATTGACAAAATAATGATATGTTATGAACTGATTTAAAAAAAAATCTTTTACATTTGAAATTAAAATTGTAAAAAATATAACACTTTTACACTGAAAAAGTTATTTTAATTTTTTTTTGATGAAAGTCTATTTATATCTTACAAAAAAAAGTTGGAAACTAAAAATGCTGAATATATATTTCTTATTTTTGTAAAAAAAAAAAAAAAAAAAAATATTAGTATTACTTTAAAAATATTTTTAAAAAAGATATTAAATTTAAGGAATGAAATAATAAAAAACATACATACAAGTATATGAATTAAATACACATTATTCCAGATTACAGGTATACATGTAGGTTATTAATATCAAACAGATACACACAGATTTTAATATAAGACAATGTAAGGTTATTCAACAATTAACAACCATACATTACCCTAGACTAACCTATGGACCAACACTTAAAAATATAAATTTCAGTATAATATTCCTATTTAATTACAAAATTTTAAATGAAGTTTTGATTCTCCATTCCATAGTTTGCATATTTACTTTCAAAAATTTTGATCTTAAAGGCCCATAACCTTGTTTGGCTTCTTATGCTTTGTAAAAATAGAAATGTCTTTCAGTACAGACAGTATTGTTCCAGTAACAATGAGCAAACACGACATACTTAAGAATCACTGAAATTATCATCACATCAATACTGGCTTGACTGACAATTAGTATGCCTTTATCAATGGTGCAGTATGTGTATGTCTTAGAATATGAAGCCATAAGATGACAATACATACATCACCAATGTATTTAATTTTTTTTTTTAAGTTTTAAAACATGGAATTATGAAATTAGTATGCAAATTCAAAAGCATGCTACTGTTACTTCTGCAGTGAATCTAATGAAAAAATATACATAATCTGACAAATAATATTTTTGTCAATTTTTTAATTATCTTGATTGAGTAGATTTTGTTAGCACAAGTTTGTCTCACAATAAAATAAAAACATTTTTTTTTTGAAGAAAATAACAACTTTGAGCTAAGAATGAAAGTATTTTCCAATGAACAAGAAACATTAAAAATATAAAAATTTCTTTTCCAAATTTATAAAAAAAAAAAAAGAGAAAAAAAAAATTTTGCACCTTGCTGTCAGATACTATTGAAAATAACGTTTTCCAAACAGTAATGTTGTTTTTAGAAACACATTCCAGTCAGTGTAGAGTTTAGTCAACCATCACATCAAATAAAAAACTTTGTTCTTTCTTTAAAAAATAAATCCTATCAGTCTCTTTTTAATCCATTTTTTTTTTTTTTTTTTTTTTTTTTTTTTTTTTAATTAATAAATTGATGTATTTATCTATTTTCAGGGAAAACAACAATACTGTTCTCCTAACCTCACTGTTGGTTTTCACACATACATGTCCTGTTGTTCAGGTGAAACAATTTCCTGGAAATGTTCGATATTCTGTTGAGATTTCATTGCCTCAGAAAACTGACCTCCTGACCAGGTTTTGCGTCTTTTGGCTGGAAATGTAAAAAATATATTAAAATATAATATTATGGGTAATTTCTGTAGTAATTAATACATAAACAGAAAACGTGATTTTGAAATATCTAATGTTTCACTGATATTTTGATTCCAAATCAGCAACAGTAATTTAATTGGATCACACCACATATGGATATTTTTTGATTATTATGTTTTAAATTAGATTTTTTTATTTGTCATGTTTTGATTGCCTTGGGCAATAAAACCAATCATTAATCAAAACCACTCAGTATGACTGGATCTTTATTTCTTTAATATCAACTAATATTTTTATTAAATGTACCAAATTACAAAACGTAACTGATAATCTGTTATATTTAATCAAACACGAGTTATATATTTTTGTAGGCAACGATAAAAATATTCCGACGCTTACAAATTGCAAGCAAACATTGACTAGTGTGATCGTGCCTTTAGACACCTGATGTAAATTATTTACCTGCTGCCTCTTTGCTCTTCACAGTCACCTGTCTGGCCAGCTCTTGTCCCAGACCCAGCAGGTGGGAACGTTGAAACTTTTCCATCTCCGCTTGGCGATGCACACCTTGTTTGCCTATGTTACTGATGTCTGGTTGAGACAGAGAGTGGACACTGTGGGACGCAAAACAACAAATTTTTGAAATCAAATATTGAGATTCTAATGCAAAATATTTTGCCTCTAAATTATGAGAATTTTTATTTTTATTTTTCATTTTGGTGTATGGCAACAGTCAAAGTGATAAAAAAAAAAAAATCAGAAAGATGAAGGAAGATGATGAAGATGATATTTGAATGGTAGAGGATGATGATGATAGTTAGAATGATGATGATGTAGATGATTATAATGATGAAGATGATTCTGATTCTGATGATGATGATGATGATGAGAAAGAGTATGAAGGTGAGGAAAATAAAGTAACTGGGATGATGTGAAGGAAATGTTTTGGAAAATAATGATGATGACCATGGCTGGGATGGTATGAATAAAATAAACATTAAAGATGGCAGTGATGATTGGTATGATATGGATGCACAGAATGATCAGCTTGGTGAGAATGACAAATATCACTGGCATGATAAGGATGATAAAGACGACTGGAATATGAGAATAATTATAAAGATTATAAAGATGAAAATAATTGGTACGATGAGATGGAAATGATTAGAATGATGAAGATGATTATCAAATACAACTTTAAGGTAAAGATGATTACAATGGTAAAGAAAGTGAAAACAAGAGAGATAATAATGATGATGAAAATTTTCCTTGAATAATAATTAGTCAGCAAAAGTAGTTACCAAAACATCCCAAACAACTTAAACTGAATATAAAAAAAAAAAAAAACTGTTGTAATGTTTTTAAATAAATATTCATTCAACATCCACCTACCCGTACATCATTGTACAGTATATATACCTCTGTTGTGCCAAAAGCTTCTTAATTTTTTCAGCCTTTTCAAGTCTTTTCAGTTTGTCCTCTTCAGAAATGTCTTCTTCATCTGAATCAGGATTGTATCGCTCTGGAATATCTACAGGGCCAGGTCTGTACAGCTGAGAAAATAAAGAGTTTTAACTCAGACAGAGAATGCATCTATGATGAATGTTAAAAATATGATCCATATAAGCTTTGCCTCTGACAGGAAAAAAATTATTTATATTATAATATATATATATATATATATATATATTTATTTTTTTAAATTATGTTTTATTAAATTATCATATATATAAAAACATTTCAACAAATAAATAACATAAATAAAATAAATTATAAATAAACTAAATTGAACTAATCTAAACTATAACTAATAAATAAATAATTTAAAAAATATGACAATAAGGAAATAATTAATTTAAAACAGAAATGCAAGAAGAAAAAAAAAAATAAATAAAATAAAAAACACAAAAGTCACATACTTCTCTGTCAATTGTGAACTCGTCATACAGTTCCATTTCTATCGTCTTTGTCGAACTCTTCACAATGTCAGGTACATTATCAATCTGAAAGCAAAAAATCATTATTATCTAAAATTAACAGTGATCTAAATGCTATAAATTAATTTTTTAATAGTTATCTATCTGTCTGTCACTCTGTCTGGCTGTCTGTCCTCTATATATCTATCTATCTATCTATCTATCTATCTATCTATCTAATAAAATAAATTAAAGAAAGGAAAAAATTACAAAAATAAACACAAAATAATTTAATAATAATAATAATATTAAATGCCATTTTAATTTGTTTTTCTTTTTATTTGTGAATGTTGAAAAAATATTTAGTTTTTCCATTTAGAAAAAAAAAAGAAAAAAAGAAAAGAAGAAGAACCTTTGTGGGGATTGAAAGAAAACATTATTGCTGACTAAGACTCAGCCAGTGACTACTCACAGGTTTGTTTTTTATGAGGTCTCCAGCCACCGAGTGAAGAGTCGACTTGGACCAGTTCTTCGACTCCAGCTTCACTGGCTCTGTACTCGATATTGTCAGGAACCGACCTTTAGGTGACCTCTTAACACTGTACACACTGTTCTCAGCGTCAGCCAGCCATGGGGGCTGAATGTCACTGTTTAAATGTTCACGGGGAGATAACTCTGAGGCTGTCTGCTGCCCATTTGAAGTTAAAAAGTCGGAGTTCGTTTTCAAGTTCAGTTCGCTGTAATGACGCTGCTTGCTGAAAGTGTGCGCTGCTGAAGGATCAAAACGAACTGGCTGGAAACGTTTTTCCAAGTCGAAATTTAACTGAGTCTCGCTTTTGAATGGTTGAGCAGTGAAAGGTTTTGCTGTGACTATCACCGACTGTCTGTCTTCATAGCGAGTGAATGGTTTTGGTGCCATGAAAACAATGGATGGTCTTCTAGAGTTTGGAGCAGAGCTGGGAGCAGAGTTTGGGGTGGGGCTTTCCTCTGCCGGGGTTGTAGTAGGTCTGGGTCTGGGCAGGTTTTCATACAGAGGACCGGTGTCTGTTGCATTTATGGAGTTAGGTGAAGAGTACCAGTCACCGGTGTTGTCAGTATTTTCAATGTCCTATGAAGGAGAAGAAAAAGGAATATGAAAGTTAATTTACTTTTCTTTTTCTTTTTTTGGCTCAATCTGGGGAAAAAAAAAATAATAATAAACATTTTTTAAGAGTTGTAAGAAATGATTAAAAAATATGAACCAACTTCATAAAAATCAGAAATCAGCTCAAATCGAAAATGATCAAATCACTGTACAGTGAACCAGAGAAGTGGAAACTGATCAAGTGATGCAGGAGACCAACCTGACTCTCTTGATGTTCTTGTGGAACCTGGTTGTTCCCTGACACTGAGTAGCATCCTCCAACATCTGAACGCAAAAGAAAAAAAGTCAAATTTAAAATAGAAAAAAACATTATAAAGATTCAAAATAGTTTAAAAAATAATGTTATTAACTGACTGGAATTTCAACACTGTTCTTGACGCATGCAGAAGCTTTTGTTAATTTGTTGATTAAATTTATTGGCTTACTTTAGTTATTTAAAAATTAGAAAAAAAGAGAATTCAGAGATAAGTTTGTGTAAAGAAAATGAATATTTGTCTATTTAGAAACTGAGATAATCAAAAGATGACACAATGAAAAGTTTAGATACAACCATTTTTATTAAATAAATAAATAAATAAAATAAGTAATTAAGTAAGTAAGTGAATAAGTAAGTAAATATGCAAATAAATAAATATATAAACAAACAAATAAGTAAGTAAATAAATAAATAAAAATGGCTGCACATAAACGTATCACAGAATCATTTTTGTATTTATTTATTTAAAAATAACAAAATTGTAAGATAAGTCAGTGATTTAATGCAGTGAATTTTATTACTTATTTAATTTAAAATGAATGAATATAAGTATATTTATTTGTTTAAAACATTCTTACCACAGTCATCTGTTTCTTTTTTCATTTTGTCTCTCTCCTTTCTCTGGTCATGTTGTCTTTTCACATCTCGAACTGTCAACACCTTACTCTTCTCCTTTGGAATGATACCTTTAAAAAAAATAATGATAAAAAAATGGAGTATTAGTTAAATTTTATGTTAAAGATTGTTTTTTGTAAATTTTTATTACTTAACATGTGAAAAACTGAAAAATATATTAAGAAAAAGTTTATATCTAAAACACAATTTAAATTAAAAAAGAAAAAAAAAATAATAAAAAAATTAAAATTAAATTAAAAACAGAAAATAAAACAAACATAAATCAGCATTCTGAATACCAGTATGCATTTCAGATATTAATTAGAACTCAAAAAGATTTGTGCACAGCTATCTCTGTGAAAATTACTCACCAAAGAATCGTTTTGTATTGTCTTCTGCATCGCTGATATCCCAAGTGACATCTGGAGCATCAGGATCAACTATCATACTGTTATCTGAGTCATCGTCACTGCCTGTAGCAAAACTCTGAAAACAATAAACAATATATTTCCTTGAGAAAAAACATACAGTTAATTGTCACATCTTAATAATGAATTTAACATTGTCAGTCATTACATATAAAACTGAGTTATATCTCTTTTCCTCAGAGAGACCGTGTTTATTCTGTGATTTATTAATATTGTCTAGATGAATACTGAAATGAAGTCATGTGTAATATATCTTCTGTTACAAGCTATGTTTATAAACAGTCTGTCAGCTTATAGAAGATCATTTTTTATTTTATTTTTCATAAAGCATAATTTGAATAAAATTGTGATCTCAAAAATGTCACATCCTACCTGATATCTAAAAATATTGAAAAAACCCACAAAGAAACCCACAAAAACCCCCACAAAAACCCCAACAATTAAGGATCACAAAACAGGCAATCACTTCATTACCAGCTTTAAAAACAGTCAATCAAATTCTTAGCATCACTACTTACATCCTGTCTCTGGTGACTTATGATTGGTCGGTTGGTTGCCATGGAATCGCCCATTTCTGACATTTGGTTCACCTGGTCACTGTCAGTGCCATAGTCTGGGTTTGAACTGTACTGAACAGAATTCCCAGAATTCCTCTGGTCAGGTGCAGATGTCAGATAGGTGGTCTGAGCAGAGGAAAGAGTTTCCTCTTTAGAGTTTGATTTAGATGCATCAAATGTCTCATTAGTATCAAGATCTGTTATTAAATATGATGAGGGTTTCTTCTTTGTTGTAGCAGCCTCTTCTGTATAAAATAAATAACACAGAAACATTAAAAAAAATCAAAGACAAATCATTTTAAATTTAAAATGTGTCTAAATGTTTCATAAATAAATATATATATTTTGGAATTACTGTTAACAAGTATAGAGACAATTTTCTTTTTTTTTCTTATTGTTGTTGTTTATAATGTTATTGTTTGTGTTTACCTTTTTCTAACATTGCTGCTATCTGAGTTCCAGATGAAGACCTTCTCAGTGTTGTCATGGCTTCCTTCAAGCGAGCTCCCTCATTGGACAACCCAGCCATCATGTTCTGTACTTTGGCAAGTTCCTTTTCCATCTTCATCTTAGCATGAGCACCTTCACCAGCCTGTAAATCATTTCATATACTGGGTAAAGTAAGAGAGAAATATGTATATATATGTATGTATATGTGTGAGAGAGAGAGTGTGTGAGAGAGAGAGAGAGAGAGAGGAGAGAGAGAGAGAGAGAGAGAGAGAGAGAGAGAGAGAGAGATGTCACAGAAATCGAGAAATAACGGAGGAATGTAAGAAATATGTATGAAAAACCCAAATAAACTTTAAAAATTCCACTGTGAAGGTTCAGAGCTCACTGAGTACATACCAAAGATGGAGTACTTTTACTTCGAGTCAGTTCTCCATTGACTTTTGTTCTCAGCAGAGTTACTTCATGTTCTATTCTGTTGTTCTCAGCAGTTGTCTCTTCAAGTTCCTAATATCAAAAATAATAATTTCACTAAAGTATGTTGACATATTTCTGAAAATCATACAGTCATATTGTTTTTACTCTAATGGCATAAAACCAAAAACAATTATTTTTCTCTTACTGACTAATAAAAAATATAAACATTTTGTAGATAAAAAAAAAAAAAAAAAAACTCTTCATTTGGCAATAATGAGACCTGAAGTCACAAAAATTAAACATAAAAATTATTAACTCTACTATGATATGAATAAAACAAAACCAGGGTCTTGTTCCTGATCCTATCTAAGTCTGAAACAAGATTTAATCAGAAAGGATTATTACAAACATTTTACTTGTTTTTATTTAAAACTGTTCACTAATTCTTCTTTTATTACATCCGAAATTTTTAAGATACAAAAAAATCCTCTGATCAGATCCGAAAACTTTCTTTAATTATTTAAAAAAATTTCAATTCATAAAAAACTTACCTGAGAGATAAAGTTTAAAATTTTCTTTTATTAAGTTACAAAAAACTTCTCTCATGATGAGAGATAAAGCTAAAAACTTTAATAACAAAAGAAAAATGTCAAGTTAAAAAACACTGATGATGAAAAGTTTGAAACCTGCGAGGCGACTGCCAACTGCTGCATGACATGAGACAGCTCTCTCTCTATGGTTCTCTGCTGTGACATCAGCCGGTTCAGCTCTCGAGGATTGTTGCGAAACTTGTCCTGCTGCTGAAGTATTCCTGACAGAGCTTTCTCCAAGATTTCCTAAACAAGAAAAAAATCTGTAATTTTGATACAGCCCAGTGCTGGAAGTGTGGTGGCTACAGTCTTTGGTCCTATGATTGATAGTCAAAAGGTTTAGTATCCAAGTACTGACACTTAACTATAGATAGGTACAGAAGTGTGATATAATTGACTAACTGAGATATTTCTTGAGGTATAAGGGTCATGTACTTTCTATGTCTAATCTTGTGACGTTTTTAAGCAATCACAGAGGCTCATAGATTTAAAGACCATGGCAGACATGCTCAAACCTTAAGTAGAAAATGTTTTATATGATTAATTATCTCTTTGATTGAAAATTATATCTTCCTTTCTTTTACATTAATTTCAGCTGTACAAGTAAAAAAAAAATTAAAATAATATAAGAAATTATTGTTTGAAAAATACAAATGTGAAATATGTAAATAATATTTCAGTTTTACATTCAAAATGATCCAAATTTAATAAAAATTCCACACACCTTGTCTTCCCTGTAGCTGGTCACTTTAAAGGACTGTTCCTGAAGCTTTCGATCAAGATCATACAACTTCTCAAGCTTCTCCTGAGAAAGAAAAACAGAAAATTTCAGAGCAATGGTAGAGAACCTGTGAGGAGTAATGGGTTCAGCATCATAAGGAAAAGGAATCTTTGTGAAATTTCAAGAGTGGAGTGCATAATCATATAATGAAAGACATGACTGACTACATTTTGAAATTTGACAGAAAGACAGAAAGAGGCACACAACAGTATGTGTTTGTGTACAGACAATAAAACAGAAGGATGAAACAGAGGCATAGGGTAACACAGTACCTCCAGATCAACTTCATCAGAAGACAGCTGTTTGATTTCATCTTCAATTTCTTTCACAAATCTTCTTTCTTGATTTTCTCTGGAGAACTCCAGCATCCTCTTTGGTTCTGTAAACTGGTCTGGTCTCAACAAGTGCTGAGAGGAGATAGAAAGAAAAATATGTAATCAAATGACTGCAGGAAGAAAGGGTAAGGGGATGGGGGAGTGAGGATAAAATAGGACAGAGAGAACAAGGGGGAAACAGAATGAGAATTATACATCCACATATATATATATATACACACACAAACACAAACAGATTATATATATATATATTGAGAGAGAGTGTGAAAGAGAGAGAGAGAGAGAGAGAGAGAGAGAGAGAGAGAGAGAGAGAGAGAGAGAGAGAGAGAGAGGGTGAGAGAGAAAGAGAGAGAGAGAGAGAGAGAGAGAATTAAAGTATTATCATCTTAATTACAAAACAAAATAGCTGTTATAACAATACTCAGAAATATTTTTGTTTTCAAAGAAAGAAGACAACTCACTCTACGGTACTGGGTTGCTAACATCAAGTTATCTCCCCCATAGAGACTGCCCATTGTGACCATGTTGTCAACCAGGTTGATCAGTGGCTTGTACACTTCCAGCTGTTCAAAAAATACATCACATTAGAGAAACAATAAATGACTAAGTTTTACAGATAAAATCAATGTTTCTACAATTAACATACATTATGACTACATTTTCCAGATACAAGGTTTCTGTGGTTAAGAGTGTATATATATATATTATTGCAGTGTGTAACACTGAATACCTTGTTTTCTATTTCTTCCAGTTCTCTCTTAAAATCTAAAAATGACTGATGATTTTCCTCCAGACTCTCTTCCAAGCGTCCAGTCGAATCATTACGTCTAAAATAAAGTAAAATAAATAAATAAATAACAGTAGTAGTAGTAGTAGTACTAGTAGTAGAAGTAGCAGTAGTAATAATAAGAAGAAGAAGAAGAAGAAAAAGAAGAAAAAAAATAAAAAGGAGGAAGAAGAGGAAAAGAAAAGACAAACAGGAAAGCAATAAAAATAAAATCAGAAAAAAGAAACATTCAGTTAAAATACTTTTTACTGATCAGTAATATTATAATTTAACAGGTACATAAAAATTACAGCAAAATATATTTTTGAATTCTGTATACTGTGAAAAAGTAAAAATATTTTTCTGAGATAATAGACATACTGCCTGCGATATTCTCTCTCGATAGTTCTTCTTTTGTCCAAACTTTCTCTGTAGTAATCCCGAGCTTTCTCTAGAGAAGACTGGTTTCTTCTCAGTTGTATTAACAGCAGCACAAGCTCATCATGCTAAAATATTGAAACATTAATTTGATATCAAATACATGGTATTCAGATAATAATGTTTGAGAAAAGGAAACATAATGCTGCCATTCTGTAAATTATTCTTAAGCAGCAAGCTTTCTTCTGTATGCACCTTCCCATGGTTTGGAATATAAAATATCACTGCCTTTGTTAAACAAATCATTAGGCATGGCAGGAACAGAAATAGGTTAACAGGAAGACAGAAATAGGTTGCAATCTGGTGTATGTATATATTTATTTAACCACTGAATGACAGTTTCTTTCTGGCTAACAGATAGAGGACACTCAGAGGCTAACAACTGGAGTGGTCCAGTCTACAAATTATACTCTTTATTCATGATACCTGTTGTTCATCATCAACATATTTTAAACTGTTTTATTACTGATGGATCTCCTCAGAATCTGTTACTATATGATATAAACTTATTGCTTTTTTCTTTTGTGTTTGACCTCTCTAGTTCTAAGGTCTGTACATAACAAGGTGCTAATACTGAGTAGAGAGAGGAGAGTCACTTACTGTTTTTCCTATCAGGTCACCTGCTGATATGCTCATTCTCAGTCTGTTTCCATTCAGAGGGTACTTCTTGTTCCTGCTTTGAAGACGTCTTGTTTCCTTTTTAAAATAAATAAATAAACAAACAAACAAATAAATAAATAAAGCACATGTTTGTTGGAAAATTCATGTTAAAATAAACAAACAAATAAATAAATAAATAAATAAATAATTAATAAATAGTTTTTGGTAACAGATTTTATTCAACTTTATTAATAAAATTCAAATTCATACCATTTCAAAGTTTAGTATTAAAGCACGTAATGAATCATCATGTTTGTGTGTACAGTAGATATTGCTGCTTTAACAAACAAAAAATTAAATAAATAAAAAACGTTTTTATAATCACTTCATTAAATGAACATATGTAAATAAATTAAAATACACAACTATAATTAAAGAAATAATATTAATGTTAAATAAATATAACATAACAATACATAACATAACATAACATAACATAACATAAAATAACATTATATTAAAAGAAGAAAAATAAAACAAAATAAAGCAAATAAAATAAAAAGATGAAATATTATTGAAGTTTAAAAGTAGATCAAACTGACCAGAACATCAGTATCAAGCATGTCAGGATCTTCTTTCACAGTATGGATAGATAACTCTGGTTTCTTTTTCTGACTCTTCAACTGAACTGGAAAATAAAACCAATAAAATAATCGCATACTACTTTCCATATGAATAGTATTAATAAATCAATGACCAGATGACTAAAAATAAAAATCACAAATAGGACCAAGGTTAACTTTTTTTAAAGAAACTATTTGATCTAAAATATCATTATATAGAAATTAAAGAAATTCCATTAGAAACATCATATTATTGATAGAAATTACAGATATGTACAGAAGGGTAAACTAACATTGATGCAATGAACTGCATTTACATATAAATATGGATATAGAAACATGTGCATGTGTATAAAACCTCTTCATCCAATATAACTAAACTGAAGTCACATACATTCATATACATTGATAACATGTCTTTAGCTTGATCCATAAAAAAAGAAGATATTAGCAAAAACAAATAAAATGTTAAATTATAAAACATTGCGAGCAGATTAAGAAATGAGCAAAGTAGAACTGAACAACCAATTAAATATCATTAAATATCAGAACTGCATTAAAAACAAAATACATAACAATAATATTAATAAAAATGTTATTATCAAAGCAATGTAATAATAAAAATCTTAAGTGCAATAACATCGGTACAGTATTAATACAACAACAAAACATCTGCAAAGGCAAAAGAACCAAGATCACCATGTTTTATTTTTCAATCATTTTTCATAAGATTTTAGTCAGTTGTCTTAGTGTTAGTTACTGGTGCAACATGCAAAAAAAAAAATAAAATAAAATAAAAAATAAAAAAAAATATAAAATTCTGGCTCCCACAAATATTAACAAAAAGAAAATAATTTTTGTGCTCTCTGCTTGTTAGGTTTTGTGTTTTTGTTACTGGCAACAACAGAAAAGAAACGAGAAAGTGACAGCATGATAACAAGTGCTGGTGAAAGTGGGCAGGCTGCAGATGGAGTTTTTAATGTTTTTGATTTGTTGCTCATCTTGAAAATGTGTGAAAATCACAGTGACTGTGGACTCCATGCCCAGAAATAAAATGGCAGATTTAAACTTGTTCTGATACTTTCTTTTGTGAAAGAAGTCTTTAGTGGAGACACACAGAGGAGATTATGTGAAAGCCTGCCACTGAATACCACTGAATGTGTTTTATCAAAATAGTATGAAATCCAGTATTTGTGAAACTATTCTGAATATAATGAAAGAGAAAATAAAAAGATTATATTTACAAAAAAAAAAAAAAAAAAAAAAAAATTAATATATATAATATAATATAATATAATATATTTTTTTAATCAACAAGAAAACTTTTTTTTGATTAATTTTATATCTATGTAAACCTGCAAAATATATGAAACATGAACACTGGCCTTATATCTAATTCGTTTGAAAAACAGATTCCTACCCATCTTTTTGAAGGGATGCTTTAGCTAAGTTTCTTTCTTTCTACATATCTGCTAAAAGGCTGTATCACGCAGTGACTATATTCATTTTTTTATTATATGAAGCCATCAATAATATTCACAAAAATGTCTGAAATTATTTTTAGCAGTTTGAGGAATGGTATTTAAGAAGCAAACTTACTAAAGATGTATTATTGGTATATGTATTAGTCATATTTTTGCACAAACTGAAAATTTCTGTCTCTGGATAATATTATTTTAATATATAAAATTATCTCAACACTTGAAAGTTCTGTAAGGTTCAAGTACAAGCAGCATATGCACATTTCACATACATAAAACCCACATATCACTATATCATTGTAATTCCTCTAGACCTTATATCAAGTTTTGTTTTAGTTAACTACAAATATCCCAGTTTATTCTTCTCCATCTGTAGCCAATTCCCTTAGTAAGGTGGATGTTAGCACAGAAACCTTCAGTCCTCAAATACCTGTTCCTGCATAGGTGGGGTCACCCTTAACATATGACTCAACAACTCTGTCATGGTCAGAGAAAGGAGAATTTGAATTTTCTGTATCAAATCTCTTCTCATTTTCTGATATAATTCCATCAAATCTTTTGTTGTTTTTGTCAAAAGGAAGACCATAATTTCTTCTTTTTGAATTAGTATCAAAATATGTTTGAGAGACAGAGTTGTCTTTCCAGAAAGAGTGATCTCCCCTGAAGCTGCCTGAATGGGAAGATGGAGGCCGAAATGCTGATCCTCGTTCTACCACTCTGCTTGGTTTGTCAAGATCAGGGATGTAGGAGCCAGCAGGACTATAGAATGTTTCTTTGTTCCCATCAGCTGTTAGATCGTCCATGGATGCTGATATAGGGTAAGGGCTAGCCAGGGTCATAGGCTTTTTTACTAAACAAGTCAATTAAATGTACCATATAGAGTTACACAAAACAAAAATATGTACAAAATGCCTAATAATCTGTACATACAGATATTTAAGATGCAATAAAAAGAACAAGGGAAAAAAAACCCAGCAATGACACATAACGTGCAGGAAATGGTCATTACTTATACATGCAGTGGGTAATATGTATTCTGTTCACACCACGAATCCTGTTCAGGTAAAGCTATTCCTTCCCATATTCAGTTTATAATTCATCTAATTTCTGCTCTAAAAATGTATTAGCTCCTCACCTCTTTCAAACCAAACCTGAACCTCTAAGAATATCTCATTACCAAATAATATACCAGCATATTAATCATCTGCCAACCAGCCACCTTGAAATTAATCTGGGTATATATTTATATATTTAAAAAAGTAAAAAATGAATAGAGGATACAAACTAACCATACCAACATTAAAATGAAGGTAGACGTCTGTAAGTGATAAAGAAAATTAAATCCTTTACTTACCAGAATAATCCTCTTCTCTTTGTCTTTGTTGCAGTTCCTGAATACTTTTATAGGCATCTCTCATTTCTTGAGCCTCCTGTTTTGGATTATTCTCATCTGCATCCCTGTTGATAAACTTTCTAGGTTTACCCTCCAGGTTAAAATCTTCCCGGCTTCTAGCAAAACTGTCTCTCTCCCTAGATTCATTTGGACTCCTAGCATAGCTGTCTCTTTCCCTGGAATTATTTGGGCTTCTTGCATAACTGTCTCTTTCCCTGGAATCATTTGGGCTTCTTGCATAACTGTCTCTTTCCCTGGAATTATTGGGGCTTCTTGCATAACTGTCTCTTTCCCTGGAATTATTGGGGCTTCTAGAATAACTGTTTCTTTCCCTAGATCCATTTGAACCTCTAGCAAAACTATCCCTTTCCCTGGACTCATGTGGGCTTCTGGCAAATCTGTCTCTTTCCCTCAGTTCATTTGGATCTCTTGCAAAACTGTCTCTTTCCCTTGGCTCATGTGGGTTTCTAGCAAAACTGTCTCCTTCCATTAGTTCATTTGGGCTTCTGGGATAACTATCCCTTTCTCTGGACTCATTTGGACCTCTTGCAAAACTGCCTCTATCTCTGGATTCATAAGGGCTTCTAGTATAGCTGTCTCTTTCATATGGACCCCTGTATTGGTCTGGACCTCTTCCATAACTATCCCTCTCTCTTGGCTTACTTTTCGGAAATGTGCCATGTGCATTCCATTCAAGGGAATCTCTTCCTGGTGGACTCCTTTCAGGCCGCTGTCTTTCTAAGTTGCCCATGGACTGACTGTCAGAGCCTATGTCTCTCAATGGTCTAACAAAAGATGAAGGATGATATCCACCAGAACCAAACCTTTCCATACTACCCAGTGATTTGTGATGAGATGGTCTTCCTTGGCCGTCAAAAGAATCTCTACCAGAATTTCCATGTCTTGTATGATCATTCATGGCTTGTCTTTCAAGATTCTCCTGTGACTGACTCTGATATTGGTCTCTCCCCATGTCTGTTAGCACTGGCTGGTTGAATCTTGAATCCCTGCCCCAACTATCTCTTGACTTGTTGTGCATCTCCCTCTCTTTTGGTGTTGGGTTTCTGCTTAAATTCTCAGATGATGATCCATATCTCAGATTGTCTTTAAACTCTTCAAACTGGTTTGCAGGATAACTTGGCTGTTTGTGATAAAGTTCTTGGCCATATGTTTTATGCAGACGTCCTGGCTCTGGCACATCATCATCTTCATGGTCACCATGGTTGTTGTTGTAGTTGCCTGTTCTGTCAGTGATGCCAGTGTAGTTGTCAGTCTGATCCCATCCAGGCATGCTCGTTCTCATCTGCTGCTGTGAATGCTGCTAAAATGTTAAATTTAAAACATTTTGATGAAGAAAATACATGATCATGTGAAACAAATAAAACAAATGATTATAGACAAAGAAATACAGTTTCAGGGCTTTGCTTATTTGAGAATACTTTTATTAATACCCTTTTCTGAATTAGTGACTTTTTCTAAAATGTATTTAAATGTTCTCTCATATCAGAATAGCTTTTACTGAATATGAAAATAAACTGAAAATGTATGATGTTTCTGTGAAATTAACTATTCTACAATAATAAAAATAAACAAAATACATTTAACAAAGCTTAGAACATAGTCTTAAAAATAAAACAAATAAAAGAAAGAAAAAGAAATACAACACATATGTTCAGTGCAAGGCAAGTCAATAAATACAATATCAGAGATGACAAGTATATTATAAGAAATAACTCACTGGGTAATTCTGATCAGGTAGGAGCGAAGGTGTTGGGTACTGGAAATACTCTTTCTGCTGCATTCTCTTCTTCTCGTTCTCTGCTGCAGTAATGTAATCATTTGATGTGATTGGAGTCTTTGACTGGGCCAGTTCCTTTGCCATTTCTTCTCTCACAGCAGCTGGGTAAGGTGGCCGACCAGGTGACTTGTCCTGCCTTCTGCCGGAAGAGTCGGAATCTCCTGAGTGTCTGTCAGTTGGCAAATTGACGTAGGTGTGTGGAATGTTGACAGTCAGTTCTGGATGAGGTCGGATATGTTGGCTGCCAGATCCAGGCTGTTGTAGATTATGGTTACTGTAATCAGGTACCTCACTGGGCATTCGTTGACTGGTAACTCTTCTGCCGTATCCATCAAAAGAAGGATGATCAGAGGCTCTTGAATTTCTGTCACCTTGGAAATCATTGAAAGGTGGCTGGCTTGAAGGTCTTGGTGATGAGACACCATGGTTATCATAATATGGAGGCTGATCTTCAGTTCTGTCACCATGGTAAGGATCAAATGAAGGGTGATCTGAAAATTTACTATCATGATGTGGACTGTTCTGATTACCAGATGGTCCATATCTGTTATAGTCATCACTGGTGGGTTGATCAGATGCTCTTGATAATCGGTCACCAAGGGAACCTCTGACACGGTCATCTGTGCCATAATTTGTGCTGCTGTTTGGATTCTGACTTCTATAATCATCTTCTGGATAAATCCTGTCTTCTGAAGGCTGCCTCCTATTTCTTCCCTCTCTTTCCTGATGTTTTGAATTACCAGAATATTCCTGACCTGCATTCCAGGGTAATGAGCTATACCCCTTCAACAATGGATTACTGGACATTGTGTTGTCATAGCCTTCACCTTTTGGGTAATTACTGTGAGGTAAAGTCCCAGTATTTTCATTACCATCAAAATAACTTGGATTCATCCGTTTCTCTCGTCCCTGAAACTGTTCTTGACTGACTGGTGGGTTTCTCTCTTGGTTTTCAATCTCTCTTGGCATTCTGTTATATGGATCCAGCCCATAGTCTTCATTATGCCTTGGATGATTAGAATCTGGATGCTTTTGTCCTCCTTGGAAATCAGAATTCCATGGATCATAATTATTACCTTGGAAATCAGAATTACGAAACTGCGGCGTATGTTGGGAGTGATAATCTTTATTATTGTTATTATTTGTTCGATGTGGAGTAGAGTATTCAGGTATGCTGACATATGGATCATCATCATCATGGCTGCTTCCCATCTGATTTCTTATATCTCTAGGCCCAGTACTGTCAATCTTTCTTGGTTCTCTATCACCATATCGTCCATTCTCTTGACCTCTGAAAGGATCCTGATTTCCTGGTTTGTCCTCAACATATCCTGAACTAACATCTCTAGGATTAAAAGAATTTCTGGCCCTAGCATGATCTTCATTTGTCTGATAATACTGGGAGTTTCTGACATCAGGATAATTTTCTCTGGTTCTGTTGTCTGTCCTGGAAGGAGTGGATGCATGATGATTTAATGGAGAATGGGGATCATAATGATGAAGGACAGAAGGGGGAGGCTCTACATCCTCTTTTCTATGCAAGCGACGGTAACTTCCAGGATCCTGCCATTTGAGATTGTCTGGGAACAAAGGTTCATCATCCTCAGTATCGTTGTTGTGAGAAATGATGGGAGATTTTGGAATGAGCTTTTCAGGTTTGAGCTTTTCAGATTTGTTGTTGTTTGATTCTTTGTTTAATCTGAAATAATAGAACAAACAATTATGATACAACACTTTTAATGTTTTATTTTAACATATAAAAGATAATTCCTTGAACCACTAACATTTCCTTGCTCAAATTTCTTTTTTTATTGCCCATCATCAAATACCATTGGATAGAACGTCCATTACATCTAAAATATTTTTTAATTTAATATTACACTGCAGTGTGATCTTGGCTGGACTATTGTGAGGTTTTTCTTTCAATGTGCATAAATAACAAATTTTATTTATTGAAAACACCTCAGAAACTGTAACAAGAATTTATCCAAAATCTATCCAAAAATCAAAGAAAATATGAAAGAAGTTTTCAACAGTTTTCAACAGTTTTCAAATGTTTTCAAATGTTTTCAAATGTTTTCTACAAAAAAGTGAGCCTAACCTTTTGAAGGGGTATTTATTAAGTATGTTAAGGTTATACTTGTGATGGCTGAAGTCTGTTAACATAATATATGCTGGAAAATATTTACCCCTTGTGTCCCTTCATCATGGCTTCATGTCTCAGCAGTGAGAGCCAGTTTTCTAAATCTGATGTACTGTCTGTGGCAAAGTACAGAGTCTTTGTGTTGTCGTGCTCAAGCTGAAAAACAATTACCACTGTGAGTATTTATAATTAAAAATTATACAGAGCAACAGAAATACTAAGAAGGAAGATAGATAGAGAGACTATTTTACAGAACAGGCAGATATATAGATCGATAGATAGATAGAAAGACAAATACAGAAAGAGAATTGACAGAGAGAAAGAAAGAAAGATAGCCAAAAACAAAGCCAGACAGACAGCTAGCTACAGATAGAATCATAGATTGAAAGAAAGATAGATAAATAAATAGAGAAACATAACAAATACAAATACAGATTGATGCAGATATAGATAGACAGATAGAGAGATATAGAAACAGATATATAGAGATAAATAAACACATAATGTCACTTACTTTAAATGCAAATTGTCTGAAAACTGGTTCAGTTGGTAACACGATGTTTATTCTGTAACTAGGCAACAAGACAGAGGCCACAGCATTTTCCTCATGTTCATCTAAATAAATAAATAAATAAGTAAAAATAAAAAAATAAATAAGTAAATAAAAAAATAAATAAATAAATAAATACCATTACAAAGATTAAAATGAAAACGAAAATTTTAATTACATTTCTTTTCAAATAACTATTTAGTTTTACTTTTTTAAATTATTAAACAGAGTGAAAACCTGTAGTAAAGAAAAATATTTTATTACACAAAATAAACTGAAAAAGCAAACAAAGTAATGATCTCTGTAAAACAATGAAGACAAAATTAAATAAACAAAAAAGAAAAAAGAAAACGTGATGATAACATTTTTATTTATTTAATGATCTTTCCCCATTTTACATTTTATTGCATAAATATGAAGACTGTTCATCATAATTTTCAGTTTTCAAAATTACTTTTTATAATTTTTTTTTTAAATTATTTATTTAAAGCCATTCATTCTTACCTTTGTAAATAAACAAAGCAAAATCCACCAAAACACACCATCTTTTCTTCCATGTCTTAGACAGGCCACTTGTTTCCTGGAATTGTGAAAAAATACATTAAAGAAATCATATTTACTAAAATAATCCATTAAACAAACAAACAAACAAAATAATAATAATAATAATAATAATAATAATAATAATAATAATAACAAAAATCAAAAACAATAAATAAGTAAGCAGTCAAATAAATATAGTTATAAATATAAATAACAGAGTTAGTGGGACTTAAAAAAATTATTAAAGGTTTATCACATTTATCACAAAATGAAAAGAAAGGTTTTTAAAAAATACAGGCTGTTGTATTTTCATTACTGGATAGAATACACTATCATATTTTATAAAATTCTACACACCCATCTGTAAAGCCAGGCTCTGCGAATAATTCTTGATGATGGATTCCTTTTAGCTGTAGGAGCTTTCAAACTTCTGAAAAAACCCAAAACAAGACTGACATCTTTAGGTGTGACAGTATTTAACATGTTGTGTAAAGATGGGAATACTACAGCTGACAGTTTTTTGATTTTCACTGCAGCATTGTAGCCATTTTATACCCGGTTATATCATACTGAATCAATACATTGAGTTATAGCAGAATCAGTGATGTTTGTATGAAATTTGTATCAGTACAGTAAGAGACTTGCTTATCATAATATTCTAAGTTAAAACAGAATCAGTGATGTACTGTATCATGTTTTCATCAGTACAGTAAGATACTTGGTTTTCACAATACACTGAGTTATAACAGAATCTGTGATGTGTTGTATCATTTTTTCTTCAGTCCTGGTACTTTTAATATAGTTCAAATATTGCCACATTATTACTCATATTAATAATGAAGAGGTTTCAAAAAACATTCAATACTCAACTTTTTACTAAAAATATCTTTTCTCAAACATTTTTTGTTTGACGTTAAATTAATTAAATTAAATCACAGACTATCCAAGTTTAATATTAAATTAACAAACAACAACAAAATATAAATCGTTTATTTTATCTATTTTTTTGGTTAAATTTATTAAATCACAGACTATCCAAGTTTACTATTAAATTAAAAAACAGATAAATCGTGTCATATTTTACCTCTGTTTCGCTTGATTACGTTTAAAACTTTTGTCTGCTGGGGAGGCTGGACTTGGTGGACTGGTTGGAGTTTTGGGTCGACTGGTATTTGGAGGAAATGACCTGCAGAAGAAATAACAATAATCAAAACAAATATTTCTAGATAATAGACATGAAGTCAAATCTCTATAGACGTTTCTGAAACAGAAAGCAAAAAATAAAAGAAGAAGATAAGAATAAAAAATCTGTGAAATCAGTGTAACTTTTTCATACAGTTTTTGACTACAGTATTATAATATAATACTGCTAATGAAAAAAACCTCTTTTGAACAGTATGCTGAGTTGTAACAATTGTTTTTAATCCAGTTAGCAATTTTCTTTTCCAGAAACAGTATATATAAAAGCTATAAAATAATGTAATTCATATACATATAGTGATGCAAGTCTGAAGTTCTAAAATTACAGTTTGTAGCTGAATTGGTGACCATTTTGAAAATTCAGAATTTCAACAATAATTATATTTAAACCTAAAAAATTATTTTATCTTATCCTGCTTACAGATCAATTCTGTCATGTGTTGTTCCGAAGTTACAAAAATTTATCACACACACACACAATTCTATGACGTATTTCACACTCTACATAAAACCATATATTACTTTGCTTTACACAAATGGTGGTGTTGTTTTAACCTAAAATATGCATACACAATAAAAATAATGTATCTCTATCCACAAAAAGGAATATTAATGGAAATAAAATTAGCCAAAGCTATTTATGTATGTGCTTATGTGTGTGTGCTTATGTGTATGTGCTTATGTGTGTGTGCTTATGTGTGTGTGCTTATGTGTGTGTGCTTATGTGTATGGGTTTACATTTTTAGAACAAGTTTTTAATTAAAACAGAAGATAAATGTCTCTGTACAATTTAACACTGGACTGCTTGCTTTTAATGTATTCATTCTGTCAGTACCTGCCTGTTAGACACTGACACAAATAAAGATCCAGAGATAAACTGAAATGACAGGCACATTTATTTTAATTACAGTATCGTGTCACAGGTATGTATTTTACAGGTAACTGCTGCTTAGCTGAGTTTTCTGTGGATGACCTTTTTAATCTTTTTCTGTTCCAAATGCATAGGTTGAGTTGTTCTTCTTTTCTTAACAGGTAAATAAATAAATAAGTACATATATATATATATATTTTTCATTATTGTAATTTTTTCTTATTTCAGTTTTTGCTTCATAGATATATAATTCTTTAGCTTTATGTGTATGTGTGTGGGGTTTTTCTACAACTGTTTTGCATTTTAATAACATTCAATTTACATTCTGGTCTGTACTTTGTTTCTGACTTTTTGTGTATAAAACAGAATGAATTGCTTGTAAAAGAATGTTTTCTGTTTACTGACATTTTAGGTTTAGAAAATTTGTGTCCACAGCATGGGCACCCGTAAAAATAAACAATAAATATTTTAACAGCCGGCTTTCTGAAAATAAATTCTACTTGATGTTCAAAAGCTGAGAATTACAAAACTGGTAATGTTAGGGATGCCAAATTTCCTTTAGACTGCAATTCAGTTGTTGATTATTCAGAATTAATATTTAAATCTAAGAGTTTAAACAAAATAAATAAATAAATAAATAAATAAATAAATAATATAAAGCACAAAACCCCCAAAGTTAGAATAAAGACCAAATATAAAACAGACACATACATAACATAAGCAAAAATTAATATTTAAGCTGTACATTTTAAATGTTGTATGTACAAAAAAAAGAAAAGAAAAAAAGAAAAGAAAAAAAAAAAAAAAAAAAAGAATTTCAGAATAAAGACTAAATGTAAATGCAAAACACACATACACACACAAATTAGTACTGCTATTATTAAAACTAAAGCTATGAAGAAGTCAAGGATAATTCTGTGTTTTATAATATGACATTTTTTTCTGATTCTGTAGGCATGGTGCACATTTCAATAGTTTTATTGTAATCCCCCCCACACACACACACACTTGTAAAAACACTGACTCATCTGACATGTCTATAAATCATTTTTATTTTATTTATTTGCTTATTACATTTCACTGCAGAAGCAATATTTATATTTTTTTTCATTTAAAATAAATCTTTTAAAAATAATTTAAAAAAAAATAAAAAATGGTTCAATAGGTGTTAGGAAAGACACACACACACAGATATATATATATATAAAAAATAATTATATATATTAACACACACACACACACACACACACACACACACACACAACACACAATACTGACCTCTTGTTTAAAGAAAGATTACATGTTCTAAATAAACATTCATTACTTCAGAAGATAACAGTATATAAATATGAAGGTTTTAATTGGCTATTATCTGATAAATATTTCATACATCTGTTTATTTATCTGGCTGACTATACAGAGTTACACCCTTTCATTGCTTATAAAAATGAAAAATGATGAGGAAAAAAGCAAAGGAATAATGACAATATAAAAACTATATAAAAATAAATTTATTAAACAAAATGGAAAAGAAATAAAATAATAAAATAAAATAAAATTAACATGTAAACATATAAATAAACAAAATAGAATAAAAAATATAATAAGAAAAGATTAGAAAAAAAAAAATTAAACTTAAATTAATAACAAATATCATAATATAAATTATATGAAAAAAATATTAAGAAAACCAACCAGTATTTATTAAAAAAGTTCCAAAAAATAAAATAAAATTAACAAAAAATCTGTTAACTTGCTGAAATGCACACATATACACATTTTGTTTTAATATAAACATTCAAATACACTAAACACCAGAGAAGAGAAGAAAGAAGCACTGCCAGTCCCAACAACACAACTTAGTGAACTGCTGGCATTCATTCAATATTCTACATAACCTTTCCCAGTCGGGTTATCACACACCGAGACTGCAGAACCAAAAATGATGAAGAAACTAGGTAATATAACCTATATGCTTACCTCTTACAGTTGATATAACAAAATACCCTATTAGCACTAACAGTAAACACTCCTAATTTAAATTCAAAAACATCTAAATTAAAGTTCTAAAAAAAAAGAAAAAAACATTTTGAAGTAGAATACAGAGAAATTTAGAACACTCTTTTACTTCTCATTTAATTTTTTCTTCTTGTTTCTAACAACAGGCTGTTAAAACATGGCTCAAGTGTCTTCATGACATTTTTATGCTTTTTTAAATATTCTTGTCAGAATAACATTAAATCTGCCGTCTTTCGGTTTGCCAAAAAAAAGGCCAAACTTGCTTGGTGATGTTTTTAATTGCCTACTGCAGTGTTTATTTACTTTATCATGAAATATCTGTTTTGTGATATTTGTTAAATGTAAGAAAGAAACTGGGAGGAGAGGAGAGGAAAGTTAATTGTTGTCTGAGACAAACTAATAAATGTTTGGTATTGTTAACATACGTTGATAAACTTTTGTGATTTGTTGGCAGTTCATGATTATTAAAAATTTTTGTTTTGTTAATAACAATAATAATAATAATAGAAGTAGCAGTAGCAGTTGTAGTAGTAGTAGGTAGGTATAATAATAATAATAATAATAATAATAACAATTTAAAAAAGTAATATAAACACAGCTTTATCTTTATAAATAAACTATTAAAAATATCAAAATTGGTTTGAACCCTTTTGATATACATAGACTTGTTTTTACATATTAAGAGACAGAAACACAGAGAGAGGAAAGAGAGAGAGAGTAATAGAAAGTGATAAAGAAGAAAGAGAAAGAGAAAGTGAGAGAGAGGGAGAGTGCAAGAGAGTGTATTTCATTAGTGTTAACCTTTCAGCTCATGAAACCTTTGTTGGCTAACACAAAGGCAAAAATCAATTTATCTTTACTGTCATTGATAAGATTAGCAACTTTCAGACCACACAAAAAGATCCCTTTGTTTAAAGCCTCTTTCATAAAACTGCTTAAATGCTAATAACAAAATACAACAACAAAACCTAGACCAGGAGGCCGAAGATTAACTTTGACTGATGGAACCACAATAAATATACACTTTGTCACCTAAACTGTTAACAGCAGCAGCAACAACAGCAACAAAAACAGCAAATTCAGTGAAGGTCCCAGAAATATTGAAAATATTGATGACGATGAAGATGATGATGATGATGATAATGATGATGATGAAAATTCAGTTGGATAATAATAATAAATAATAATAATAATAATAATAATAATAATAATAATAATAATAACAATAACAATAACAGCAACATAAGTAAACCATACAGTAATTTGAAAATGTCAAACTCACTTGTAAGGAAGATCGCCATGGGAACGGCCTGTCACAGGATGCTGGAAGCTTGTAGTTCGAGTATTGTGGCTGCAAAAAAATAAAATAAAATAAATAAAAAGAATAAAGAAAATTAAATTATTTACTGATTAGTACTGAAATAGAAATGATGTGGTCATCATATTACCAAACTCCATCCATCATTAGATTTCTGGAAACGTACTCATAAAATAAATACGTCAGCAAAATACAGACACTCATCAGCAGAATTTTATATATTTATAAAAATAAATTTTGTTGTCTTAACAGAAAACATTAAAGTTATCATGGAGATGATTCATCAGAGTAAAATTATCATACAGACAATTCATCAGCAGAATATTATCATACAGATAATTCATTGACAGACTTTCATTCAGGCAAGTCATTAACTGAGTATTATCATACAGACGGTTTCATCAGCAGAATATGTTTTTCGCAGATAATTCACTAGCAGAGATTATTACAGAGATAATTTGTAGGCAGATTATCATACAAACAATTCATCAGCAAAATATTATCATACAGACAATTCATCAGCAAAATATTATCATACAGACAATTCATCAGCATGTACTTTTGTTTATGTTTTTGTAAGTAACAGAGAGAGAGAGAGAGAGAGAGAGAGAGAGAGAGAGAGAGAGAGAGAGAGAGAGAGAGAAGAGAGAGAGAGAGAGACAGGAAAGGAAGAAAGAGAGAGAAAAAGAGAGAAAGAAAGAGAGAAAGATACAAGAAACAAAAAGAAAGATATAAAGAAAACTGGGGAAGGAAAAAAGAGATATTGGTGGCATAGAAAAAGAATCAGAGAGAAAAAAGACAAAAGGTAGATAGATAAGAAAGAAGGAATGAGACATGTTGTTGTGTTACCTGCCATACAGTACAAACACATCGCTGTCCTCTGCACAGCACAGAGCTGTGAGATCATCTTCAAACTCTTCATTGTAGAATGAAATACTGCAACAGCGCGTCTGAATAGTACGCATGTTTGACACCACTCAATGTCTACCACGGATACTTTTAGCTTGTAACAAGCAGTTTTGTTATCAACGTTAACCTGAATTAGTTTTTGGTTTTGGTTTTGCTGACTTATTGTTCCCAGAGTCATGACACACTGTACAAATTGTGATTTCACAATCAAAACAATGTCTGTGAAATTTCAGTGCAAAAACAAAACCCAACAAAGAGTGGAAATTTTTCAAGGAAAAAGTAGTTTTATGAAAGTCCAGTGAAGAAATCCCACAAAACAATGAAGTTGGTTTTATTTTAATACTCTCGTAATTATATTAAAAACATACTGGGAGAAAAATTCAGTGAGAATCCATTTAAGTTTGTTTTTTTCAATAATATATATGAATCTATAATTTAATGTCTAAATACAAGACTGCAAAAATCCATTAAAAAAGACATGCCGAAATTTTTTATTTTTAAAAGAAAAGTCAAATTTAAATGTAAAACAAATAATTTCTTATAAAGTTAAATTTTGTCTGCAAAAATCCAATAACAAACTAAATTTCTGCATTTCTTATTACCATCAGAAATCTGAAGAGAGCACAAAGAAATCTATCTTAGAAGAAGAAATCCACTGAAACTACATATGACTATCAGAATGCAGAAAAAAGTACTATTTTCTATCCAAATCCTGTTTGTGTTGAGTTGTTCTGATGTAACAGAAGTGAAGCTTCCAGAAATTAACTTCTATTTGTACATGTATCAGAGTTAGCATGTGTACCAATCAACTTTGTTCTGCTCATGTGATGACAGAAAAGGTTACAGAATCTGTTATGATTTAAAACACAGGTCTAATAAAACTACATGTTGTGTGAAGACAGACAATTTGGAATGTTGATGAAAGCTGTGTCAACACCATTAAAATTAAAAAATAATTTAATCCGATGATAATAACTAAAAAAAAAAAAAAAAGAAAAATACAGAGATTAACAGAGGGAGAAAGACAATATCAGAACGAACATCACAGCAAGAGAGAGAGAGAGAGAGAGAGGGAGGGAGGGAGGGAGAGAGAGAGAGAGAGAGAGAGAGAGAGAGAGAGAGAGAGAGAGAGAGAGAGAGAGAGATTGAGAGAGAGAGAGAGAGAGAGAGAGAGAGAGAGAGAGAGAGAGAGAGAGAGAGAGAGAGAGAGAGAGAAAGATAAACAGGTAGATAAATGAAGAGATAAAATCAAAGTGTGTGAGACAGAAAGAAAACAAGATGTATAGAAAGATTAACTTATTTTGTATTTAGTTTCCCATGACAGCATGTTGCTTAATAAACATTAAGAATTAAAATATCAGAGGCAAGGTCAAGTTTTATGGGAAGAAACCAGTTATGTGGATACAGTACCCATAACCCATTAACCTTTAAGGTAAACAGTAAATAACATGGTCCTATATGGCAGACTAGGTGAGAGGGATGGAGAGAGAACAAAACATGGAATGAGAGAGAGAGAGAGAGAGAGAGAGAGAGAGAGAGAGAGAGAGAGAGAGAGAGAGAAAGGAGGGAGAAAAAGAATAAAAATCAAAAAGAGAAAGAGAGAGAAAAGAAAAAGATAAATAAAGAAACAGAAATATGGGTAAAAAAACAATAAAAAACAGAAAAATAGAGAAAAAGAAAAAGAAAGAGAAGATGTTACATTCCATAATTTATTGTCTCTATATTCTTAACATGAACTCAGGTAACCTGTCTGTCTGTCATTATTGTTTCTACATTCTTAACATGAACTCAGGTAACCTGTCTGTCTGTTCAGGAAACAATGGTTTACCTGCTAGGTGAGTGGGACGAATGATCACACACAAATTTCATGCCCTGATTAACATTGACAGTGATCGTTTTTGCAGACAATTTATGTCAGCAATGATCAATCGTTCAGAAATCAGAGGTACAGCAATAAACGAAATAGATATTCTGGGAACAATATAAACAAGACTTTAGTAATCATGTAAAAGGATACTGTGACACAACTGCAAAGCTATGCGTAACAGGATTGTGGAAAGTTCACATTTGGTTTTTATCAGTAGTCAGTAAATGGAAACAACAGAACATTTTTATACAATTTGTTAAAAAAGAAGAAAAAGTAAAGATGTTGATAATTAAAATATTTTAAAAGTAATAATAGAAAATAAAATGCCATTATAATGAATACAAATAAAGACTAAAAACAAATACATAAATAAATAAATAAATAAATAAATAAAAAGATAGACTTCCAAATGCTAATTAATAATAATAATAATAATAATAATAATAATAATAAAAACACAAAACTTTAATTAATATCTATATCAAATTTTAAAAATAAATTCATTTTATTTCTGAAGGGTCACAACTCTAGTAACATACTTAAAAGATAGCACATTTTGTTTATTTTTCTCACCTCTATATGATTATTATGTACAATTTATTCTCACCTGTATGTGATTATTATGAACAAATTATTCTGGTCTATAAATAATTATTATGTACAAAATATTCTCAACTGTACATGATTATTGCCTAGAGGTAAAGTCTTAAAAAAAATTAAGTACAATCTGTATTTACTGAGACATGAACCTGTTGATTACTTTTACCTGTATGTTCAACATGTAAGAGTGATACAATTTACATACAGATGTAAGTGTGCATGTATATGAATACTGTATCAGGACCAATCTCTGAAAAAATCTCACAAGTGTTTGTAACTGGAATATTTTCAAGCCAGAGGCAATAATATTTAACTTAGTTCTAAAGTGAAAGAAAAAAGTGATATCTATATTAATAACCCAATACAATGTTTTAATTTGGTTTTTTTGCTTTGTTAAAAAGGACAAAACATTGACATATTTATTCCGATTAATATAGGTTAACTAACAAAACAAATTAATTTTTTTTTTTTTTGCTTTGTGTATATTACATTAACAAATCTAAATTGAGAATATTTTAGTCGTTAGTACCTATCTATCTAAATATTTTATTTTAATAACAGATAATGCCTAAGACAGAAAACTCCATGGTCTAGTCTTACAGATTATTAATAAGAAATGTCTTAAATTAATGAGAGAGAGAGAGAGAGAGAGAGAGAGAGAGAGAGAGAGAGAGAGAGAGAGAGAGAGAGAGAGGAAGAAAGGTGATATAATTATTAACAGCAAGGCACTTTTTTCTCCATTATATTACATATTTCCTAATAATGTTTTTTAAATTTGACCTGTCTTTGCATTCTTAAACAACCATCAAAGAAACTCACATAGAATTAAACACATTTAAATGATTTATGCTAATTTTTTGTATACTTTCAGATTCTAATAAAAAATAAAAATAAAGAGACAAATAATATTCCTGTATAATGTTATACTACATGTACATCAAATCATCCATATCGGTGTTTTACTGTATGCAAACTGCAGTAAATCTTATCATCTAATTTGTTCTGTCATGCAATGCTGTTTTTTATTGTTATTTTTGTTTGCTCAATGACCATAGTATAATAATAATAACAATAATAATAATAATAACAATAAAGGACTGCATTCAGAATATAAATAATTTTACACATCACTACATATGTAAAGCATTCAACAAGGCAAATTATATGTTAAAAAGATTTCTTATTTTATGGTTAGAAGTCAACAATGAAATTTTTTTTTTTTTTTTTTTTTTTATTGTATCATCCTTTTTTCACAGAAATTCAACAGTTACATACTTTTCAAAAGAATTTTCATTTCCCCCCCCCACTATAATATGCTTTTGTTGTGAATTATGTGCTTACTAGATAATCTTTTGTAGTGATTTTATTTTCATTCACAAGGTAATATTTTTGGTACACTACTTTTATTTTTCAAATATTTTTTACTATCAATTTTTTTCTCTCCCGTTTTATAAATCCATCTGTATTGAATTTTGTGTTTTCATGTTTTTAATTAACAGTTTTGCTAATCAAACATTGATATCCTTTTTAACAGCAAGTCTCACTTTTATTTCTTCAGCCACTCCTGTTTGTCTAGGTACAATGACTGGATATGAAGAAAAACCCACCCATCACCCACTCACTGAGGTAACTTTGTTAGCAAGCCAGCCCACTGCAGACACAGTGTTTACACAGTGGTAATACATCTGTGATTAAAATTAATTTAATACTTCTAATCTAATTTTATTATTAACTGAATATCTAATATGTGTAATACTGTGTGTGTGTGTGTGTGTGTGTGTGTGTGCATGTGTGAATTTATGCATTTACATTTTGTGTAAATGGTTTTTTTTGTGCATCTATGGGTGTTTGTGTATTAATGTGTATTTGTGTGTGTTTGTTTATGTACATATGTGCACGTTTTGATCAATGTATGGCTGTATCTGTGTTCTGCATAATATCTCTATGTTTATTCTATTGTTATTCAGCACTATGCATGTGATTAAGGACTAAAAACAGACAGGAAACTAATACTGCCTGCCACACAATGAGCTATGTTCTTTTTCAAATAACAGCATGGGTCTTTTTCAAATAACAGCAAGGGTCTTTTTCAAATAACAGCAAGGGTCTTTTTCAAACAACAGCAAGTGTCTTTTATATTTCCTGTGTATGAAGAGATGAACAGTCAGTTCAAAGTGTGTCATAATCAGGAATGTTTAACCCCGCCAAATATCATAATTAGACAACAGAGGTCATCAGGTACACATTTTTGTGTTTACTGGAATACTGAGGTTGCAGCTCTACTAATCATTCTTCACAGATGACAATGTTATTATTTTACGATAAATTAAAAAAACAAATTTAACTAGTATTAATAATAAAACATACTGAAGTTTTGCTAAACACAAAACTCATTCACAAAGCTATTCATCCATTCGTCATGTTACCACCAACTCTGATATAACCCACCATATTATCAATCTACTGTCAGCATCAGCAACATAACATCAGTGTCATTTAAACCTACCTGACAGGTTAATCAATAAGATTAATGGCAAAAGTCAACAGGTGTGCAAATACAGGTATTTCTTACAAACATAAATTTAATATTTATTTCACTAAATGTATTAGCTTTTGTTGCACAGTGCACTTTAATGAAATAAGCCAGTGTGCATGTGTGTGTACTTTTGCAGAACTAGGTTGCAGTTTATCTAATCAGTTTCCAAAGATGACAATGTTATCATTTTTACATCAGACATACAGATGATTATCAAAATCCATATAAATATATCAAAGGATCGATCTACACTATTTAGTTTTTCATTTGTAAAACAGGACACTCTGTTACATTTCAAATTTACATATGACTAATTTAGCTGAATAGTTTAATGTATTTATTATTAATTTTTAAAAAATATGTTAACATAACTGAAACATAACTTTCCTTCACACAAACTATACATTTGCACCTACAAAGTTCTATACTTTCACCCACCAAAGCAAATTACTTAACATGCAAACACAAACATCAATTTATTTACATACATATAAACTATATCAAATTACTTAATATGCAAACACAAACAACATTAATTTATTTACATACATATAAACTATATCAAATTACTTAATATGCAAACACAAATAACATCAATTTATTTACATACATATAAACTATATCAAATTACTTAATATGCAAACACAAAATATATCAAATTACTTACACACAAAAACTTCATTCATTAAGTCTCACACACACACACACACACACACCTACACACATCCCTCATACATTGTTGAACTATTAAATAACCACTAATAAAAAAAAAAACATACTGGAAAGAATGGGAATTTGTCTTCCCACACATAACCAAACAAGGCAACCAGCTGATCAGGTTATAACACCAGAGATAATGATTAATCTCTGAACGCTTAATTCATAAATATTTCACAAGCTAATCATGTTGAAGTCAGATTAGTCACAGTGGCTGTGATGATGGAGGGATTGAATTAAACAGATTTCTGAACATTCTGACAGGTCAGGGGCACAACTAATCTGCTGAATGCAGGTGGATGTGGAACCTAGGTTTTAATAAATTTAAACGGAATGGGGTAAAACTCCTTCACCTGCTTTCTACACAGACATATTTTGCTGCGTACAGAAAAGTTGTTATGAAAATTTAAAAACTGTATTATTAATTTATGATGACTCTAGGTATATGAATGTAAATTTACACACTGTTATATGTATATATATATATATATATACACACACATTTATACATACATACATACCTGAACACACATACAAACATAAATATGTATGCACATATGCATTCACACACACACACACATGAACATATACACGAATACATGGATATCGACTAAACTTCATTTCTGAAGATCATTTTATTTATTTTAAATAAAAATCTAGGCTGCTAGAAATTTGTGATTCTACATTGCTGGTTAAATAGAGACCAGTCTTTTACATAATACTCTATTATCAGCCAATAAAAAAAACTGAGGATTTGGAATTAGATTTAAATTACTTACTCAATGTAATAGAGAGATCCTTCTTGAGTAACACCTTGTTCCCAGCCATCAGGTAACCCTGGAAACAAAATAGTTGCCATGGTTATCATTGTTCACAATCATATATTATTTTAAAGATACGTTATAACCATATATACACACAAATATATGAAAATTTGTCAAATTTTGTTTTTTAGAGAAATATTAATAATAAAGTATTTTTTCTCTTTTTAACTTGATCTAACCTGATTTTAATAATAATAGAACAAATATTTAATTTGAATTAAAAAATTAAAGGTGTCACAAGTCTTATTTTGAAGCATATTTTAGCTGCTATACCTATTTCAGTATTATTTTCATCAATATTTATCTGTATATATTTAAATCTTTTTTCTTTTTTAACTATTTGTTTTAGGTATCTGTATTTTTATGTATGTATATTAGAGAGAGAGAGAGAGAGAGAGGAAGTCAGAGCAAGACACATATATTAACAGAGACAGACAGAAAGGGGATATGTGAGGAAGGGAGACAGGACATGAGATGTAGACAATGGAAAAGAAAGAAAAGACGTATTTAAATGTTGCTGTACACATGTACAAGTACACAACAAACACTGAAACATATTTTCTAAGAATTACACAATTTACAGTAAACCAGTTCACATTACTTTTTTTTCCTTCCTGTCAGGAATGCAAAAAAATAAATTCTCCCTTTCAGTGTTGACACAGCAAATGTTCAAGTTGGTGCATTTAAATGCTGCACACAAACAAATGTACAGATAGATAGAGTACAGGTCTATTATTTCTTTTTTTGTGTGAAAAAAGCCCCAAGACAGAATGAAAAAAATAAAAACAGCCATGAGCAGAAAACACAAGATTAGCCATGAACAATAGAAGACAAGGAAAACATAATTATTTTTACATAAACATTTACACAATTCTTTTCATCCATGACTTAACATTTGGACAGCTACACAGACGGAAATAAATGATAATTATTAAATAAATTTACTTTAGGGCAAAAAGAAAGAGAAATGTTCATTAATTGTAAAGTGAAGGTGTTTAGTGTACACTTGTATATGTTTGTAATTCCACCAGTATTATTAGCAGCACTGCAGCTTATAGAAAAGGGCCTAAATTAAACAGATGCGTGTTATCAAAGATGATAGCCTCTGAAACACATTCAGTTACCACAAAAAGTGAGACATAAATATTCAGAATGGTCATAATTTCATACTAATTCATATTTTTGTTTGACTGTACATATAAGTAATTAATTTGTATACATACATTATTAATTTGAAGGTACAAATAGACATGCATGTGTATAAATGCACATTCATCTATGGATACACCTATACTGACGGAGAGACACGCACGCACACACACACACACACACACACACACACACACACACACACGTACACATTCAAACAGAAACACTCATATTTTTACACTATTCAGACCTGAAGTTTTCTTTTAGATTCTAATACCAGTTGTCTGTGATTAATTGCAAAATTAATAAACAGTTTTCAGTGAAGACAACAAATCTGGATATATATCAAAATCTAAACAAATGCATAAAAACAATATTATTTATATGTACAATGAAAAAAGTCAGTAACTATTTGCCACAATCAAATAAATATATTTCTAATTAGCAGGAAAGCTTTAATAATGTTAAACAGATAAAATGTATCTCTGTTAACACTCAAGCCCTTTGGTATCTGCGATGCTGCTGATAATGATGGTGGAATAACAAACACACGCCAAACACAGTGATTACACCACTGAGACTGCTAGAATGGGTGCATGTATATCTCAACAGATGTGAAAGGTTAGGAAACAGTGTTTGTGCTGAGGTATGGCACTAATGGCAAGGTTGTGTTTAATGTAAACAGTCTGGTTTATTTACGAAAATGACAGTTAATGAGATAAAAAGTCTCAGGACAATGCCATGAATGCAAAAAAAGTATCAAGCTGATAGCATTAACACATATTCATACAAATAAGTAATGTATATTTTTGAATGTAAATTAAAGAAGTATTTATAAATAATAAATACATTGATTCATGTTGAAGGTAAAAACAGAGAGAGCATATTGTTGACAAAGTTATCATACTTTTACTTTGCTTTCTAAACTTCTGTGGAAGACATGTATGTTATCAAGAGCACATGAACAAGAAATTAAATTGACATCAAACACAGCAGACATTACAGTAATGCCAGACTTTGTTGTTAGCAAAGTCTGGTCTCTTAATCAGAAGTATACATACATTACATATATATATTAAAAAATATTAAAATGTATATGTATATATATATATATATATAAATAAATAAATGCATACATAAATATATATATATATATACATACATACATCTATAAATGCATACCTACCAACCTACCTATCTACATATATACATACACACACACTCACAAATAGTGACATACAAAAGACACACATATATATACATGCAAATATATATATATATATATATATATATACGTATACAGACAGATAGAGCTAGACAGGATATATTTAGGCCAGAACTTTTGCTTTCTGTGTTGTCAAACCTGTTGCTTTACTATGTAACTTTGGTTCTTCAAGATCATGAACAGTTCAGTGAGGAATTTAAAATTAATTTTTCTCTTTAGCTAGACTTAACAGTAATAAATGTATGATAATATTATTAAATATACTTAAAACAGTGTCCGTTTCTGAGTTTAAATGATGTTTACTTAATTAAGCTAACTGACAGGCTTTTAAAAGTACATTAACTATCACCCATTTTGATTGTCGGTATGAACTTTAATAAAGGGCACTAAAGTCACTAAAAACATACTCGAGTATTTAAAAAATAATTTAAAAAAAAGTTAAGAACTCTACCTGGATCGCTGAAAAATCCAGTTTGAACGGGACGACCGTTCAGAGGATGAAGCCACGTCGTGTCCTTGTGTCGTTCACTGCAAAATTCAAAAAGAGAACAAAAATATAAAAGTAAAAATGTCAAAACAACAACAAACAAGTTGAACAAGTTAACTCACCTGAGTGAGTTACCTGTGATTTTTTTCGCACCTGCGAAGTTACACCAATGCAAAATAATCAACGGTTTGTGTGACAGAAGTGCATACTTACTCAATGAAAAATACCCGTCCGTCTCTAGTCACGCCGTAATTAAAATCCGGAGGTAGCCGTCCCCCACAGGAGACATCGGCCGCCATTTTAACATTTGACACCTTCGCTGTTTCGTTTACCTCCCCCTGGAGAAATGACATCCATTCAGGTGTGTCAGTCAACATCTAGCCTGAGAACCACCAAGCTATTTTAAATGCTTGCTCGATGAAAACCTTGGTTGGCGTCTGGTTTTAACCAGGCTAACTATCGGAACGTCCCTGGAATGCGAGGTAGTCGTTTAATGTCCTTCACTCTCTTTACTGTGTTAATTTCGGTGTTTGTACTTCACCTATTAAGAATGTGTATTAAGGGATGAACGGATGTGTTTTCATGAAAAGTGTTGTGATTTTTAATATTAAGGGGGAAAAAAAAATAATGAAAAGAAGATTAAGAATAAATTAAAATACAATTAAATAAGAAATATATATATTCATGTTTTAATCTAAACATCGAGAAACCCAGTATGCATCATCAACAACTACTACAGCTACCATTACTACTACGTTATTATGACTACTCTTCGTCTTGCTACTACTGTTACTATTACTTCTATTGTCTTTCCTATTACTACTACTAGTTACTATCACTACTACTATTTCAACTATGACTATGATTATTACTTCTGTTACTATTGCTGCTACAAGTACTAGCAAAATCACTATTAGAACTGTTACAACAACAACTATTACTACTATGACCATTACTACTACTATTATTACTATTAAAACTACCGCCGCCATTACAATCACCATTACTGCTACTACTACTATTACAACCGCTAACATTACTACTGCTAATTCTGTTACTACCATTATTACTACTAGAAGTAATTATTATTACTAAATGAAAATAAAGAAAATATGAAAAGAAAAAGTAATAACCAGATTCAGAAGGCACATCGGTTTATTCAACACATATTAATATAGAGTTCTTTCTCTTTACATTTTCTAATATTTAAATATATTCATATATTTATTTTTAAAGATTGTTGTGCAAATACCCATATATAATATTTCAGCAATAATTTTTTAATATTTTTTTTTATTGCCTTTAATAGGTCTTAAATTTACATTAATTCGAATATGATTTTTCTTTCTTTTATTCTGACATTTTTGTATTTTTTTATTTTTTATTTTTTTTTAACAATATATATACTTATTTTTTTTCTGACATTTTTATTATTTTATATATATATTTTTTTTAATTTCATATTATTATTTTAGTTTTATTCCTTTTTTCTGCCAGTGATTTAATGTTTATTGTTTTCGCGAATTCCGGTTCGTTATATTAGATCTTTTTTTTCTAGGTTTACTTTTTCGAGCATTTTCGTCCGTCGAATAGTTTCCACGATGCTTTTTAGCTGTGATTTTATTATTCTGAGGTCTCAGCTTCAGGAATATTTTTCGACAGAAATTATATAGCGATGTTAGAAAACGTCCGATAAAACCAGCTGAAATAAAGAAACAAAATAAAACCATCATACATACAGACCACCATACACGCAAACAAACAAGAAAAATAAATAAATAAGCTATCTTGGTAATTTAAAACTACATCAATGCTATAAGAGGAGTAGTAGGAAAGCACTGCATGGATTTATATATGTTTGTAGATGTGTGCGTGTGTGCGTGCGTGTGTGTGTGTGTGTGTGTGTGTGTGAGAGAGAGAGAGAGAGAGAGAGAGAGAGAGAGAGAGAGAGAGAGAGAGAGAGAGAGAGAGAGAGAGAGAGAGAGAGAGAGAGAGACCCATATATGCGTTTGTGTATATTTGTGTTTATATTGGTACGTGCGTGTTGTGTGTAATATTACGACACTATCTCTCTCTCTCTCTCTCTCTGTCTGTCTGTCTGTCTGTCTGTCTGTCTGTCTCTGTCTCTGTCTCTTTCACTGTGACAAAAAAAACAAAAAAAAAAAAAAAATAATAATAAAATTAAACAACAAAACCCCCCAATATAAAAAAGAAAAAGATAAGAACCAATGCCAAAGAAAAATCAAAACGAAAATATGTCAGTATTTAATACTCTATACCCCCAGAAAAAAATAAAAATAAAAAATAAAACCAAAACAACAACAACAACATAAACAAACCCCCAAAACTAACAACAAAAAAAAGACTCCAGTCAAACCACCCAAAGCGCAAAAAGAACCAACCCCATTGAAGTTAAAAAAAAGGAAAATTAGTTTCGAAAAAACAAAAAAAAAAAAAAAAAAAAAAAAAAAGAAAAAAAAAAAAAAAAAAAAAAAAAAAAGAAAAAGAAAAATGAAAACAAAAAGAAAAAGATAAATAAATAAAACTAATAACTTGAAATAAAAAACTCATAAAACCATATATATTCCAAGCATTAAATGAACAAATAATTTATTTATTTATTTATTTATTTTTGTAGCCGTGAATAAAACAGAAACTACCTCGGATACATATAAATAAATAAATAAATAAATAAACAAGAAATCAGAAAAAAAAAAAAAGTTTTACCTAAAGCTGAAAGTAACATAATGACAGAGGCAACTTCACCGACAGATTCTAGAAAAGAGTATAAATAATTGAATAACACTGAATAATAATAATAATAATAATAATAATAATAATAATAATAATAATAATAAATCAAGAACAAAAAGTTCACATTATCTATTCTATTTAAATAAATAAAACAGAAAATGTCGGATTTACGGTTTTGAAGCCAAAAGGAAGAAAGAAAAAAAAATGGACATGTGCAACCCCACCATCCCAGCATGCATGTAAATAATAAATAAAATAAATTAACATAGAAGAAGAAGAAGAAGAAGAAGAAGAAGAAGAAGAAGAAGGAGAAGAAGAAGAAGAAGGAGAAGAAGAACAAGAACAAGAAGAAGGGGAAGAAGAAGAAGGAGAAGAAGAAGAAGAAGGAGAAGAAGAACAAGAAGAAGGAAGGAAGGAAAGAGAAAAAAATTAGCAAGCATTTTTTACAGCTTAAAAATTACAGTTCTTTTGTATTCAAAGTAAAACATATATACCATTGTTTCTGTACAGCTTGTGGAAAGCCAACATATAAAACATTATTTACTTGACATGTTTTGCTGCATTTACCTGAACCATACTGGAAAATATCCTGGAAATGGCTCGAACTGGATAAACCAGCGTAATTCCGTCCGTATGTATCTGATTTGTTTGATACCGCGTAACAGATCCTGAAAAAAAAAAAAAAAAAAAAAAAATAAATAAAATAATAATAATAATAAAAATAAAATAATAATAATAATGATGATGAAAAATTATATTAATAATAATAATGATAATAATAAAATAAAAATAATAATAATAATAATAATAATAATAACAAAAATAAATAACAGACATGTGTAGAATAACGTGTACGTATAACATAACCTACAACAAAGAAAATAACAGTTAAACAGAACAATATATACCTATAATCCTAGAATAAAAGTAAGTAAATAAATAAATATACAAACTATATTAATTACTTGAGTATAATTATGGAAGTATGCGTGCTCTGTGCCTTATTTACATTACTAAAAACGGACGAAATGGGTGCAGAAACACAACAGCAACGAACACCACTACTACTACTACTGTCTTCATTACTACTGCTACTACTTCTACAACTACTACTACTGCTTCTGCTACTACTCTACTAGTGCTGTAGCTTCTGTTGCCACTACCACTACTAGTATAAACTGCTACAACCACTGTTACTGCAATTGCTGTTCCTATTATTAGCGTATACTACTACTACTACTAGTACTACTACTACTACTAACACCACTAACACTATTACTACTGCTATTAATGATAATATGATGATTTTGATAATAATAATAATAATAATAATAATAATAATAATAATGAAGAACAAGAAATGGCACTAGAAAAATAGCAACAGCGACAGCAACAGCAGCAGCAGCAACAACATCAATAATAAAAACAACAATAATTCAAAAAAAAAAAAAATTGTACTAACCCTGAATTCTGTAAAGGGTACAACTGAATATAAATAGTTGCGATAACAGAAATGACTATTGAAACGGAAAACAACAAGAGAATTGACCTCTGACATATTATCATTGAGTGAGACATCGTCATCAGATTCGGCGACGCAATTTGATGCAACAATGACCGGTTACTACGAAACTGTACATCACGTGACGTCATGTTTGTTAATGACATCAGAGCAGCGTAAAACTACAATTACTATATTATTATTATTATTATTATTATTATTATTAATACTTACTAATTTCAGTTGCATCATGATCATCATAATCATTTTATCGTCATTATTATTATTATTATTATTATTATTATTATTATCATTAATACTTTCTAACACCATCATATTCATCATCACCTATATCATCATCATAATCGTCATTATTATTATTATTATTATTATTATTATTATTATTATTAATACTTAAGAGGACAAGGCGACCTTACTTTTGTACCTGATTATTTTGAGTATTGTTTAGATATACTGACTTCTTCAAAACTTCTTCCTGACGGGTACCTGATACCACCCAGACAACACACCCACCTCAAGGAACGTAATCAATTACACCCGTTACAGTAGCCAAACCGATTTTACGAAAGATAATACTAAGTTCTGCTGAAGACAGACTAACATATTTAAGTGTTGGAATAACATTATGGATACAAAATTTTCAGTATTTTGCGCTATTTTTGTGACGATTTCATTTGGCGCTAGAGGTAAGTTGTCTCAGATTTATGCTAAATAATTAATGTGGTTTCACGTGTTAAAATAACAATAATAATAATAATAATAATAATAATAATAATAATAATAATAATATACAAAGAAAATAATAATAATAACTATAGTAATAATAATAAAAAGTATATCTATAACAACAACAGCAACGACAACAATAATAATAATAATAATAATAATTATAACAATAATAATAAAGCAAAAATAGTTATTAGTGAAAGAAAAGGATGATATAAGAATGTAAACACACACACACACACACACACACACACACACACACATGCACATAGACACATACACACATACACACAATCACACACGGTTCCACAGCTCCTTGAAACCCATAACATTCTAACATTTCAAAATTGTCAAATTTAAGTACTTAGATGCCCTTATATTTCAAGAAAAACAATCCATAACAAAGATATTAATTGTTGGTGTTTATAAAGTAAAGTTTTTAATTGTCCTCATCAGAATTGAGTGAAAAACAATATTTTATAAGAACTCTGGTGATCAATACTGTCGTGTCCTCTGAATCATACCCTACACTTTAATATATCTACATCATACCAGTCATTATTGTACCTTTCATATTCATAAAATCATACAGAGATGGTTCTTAAAAGTACATAAACTTTAAAAGTTTCTAAATTTCCCTCGATCTGCCTGCCCCTTTCTATCAAACTTAGTATTTGCAGATATATGTATGTATGTATCTTTGTATATATATATGTGTGTGTCCCTCTTTGTGCGTGTGCGTGTCTATGTATATGTAAATTTTGTATACACATATTTCATAAATGTGTGTGGCTGTGTGTATGAATCTGTGTATGTGTGTGAGTGTGTGTGTATATATATATATATATATATATATATATATATATATATATATATATGTATACAGATAGATAGATAGATAGATAAAGAGATAGATAGATAGATTATGTTTTATATATATTTTACACTAGAGACATATTTCAATCACACGTGATATGCCAACTGGTTTTATTAAAGATATTTCGTGGATTAATGTCACGCCATTTGTCAACAAACAGTAGGAAATTTCGCACGAACTGAGGTGATTTGACTTCTTTGGCTAGAACAGGTCATTAATTATATCAAGCGCTGTAGTTCAGGGCTGTGTTATGTTCTTTTGATTTAGACAGATGTCAGATGTTTGAAGACAGCAACAAGATTGATCTCGGTCTGGAATCAGTTGCTGACTTGACAAGGCTCAAGCACGCTTAACATGGACGCATCAGCGTTTTAGTTTTTATTTTATTATTATTATTATTATTTTTTTTTTTTTGCCTGAGTGAAAGAGGCGTTGGTTTTCAAAGAGGTTGTTAGGCACATTAGACTTGTTATGTTATTTTTGAATAGTTTAGACTTAGTCGTTATACGTTATTCTGGCATTTGTTTCGAAACGATTCTGACATTAGTTTTGGAAAGAGTCCGATGTAAATACAGATTCATGACAAATTGTCACATAAATATTAACAAAAAGCAGAGATATCTTAATAGACGTGACCAATTATATATATATATATTGTTTCACCTATGATGATGATGATGATAATAATAATAATAATAATAATAATAATAATAATAATAATAATAATAATAATAATAATAATAATAACAATGAAAGAGAATGAATGAAACATGCATTATTTGTAGTCTTTATTAACACAGATTTGTGTTCTTCACAATTTCACATC
>CM022673.1:3578604-3583604 GCA_012295275.1 Chrysomallon squamiferum | reverse complement strand
TCTTCTTGTTCTTCTTCCATTCCTTACTACTATTTAAAATTAAAGAAAGTATATGTTTATGTAAAAAATCAGCGTAATGTTCATCATGCTGCAGTTTAAATAAACTGTTCGATAAGACACAGCACTGTTATTGATATATTGTTGTTGTTGTTTTTTTGTTTTTTATTTTATTCAAGGGAGACTATCATTAGGTCAGAACTACGGAAGGGATTACCCAGACTGGTCAAGCTGCATCAAGGCGTGGTTTGACGAAAACAAGAAGTTTGTGTACGACGTCGAGACATCTTTTCATGACGTAGGCCACTACACACAGGTGTGAGAAAAAAACATCAGCAGCTATATATACACACACACACACACACACACACACACACACACACACACACACATATATATGCACACAGACGCACACATACCTGACGTAACATGAAAGTAGATTAAAAATGTTTTCTGTTTGTTGTTTTGGAACACATTTCTTTGATTCTTTCAAACATCAGTGAAATCTGTGGTATTGGCTTCCTCGTCTTTGCAAAAGTATATATATATATTTTCGTCATAGAATAAGATTATTTATTTATTTATTTATTTATTTATTTATTTATTTATTTATTTATTTGATACAATACGCAGAGGACTGAACTGTTGTTTTTACACAGGTGGTTTGGGCGGATACAACAAAAATAGGATGCGGATTCGCTGAATGCCAGACTTCAGAAAATCGTCGAGAGAAATTCCTGGTTTGTAACTATGGACCTATGTAAGTTTTCAACTTAATATTGTCCGAAATATTTTCATTAAAAACTAGGTGAAACGTGTGTTTTCATTAACATGTATAACTAATGTAATTAGATATTATTTTCTAATTATACAAATCATAATGATTATTTTAAATATATTTTTCCTTAGTATAATCATAATTCTGATCATTTTTGGTCTATGGGATTTATAAATTTAATATTCTAATATAACAATGTACAAGCGATCTAGTTTGATTACAGAAAAATACATGGATTACAAAGTGTTATTTAAAATTGACGTAACTTGAGTGAAAAAAAACTCCCACCTCTATTTAGAATAAATAAATAAATAAATAAATAAATAAATAAATAAATAAATAAATAATAATAATAATAATAATAATAATAATAATCATGCTAATAATAATAATAACGCTGTATAGGAAACGGATTTAAAATATCTTTAATAAGTTTTAAATATGACGCCTAAATACTTCAACAAATTAACTTTAAGCTGATAGAACAAAAGAACAACTGAATAATCAGTGGTAACGGTTTCAGGGGAAATCTCGGCGGATACAAAACACCGTATAAGACTGGGTCGACCTGTTCTGCGTGCCCACATACATGCAAGAACAATCTTTGTGGTAAAGTTTATTTAACTGTTATTATTTCATGTGTTTTTGTACGAACAAATAACCTATATATAAACTTCCAGGCGAATAATTTGCTTTCATTAAACGTACAGAATTATTACTGTTAGTAATGCTTAACGAGAAAAGCACAACCACGAGAGAGTTTCTTTGAAGTCTGACAGGTATTTCTATTTTAATGACGTAATTTCTGATAAAGAGGATTCAATTAAAAGCATCTGGCGGAATTTTGTAATATTTTTAATCGTTCTATGACATTCTTCTTCTTCTTCTTCTGAGTATTATTACTATTTGGTTTATTTATTATTTTTTTTTTTTTTATAGAATTTTATAAATGAAAGCACATCATTAGCATGAGAAATGAGTAATCTTGATACTTGTATTATTAGCAAACGTTGATGTTAAGAATTGAAAAAAAAAAAAAAAAGAGCAGAAAGAATAAAATTTGAATTTAGAGTAATTATTCATACTATTATGCATGAGCATATTACTTATAGTACATCTTGTATTAGGCATTATATTTGTTACAGCATCTGTATACATATATTAAAACCATACATTACTGTACTATACTATACTATACTATACTATACTATACTATACTATACTATACTATACTCTCTCTCTCTCTCTCTCTCTCTCTCTCTCTCTCTCTCTCTCTCTCTCTCTCTCTCTCTCTCTCTTTCTCATTTTCGTTACTGACAATGTTAACAGTCATTCTCTAAACATCACTTTCCTTTTGTCTCTTTATGTTTAAGACTGCGGAGAAAAGGTTTGTCTCAATGGAGCTACAATGAACAGAAGAAACTGTACTTGTTCGTGTAACCAGCCTTTTCAAGTTGGAGATGCATGTCAGCGTAAGTTGTGACATGCATGTACATAGAAATACATATATGATGTGATATGATATATATATATATATATTTTTATGTTTTTTTTTTTTTTTTTTTTTTTTTTTTTTTTTTTTTTTTTTGAGATAAATATATCTGCATTTCTGGATAAAAATAATCGGAACTTACAGTTTTATTAATAACTAAAAATTTAAAGACTTCTGTATATTAAAATGTCCGACTAATTTAGCTGCTATTTTTGTGTATTTGCACACTGCACTGATGTTGGTTAACGTTTACGTATTTCATCCTGACTGTGTGTTAACTTCGTCTCAATTGCGTCTTAGTGAACTGCTCCTCGGCTCAATACCTGGAAGTGAAAGCGTCCTCTTGTGGACAGAAACCTTTTGACAAAAACGGATGTTTTATATACGGAAATGCGCCCAACGCATGTCCAGTTTTATGCGGCCAATGTCCATGTAAGTGTTTGTAAACAGAAGAAATGCTGTGTAGCCTGGATATGTGCGTTTGTGAGAATGTCTGATGTACAGTTATGTACGTTCTTAATTGTAATTGTAGTGTAATTTAATATGATTTAACTATTATTATTATTATTATTATTATTATTATTTTTGATATTACTGCTGATACTTTTGTCATTCGTGTTAATGGTATTATATTATTTATTTATTTTATTTTTCTTGTTACTACTGTAGTTATTTTCGTTGCTGCTGTTATTGTTGCTCTTCTAATTTTTGTTATTGTTATTACAATTCAGATGGCGACATCCACTACAAAGATGCTGATGTGGCTCTGAAGCGGCCTGGATTGGTGTCAAGTTCCACACATGCGCAGTATAACGTGATTGTATTTGTCTGCTGCATGGGTCTAATGGCGAGCCTTATTTGAATGTTAAAAAATATTTTTATATTAAAGCGATTTCTGTAACTGGGAAAATAAAAAAAGGTAGAATTATTTTTGTGTGTATAAAAGTGTGTGTTTGTATTCGTTTGAATGTTTTTGCAGGGAAGATTATTCAAAATTATTATTGAATCTTAGTGCAAAAGAGTTATTTCCCTTACTAAAACTTGACGCTAATGCAGACTAAAACGGAAGTACGTGTAACTGTCTGATGACGTCAGAATATATCTGAGTGAAACATGCTATAAACCAGACCTGAGCATTTTTTCGGCCCCCGGGCCACATGCGGCCCTTTGGTTGACATTTTTTTTGTAAGGCAACCTCACTTTTTCATTGTTTAATCATAACAGATACTCTTACTAGTTTTACCAGTTTGTCAAAACAATGCTATTTACTGCTTTTTATAAAGAAATAAAATTAATATTATGCAGAATTCAGTTAAACCTTTTGGCCCGGGTCTCCACAATATTTTTTATCTCTCATGTGGTCACATGGAAAAAATAATTGCCCACCCCTGTTATAAATCTTTGCCATTCTCTCAAAAGAAATTGGCTAACCATTCATACAGTCAAGAATTATGTATTAATATTTTGTATACATGAACAAAACTAAGGTGATTATGATAATTATAACGAAGACCTTGATAATAATTACAGCAACAGAATATATTCGTTTCTTCACGAACGATAACTGAAATTTTAGCTTGAAGGGAGAGGCTGGGCAATCGAGAGAGAGAGAGAGAGAGAGAGAGAGAGAGAGAGAGAGAGAGAGAGAGAGAGAGAGAGAGAGACGGGTAAGAAAGATTGAAAGAGATTCTCAAAGTGAGAAAGAGATAAACAGAGATAGATAGATACAAACATATAGGAGGTAGATAGATATACACATATAGAGAGATAGACAGAAAGATATAAACATACAGATAGACAGAGAGAGAGAGAAAAAACTGAGAGGTAAACAAAATCAGAAATATAAAAAACATTCTCTACAAAACAGGATACTTGCTTTTAAGATTTGAAAACTTTCTAAATTAAATTTATTACGCATGTTTATAGCAGACTGAGCATTGTACATATATCTGCCAGCAACAAACGTGAAAGAATGCACATATGGCTTTAGATTTCATATACACAAATAAATACAATTCCAGGTTGTTACTTTTAATTTTTTTTTTTTTTTTTTTTTGTATCTCTCAAACAGACACGTACATCGTAAACGCAATTATTTTAAAGTCCAAGTCAGCATTTTGTTTCATTATATTCAAAATAAATTCTACATTTAAAAAGAAGAAAAAACAAGTATTTTTATTATAATGATAATAGTGATGTCTTCTTCATGAGTTTATCTCGGCAACAAAAGCTGGAAAAACGGATTTGTTTGTTTACATGGACGTAATTATTACTACAGTTTTGTTAAAAAAAAAAAAAGATTTTATTTTGTACAACTGCCATGGTATCATCATCATCATCATATATGAGTGTTGGTTAATCTCTCTGTCTCTCTCTCTGTCTGTCTCTGTCTCTGTCTGTCTCTCTCTCTCTCTCTCTCTCTCTCTCTCTCTCTCTCTCTCTCTCTCTCTCTCTCTCTCTCTCTCTCTCTCTCTCTCTCTCTCATGTGAATCATGTGTGATACCTAATAATGTATATAAAACAATTTCATTCAAGAATTACTGAAAGTTATATTCATTCTTTCTTTCATTTGGCCATTTTTCATTCATTCATTCATTCATTGCACATATGTATGACTTTTTATTTATTTATTTTTTCACAATAGCGTGGACCATAGACCAAACAAAATATGCTTTATTTTTGTCGAAATTTCTTTATGGTGCATGTCAAGTACAGTGGGTATTATAAGCAAAG
>CM022673.1:3566104-3573604 GCA_012295275.1 Chrysomallon squamiferum | reverse complement strand
GTCTGACACCTTTCAGCTGTAGGCATTGAACCCATGTCGATCTGTCATAAAATGAATGTTCCTTTTTTTCACCCATTCGCTTTAAATTAACATTCAAGAATGCTTAATGGGAATACATGGGCGTCACATTTGTGTGTTAACAGATTAATCGATTTTGACAAAGCTATGGTTAGAAGAAAACGTGGGAAACATTGCGTATTATGGTGACAGAGTGTTTTTCACGTGTCGTATGGGACACAGTCTTTTTAATGTCATAATGAAATATAGTGTTCATGCTGTAGAAAATATGAAGTACAGAGTGTATCAAATGTAGGAATACACTGTGCATATATTAGCCATTATATGGGCACAGTGTGTATCACATGTACAAGTGTATAATGTACATCATATGGGTGTTCATAAGGTATACTGCGCATCATAATTATGGGATGAACAGAATGAATCGTACATCCTAAGAGTACACAGTTTATACTGTACAGCATAGGAGGTACATACCGTATTCTAAAGCGTGTATACTGTACGTCACATAGCGTACAAAAGGTTTACTACGTCACAGAGGATACACACTGTATACTGTACGTCGTGTGAGGTATACTATGAATACTGTACATCACATAAGGAACACGGTGTAGACTATACATTATTCAGTTCATAGTGTACTTGACAGAGAGTATACTGTGTATATATTACGTAATGCGTGGGTCACGGTGATAGTGTACATAAAAATAAATATAAATTTGCGAAAACGACTGTTGTGTGTAGTTTCTCACGATTTATGCTACGTATTTATTACCTAAGTTTAATTTTAAGTCACCTTCAAAAAAAAAAAAAAAAAAAAAAAAACAGGAAGAAAAAATGAAGAAGAAGAAAAACGTGAATTATTTAATGGTGGATTTAAGGAGGGTATCCATGATTATCTATACACATAAACAACAACAAAACAACTCAGCCAAATAAGTAAATAAATAAATAAATAACAAAATCCAAAAAACAACAAAAAAAAAAGAAAGATCCAAATTAAAAACAAACAAAATAAATAAACAACCAGTCCCCTGCCAAACAAAACTGTATGTTCTATTATAATCATACATACATATATATATATATATATATATATATATATATATATATATATGTACATGTATATAATTTGCAAGATGATGTTTTGGAAAAGAAATCCTCAAACAAAACAAACAAACAAAAACACCCCACTTTCAAAAATGATACAAAACCCCAACACATTGTGTGTGTCTATATATATATATATATATATATATATACCAGTCGGTTAAAAATAGGTGTGAATGGGTGAGGACACTGGGTGCACCCCCTAGTATCTGCGTATGGAATTTCTGTAAAAGATATTATGCTAATTCACGCTATTGTATCAAGTCGCGGGTAGAGAAGTAACGACAACTGGTAACAGATCAGTCGATACGAAAAAAAAAAAAAAAAAAATTCGCACGCCAAGCACTATTACTGTATGTGACCCTCGAAGTTTAATTATTCGCGTAAATTACTCGTCATTATGAGTATTTTTATCTCAAAGGTTTTGAAACTGAGTGTTTTGTGACTGAAAGCTGTTTAGAGTTACCTCCCTAATACTCTTCATGACGAAATACATTTCTAATCTTTTTGTACTGCAAGACAGGTCAGCAATATCACATTCAGTGCTCACGTACCACGTAGATGAAATAGTACTTCTGTGGTTATAGGGTTTAGTCTATAAGGAAAATCTGTTAAGTTGGTAAATTGTCTAGGATGATTTACTGCATTTAGATGGAAAGGGGCAGGTAATTGTATAAGTTTGTTTATTTAAATAGTTTATCTTGTTAGGCTCTGAAATAAAGAGAAATAAACTGCAGTGTTAGAAAAGCAGAGATGTAGTGAGAGAGATAGCGAGAGACAGAAAGAATGATGGAGAGAAAGAGAAAGAGAGAAAGAGTAAGAGAATTAGAAAAATCAAAATGAAACAGACATAATATTATAGTGATCGAGAGTAAGACAGACATACAAACATACAGAGAGAGGGAGGGATGGACTTAGGGAGAGAGAGAGAGAGAGAGAGAGAGAGAGAGAGAGAGAGAGAGAGAGAGAGAGAGAGAGAAACAAAAGAAACAACAAAAACAACACCAAAAAGAAAGAAAGAAAAAATACCCTCCCAAACATTTTGTTTTATTGAACTAACGTTTATTGGGTAGATGTGTGAACTTACTTATGTAGACAGCAGCCTTTGTACTGTTGATAATTTTAAAATACGACGTCTGCGACTCGTTCGTTCCACTAAACGGACAGTAAGAAATGTCGGTACGACGACACAGTGATTAGAACGCTCGGGTGAGCAAACAACAAAACACAGAAATGAGACTTTTATAGCGGGTCACTAATTTCTTGATTTATGTCTGTCTGCCTCTTGTATGGGGCAGTAACAGATAATACCCCGGCGAACCGCAGAGGTTCACTTCGGGTTAGAAACTGTAACCAAACACAGAGAACTTGTTAAAATTGTTGTTTACTCAGAAAACAAAAATGTATTATTATTTTTTTTTCCTTCAGTCTGACGGTCACGAGAATGAGTACGCAGTCTGTGCCCACCCAGCTGATTTCACCCGGTTCAAAAATAGCCCGAAAACGTGTCTTGTTTTTACGGAGGGTCACGAATCGAGGCGAAGTTTTTGACCGCTATCTGAAACGAAGGATTGGCTGACTAGCGCGGTCGTGAGAACGTACACACCTACAGGACAGCGACGCAGCCTGATACGGGTTACGTGTGGCCAACGCCGGCAATGATGACAGGGTACTGAACCGCCGAAACGAAAAACAAACAAACAAGCCAGACATTTCTTTTCTTTCGTAATCGCTCGGCTTCGTGACTTTGCGCACACGATGTCGCACTTGTCAATGGAAGAAACGACCAGAAACCGTGCCGTTCTACGAGAAACTTGACCCCCTTTTTTTTTTTTCATTACCTCGGGTCATGCTGCTAAAGTACACGCGAACTGCCCAGTATTAAATATACAGGTATTATGGAAGTAGAAGAATGGAGGTAACAACAACAAACAAAAAATAGAACAAAAAAGCGTCAAATCATAGTGACTTGGCAGCTGTTTTTGGAAAACAGAAAAAAAAAGAGAAAAAAAACACCGTAATCTCTTTTTTTTTTTATGATCTGATAAACGTTTGACTATTGAGATAAAATAAAAGTACTGCAGATAAATAGATAGATAGATAGATAGCGGGAGAGAGATAGATAGAGATAGATAGAGAGAGAGAATGGGTGAGAGAGGGAGAGAGAGAGAGAAACAAAAAACTGAGAAATAAATAATGTTTGAGTTAATACTGCTGTTTTATTTCTTTATGTACTAATAAAGTGAGACGAGAAAGTAAATGAATACTAAAATTACAGACATGACTGTCGATTAAGAGATACACTTTGTCCTATATACTGAATACGAAGCCAGTCTGAATGTACTTGTGATAAAATACATATAAGTAAATACGTACTCGCTGTCACTGGCAAGTCATCCACAGTTTGAGAGCAAAGTTCGAAAACCCCCAGCGCAGTAGTAGTATAATAATAATAATAAAGATAATAATAAAGATAAAAATAAAGATAATAATAAAGATAATAATAATAAAGATAATAATAATAATAATAAAGATAATAATAATAATAACAATAATATAAGAATGACAAATTATAATATAACAGAAAATAAAAAAGAAGAAAGAAAAAAAGAAAGAAGAAAAAAAACCAAATCTATTTTTTTCCATATAATGTTCATATTTATTCTACTTCATAAATTCTTTTCTCTGCTTTATTCCCCACTTTTTTTTTTTTTTTTTGTTCTGTCATAATTTTAAACATCTTTTTTTAATTTGCAGATTTTTTTTGAAGGACTGTTCTTTTTTCTGTCTTCCTTTTTTCTTTTCTTTTTTTCCTCTTTATAAACTGGCGTTATCTTTCCATCACTGAGGCGTTCGCATCCACCGTATAATTATAGCTTTTCAAACAGTCTGATCACAGTACGCAGATAACACAGTAATGTGTCTAAAAGTTAACTTACGCAAAGAGTCTTCTACGTCTCTGCATGCTTGCTCTCTCTCTCTCTGAACGTATGGAAGTGTATGATACATATCTTCCTTAGAGCTGATTACAATTAAACCAATGCATGCTGCAGAAAGAGATTAACGGAATTCTAAAGCGGGTCTTAGAGCTCAAGAAAAAGTTTCGGTCGGTTGTGAGATCAAACGACGTAAGGTCGCCAGTTTGATTATTTTCGGTTCCAGCAAGTAGATTGTGAAAGAAAGTGGAATGTGTTTTAGTTTGTGTGTGAAAAACTAAAAATCAGTCACGAAGTGTGACAGCGGGTTTTCTCTCTCATTGTAGTCGTTGTTATGGTGTTGTCAAAGAAGAATGAATAATGAAATATTTTATTTAATGTCTCACTGTGGGAAAGTTTTGAACTAGAGTGGCACACTGTTTTTCTCTTTCTCTTCTTAGTTCTCTCTCTCTCTCTCTCTCTCTCTCTCTCTCTCTCTCTCTCTCTCTCTCTCTCTCTCTCTCTCTCTCTCTGTGTGTGTGTGTGTGTGTTTTTGTGTGTGTGTGTGTCTATGTACACATATGCTGTTTTTCACTTTCTGTAAGTTTAACTTTATCATTTTCTTTCTTTCTTTCTTTCTCTCCGATCTGCACGGAACGAATTAACTGAGCGGACCACCTGTACACGTACTCACCAGACACACAGACACACAGAAAGTCTATTATTTCTTCAGTGTCGGCTTTAGGCACAAAGGAATGCAGCTGAATTCAAGCCAGACATAAAATACTCACGAAATCGTTCACACCTCGGTGTTCACTTGTAAACGTATATAACGATTAGTCAGTAAGAGCGAATCCAGACAGTTTATTTCTGCAGGTGTATGTCTTAAACACTGGCGTATCTAAATCTTAATCTTGCGCTGAAGCATCGTTTTGTATTCACGAGTCATTAAATATAAAAATTAACATACTCACATGGTCATATAACGAATTTTACGAACCTTTCAACAGCTTGTGAATTAGACTGAGATCCGGCTTCTTGACATATAAGTTCGTAAGCACTGGAGATAGAGACATATTTTCTTTTCACTAAGGAAAGGATAAAAAAAAAAAAAGAAGTAGCAGATGCTTGCCAGACAAGAAAGATGCACAGACAGACAGATGGTATGAAAAAACAGAAATAATAACAGGTCAGATATAGAGAGTACGGAAATAGAGTGACAGGGTGAGAGAGAAAGACAGAGAAAAGGAAGCATAGAGAGATAGAATCAGAGGTACAGAGAGAGAGAGAGAGAGAGAGAGAGAGAGAGAGAGAGAGAGAGAGAGAGAGAGAGAGAGAGAGAGAGAGAGAGAAAGAGATTATAGACAGATAAAAAGATAGTGTTTTTTTTAGAATTTAACCTGTCTGAGCTATTAAGAAGATTAAACATATCCACTATCACCAATTCTCCTAAAAAAAAAAAAAAAAAAAGTGATGATGATTTACATAATATAAACATGGAGTGTTTTTCATAAAGACTTGGTTCATTTCTACGTATATACATGTATATGCATGTGTGAACGGATGTATGTATGTATGTAGGCATTCGTACGTGTATATTATACAAGTACTTAAGTATGTATATGTGTTTATGCGTTTGTTTGTGTATCAGCGCAGTAAACAGGATTCCTATTTGCATTTACTGGTATTTACCATTTCATCACATTAACATATAACATAATATTCCATATTGCTATGCTTTATTCTTGAAAAATTCGCAGACCTTTAGATAATCAGAATATAGCCTTCAGCCTGTTCCTCAACATAACTAAGTTCAACGAACTTTTATATTCGTTCACAGTACACGGAACATGCAGTTATCTATCCATCTGTGCATGGCTTGCAATTACAATTAAGCAATAATGTGAAACAGATCTACATAGATTACTGTTAATTATCATTATCTTGTAATCCCTCCTTGTTAAAGATTATTTTTGTTTTCAGACATCAGAGGAGAGGTTGATATATTATATTAAAAAATAAATAAAACAGTCGGTGTGAATATTACGTGAAGCAGGCAGATAAACCAATGTCTGGGAAGGTTAATCTGTAACATGTGCTATTGGGTAACGTTCAACATTGACAAGACGTACACTACGAAGCAAAGGACAAAATCTGTTACGTGACTTGCGTCAGAACATGACTAATGTGAAAGAACCGCATGTCAATAACACTGAGAAGACAGATTAATAAGTAAAGGACCTAAGAGTTTAGATTTTCTAATCGCCAGAGTACATCACTTGCGCAATCACAGAACCAATGTCGGTAATTTCGTAAACAACTTGTAGACTGTTTATGTTTCATGCATGAGGCAAAACGTAATATCTTTATTATTATTATTATTATTATTATTATTAACTATATTAAAAATTAAATATCTTTATTATTATAATTAAATAATTAAAATACACACAAGAACTTTTGCATTCAACAGCAAACAAAAATACAAACACACACACGCTGAACAAAATATATTCCGCATTTACAAGTTCAGTTCAGCGAGAACCGGTTATTTTGTAAATATATATATATACGTTTCATAAATAAACTGGGCACCGTTCTGGCCGGAATAGTTAAACAAGAAAAAAGAAGAAGGAATTCGTGCACGCATTTACAAGGGTTAGAGGATGGGGGGGGGGTTGACGTAGAAAACTAGGTAGGGGTAAGAAAAGGGAAAGGTAAAATGGAAGGTACTAGTGAATAGAGAGGCAGGGAAAAGAATGGAAGAGAGAAAGGTAGAATAAAATTATTATTATTATAAAAAAAGGAAGATTATTCTGTATTCAAAATGAATGAATGAACCATTTTGTTAAAGGACCGTGCTATGTTTTTATATATATAATAGAACTCTCTCTCTCTCTCTCTCTCTCTCTCTCTCTCTCTCTCTCTCTCTCTCTCTCTCTCTCTCTCTCTCTCTCTCTCTCTCTCTCTCTCTCTGTCTCTATATATATATATATTCATTAAAAGATTTTATCATTATTTCCTGTTCCAACTAATGCTCCAACTAATACTCCAACTAATGGCTATTCACCTGTTGAGAAACGCATTTTTCTGTCTGGTGTAATATAGGTTAAAACTGTTGCCGCTGATAATCAAGTAACTCAAGAGAAGGCAAAGGTATCCTCTTTTAGAATTTATCGTTTTAGAGTTGCCATTATTTATTCATTCTAGGCTTGCTAATTTTACACAGTAGAAACGTTTTTAATTGCTAACGGATTGTTTAATAATAAAAAGAGAGAGAAAAAGAACTGTGATGTGAAACCTGTGTTTGTGTTTGTGTGACGATTGACTTACAGTCAGGCGACAACAAACGCCAGAGAAATGTAATGCAAGATTAATTTTGTTTTGTTTTATCTATAGTCATTACCTTGAACAAAACCTGTACCAAACAACAACTGTGCATCTTGATTTCTGTGAC
>CM022673.1:3548604-3558604 GCA_012295275.1 Chrysomallon squamiferum | reverse complement strand
GTATTAGAAGACTTTGCTACTGATTCGATTTGCAGTTACAGAAAAAAAAAAAAAAAAAAAAAAAAACTAAGAAAACAATGCATGTAGATAAAACAAAAAAAATGAGAACGAAACAATCTTGAAAGAAATAAAAAGTGAGAAAATGAAACAATCTAGAAAAAAAAAAAGAGGAGTCAAACTAAACATACTGGAAAAAAAAAAAATATATATAAAAAACGAAAGAAAAACTGATAAAACGGAACAGTCTACAATAAAGTGATCAAACGAAACGATTTAAAAAAAACCTGATAAAACGAAACAATCTAGAAAGAAAGATGAAAATGAAAAAAAAAGAAGCAGTGCAGAAAGAATTCTGAGGGATTAATGTCAAGCCGCACTGTTTTATGTGTTTTAAATTTAAACACAGGTGCAGAAATACCCTGTACACGAGTTTAGATTACCCGCCTTTGTTGTTTTCATTGCTAAATAAACACTCGAACCTGTCGCTTTTGAAAAATCTATTGTTAATAAACAGTGAAATAGTTCGGTAAACTGCTGTTTGTAGTTAAATAAAGTTTTTTTTTTTTTTTCTTGTGGTGTAATAATTTGATAAATCTGTTACAGAATATGTATTCTGTCTTGTTATGATAGAATCTGATAAATCTATACACTGCTATAAACATAAATAAAAGTAATATAGAAAAGATAGATAAGTAATGTTTGAATATAGATAAAAACCACAGAACCACAAATCTACCACGTTGTATAGAATTTTGTATCGTAGTCTAAACATAATTCACAGAAGCATAATAATTTGATAAATCTACAGTATGATATAAAACTGTGTTGTAGTCTAAAACTAAATGTCTAGAAACCGTACATGTACCACATGATTATTATACATTATTTTGACAGAGGTACCAGAATTTCATAAACACACATATATAATTAAACACGTCAATTGACAATATGTATCTACTAAAAAGCTATAAACATAAACATTCATATGCGTGTGTGTGTGTGTAAACATGTGTATAAACATATATACACACACACACACACACACACACACACACATACACTCTATCTCTCTCATACATATTCATAATTGTAAATTATACACCTGCAATCACAGATAGATAGATTAGTTAAATTAAAAATCCTACTGAAATGGATATGCCCATCCACCTACACACTGACATATACAAACTTATCGAATATATAAACAACCTTTTCTCATTTAATATAATCTTTTTTTTTTTTTTTTGGTGCCTTCTAGTATTTCTATGCATATAACCCGTACTCAGTTGTAACAAACATTAGTGTGAATCCAATATACCCGTCTACACTTTGCACCCATTTCGAAATCTTAAAAGTAAATCATACGAAAATGATATATAAAAAATCGTTATATTAATGTTAGAAGAAAGAGAGAGAGAGAGAGAGAGAGAGAGAGAGAGAGAGAGAGAGAATGTGTGTATGTATATATATATATATTTACAGACAAGAGAGAGAGAGAAAGAAAATCAGAGAGAGAGAGAGAAAATCAGAGAGAGAGAGAGAGAGAGAGAGAGAGAGAGAGAGAGAGAGAGAGAGAGAGAGAGAGAGAGAGAGAGATCGCTGTTAGAAAGTTTTCTTCTGAATTTCCCAATCAAGCAGACTCTCTATGTTCGTATGTGTGTATGTCTGTGTGTGTGTGTATGTAAACAGTTATCTAAATAGCTATAATAATTTGTTTTACTCTAAAAAGAAGTTGTTAAAAAAGTGTATGGATTAAAAACATTAAATTAAAGTTTTTGATAGTCTTAAAGTTAATGGAATTAAAAGAAAAAAATAGGAACGAAAGATTGATAATACTTATAATAATAATATTGTTGATAAAGATGATGCTATTAAGTTTAAAAAAGAAAGAAAGAAGAAAACAAAATATGCATATTATAAGAAAATACATAAAATTATGAAAATAATACAAATATATAATGTCAGTCATACTATTTGTGGGATAACGCATTTATTTGTAAGACATCCCATTTGTAAGACATCCCAGCTTTGAGACATCCCATTTGTGAGAAATCCGATTTACGAGGCATTCTATTTATGAGACATCTCCATTTGTAAGACATCCCATTTGTTAGGCATCCCATTTGTGAGAATACCGCTTGTGAGGCAGTTTTATGATTTCGTAATTTGAAGAGAGACGTTTAGTGACAGTTAACACTAACCGAGAAATGAATGTACTCACGTGCTGACTTCACTTCACTTCGGAAATGACAGAAAAAAAAAAAAACGAAAATGAAAATAGTATAGCAGAAGTTCTGCGAAGATTTAATAAGGCTTAAAACTTTTTTTATTTTTGTTTTGTTTTGTGATGAAGTTTCCATATGTCTGTCTCTGTGCATATGTGTTGGTGCGTACATACATGCGTGCGTGTGTATGTATCTATACATATCTATATTTATCTATATGTATAAAACTCTCTCTCTCTCTCTCTCTCTCTCTCTCTCTCTCTCTCTCTCTCTCTCTCTCTCTCTCTATATATATATATATATATATATTTTTTTTTTGTCTTGTACACGTCTGACAAAATTTTGCTCATGGTCAAAATTCAGTAAAACTGTTCTATGGATGAAGTGAAATGAACCGCGCACACGTGAGATGCAGCTGAGGAGACTCGAACGCGCGACCTGCAGTTCACTATGTTAGACCACGCGGTTGTTGCTTCGCCTCCTCGGCTGTGACGTACTAAAGTGCAAGATGCCGTGGTTCAAACAGGTGAACGATGACTTGCGATTTTAGCCTGCCTGACGAAAAAAGCAGCACATGAGAGATTTCTGCTTATTCGACAGTTCATGAAAAAAAACAAACAAAAAAAAAAAAAAAAACAAAAAATGAAACAAACACATTAGATATAGACGATATCTTCACAGAGTAGTTTTTCTTACATCTGTTTTCCCCTTCTTTTCTTTCTATCTCTTTCTTTTTCTTCTTCTCTCTTCAGTCAACGTTCAGAAATCTGTGATAATATGGTATCACCAATAAGGACAAATTATCGTTCTTAATAAAATAATTTAAAAAAAAATTAAAAAAAAAAAAAAAAAAAAAAAATTAAAATAAAATTAAAAATTAAAAAAATTCATATTTTTTTCCCCTACCTTTTTGTTACAAGTATTATTACTGCTTGACTTCGTCTCTTTCTTTTGATATACAGTCCTAATTGTTTCGACTCTTATTTCGATATACATATTATGCGTAAATGGGCCTGTCGTAAGTATCTTTAAATAACCGTAGGGTCGACCTACGTTGAGAAGCACCACGCTGTTGTTACTAGGAGACGCTATCTTTCCCTTGTGTCCAGAAGGCAGAAGATCACAAGGAGGCGATTGTGTCAAATAGCACATGAAGACCCATGCAAACCATGAGTACATATGTACTGTGGATTATGATAGCCCGCACGTCAAACGGTGAGTATAATACGCAACTCGTTCCGATATGCAGTAGTGATACGAATAGCGTGTCGCCAACTTCAGCACTGCGAGCAGTTAGCACAGCGGGAGGGAAAACAAACTATAACGTAATGCTGTAAGTATGTTCAGTTTGTTTTTAATGTTGTTTCTCCAGTTCTGTCCTGAGAGAGAGAGAGAGAGAGAGAGAGAGAGAGAGAGAGAGAGAGAGAGAGAGAGAGAGATAGGGATGAATATTTTAACTTTGAATTTTTCGAATTTTTCTAAAAAATTTCTAATACTAACAACAACAACAACAACAACAGCAGCAGCAACAACAAAACATTTACACCAACTGTATACATACCACATATAAATAACATTTTTAAACAAATCTGGTCACTGACCTACTTTCCTTATTGCACTGCATAATCAGTTGATGCTAATTACTTTCTGATGCTTTTCAAAAGTGAATTTAAATGTTATTATTGCCATTTTATTGTTCAGCTGTGGCAAATTACTTGTCATATCATCTTTTCCGCATTACACGAGCAGGCTAAATCTGCATTAAAAAACCTTTTGCGACCTGGATTTTAATAAAATGAAAAACACCATATGTAGGAAGTCCGTATATTTTTAAGGTTAATGTTTCATCTGTTTATTTATTTATTCCATTATTTCTTCATTATTTATTTATTTATTTATTTATTTATTTATTTATTTATTTATTTGTTTATTTGTTTGTTTGTTTATTTCTTCGTTTATTTGTTTGTTTATTCGTTTATTTGATTTGATTTGATTTATTTATTTATTTATTTATTTTATGGTTTATTTATTTATTTACTTATTTACTTATTTATTTTATTATTTATTGATTTACTTATTTATTTATTTATTTACTTACTTACTTACGTATTTATTTATTTTACTTCTGTATTTATTATATTATTATTTTTACAACAAACATCATATATCTGGTTGGTGTTATCAGACTGTGTTGTTATTGAAGTATCTGTTTACAAGACTTTATTTTGAATGTCTGAGAGAGTCAGTTTCAGTTTGTATGTATACAACAATCTCTTGCACCTAAAAAGATACTACTACTACTAGTACTACTACTATTACTACTACTACCCTACTACCAACACCACCATCACCACCACTACTATTACAACTACTACTACTGCTACAGCTACAGCTACTAATAATTATAACGGAGAAAACGAAGAAGGAGGAAAAGAGGACATCTTAGTGATACTAGTAATAGTAGTGATATATTAGTAGCAGTAGAGAAAGTAGATGCACTTGACAACCTTTCCGTAATAATACTAATAATGATGATGATGATGATGATGATGTTGATAATGATAATAATAATGATGGTGATGATAATAAGATAATTATGATGATGATGATGTGATGAAGTTGATAATGATAATACTAGTAATAATAATAATGATGATGATGAAGATGATGATACTACTATTACTATTACTACTACTACTACTAGTAATAGTTGGCGCTGTAAAGTATTCGTGTTTTTGAAACGCTTGTTTGAACACTCACTTGTATAACGTATGTCACTTCCATCCTTCAGTTTCAATGAAATGCAGATTTAGTTAAAGTGTCACGGTTTAAGAAACCAGTGATGCAGTGTTTATTTTCCGAATCTATAATACATTTCCTTTTTGAAAAGGAGAAATTTAAGCGTGAAGAAGAACGTATGAACCTTGTATGTACTGTCTATGCTGAATTGTACTGTATGTTTGTGTGTATGCATGAATGTGTATATATATATATTTAAATATATATATACAATATATATATATATATATATATATATATATATATATATTGTATATACATACGTATAAAGGTAAACATGTATTAGTGCGCATATATATATATATATATATATTTTGTATATATCCATTTATATCATTCATGACAATTCCTCCAATACAACATAACATACAGATTAAATCTGCTCTGAGAGAGAAAAGCCGGTAACACAATTCGACCCCATTACTTACCTATCACTCCCAAACCCGTTACCGACAGTGTCTATTTTATTTGTATTTAAACTGTTCAAACTTTGGCTTGCATCTGTTACTTTCACCTTAATCTCAGAAATAAAAAAAGAACCTCCCCCCACAACACCGTATCTCACTTATTTCACGCAGAAGGTACGCGGCCCTTTCTTACCTGTTGTTTATATGAATCGTAATTTTTTTTTTTTTTTTGTTTATCCGAGCGATGCGGAACTGGTGGCATAACTGTCAGCGAACGTATTTTATGTGTAGCGTCTACGGGCGTTGCGTAACATACATACCGGCTTGTTTAAGTTCACGCAAACTACCGCAAACTACCGCAAACAGAACCTTTTACTGGACAGCGGTGATAATATACGAACACGACTGAAGTTTCGGACAACTGACAGCGAGGTTAGTGTTGTTTCTTTTGTCATTTCATTCGGTAAGGTTACTCGTTACTGTTGTTGTTGTTATTGATATTGACATTGTTATTGTTGTTATTTGTTGTTGTTGTCATCGCTGTTGTCATTACTGTTGTTGTTGTTATTAACATTGTTATTATTGTTGTTGTTGTTGTCGTTGTTGTCATCGCTGTTGTTGCCATTACTGTTGTTGTTGTTGTTGTTATTATTACTGTAAATGTTGTTACTGTGTTTATTGTGATCCATATTAATATTAATTTTATTGTTATTGTTATTACTGTTATTTCTTTAACGTGTGTGTGTATTTATTTAATAAGTAACTTCATTTACGTAGCATGTTAGAATAACTGAAAGTCAAAATTTAAGACTGAAGATTTTAAATAAGAATTTAACTGAAGCGTAAATATATATGAAGTATATAGACCATATTAACATATTATTTTAAAGTATAATGATTTTTTAAACTTCCCGTTTTGATTAAAAAAAAATAAAAATAAATACATACCTTTAAAAATTAAATTAAAAGTCAAAACATCATTTTCATAAATATATGTGTGTATGTGCACGCACACGCATACAGACTATAACGTACATAAAATACGCAGAACACGTACGTAAACTCACAGGTAAACGTAACGTTTACGTCCTTAGATACTTGATACACGTGAAATTTTGTTCAGAAAAAAAGATTCAGAAAAATAGAATTCCTTTTCAGATTTAATTATTTTTGTTATTATTATTTTAAGAATTAATGTTTTATTTATGTATGTAATATCTAACATAAGATTTTTTTAAAATTAAATGAATTCTATTTTTAAACGATTACATTAATATTATTATTTGAACAGAGAAACGATTGCTTTTTTTTTTTTTTAATTAGACAATGTGTGACTAACGAAACTAAATTAGAATTTTTTAACTGAATATTGTTAAAATATGAACTGGATATTAATTGTAAGGAAAGATTTAAAAATTAAAATACAGTCAGAAAAGCATAGATTAATAATAATAAAATATATTATCTTTATATATAATTTTATAAAGATAAAAGAAAATTATATTAAAACTGAACATAACAAACAGAAAAGTAAATTTTATTAGCTGACTGCTTTATTTTATAGCACGTTAAAAGTGTTATATTTTAAAAGAACAAACGAAATAATTGTTAATCAAATATAAATAAAAAGTAGGCTACTCAAAAAATATATATATAAAAGTAAATAAATAAATAAATAAATAAACAAATAAATAAAATAAAATAAAATAAAATAAAATAAAAAGTAAATTAAAAAGATAACAATAGTAGTAAGGAAAAAAAAAACACAAAACAAAACGAGTACAATACATATATATTTCCATTCTTCCACTTTTTTTGTTGTTCTTGTTTTTAAATTACTTCATTTCTTTTTTTTCGTACAACTATAAGAGAGAAAATAATTTTAAAAAATAAAAAATAAAAGCACCAATATTTTATTCTTCAATTAGATTTAAAACTATGGCGCCAGAACTGCCATTTTTCCTCTCTTAAATTTCTTTTTTCTTAAACGGCTTGAAGAAAACTGTCGACGACATTAAGCTCTTTGTGGCTAACCACCGCACTTAAATTCATTATTATTATTATTATTATTATTATTATTATTATTATTATTATTATTATTATTACTTTATTTTTTCCCGGGGATTGTCTAGAGAATATGCATGCACTTGCGACGTGTGACGCCAATATTCTACCTTTTATCAAACTTCTGCGTTCAGAAAAAAGCGCTGCAGAAGTCGTAATCTGAGGTTGACACGTGTTTGTCTCTGGCGCTATTGACAACAACTAGTTATTACCTCTGCTTATTGCCCAGCGCCACGCTGATAATTACTTTACCCAACAGAAGGGGAAGGGAAGCAGGAGAGTGATACGTTGTCAAATGCTGGGGGAGAAATGTCTGTATAGACACTGTGGAAATGTTTATCGCATTATACACTCTGTATTGAAACTATAATAAGAATGAACAGAAAGAAGTCAAAGTAACATACATAAATACATACATACATACATACATACATACATATATATATATATATACACACACACACACATGTATATACACATATACATAGATAAATACTCACACTCACATACATACATACACATATGTTTTGGATGTACGCACGTATGTATGTTTGTATGTATGTGCTTACATACACAAATATGCATTCAAACATACATTCATAAAAAACCCGTTAAAAATGCTTGCATTTACAAATACAGTATCAACAACAATAATGATGATGACGACGACAACAATAACAACAACAACAACAGCAATAACAATAGTGGTAATAATAATAATAATAATAATAATAATAATAATAATAATAATAATAATAATAATAATAATAATGATTAGTGCAACAATTCTAACCATCTGGCTACTGTCTTACCTCACGTAAGGATAAAGTAAATATTAATATGCGGGAAAACTCTCTTTTATTGATTTATTTATTTATTTTTTTGCCTTGTTTTTAATTCACCTCTAGAAAATTGCTTCACAGGTGTTCCTCTGGTAAGGTATTCCGAAACCGCCGACGCAACATGCTTACATATTCATGGCTATATTTTTGTAAGTGGTTATGCAACCTAGGTATGTTTTGTCGTTCTCGTACAGCGCCCGGGCACATTGTCATTAAGCCACTAACTTCACCCTTTGTTTAAGCGGATGTCTCGATTTGGTACGAGCTAAACAGCTTAGCGGATTTTGCGGTTAAACGGAGTCGCAATATTTCATAAACATAACGGAGGCGTAGAAAATATACTGCTTATATCCATTCCGCGAAAACGAATGGTGCGTCATAAATATATTACGGTTTTGTCTTACGACACCACAAAAGCATACTGTTTTGTTTTACGATACTACTAAGGCATATTATTTTGTTTTACGATACTACTAAGGCATATTGCTCTGTTTTACGACGCCACAAAGGCATACTGTTTTGTTTTACGATGCTATTAAAGCGTATTGTTTTGTTTTACGACACCACTAAGTCATATTGTTTTGTCTTAAGACACCACAAAAGCTTATTATTTTGTTTTACGATTCTAGTAAGGCATATTGCTCTGTTTTTCTACACCACAAAGGCATACTGTTTTGTTTTACGATACCACTAAAGCATATTGTTTTGTTTTACGACACCAGAAAAACATATTGTTTTGTTTTACGGATATCACCAAAGCATATTGCTTTGCTTTACGACGAAGAGATACTGTTTAATCCATAAATCAGAATAAAAACTAATACAGTATAAAATGTCTGCTGTACATTAAATCGGTAAGTAACTTACAGTTTCGAAACTGCACTATATTTCAAAATGACAGCTGAAAATAAAAATAATAAACAAAAAATAAGTAAAGTTATATAAATTTTATCGAAATATTTAATTCGGTTAAAACGTAAATAATAATAATTTTGATGATGACAATGATATCTATAAATATATACACAGATATATATATATATAAAATATATCTTTTTAATATTCATTACCCCTGCAGTTACTTAAGAATGGAAAAAATATTTTTCATATTTTCTCGGCAGGGAACATTAAATGTATAACAGTGCAACCGGTAATTTGACTGGGTAATGCAGTTCATTTTGACCAACTGAAGTGGTTGTATTAGAAAAGGCACTGACCTAAACCGAAACCTTCATTATCGTCACGGAAGAATGCACACTAACAACGCAAAAACGTAACACTTTGTTATTCAAAAGTGTACATTTTTGTGATATAAGTTAGTGAATAAATAATAAAAAAAAGGTATTTAGTCATGTAGAAATAACTGACAGCAATATAATATTCAATTTCAAAGGTATTTGACACACAACGTTAACGCATACGCCCGTGATCAGTCCCCGGGGGTAAAAGCCGCATTCACCACCAGTCATAAAAAAATGTGATTTTTACCTCAGTGTTCCATCAGTTTATACTTTTGTTATTACTGTAAAATACACTTTTAAAAAGTAAAATAAACAACAGCAGCAACAACAACAACAATGGTAACAATAATAATAATAACAAAGATGACAGTGATGACAATGATGACAATAATAAAAATAACAAGAAGAAGAAGAAGAAAATT
>CM022673.1:3538604-3543604 GCA_012295275.1 Chrysomallon squamiferum | reverse complement strand
ATTATATGTATATATATATATATATATATATATATATATATATATATATATATATACACCTGTCATATTAATTGTGTAATATAACACATATACACATACATACATATTTATATATACATAATCACACACACATATATATTAATGTGTGTGTGTGTGTGATTTTCAAGGAATCACCTATTTGCAATTACGTAATATTCATTTGATCATGTTAAATGTATGTATATATATGTTTATCCACAGAGATTTGTATTTTTATGCTAATAATTAATTAATTTAATTTTATTATTATTATTATTGTTGTTGTTGTTGTTGTCGTTGATTGTGTTGTTGCTGTTATTATTATTATTATTATTATTATTATTATTATTATTATTATTATTATTATCCAGGCCCGCTTCACGGAATTCCCTTTCGAGAAAAATTTTGGCGACTGCGTGAGATGTACGGTGACATAATTCGGGAGAACATCGTACCAGGCTTTTTGACTGTGCTTCATGTTTTCAACCCAGAAGATATAGAAACTATTTTCAGAAATGACGGAAAGTATCCTATCAGACAAGCGTTCTTAATGATGAAAAGATATAACGAAAAATATAACAACAACGTCTGCGGCGTAATTAGCAGGTAAGCCTTTAAACAAAACTAATAATAATAATAATAATGATGATGATGATGACGATGATGATGATGATTATGAGAGTGATGTTTATAAAATAAAATAAATAAATAAATTCATGAAAATAAATTAATACCAAGAAGAAGAAGAAGAAGAAGAAGAAGAAGAAGAAGAAGAAGAATAAATAAATAAATAATAGCACATAAAATTAGGGTCGCCAAGAGAAAAAGAGAAGGCAAAATCTACCTTCAGAAAATATCAACAAACAACAAACGCGCGCGCACACACACACACACAAACACACAAACACACAGACACACAGACACACACACACACACACAAACACATACACATACAGACATACACACACAATCAAACAATAAATAAAAAAGATGAATAAATTATAAAAGATAATAATAACAAGAACCTCCTAGCATTATATCATCTTACGTCTGGTTTTTTTTTTAGTTTTTTTTTTTTAAACTGCGGTGAGATTAAAACTGGATAAATTGCAGTTTGAATGCAGCGGCCGGTTGTGATTCGCACAATTACGAAACGCCAAAACGGTAACGTAATACCGTAGACGTCATATAAACGTGTTTGTAAGCGTGTGACAATACATAGTCTTGACGTTGAGCCGCGCCTCTCAATGGGTAATTACAGTCCTATGACAAATTGCTTTTACGCCATTTCTTGAATAATGAAAGAAAGAAAGAACGAAAGAAAAAAAAAATCAAAAGAACGAAAAAGAAAGAAAAAAAAGAATAAAAAAAAAAGATGAAAGAATATATCTTCTTTATGGCTGTTATAGTAATTGTGAACATTAGAGGATTTTAGCATCGGGTTTTCCAAGGTTTTTTTCTTTTTCAGAGTTTCATGTAAATTATATTTCAGAATGTCGTATCTTTATTTTATATCATAATTTATAACACTCTAAATCGTGTGATTAATTAAACATATACAATAATTTATTTTAATAGAGCTGTTATAATAATAATAATAATAATAATAATAATAATAATAATAATAATAATAATAATACAGTTGGTTATCGAATTAATACGAAGAAAAAACAACAGTCAGAAAAAAACACCTAGCAGTAATTTGTGCAGTGATCTTACAGAAAAACATACAGAAGAAGAACATACGACATAGCAACATCACTCACTATTAACACTGTTTTATGTTGCGACCGTCATGAATAATAACAGATTATTCATTAGTATATTTATCTATATATTAACATGCTTTTTTTTTTATGAATATTAATTTTATTTATTTGAAGGCTATCGTCAGTATATTCTCTAACGCTCTGAACATTCCTAATGAAATGATATATCCGAAACATTCGTTCCATAACATTCCGTTCTGTATACAGAGACTGTAAGCTCTTGTGTCCAGGAAGACTTAAGGTACGTTAAGTTGAAATAGGTCACAGTGGATACAGGTACCGAACACATTTAACCGTCAAGCTAGTGACTTTGTCGGATTTCTGGACACAGCCTGAATCTTTACTTGCAATATCAAATAAACAACGAAAAATAAATAATGAAGATGTACTTAAAAGATACATTTCTTTTTTGGAAGCAGGGTCTGTTTCATCTTTATTAATTCATTTACAATTTTTAAAATTTGCGTGTTTCTGCTAGTCTTTTAGACTTTATGATGAATGAAAAGGAGAGAAAACTGAAACAAATAATAACTTTCTGTGATAGGTTCACCTGTACACACTGCAACATTCTCACTCAGATTTGCGTCCATGAGCGCCTGAAAGTAGCCAGCTTCAAACCTCCTCCCCCCCGAAAAAACCGCTTATCTGGAATTTCCGATCTCTGGAACTTGAACAAGCGATCCGGTACCTGTACTGAAATCAAATCACTGAGATTGTTTTAAAATGGTTTCTCTCTTTGTTTCTAGCCAAGGTGAAGATTGTTTTAAAATGGTTTCTCTCTTTGTTTCTAGCCAAGGTGAAGATTGTTTTAAAATGGTTTCTCTTTTGTTTCTAGCCAAGGTGAGGACTGGTACGAGGTGCGTTCTCAGGTTCAGAAGAAAATAACTCACCCGACATTTGTCAGATCCCACGTCAACGTGCAGCAGACAGTGGCGGACGACTTGGTCACCTGGATACGAAAATACCGAAATGATGATGACGTCGTTGATGATATACTGCCGCAGTTGTACAGATATTCAACAGAAGGTAAAAAAAAAAAAGAAGAGAAAAAAATGTACAATAAATATAAATACATTTTTAGAAAGCATTAGTTTCAACAATTTAAATTAGAAATTGGTACTACTACTACTACTACTACTACTACTACTACTACTACTACTACTACTACTAATAATAATAATGATAATGATGATGGTGATGATGATAATGATGAAGATGAACGTAAATTAAAATGTGTTTTAACTAAAACTATGTTTCATCTTTCTCTATCAAACTATTTAAAAAACCCACATTAAAAAAATAATAAAAAGAAATTAAAATTAAATTAAAACACCAAAAAAAAAAAAAAAAAACAACAGAAACACCCCAAATTTATATGACATACATACAACGGGGGAAACAAATGACACAAGCCAGTGCAACATCTGAAACCCAAATCCAGCCGACATAAAAAAAAAAAAAAAAAAAAAAAAACACAATAAAAAAAAAGCTTATTTTAAAGAAAAGGATGAAAAATAGGCCATACCACTTTAAAATATATATATATATATATATAAAAAACTAAAAATAATAATAATACTGTTACTACTACTACTACTATTACTACTGCTACTACTGTTACTACCTCTATAATACTACAGCTATTACTACTACTATTACAACCATTACTACTACTACTACATCTATTACTACTAATACAACAGTTACTACCTCTGCTACTACTACTATTAGTACATCTTCTACTACTATTACTATCACCAACATTACTACTAGTAGTACCACTATCACTATAACTACTATTCCACTATGTACAACAAAAATAATAACGACAAGAAAAAAAACGAAGATAAAGTATGGCGCCGTGATGGTGTTATTTTTAAAAATGTGGATCTTTAAAAAAAAAAAAAAAAAAAAAAAAAAAAAAGAATATATCAAAAAAGAAGCAAATCTTCGTCTTAGAAAAGAAAGACCATCATCTCACCTTTCTCCAGCAAATAGCTGCGAAGACAGGTTATTTGTAATAGGAATACATTGTACGTTTTTCCCACAGTCTATAAAATAATAATACCAGGCGTTAAGACTCAGTGTGAGAAACAGGCTGTTGCATAATCTTTTTTTATTTTGTAACCTGATTCGTCAGGGTAAACACAGAAAGCACCTGGCTTTTTCTTTTGATGTGTCAGAAAAATTACTTTATTGATTAACCAAAATTTTAATGTCCATTTTTGTTGTTGTTGTTGTTGCTTTGTATTTGTTGATTTGCTTTAGAAAAAGGGAAAGCTTATTTATATATTATTTTTGTATTTATTTTATTTTGTATTTGATTATATTTTTTATTTTATTTTATTTTATTTTATTTTATTTTATTTTATTTTATTTTATTTTATTTTACTTTATTTATTTATTTATTTATGTGTTTGTTTGTTTGTTTTGTTATATTTTATTTTATTGTATAGTTTATACAATTTGCTATAAAATTTTAACGCATTTAAAAAAAAAATGCTCTAATGGCTTTTGCGATTACTTTTTTGTTCTGCTTTCAGGATAAGAGTTTATGCAAGTTTATTTCTGTTGTATCTTTTTATTTACTTTTTATTTAAAAAAATAATTAAAAAATTTATACCCGAGGAACAACAAAGGGAAAACCATAATGACAATAATCTGTCTCATTAAGTCAGCAGTTTTATTTGTTGTTGTCTTTTTCTTTCTTTCTTTATCCTTTTTTCTTTCTTTTCAAGCTCCTTTCTTTCTTTTAAAATAATGAAAGAAGAAATGAAATTTAAACAAATAAATATCAAAACTGCAGCAATGTAATACTCAGCTATCATATTCAAAATAAGTCTACGTGAGACATTATTTCACTAAAACACATGAAAAAATAAGAATACAAATATGAACATCTCATGTTCCAGTATGTACTTTATGTTTATGTCATTCTTTAAAATCAGGAAAAAAGAAAACAAAAGAAAGATATCTATAGAAAAATAAATATATATATATATATATATATATATATATATATATATATATATATATATATATATATATATATATATATATATGAGAATATACACATATTTTTTATTTACGTTATTCACAATGAGAAACAAACTCCATTTCAAGAGAGAAATGTAGCTTAACTCCCCATCTAAAAAATAAAATAAATTTAAACATTCTAAAAAGAAATTATCACAAATGACAAGAACAACAAGA
>CM022673.1:3416104-3531104 GCA_012295275.1 Chrysomallon squamiferum | reverse complement strand
ACTGGTAAATTATAATTATTATTAAACTTTTTTTTTTTCTTTTTTTTAACAAATTCATTCATTGCAGATTTATGTCGTTTTTGTATTGTTATAAGTAAAATATTGTGGGTTTGTATTTTGTTACCATAATAAAGTAATTTTGTGCTACCGTTTTTTTCTTGTTATTATACGAGAGAAAATGTATTAGTTATTCCAAATACACAGGCCGACGTTTTCTCTGTTCTCATGTATAATGCAGTTATCTGCTCCTTGTTTAAAATGAATTAGATGACGTTGTGGTCTTTTGTTGTAAATTTAGTTATTCTAGACATCAGACACTTTCTTCTAATATCCGTGTTTAGCAATAGTATTCCACTAAATCACGTGTTTTATTCTACTGATAGAAATGCAAGTGTGTAACTCTGTGTATGTATAACAGACCTCATACTTACCTACACAAGCATACATATAGTTATAGTGTATGTATGTATGTGTGTATGTGTGTGTATGAACGTACGTGTTTAGAAATGAATCTGATGAGACTGAACATGGACAATATTCGGGAAAGCAGAGGAGGACAAAGTCCAGTCACAACTTCGCAAATGTCAGACTCGAACGTATGGCAACCATCCTTCTTTTTTTTCTTTCTTTTTTTTTTTTTTTTTTTGTATGGGCGGAACACTATAGACTAATGAAAGAGTTCTATGGATTACAAATCAGTAATAAATATTTGTTTAACAATTTACTTCTGTTAGTAATTTTTACTTTGTAAAATGTACTATTATTATCATCATTAATATTTGAAGTAATAATATAATTAGTGGTAGTGGAAGAAGTATCTATCATCTGCTGAAGTAACAGTAGTAGTTGATGTAGTAATAGTAATATCTGCAGGCACGGTAAAGTGAAAAATTATTTCAATTCATAATTTGTGTTTTTCCTTGAAGAACCATTTCATTTGGCTAATTCATACTAGCAGGAACTGCATTACGACGCATCAGTATTTCAATTGACTAAACAGAAATATGTATTTTTTCCTTTTCGTTTTTACATTCATCTTTTAACCCGTCGTGCTTCACCTTGCGAATGAGAAGAAATCAAAGACTCATGTCAGGTCTAATGTTGTTATGCTCTGATCGAAACTTCGATATCGCTCTCCCGATAAATCCCCGCAGCAGAACAACCAGAGACACGAGATTAGTCTGACATTAAAATGGCGTCTGACCAGATGGAGATACGCCGATTTTCTGCTTGATAAAAAGGAATTATGTTTATTTTCACTTGTCCAGTTCCTAGAGTTAATCATTATCTATATGCAATTGTTCTTTCTTTAATTTTTCTTTCTTTTGTCTTTTTCTTTCATTTTTCATTCTTTGCTTATAATTATTAGTTGTTATGTTGTTTTTTTTCTTCAGATAATTATTCGATATTTTATTTTCGATAGAAGGATCATTTTACTAAATTGTAGTTGCCCCCTCTCTCCATCTTCCTCCCCTCTCCTTCCCCTTCCCTCTCCCTCTCCCCCTCTCTCTCTCTCTCTGTGTGTGTCTCTCTCTCTCTGTGTGTGTCCTTAATTTATTTCTGCTTCGAAACATGATCAAAGATAGTGCGTTTTTAGATCTTCAAACCTACTCACTGTGATTTTATTTACATCGTATGATGTTACAAAACATACACACCCATTCATTGATCTGTTTTTCCTATTGCTTAAACAAATATCTGTTATTTGTTTTTACGTTGTTGTTGGGTGTTTTTATTATTATTTTTATTTTATTTTATTTTTTTTTTTTTGGTTCTCTGCAGTGAACCTAATAGATCGTGTGTTGTATATCAGTAATTAATGTAACTGATCGTGCCTGGGAAAAGAACAGGTATTTGATGGATCGCGGAGACAGACCTCTGCACTTAGCTTCCTCTGACTGCGCGCACTTCGCGGTTGCGGAGGAAGCAAGGCCTATCTGGGGATTGTCAGTACACAGCCCGTAATGAATAATAAATCAATTCTCTTAAGAAAAACCTGGTGTTTCATTGATGTCATGACTGGAGACAAATCGCTGTTCTCCGGGCAATTTTAGGTAGAATCGAAAATCGAAAGTAACTGAGCGTTTCATGCCCAAAAAAACACAGCTGTTTTAGGATTAAAAAAAAAAATGAACGTAAAAAAACAGGTAATGAGTTAATAAGAGAGAGAGAGAGAGAGAGAGAGAGAGAGAGAGAGAGAGAGAGAGAGAGAGAGAGAGAGAGAGAGAGAGAGATTATTAGCAATGAATGATTAAACGTAAGCTTAACGACATCTTATTAAATGCTTATATTACTGGTTATTATTTATATGATTTTAACGATACCGGAAACATCAAACAGCCATAATAATTATTGTCTTGTGTTTTTGTTGTTTTTTTTGCTATGGATCATTTACGCGAACTGCACCATAGCACATGTAGGTATCCTTTCAGAAACTCTCGTGAGACGCTGGCTGTTTGAAATTCCAAAATATCACAGCGGTGAAAGATGGATCTTGAAACAAATCGATCCCATTAAACCTACGTAAATTTAAAATAAGCGAAAACGTGTCAGAAAATCTGAGTCAGATGTAAATACATGTAGTTACGTATGTTTTCTTTGCCTTTAATGAGTAATAATACAAATTTATGTGTTCGTTAGGCATGTTAATAACCAACATTGGAATTCACGATTATTTAGAAAAAAGCTGTAATTAAGCAGCATGGCAATCAGCTCGGCTTGCAGACCACCACTCAGAAACAATCTTGTGATCTGCAGGAGTTGTGAAACGCCAATTACTCGTGCAGACAGTGGTAACAAGGGAGCACTCTTGTGTCTCGTTTTCCATTTCCTTTCTCAATGGGAGTTTGGAAAGAAATGATAAATACTATATTTACACCATGATTTCTTTTGCATATATGTTATATATATATATATCAGTGGAAGATAAAGAAAACGTAGATTGGTGTTTGTTAGCAAATTTCTCTCTCTCTCTCTCTCTCTCTCTCTCTCTCTCTCTCTCTCTCTCTCTCTCTCTCTCTCTCTCTCTGTCTGTCTGTCTGTCTGTCTGTCTGAACACGTTTGTATGGGTATTTTGATCCTTTCACTGATTCCTGGCTCTCTGTGATATAACATTTGTTTATGTGTGTTCTCGCGTACACTGTGGTGCGAATTTGATATGTAAAAGTGGATATTCAGTAATGCAACATCCAAACATCAAACGTGCTAGAAATATAAAAAGTGGCAGACTTTGTTTCCAAAAAATAGCATCGTTACATACAGTGTTACCGAAACCAGACAACAACAAGACCGCCAACAATAAAAGTGAAAATAGTCAAAATAACAAGATTAGCAAAAAAAAAAAAAAAAAAAAAAAATAGGCCTATCAGAATAAAAAGAAAAAGAAAAGAAAAAAGAAAAAAAGAAAATGAAATGAAAGCATGAAAGAAAAAATCAAAGAAGAAGAAAGAAAAAAAAAAAAAAAAAAAACCACGAAGAAAAAAGTGGACTATTTTAAGAAAGAGAAAAAACAAAAACATAAAACAAAAACAAAAATACTACAGGAACAGACAAAACAATGTAACAGAAACACGACTGGAAATAAAGAAAACTACAGCGATAACGACAACCACGAACACGATTTTCTTATAAGTTATTGCAATGCCGTAAGTCTGGATTTTATAAATTTCTGAAGATCATCTTCAGTTCTCTTTAGAAGTAATAAGTAATAACGAAGAGAATGGCGAAAACCTTGAGGAAATCACTTTTCAGATTATAACTACGAACAGCTAAGGTTTATGGCATACTTTAACCGTTAGTAAACGAACGTTGTAAATAAATACATCGTATACGTTACACATCCTCGATGTATTTTTCTCGCTAGCCTTGGTCGTTTATCCTGGATTGTTTCCTGCTCTCTGGAACGGAGTATCTGTGTGTACATAATCCTCGAACTCGCGGGCCTGCCAATACCATTATGGATGTCGAGCTCACCAGTAATTATCCGCTCTCATAATCGCGCATGTCTTCTGCCGCGATTTCCAGAGAATGTTAAACAGCCGGATTTTCTTTATTTTGTAACTACACACGTTTGCAACAGCGAGAGAGCGAGCGAACGAGTGCTGGGGAAAATAAGCACAGGTATGAAGAGCGTTGCTACGCGACTAAGAAAATCGAAATTACGAATCGCTGGCTGCGCGGCCCGATATTGATCGACTGACTCAGTCTTTTGCCGTGACAGGAGAAGGTCGCGAAGGTCACGCCGTCGAGTTGACTGAAGAAGAAAAACGGCGACTGCTCTGCAGTTCGGATGGGTAGGGAGACGATAGTGCAGACTGTCCATACCGGCAAGGGACACGCCTAGGGCTTATGGCAACAGAAGAAGGTAAGAGTCTAAATGTAAACTGTTGTTATATAAATTTTAAGTGTTCTGGGATTTAGGCCATAACAGTCAAAGTGGCAGATTTTACGCCCCAACATTTTTGAAAACAGATTTTTCTTTTTCCTTTCGAATTACTGGTATTGTTTTAAATTAAATATTGTTTTTATTTAATATTGTGTCTATCGTGTGTAACACTAACGGCCAAATGATGCGAATGATTAATTATACGGTTGTTGACTTGTTCTGAAATGTTCATCTTTCGTATTACAAGTTCTGGCTTCTTCTTCGTACTGGTGATTGTGAACATGTTATTTCTTATCTTTGACATCATTAACTCAGTTATCCACACTCGTGTCTTTCATGGACAATATCTACTGATGGTTTGAAATATAATATGTATTTCTGCCATGGAATGTCTTTTGTGTGAATGTTATATTTATTATTGTTATTCCTATAAAAATAATAATAATAATAATAATAATAATAATAATAATAATAATAATAATAATAATAATAACTACAGCAACAACAACATAACAAAAACAATAACAACAACAACAACAATCATGATGATGATGATAATATATACTGGATCAGATTCTTGTCTACATTTGTTTAATTTTAAAGAACTGTCTGCCTCCATTATTTTTAATAATGTTTATGATTATCACTACTGTAAATAAATAAAGTGTTCGGCTCCATTCTTCACTGGCTGATGGCCACGGACGGAAAACAATAACTTTCATTATCATGGCCTTGCTTAATCGTCTGCTTCTTAAGTCTAGTCTTTGTTTATCATTTTTTACTTCCAGGTTAACGCATTTCTCTGGCAACAGTGTAAACAGTTTTATTTTCAGAAGCAGCCGGTGCATTTCATATTTATTCTTCATTCCTTATTGTCTTTGGGTTTCTTTGTTTGTACGTTTATTTTTAAATATACATTTGATAACCAAGCAAGAATCATAAAATGAAGATGTCAGTTTAAATGAACAGGAGTTGTTCAGTAAACAACCAATAAAAAAAAAAAAAAAAAAAAAAAGGCCATAATAGAATTCCTGTGGTTATATCCACTATTATCCTGAGTGTAATAATAGTCAGTTTCTGCTACAGAGATGATAATAACAGTGACAGATCATTCGATAAACATCGCCTCTCACTCCAGGTTGATATTTGCTTCAAAGCTATTCTCATATTTGCGCCAATTTACAGGAATCGATTTTGTGTGCAGAGTGATTTGCTGGGTTCATTTGGTTGTCGTATCCGGAAAAATGTGCTTGATGGCGAGACCACAGACAGAGTACCTTAGTACCTTCGTACCAGTTCCTTCGTACCAGTTCCTTCATACCAGTACCTTCTAGTCCTTTTTCTCTTTACTGAAGCCAAGCACGTTTTACAGTTTTATGTGCACGTTATCGCTGTGGACATGTTTATTGGTATAATGGTTCAGTCATAAAGGATTTTATGAACATAGAAGAATGATTAATGTAAACCTTCAATAGAAGACATTATATATTATCGGTTTATGTCTAGTAAACCTTTACTTTTATTATTATTATTATTATTATTATTATTATTATTATTATTATTATTATTATTTATTTATTTTATTTTATTTTGATTTATTATGTTTTGTTTTGTTTTGTTTGGCAAAAAGTATTATTTTTCTTATGGTCAGTATTTCCCAATGACAATATTAATGTAGTATGTACATTTGTTTATTTATATATTCATTTTATTTTCTATTATTATTATTTTTATTTTTTGTTAAATGAATAAGAGAAAGAAAAATAGTAAAATTCTGAAATTATTGTATTTGTATTTGTTAAACGCACATAAGGCGTGCATTTTTTTTTGTAAAAGCAAACACACACACTCACACATATATATATATATATATATACACACACACACACACACACATATATATACACACATACATATATGTGCGTGTGTGTGTATGTGTGTATATGTATATGTGTGTGTGTTAAATACAGAAGTGAAAATGACGTAGCTAAACAAATGAACAAATATTAATGAAATGAAAAATAACCAGAAAGAAAAAGTCAAAAAAAAAAAAGGAACCGTATCAATGGCTAAAAATAAAGACGTTTCATTAAAGCTTGAAAAATAGAAAAAAAGAAAAACGAAAGAATGAAAACGACAAACAAACAAAAAATTCCGCTTCCAGTGGTTTTAAATAAATAAATTTCTTTAGCAGCCGGAACCAAGTAATTATTCTCTGTCGGTAGCTGTTAGGTAATTTAGGAAACATTCTTTAAGCGCATCTATTTTCGTTCTGTCTGTACGCTGCATTTTATTTCTGTCGTTTTGTGAGACGACTGAAACCAGCGATGTCATGTCTGGCTGAATTTGGTGAAGGAGTAATCCGTCGTGTAATTAAATTTCAAGTCTGTTTCTCTCAATAAAGGAATGGAATCGGCAAATAACCGAGTGGTGGGATTTTAATCTGAGGAATGGCTTGGGGCAAAGGAGCAAGATTACTTTTCAGTTTTCTCTCGGCCACTGCTTGGTGATATTTTTTAGTTGTTGTTTTTTTTTTTTTTTTTTTTTTTAAGGATTAAAATGCTCCACGGTAAAATAATAGAAAATTATGAAGATGAAAAATACAACGTCGATAACAACCCTCAACCCCAAAGAAGAAGAAAACTACTGCAGTCACTCCATGGACTAAACTTATCGATTAGCAAAAAGGAATATTTTACATGTACCTTCCCAGAGTCAAGGCTCATGGCAATTCTTCTAACCGCAGAGCTTTTTAGCTCGCTCCTTTTGAAAACGTAGAAAACGACACATCCTCAGATTAAAGAATAATTTTAGTTTCCATTCGATCAGACTAAATTTCATCTTCATTTTATTTCAGCTACTTTTGTGATGCTCGACAAAGTAGACAAAGCATTCTATTCTTTCTAGGGAAATAATTTATCGTCATTATCATCATCACATCGTAATTACCGTCATCATCATCATCATCATCATCGACGTTTGTATCAATAGCACAATCATCATTACTTCATTATTAACGTCATCAACCAGATCAACTCTATAATCATCATCTTCTTTTTTTTTCTCTCATTTCATTTTTCTTTTTATTCTTCTTATCAATGATGTTTCTGAATATCTGTTTTTCATTCTGACAATTTTACAAGAATCTAATATTTCACGGTTTTCTCGTTCACTCAGAATAATATTTGTTTTCCCCTTCATCTTCTTCTTCTTCTTCTTCTTCTCATAACTGATTCTGTGACGTGCAGCTCGATTTAATTTTCTTCTATCCTCTGTCGTAAAGGCGACACTGACATGGAACAATTATTAGATTTAAGATGGTGTGAGTCTTCGTAATCTTTCACGTCACGAACTAGAAAAACACAGAGACAGGCATGCCATCTGTTCTTAGACAAAACCCAGATTGGCGTGTCAGGTCGGTCCGGTGCTGTAACCAAAGCTTCTCTGGGAGGTGTGTGTGGACAGAAACACCTCTGTTATTAACTGACTTACTCGCTAACCTATTAACCCGTATTTCACGAACGATCACCTTTTAGTATAAAGATGCATATAAAACGAAATCTCTTAAATGGTAATCTGGACTAACACGCAGAGGAGACACGGCAAGCAAATTCATCTGTAAGATTTCTTTAGTATTATGTTTGATACGATAATAGCTAATACAAAAATTAATAAGATGGATCAAGGAATGACTATATTTACGAATTTTCAAAGCGGATATATTTAACCTTTTACCAACCGACTTTATCAGAGATCGTATCCATGACAACTGTATTTGAACATTGAAATGAAGCTAAGAAGCAACATTTTATTGCTTGTCTGAACCGAAAATGCAAACCGATATTTATTAACTTTGTCGACGTCCAGTACTTAGTAACAGTGAAATGAATCAGAAGAAATAAAGGTCGAATAAACAGCGTTCCTCTCTCGTTAATCTACTAACATCCCAACTTACTTACTGTCTCTCTTCTTTAAAAACAGTTTTAACTCAGTGATAGAGCAAAGATCATAGGATATTTCTCTTTGTTTTCGTACTGGAATATATCCTTTTTCAGCCAGTGCTCTATAACCATAGAATACAGATACTACTTTATTATATTATTATTATTATTTTTTTTATTTTTTTTTTTTAACTAACTCACCTACATTACAGATTTTGTTTTTTTAATTTCTTTTGAAAAAATCGTGGTCGCAGGTATTTAACGAGAACAATATTTTGCGAAAACTGAAATTTTTCTAATAGAGAATTATTTCTGTCATTCTTCTTTCTTGCTTTCTTACTTTCTTTCTTTTCTTTCTTTTTTCTTTTTATTACAAATAACAGATGTTACTCCAGGCTGTTACTGAGGAACAGCTAAGGAAAAGTGTTTGAAACGCACGCCGCTGTTTAACTGTTAATTAAATCAACATGCATGGACGAACCTCGTCTTTTTAAGTGTTTCTGTTCGAAATGTGTTTAATTTGCTTTCAGCTGTTTAATCATTTCTTTAGTATAATCTGCGAATGGCATTTTCGTTCTTTTTTAATCATTCATAGGGAATCGATATTTTTTTTTTTTTTTTAAAGAAGTAATGTAACAATAATATAAAACCCTACAAAATATTCATGGATTTTAGCTGTAGAAGGAAAAGAAACAACGTTGACCTACGATAAAGAGTAAGAAAAAAATATTAACAACAGCAGCTGCTACATTAATTACTACAGTCGAATTGAATTTTATTATTTTATAAGGTGAGACGTCAATAAAACATATCTATTTACACTCTCTGTTGATTTATCTGAGATAAAATAGGTATTTTTTATCTGCTTTCAGAATCATAATAAATTGATATTGTCCGCCGATTTAATTACATCATAGTTTTTATTACATATTCAGTTAGTGGTAATACTGGTCACCTGTCAGAATTCTCCACTAAACATAACATTCATCCTTGATCTCTCATGTCTTCATATTACACGTACCGGTAATCCTTGCCTCTCTCTCACATTTCTTCACGTTACACATGCTAACAGTCCATTTCTTCATTGTCTCATTTCTTCATAATATACATACTAATAGTCCTTTTTCACTTCATTGTCTCATTTCTTATCCTCATATCACATTTCGTCATAATATACATACTAATAGTCCTCATCCTCACTATCACGTTTTTTTTCGTAGTATATATAATGATTGTGCTCATCCTCAGTATCACATTTCTTCATAATACACAGATATTTCTTGACTTCACTATCACATTTCTTTATAATATACATACAAATAGTTCTCTTTCCCACTGTCGCATTTTTCATTGTGCATATAATGAAAGCCCAGAACCTAACTATTTCTTTTCTTCATAAAGCATTGTCTTCTCTGCCTCGTATATAATAATATTCCTTTTAAGCTTGTTTTCTTCATAATACACAGTCCTCTTTATAATACATTCACACAGTAACGACACAAGTCTCTTTATATCTCGGTGTTGAAGGAATGATAAGGCGTCAGATTTGCTTTGTGTCCTATACAATAGCGACAACAATAATTTGGTTGTAAGTGTACTGTGTAATAGAACGTAGAAAAGGAAATATTCTGTACGGTGTCATGTTGCAGTGTGTAGATCACCATCTCGGATAAACATGCTGAAACAAAGTACAGGTAACAAGAGAGATTTATTACTAGTGCATCTTAACGTTCTAAGAACTGCATATTTTATTATAGGTGTATTTTAATTATCTTCCAGCATATTCAGAAATAAAGTCTTTGTGAGTATTACCTTTTTATTCGTGTTCACGTTATCTTCATGTTCAACTAACTTATCGATGTTTTCTTTACATCTGTCTATTTAAAACCTACATATTAATCAGTGCTACTTTTTTCTTTTTTTTCTTCCAGTATATTTTCACTTTATTTCGGCACTGGAAAATAATTTGCCATTGTTACCTGTTTGCTTGCAGCATGTTAAAAATTAACGAATGTATCACTGTAACTTTGTATTTTCATCTTTATTTTATTATTATTATTATTATTTTTTTTACATACTTTGATTTATTGGTGTTTCTTTCTTTCTTTAACCATAACTTATTAAGAACTATTTTATGTATATCAAAGTTACCATTTCTTTTGTAATTATTATTTATAATTTATTTTAAAAAAAGAAAGGAGTTCAGTGATTTCTTTAAAATATATTTTAGAGCTAATTTATGTCTATGATAACCTTAATTCTGATTATATATTAAACTTTTTCTGTCTTTTTTCCCCCTCTTTCTTGAAATATATCATTTTTTATTTTTAAAGTATTCGTCCATGAAAGATACCGTAGTATTTTAATGTTTCAGCTTTATTCTTTGAATATGGTCATGTACATTATTTTTTTTATTATAGATTGTTTCACCGTTTCTTACATTCGTTCTGTTACAGAACACTGTATGTAAAACTAATTTACATCTCTGTCACTTGTTGGCTGCATTATTATGTTTTAGCCTGTGTTCTGTGTTATTTTAATATTTTGTTTCTTTCATTTTCTTGTCTAAAAAAACTTCTCTTGTCTATAACCGTCAGCAGATTTCGCTTGATTTCGTTTGGAAATATCAAGTTTTTATTTTAGGTGTTTTTCAGTACATATTATTATCATTCTTCTTCTTCTTATTATTATTATTATAAAATATTTCATAGTGTGTGATTTGAGAACACTTTAAATATATATATATATTTTTTAAATTAACATATATTTTTTTTTAATACCAAACGTGTTATTTAAATCAACAATTACATCACATAAGCTCATATCCCCAGATTATTCAAGTAGAAAATTTTATATGTCTATCATGTGTCTGTAACGCAACATGGGTTGATTACCTAGGAAACAGTTAATATAATAATTGCAGATTAAGTTGTAAAAGAAGCGTGACAAACTGTTAACGTGTTGTGCAGGCTTCGGCACAGGGAACCAGTCGCGGTACTTAGAGGCTCCAACTTCGTAGTCTTAATGCACGCGAGCAATTACTTCTGCAGTGTTCGCGATTTTCTTCTTCTTCTTTTTATTCCTCCTCTTTTTTTTTTTTGTGTGTGGGAGTTTGTGAGTATTTAATCTATTTTCGTTTTAAGCATGCAGTTCTGAGATAGCTGTTTTAAGCTACATTGTTTATTTTCTTTAGTTTTGTGATGTTTTTCTTTGAGACGGTTTTTACAGCTATTAATTCAGCGAAAGCACGCGAACAACTGATCGTGTTTTTGTTTGGCACACAGGTTTACTCCTATATCTTCACAGACGAGTAAACACAGGGATTAATAGTGACACGAAGTAGAAGGCTTTGTGAAAACATAACTGTGTAGAGATGACCGTTAAAAGAAAATCTACGTTAAGTAGATCGTTTAGTACAAATATAATACAACGCTGATGTGTGAAAATATAACGGTATTATGTAGATAGTTTAGTGAAAACAGAATCGTATAGAGAAGACTGTTTAATGAATATAAACTGTAAGTAGTATAAATATAACATAGACAGCTTTGTGAAAATATAGCGATATAAAGTAGACTTTAGTGGAAATGTAATGATATAAAATGGACTTTGGTGGAACTATAATGATATAAAATAGACAGCTTTGTGAAAATATAACGATATTAAACACGACAGATCGCTAGAGTAGACTTTTGTGTCCGTTCGATTTCTCAACTGACTCTTTTAATAGCAGACTGGGTCGTTAAACCTGAGCATTTCTGTAGACTTCTTCTGCTTTTTCTTCTAGTGTTTTCGACAATAATGAGATATACTTGTAGTTTTATCACTTTTCTTTTGGATAATTAGGAAAACAACTTGTAATTATTATGAAATATCTATGTGAGAGTATCTGATTATATGTTCTGATCGCTATTAAATGTAGTGTAATGAGAATTTCTTCGATATTTTGAAAACTTTGGAGATTCCATATGAATATTTGTGAATGCAAATATATTTCTTTCACCTGTGCTATAAACAAAAATATGTTGCTGCAACACAGATTATAAAAGACTGTAGATTATATAATTACTACTATAATACAATTTATTGAATCTCACGACAATTTTGGGGTATTTTGTGGGTTTTTAAAACACTTTTCTTGAAGTTTCGCTGTTGGTGGTTTTGAACCCTTACAGCGATAAAACTGTGAACCGAAACCAAAGAAATGGTGTAAGAATGCACATTACACAAAAACCTGCCATTACAGACTGTATTTCAATTCGTGATCGTTTTGTTATTTCTTGAGTTTTCATGAAGTGTTCTCGAGTGTATAAATATATACATACATATTATTAATTACTGAACCTTCACAACGATCGGAATCTTTATCACCACAAAGATCACCACAGATTGCACATCGCAGAAATAGCTACAATTACAGAATCTAGAACATCTCGTAACTGTAGAATAAAAACACAGTAATTGTTTGAAAGTCTGCGGAACAGTTCGGCTGAGTTGTGTTAAAAGCTGATTCATGGCGTGTGCTGCAGGCCAAGCCGTGCTAAGATTAGCTGACAGTTCTCTGAGTCACGTACCAGGCTTATTTTCCTTCACGTTTAAAACTGCTGGGACTGTAATCAAAATGGAGTAAGTGAATTATGTGAGAAAGGGGAAAGTCTGGACACGTTCGTTTTACTAGCAAATATCGTAACACGTACGTTTCACTAGCACACCATAACACAATACGTTTTACTAGCACATGTCGTAGCACGTACGTTTTACTAGCACACCATAACACAATACGTTTTACTAGCACACCATAACACAATACGTTTTACTAGCACACCATAACACAATACGTTTTACTAGCACACCATAACACAATACGTTTTACTAGCACATGTCGTAGCACGTACGTTTTATAAACATATGTCATAACGTTTTAAAAACATATTTTATGAAATGATTTTTTTAATAGGACATTTAATTATTCTTACCTTTACTACATATAATCATATACACACACACATACATACATACAAACATACATACATACATACATACATACATACATACATACATACATACATACATACATACATACATACATACATACATACATACATACATACATACATATATATATATACAAACACACATACATATGTTATAATTCTTGCTGCAAGTATAACATTAATTTTGCTTCTTTCATTTTTTTCTTTAATTATTGTTTTAAGAATAATAGCATTAATATTTTATATTAAGTTACTGTTTTTACAAACAATTGATTCTTTCCATTTATAATGCATATTTTTCTTTTTAAATTCTTGTCTCGAGCATAATAACATTAATTTTTAATATTAGCTAACTCTTTTTTACAAACAATTGATTATATTACGCTTTGATGCAGCAGTTCGTTAAAAAACAAGAACGCGTATTGTGTGCAGTTCTGCTGATTAAAAACCAAAATATATTTCGTATTAGACGCAAGAGACTGCAGGGATCCAGTAATGTCAAAGAATTTTCCAGCCTGTTTCCTTTCTTCCCAGTTCCCTACGACTGATTATCAAAGGTCGTGGAGTGATAGTTTTTTATTGTTTTGGGTAAAATGTTTATAAAAAGTCCTTTTTACGCTTGGGAGTATGACTATCCCCTCAATTAGCGGGGTTTCTTCCTAGCTGCGGCACTGATCAAGATTTGCAGTTTGTTTAATAATACATTAATAGTTGGAATAATGTCCAAAGGAAAAAAAATTACTGTAGGCGAAAGACAAGGTTGCTTTACTATACGTGCACAAGTATGGATAATCGACGACAAAAAAAAAAAAAATATAATAATAATAAAAAAAAAAAAATAATAAAATGGTTATTATAATTATGATTAAATGCATAAATCTAGATCGTCACTGGGCATAAATCTTTAATCAAGTAATGTGGTGTCCGACAAAAAAAAAAAAAAAAAAAAAAGTCATTTGAGATTTTCACAAATTAATTACAGTTCATTATTCTACGAGGATGTTCTTTTAAGAGAAATCGCGTCTCGTTCTGCTGTTATCTCTTCAATCGAAGTATCTTTCGCTTCTCTGTTCATCTGCGTGTTTTAACTTGATGTATTCCTTCTGACTGAAGATTAGATTATCTTCTTGATGTATGGTTTTAGTTTACTAAACAAGAAAGAAGCAGATAAGGCAGGAAAGTGTCTCTAGCGTATTTTACATTTCATGTACTGTCTTCGATTCGGTTTGTTTCCAGTTTATTTTTACATTATTGTTTGTGTGGCAAGAGTCATTTGGTCCCACGATCCTTTACACGTAAACAAGATTGATTTTTTACTGAACGGATGTATCATTATTTCATTCGCTGTATTCTAAGTAAGTCAAAATGAATTCGCTGTATTTAATTATGTTTACTTTCTAATACGTATCGTGCTGCTGCTGTTATTCAACCCCCGATGTCCGTTCTAATTCATCATAATTTCGCTAACAGACCCCAACCGTATCACGTACACATAATTAACTACCATCCTGTTTTCTATTCTGCGAATCTAAACACGTTTATCAGTTCTTCTAATTCATCACAATTTCACTAACAGACCCCAGCTTTACAACATGCAAGTAATTACTGTACTGTTTGCAGAAGCGATCCTGCAATCCGTCGCAACGCATCCCGGCTCTCTTGTTTCATTCTAATCTATCACAATTTCACCTGAGATGTCATGTCTAACGGGAATCGAGTATTTCAGCCTGTGTAATTACATCTTTATTAAGTGGGCTAAGTGAACGCGAGCGGACACCGATCTCCGAACATTGGTTTAGCTCTGGTCCTTACCGCGCCATTTCTCTTTGTCACGATCTCGTTCCAGAACCGTCGGATCGAACTCCGCGCTTTCGTGCAGCCAATACCTGACTAGTCTGGCGCGGACATTGTTTTCTCCCTCCCTCCCTCTCTCTCACCTCTCTCTCACTGAGATACAGTTTCGTGAATGGTTTATTCGCGTCTCGTTTTTGAATCGCTCAAGGATGTGAATTAGGAATTACGTCGTATCTCTCAGTTTACAGGTAAATAATGTTTTTTGTATTGAATTCTTTCAGTCGTAGTTTGTTGAAGTGAGTGTGAGTGTGATGTATTATCTGCGTATGTGTGTATATGTTTTTGTTTTTGCTGGGGGTTCAAGTACGTTGATCATGTAAATGTTTTTGTCAGGTAAACAGTAATAATGTTATACTGTTTTGGTCTTGTAACCGATATAATAAGATTTCGAACGTCATAATGATATGATAAGGCTTTGATAAAATGTTACTAGTCATATTTTTGTCTTGTAAGCAATCGATCATGTAAACTGATATTGTTATGATGTGTTTTTTGACATTTAAACAGTGAAAGTGTTATAGGACTAATAAGGTTTTGATTATATAAAAGTGATAATTTCATGACAGGTTCTTGTCACAGAAACAGTGATTGTTTTAAAGCTGTAACTTAATAGAAAAATAAACACGTAATTACAAAAGAAGATGCAGTGAACAAAAACGATGTAGTGAATGTTTGTATAAAAGGTTGATGGTTTAGATAAGGAAAACATTATTTGTTTAGAAATTTAAAATTTTAAAATATATCCGTATATGCATTAATATTAATTATTAATTAATTGAAAACTATATAATACATAGATAATAATTTAAGAAAAGTAAAATGATTTTATTCGCAATTTTAATTAAACGCAGGCGCCGTTCTTTACGTGAAGGGTCCAGAAACTAGTTTAGTCCACATTTCTTCAAAATTTGAATCAAAATCTGAGATGTGTTTAATTTAAAAAATCTGTCGTGGCACTTTGTCGTGGAAAAATTGATAATAATAGTTACCCAGACATCACTGCTGCTTGCGAAGGCCCACCAGAATATAGGTCCACCATTGATTAAACATACATTTGTGAGCTTCCTGATTGTTATCAAAATTATTAAGTATCAACAACCAACGTCAATTTGTAAAGGATTAAAAAACAAAACAAGAACAACAAACAAAACTAAACGAAACAAAACACAACAAACCCGCGAGGTTAAAAAGACAGACATTTTCAAAAGCCTGGATAATAAGATTATTAAAACAAGACAATGATTTTAAGAGTTTTTATGAGGATGCAGAGAGATGCCGTTGGCAGGCAGGCTGTAATTGCATTCACAACTTGGACTAGAATGTTATATAGCTTCTGTAGCACTGGGGCGTCAGAAAAAATTACTCTACGGGCGTGTTTGCAAAATCTACTAAAGAGCATTTTCGCGAAATAAATAGATTAATAATAATAATAATAATAAAACCACAACCAATAAATGCATTGAGCGGTTTCTGTAATAATATTAATATGACATTTTTTGGCTTTTTTTTTTTAAGTTGGGTTTTAATGCGCTGTGTTTTTTTAATTTGTTTGTTTGTTTGTTGTTGTTGTTTTGTTTTCTGTGTCTTCTGAAATTGTCATCGAAAAAATTAATGAAATCATACTTTTGTTCAGAAATACAATTTATCTTTTGTTTTAATATTATCTTTAACATTATATTATATTTGATACACGTACACATCTGGCCATGCACTTTCAATTAATAATTCATTCTTAATTAATTAATTAATTAGAACAAAGGGTATTTATTAATTAATTCATTTCCTTTATTCTTTCATATCTTCATTAATATTTTTGTCCATCCTTTCTTTCTTTTCTCACAAGTTTCTAAATATGTTTACCATTCTACCTAAATGTAATTATTAATATTTTTTTTTGTATCCTTTTACTGCTGGATTGTTGTTAGTGATTCTAATGGTTGTAGAGAAAAAGAAAATTACTTTGTAGATTATTTACCGGTTTTCTTTGCTTCTGTAGTAATCTGCAGATTATAAAGGCTTAAAAGATTAGCTTGGACAAGATTCATTACAGTCAGAAAAAAAAAAAAAAAAAAAACAAAACAACAACACATTAATGAGGTTTTTCTTTTACCTTTTGTTTCGTTCAGTAATGTAACAGAAAATTCACTGTGACTTTAGACCGAGTTAATCATAAATGCCAGAGAAGAAACCCGTTGTTTTTCTACCCTTTGTAATTTCTAATAAAGGATGCTTTATGTGTAAATATAAAGAGACTGACGTAACTATTACAGATAATTACACGGCGAAGATTTAGTCAGTATTAATAAATGCGTTGATACAAAGCTAGCAGTACACAACCACGATTGCAATTCCGGACTCTAGCAAATGAAGAAGAGTTTACGTTCTAATGTGGCAGTCGTAGGTTCATTTCACTTCGTTCACAAGAGTTCTTCTGTTCAAGACGTGACCGGCATATTTTGTCTCACATGGAGAAATATCAGCTGAATGTGAAACGGTGGTTCTCACGAAAGCCGTGTTTCGTTCACTGCATTAGAAACAACAACATTAATGATTATGTTACTACATCATTGAGCCTCTCACATAATGGAGAAGAGCTACTCGGAAACAGAAATAATTGGATCATTTACGAGAATCGATCCCATGATCCCTAGCCTATAATGGTCTTATAATGGGGTTTTGTTTTCTTCTTTTTCTTCTTTTTTTTTTTTCTGTCTTACGGTTTTTGTTCGACTTGACCTATGAGCGTTCCAGACGTTCACGCAGTCTGTATGTCAGTGATGGTGTACCGCGCGGAACATGACGTTAATTATCGCTATGCGTTTGAACACCTCACCGTCATGGAATTCCGTACGTAAACCCAGTTTCCAGCTAACAACAAACCTTATCTTTTTGATGATGGCGAGCGGGGATAGAGAGGAAAAAGAAAAAACAACTTGATGTACGTGCTTCCTAGCACTCGTTTACTCATTTATTTGCACTCGTAGGGAAAACGAAAATGTAGTAGCAAAAAAAGAAAAAGAAAAAAGTAAAATAGATGAAGAAGAAATAATTTGATACAGTGCAATTATTCCGGTTTACTCACAGGTGGTTTTGGTGTAGAATAGAAGAAAAACAGAAAAAAAGGAAAAATATTAGGAAAACAAATTAAAAGAAAAAAAAGAAGAAAACAAATAACTTGATTTATTACAGTCAGTCACAGACTGATTTGAAGCAGGGAAAACAAACAAAAAAATAAAAAATAAAAAAAAAAAAAAAAAAAAAAAAAAAAAAAAAAAAAAAAAGAAAACGAAAGAAAACAAAAACGAAGAAGAAGAAAAAATTAAAGAAGTAATCGACTTGCGAACGATTTCCAAATCCAAATTCATAAATTAAAAACCTGTTTTTATCATTCGTTATTTTAAAGACTCTATGCACACTATGCAGATTTTGCTAAGAGAAATTTCATTCCCAGATTTTACTGAAATCTGTCAAAGTACAGTTCTATAGAGGTCAAAATATAGTTCTAACTTTAAAATTAAAAAAAATATTCAAAAGTTCTAATTTTAGATTTTACTTAGTCACAATGTAGTATTAAATGTTACATTTTACACAGGTCAGAATATGTTTCTAACTTTCACATTTTACGTGGGCCACAATGCAGTGTCAGCCTGACAATTGTACGTACTTAGAAAATGACAGGATCGGCTCATGGCTAATTCTTTAACATGCTACACTGATACACTTGGGACTGACAACTCAAACTGATCGAGTGACTAAATCAGATGCTCTTCACAGCAGTTTGTTCTGAAAGGCTTGTGGAAACTTTCTAAAGTCAGAAGTAGCAGCTGATTTCAGCAGACTGAAATGTGGTATCTTGATTTAGATAATTTACGTATGCTTATTCTTCTCAGTGTCCTTTGGACTACTTTAAACCACCTTGGCTCAAATGATCAAGAAAGAGTGTTCTAGAATCCACGTCAGATTGACTTACTTGTACCAAGTTTGCCAATAAATCGTGAAATTTTTAAAGATATTTTATATCTCAATGTCATACATAAAACAGCCATACATCTCGTGATTCTTTGGAAAAAAACGTCACAGAAAATAAGTCACAGGAAAAAAAAAGTCAAATTTTTTAAAATTAAAATTAAGAAATATATTAGAAATGAAAGATAGATGAAACACATGTTCTTTGATTTTAACGTTGGTGGTCTAGACGGATGTTCCACCGAATACCACTAAGAAATTCTGCCACAGTCTTGCGATTCTCAAGGTGATCGACACACAAGCTGCGCAGACGCTCTTGCAGCTGGACGTAGCGTCGACGAAGCTGGCGTCGAGGTGGGTTGCCAACCACGTCCTGCTGGATGATGGTGCCCACTGTCATCTGCTCACATTGAAACCATTCAATAATTCGCCAGGTTGTGGGTGGTAGTAGCCCACAAGGTTGAAGAACATCTTGTTCCAACCTTCACACAAGTTGTTCGTACGATGATTATTGTTCATGGTGGCGTCATGAACGTTTCACAGGAGAGGAGCAAACACTGGTGGAACACGTGCAACCTGAGCTGAGCACCGGGCCTGTGTGCTGAATCTGTCGGAAAGAACCACTGACGTATGAACGATCAAAGCACGTAAGCAAGTCCTCGACTTTAGGTGGATCTTGCAGCATGACAGCTTTTACATGTTCCAAACCCTCCTCAACTTGATCTAATGGCAAAAAGGCAAGAGCACCCATCGTACCACAGAACAGGCATCGGCCGTGTAGTGTGGACCCAAGCCTAAGTCCTGAATCTTACACCAGGTGCTTTGTGTCAGGTGATAGAAGCATCCCTTATTTGTAACCGAAGACAGCAAGGACAGCTCGCAGGACACCATCCTCAAATTCCTGTATCCCAATCTGTAAGCTGAACCCAAGCTAGACCCAATGTGCAGATTCTTTCTTTAATCCTGCCTAATTAATAAGTGTAACAATTCACCACCCCTGCACAATATGAAACCCCTTTCGTTAATGTAGCCTAATCAATAAGCTTAACAATTACCCCATGCATACTATGATGCCACATTCAATACTCTACAAACTCATACATTTTGTGACTTTTTTCCTGTGACTTTTTTCCTACACTTAATTGTGACTTTTTTCTGTGACTTTTTTTCCAATGGTATATGTAAAGCAGTACTGTGCACAAAACGTTTCGTAACACTAGTTAAACAACAATAAATAAAATCATTGCAAATCTGGCTAACAAGCATATGTGGAAACAGTATCCTTTATTCTGTATGACATTTCAACCTACAGCCAATTCCCAGTCGCCCATTTACTGCACACGCTTTTGAGATGACGACTCGCCACCTAATAAAGAATGCATAATTTACAGATATCGTGGAGGATTTAATCTAATTGCACGTGATTGTTTTAAGTAAAACTCTCGTTTCTGGACGCGCGAGCGTCAATAATTGAAAAGATGCGCTCGCAAAGTGGTTTCGTGTATGCATCACCGTACGCGGAACTGAAGAACATACATAGCAGAAACAGCGTTATTCCTGTACTTATCACGTAGGAAAGATTAAAGGGTTTTAAATTTAATAAGAAGGCGTGAACGAAACGTTCTGATCGTAAACAGTCTAAAATGACGTCTTCGTTCAGAAAGGTGAAGAGAAGTAACTGAAGCACTGTCCTGATAAAATGTAATGACTGTAGTAACGTCATTAGCAATAATAAATGCAGATGTGGTAGCAGCAGCAGCAGCTCTAGTAGTGATGGTAATTGTAGTATTATTAGTGGTGTAATATTGGTGGTTATAGTTGTAGATGTTGTAGCTGAAGCTGCAGCAGCAGTATTAAAATGGCTGTACTTAATAACAGCCGCGCTAAAAACAACAGCAATAATAATAACATCAGTAAATCAATACTAATGTTATTACTGCCGCTAATACTAATAATAATGTGCACAGATATGTACTATCGTAAGTGCAAAGAAACTTCTTATGTGGTTGCCTGCCATGGTTACAACATCACGGAGTAGTTGTAATTGGAGTAAAGACCCGCTGGAGCAATTTCATTAGACGTTGCTCTTTCGAAGCCCTGTTTGCCTTGCTACGGTTACAGCTTGATTAGAAAATGAGTTCCGCGGCTTCAGAGGTGTCGATGTCAATGGAATGAAAGTCTGGCCAAATTTTTACCGTTTCGCAAGGTTAGGAAACAAAGACGAAGCACCGCAAAACAATCTATTTTTGTCACGCTTGAACGACATTATCGATTTTCGCCACTTCCCGGTGGGGGTCGTAAACATTAGGTGCATAATACGAAAATACAAATTTATTTATACAGCTGAATGTGTTTCGAAATTAATGTCGTTGTTAGGGTGAATATTTTTTTTTTTTTTTTTTTGTTCCTGTTGTTGAAAATATCCCTGTTATATTAAATTTTTCAATATTGGCTTCGAGTATATTAGTTTTTATGTTTACTTATTCTCACGGCATACAATTGATTTTCATGCTTGGGTGCGGTAATTCGTCTCCAACAGCTGGCTGGTAAAAACAAGGATGAATGCTCTGTTGTGCAGGTAGGAAATAAATAAATAAAGCACGGGACACGCTGTAACACATCGTACGGTATTCGTCTGCGAAGTCATGGGTCGAAAGATCGTATCTCGGTGGTGCTTCCATTAACGCTCAAGCCACTTTGTGAGTAGTATGCGAACATTTAGGTCTATCAGAAACTAAACAAAATGTCACGAAAGCAGAATTTTTTTTTAATAAAAATAATAAAAAAATAAATAAACATATAACAAAAAAATATATATATATTTTAAATTAAAGAAATTTAAAGAAAAGTAGAAACAAAATAACCATTATTCAATTAGCACCCCTACTTCCCTAAAAAACTTAACAAATAATGAAATAATAAAAACAACAATAACAAAACCACTACAGGTTAAAGCTGAATGATCTTTTGTGTTTATTTTTGTTTGATCTTTTCTCATAACCGGAGAGTTGTTTTATTGTTGACAACAGAATGCATTTTTTTGTTTTGTTTACTACAGACGTCGTAGAACACCACGATTATAAGCATTGGATAGATATTGATTTGAAAAAACAAAAACAAAAAATGTCTTCACTACGAAATGCCTGAGTGAAGTGTATTTTCACATTTTCACGAATATATACATACATACATACATACATACATACATTCAATGGTGGAAAGGATTACATGTGAAAACGTAAAGAATCCTAAATAAATAAACGGATACAGACAGATATAGTGTTTATGTGTTTCCTATTACGAGAGTGTGTGTGTGTGTGTGTGTGAGAGAGAGAGAGAGAGAGAGAGAGAGAGAGAGAGAGAGAGAGAGAGAGAGAGAGAGAGAGAGAGAGAGAGAGAGAGAGAGAATGATAAAAAGGTAATGGGGTGGTGAATATGATGATATGGAAGTCAATATCCAGGCCTTCAGGTCCAATGCTGTCTTTGTTCCTTTAACATTCCGTGCTATCGATTTTAACACACTTCAGTGACCTTATTAGATTCGCAGACCTGGGAAGATTACTTACGGTTTGACAAAGCTGGTATGAAATTTGGAAAATGTCGTAGGCTTCAGACGTACACGCTGGCCCTCTCATTCGACAGAGACAGCTGGTAATAACTGCTAGGATCTGTTATGCAATCAAAATGAAGTAACTATTTGTGCTGTAAACTGATCAGTTAATTAAAACATTCGGATTTAAAGGACAGATTGCCGATAACCTTCTGTTATTACTGTTGTTGTCAAGGAAACCATCACTGCCATCATGATGAATATTTTTGGAGATTGTTAATGGAACATTTTCTTGATAAACGAATGAAATTAAAGATCTTAATTTAACAGGTTGAATTTCCTCCACTTTTCTAGACATACAACACACAACTGAAATACACATACATATCTGGACACACACACCTAAACTGTCACAGCTACCTCTCCCCACACCTCTAACAAACACACAGAAATACTCGCGCACCCACACACCCACACAAACACACACACACATACACTCACTCCCACCCCACACACCACACACAACACACACCCACCCACACCCACATACACACACACATACACTCACTCACTCACTCACTCCCCCCGTCACACACTCACTCAGTCACTCACTCCACCACACCCAACACACACACACACACACACACACCCACACCCACCCACAAACACACACACACACATACACTCACTCACTCACTCACTCACTCCCCCCACACACTCACTCACTCACTCACACACACACACACACACACACACACACACACACACTCTCTCTCTCTCTCTCTCTCTCACTCACACCCACACAAGTGAAAGATCATCCAGTGAAAAATTATCGTATGGCCAGCAGAATCTCAAACAGTAACCGTACGACAGAAAGACATTACGTTTATTAATACGTGCTCAGTGACGACTGTTCGTTATTTCATACGTGTCAATACATCTCTGACGTACTCTTACTTATTGCAATACTGTAGTCCTGGTTACAGAACAATTCACTGCTCGTACATTTAATGGCCAGTTATCTACACACAGACAATAATTATTTGAAAGAAGGAGAAGAGGAAAAAGAAGAAATTAATGAAAGTTTGACATCCAATAACCAATGACAGAAAGTTTATCAATATGTTCCAGCGATAACGTTAATGAAAACAAACATCAACGATTTTAAAGGATTCAAGCAAATTGTGAAATGTTCACAAGCTGTTTGTTCGTTGTTTTATTGATCTCTGAATATTTTTAGTTCGGATAGTGATTCATAGTACGTTTCTGTTTTTCATAACTGTTTTGTTCAAATGAACGTCGGGTGGTCAATAGTTTACTGTACGTATTTTGTTTTTCTTTTTAAGGGGATTTATTTATTTATATATCATCGTCATCAACGTCTTAATCACTTTTGTTATTCTGATTTATTTATTTATATATCATCGTCGTCAACGTCTTTATCACTGATGTTATTCTATTGCACTTGTTGCTGTTAATTTATAACGAATATTTCTTCTATTCTTTTTATCAGTTTCTAAAATCGTATTTCTAAAATTGGCTTTTATGTGTATTTATTTATTTAGTTGAGACATAAACTGTTTACATGGATGCACATAAAAACGACGTGTGTTGTTAGCGATTGTACAGCAATTTCACAGGCAAACTTGATTATAATCCTTTATATGGGAAATTGCTAAATATAACAGACAGAGTTTTTAGAATTATTTTAATGAGCTTATCGGGTTTATTTTTCTGTTTTGGTTAAAAATTATTAAATATTTATCGTAAATACCGTCATAATTCCTTTTCATCTACCGTGAAAAAACAATGTTAATGATATTGTAACACTAGTGGTTTATTATTTAAATATTAATAACGTAATATAACAAAATAAATATATATTTATATCAGTTTAATTATTATTTATTATAACAGTTTGTTTTATTTTCACACAGGGATCAAAACCCAGTTGCCACCGCCTCCATACGGAGAAGCGCTGTCATACCCGAAGTTTTCCATAGAACTAGCCGCGTCACCTAGCGGAGAGTCCTCAAGCTGGTCAAGATCGACAATCGAAAACGCTCACTGGCCTCTGATTACCTCCCCTGACAGCGCCAGCGGGCGATCGGTCGAGTGCAACACAACTCCGGACAACCCCTCGGATACCCCGTGCTCCACGACGGCGAGCCACTGCTCCCACGACGTCGAGCTGACGGTGGAGCCGTTGTTGGACATCAGCTACTCCTCCAGGTCCACCAAGGAAGCCGACGTCGAGTGCGATGTCAGCCACGTGGCGGAGAAGTCGCCATGCAGGAAGGAGAGGTTCAAGATGCTGTTCAAAGGCGGCAAGCTGCACAAACACAAGAGCGAGGCGGAGAGCGCCGAGAAAGAGGAAAAAGACCAAATTCGTTACGTGTGGCGGAGTGGCAAGGTTTTAGCAACGAGAAAAGACGGCACAGTCTGTGTAAGTAGTGTTTAAAATTGTCAAACTTCTAGTTTAGTTAAAAGTTATCAAAGAATAATTATCACGATGATTAGCTGATGGTAATTGATATTATGATGATTGTATGGTATAATGACGTGGTAATAATTAAATGATGGGAATGATATTATTTTGATGATGATTATATACTAAGTCAAAGATATGATACTGTCCTTGCGATATTCATTATATCTAAGAAGAAGAGGAGACATGCTAAAAGTCGAATTCATTCTTAAGCAGTCTAGAAATTTCTATGACGTAGAATGGGATCATTTGATTGCAATACAAACCCGTTCCCTAAAGATTAGTTATTCATAGTGCTCATTTAAAAGCAAATATTCTGTTTTATTAGCTTTTTAGTTCATTCAGGAATATGCGCCAGCTCATAAAGGTTATAAACAGAATGGTATCAATTTTCACAAACTGCTCTTTTAATAGTTATTGAATTACAGGATTAAAGAATAACGTATAAATACCATTACTGTACGCGATCAAATATTTATGTCCGTGATACGTCATTGAGATATCATTCACATAGCACTGGGTAAACGATTAAGTTTCAAAACACAGTATTGCTACCAAATTATTAACAATAAGAGCTGTTCTGTGGCGCATGTCGTTGTACCCAGACAACCGTAGTCTCTCGTAAAACAGACAAATGCTGAATTGCAAACTGAAAACATTTGCACTCGCTGTCGTAGAAAATATATGGACGGAATTGACAAACAAAGATGGTTTTTTTTCATAACAACATTTTTACACAATACATTACCGTTACGCCTGTTCAGATCCATGTACTGATGTTTGAGAAGTGAGACGAAGAATGTAAAAAAAAAAAAAAAGAACTACATACAAAGCTTGTGTGTTCAACAGTGTCTGTGTGAAAGTAGAACGCAAGGTTTGTCGCGAGAAAAGTGAATGAGTTAAATGAAGCCTGGCAGTAATGTACATAACGACAGTGTTTACAGCTCTCCTTTAGAAATTACCTTATAAACACTTGCATTGTCTGACCCTAAAAATAGACTGCTTTTAATAATTCAAAGGTTTTCTGTGGGTGTGTTTTGGTAATATACAATATTATTATTATTATTATTATTATTATTATTATTATTATTATTATTAAAGTGCATATGAATAATATGTAAATATACACACACATACTTACATATATATATATATATACATATGTTTAACTATACATATACATCTTTGTGTGAATGTTTGTATGTCGTAGGTAAACTTGAAGAATACAGGTTGAGTTGAAAAAGAAAGTAGTAAATAAATGCTTGTTACATTACGTAACACCATAAACTTTATTCATACAAATATACAGGCGAAAAAAACCCTTAGAATTCATCCCCGGGCTTATTTTTACCATTTTACTGTTACAGCACCTAAATCCCAGAACCATCCATTTAACAACACACTCTGGTAGTAGAAGACACATGAACACCGTCTAGAACAGAAAGTAATTTAGATATCTCACTCGTTATTGCAAGAGTGCTGTACAAAATGTAATAAATATCATTACTATGAACAAATTACCTAATTGGTTTTGTTAATCAAAAATTCAAAACTGCGTGTTCATAACGTGTTGGTATATTAGCTGCACGCACACGTGCAAACAGTTGATATTATTTGTTTTGTTTTGTCCGTGCGTAACTCGTTCCCTGCTGGACCAATGATCTGGTTTTCGTGTTTGTTAAGTGGCATATGTTTTTGTTCTGAAACCGCAAGTGTGAATGTAAGGAGACATATGTTTGATCTGAAACGTATTAATATATTAACAATTCCCTGCGGCATCAACAGGAAACATGATATGGGACTGAAATTTTTAAAAGCTGTAAAAAACATAAAGCGTAATTAGTTTCCTGGAAATCATTAACATGATTAGCAGTGTGTGTGTGTGTGTGTGTGTGTGTGTGTGTGTGTGTGTTTGTGTGTGTGTTTGTGTGTGTGTGTGTTTGTGTGTGTGTGTATTTGTGTTTGAGAGAGAAAGAGGAAGAAAAAAGAAAGAGAGGAACGAGTTTAACAGATAGACAGATAGATAGAGAAAAAGAGAGAGTGTGTTTGTGTTTTAGAGAGAAAGAGGAAGACAGAAAAAGTTAGAGGCAAGAGTTTAACAGATAGATAGATAGATAGACAGAGCGACAGAGAGAGAGAGAGAGAGAGTGTGTGTGTATGTTTGTGTTTGAGAGAGAAAGAGAAAGAATGAGAGGAAGGAGTTTAAGAGAGAGAGAGAGAGAGAGTGTGTGTGTGTTTGTTTGTGTTTGAGAGAGAAAGAGAAAGAAAGAGAGCAAGGAGTTTAAGAGAGAGAGAGAGAAAGAGAGAGAAAGAGGGAGAAAGAAAGAGAGTGTGTGTGTTTGAGAGAGAAAAAGGAAGAAAGAAAGAGAGAGGAAGGAGTTTAAGAGAGAGAGAGAGAAAGAGAGAGAAAGAGGGAGAAAGAAAGAGAGAGTGTGTGTGTGTGTTTGTGTTTGAGAGAGAAAGAGAAAGAAAGAGAAGAAGGAGTTTAAGAGAGAGAGAGAGAGAGAGAGAGAGAGAGAAAGAGGGAGAAAGAAAGAGAGAGTGTGTGTGTTTGAGAGAGAAAAAGGAAGAAAGAAAGAGAGAGGAAGGAGTTTAAGAATATCGCATATCGCAAAATGAAATGTAGGATATGCAATAACCTGACCATATGCTGCTATCAGTATCATACTATGGTTATGATTATTATTATTGCTGTTGTTGTTGCTGCTGCTGGTTGTGCTACTGTTGCTGTTAATGTCATTTTTGTTGTTGCTGCTGTTGTTGTTATTGTTTTGTTGTTCCTACTGCTGCTGCTTTTGAAGTAGTTAATGTTGTTCTCGTTTTGTTTGTTTGTTTTGTTTTTTTACTTTTGTGTTTACTGCTATTGGTACTCTCTCTCTCTCTCTCTCTCTCTCTCTCTCTCTCTCTCTCTCTCTCTCTCTCTCTCTCTCTCTCTCTCTCTCTCTCTCTCTCTCTCTCTCTCTTTCTACTGATGTCGCTACTGTTATTATTATTATTGCAATACTTCTGTTGCTGAGAGCACAGACGTTTATTTCTTTCACCGATGACAACAAATAAATAAATCACGAATATATATTTTTTTTCTTGTTTTTTTTTTCTGAGATTTATTTTGATCAACAGAATTAGATTTTTAGGGATCTGACAACTTAATTAATTTTGTTCGTTGTGGAACACGCTAGCTGCATTATTTATGTTTTTTTATTATCCACACCTGAGATGAAAACTGGATATACTGTGTTTTATTTATTATTTATGTTCATTTTATTTAATAACTATAAGGGATAAATAAAGTCAGATGGACATTTACATAGCATGAAAGCCACAGTAGTTCATTATCAAACAGCCTTGTTATGAAAAGAACTGTATTTGTACATACACACAAAATGATATACGCTTTCAGAGAGAGTGAATGTGTGAGAGATAAATGATAAAGAAACGTTAATTAGTCGTTCAATCTCTCTTGGTGTTGTTCTATTAGTTTTTTGTTTAACCTTTTCTAGTTACTTCTGTTGGGTGCTCTCTCTCTCTCTCTCTCTCTCTCTCTCTCTCTCTCTCTCTCTCTCTCTCTCTCTCTCTCTCTCTCTCTCTCGTGATATAGACAAAGGAACAAAGTAATTAGCTCAGTTAAAAGGAATGACCGATTAAACGTCAATAAAAGGAGAATCGACACAATATCCCGCAATGTAATATTCTTAGATCTGTTTCAAGATTTTTAGATTTGTATTTCAAAATCTCTCCGACACATTCTTGTGCTCTGGAAGTGCCAAAATGACTTTCCCTGCAGGAAGTGATAAAAAGTGTTAATTTTATCGTATTTGCAAAGCATCTACATCGACTGCAATAAGAAAATGCGTTTAATTGGCAGTTACCAGTGATGTACGTTCGGAGAATTCCGCCAGATACAATATTCTGACGTCATGGAAATTCAAAAGCCGGAAACTTCCGGGCTTAATGATCGCGCTTTTCCGACCATATCTAATCATGAAGTGCAGAATATTATCATTAACGGTTGTTCTGAAAATCTTTAGTTGGGGGTGGGGGGAGATGAAGAAGAAAACAAAATTGCACTTAGACATTCATACAACTTTTGTTGCTTTAGTTGATTTAGTTTAGGTCGAAGATATTTGTTTCTTACAACAAAATGCAAAATTCCCAGCGCTCAGCAAGAGAAGTATTGCAATAATAATAATAACAGTAGCGACATCAGTAGAAAGAGAGAGAGAGAGAGAGAGAGAGAGAGAGAGAGAGAGAGAGAGAGAGAGAGAGAGAGAGAGAGAGTACCAATAGCAGTAAACACAAAAGTAAAAAAACAAAACAAACAAACAAAACGAGAACAACATTAACTACTTCAAAAGCAGCAGCAGTAGGAACAACAAAACAATAACAACAACAGCAGCAACAACAAAAATGACATTAACAGCAACAGTAGCACAACCAGCAGCAGCAACAACAACAACAATAATAATAATCATAACCATAGTATGATACTGAAAGCAGCATATGGTCAGGTTATTGCATATCCTACATTTCATTTTCCGATATGCGATATTTATTTAACAAACAAAACATTCTGTACAGTCATCTCCTCATTTCAAACCTTCAGCTACAGAATGTTCTTGTCACAGCACAGTTATTCACTTGTGACATATTTATCACGTTCTGTTGGAAGAAAACTGATCGCTGTTAATAAAAGGACTTGACATAAAGTGACAAGTGTCCCTTGAGATTAAGCAGCTGCAGTTTTGATATCGTCTGAAACATCGAAGACGTTGTTTCAGTATTTGTCTAAGCGCGCAGACGTCGAACATATCAGCCAGAGTTTGTGTCTCCTTTAATGAATTTCATCCATTCAGCCGTGGTTCTAAGATGACCTCTTTCGTCTTGGCAACATCTTCGGAATGAATGCTTTTCTTTGGTTTCGTAAAGCTATAGCTGGGCCCAGAAATGGAACTGACATCATTGATCAAAGTGTCTTCGTACGACTAATTACACTGAAATCTCTTTTGTTTGAGTCCAAGCTCTGGAAATCTTGTTTTTGAAAGGTTCGCGTCAACAATGTTAACGCGCTCAGTTATTCTGATTTTTACTTCGACTTCTGCTGCAGAAGGAGAATGGTTGAGTGTGGACGGTCCCTTCTCGCTAAGACAGCTGTGGGTTTAATTCTCTTCGTTCATTTTCTGTCTCATTTCCTGATTTTTCCAACACGTGTAGGAAAACTTGAGAAAATATTTCCCGTTTGTTTACTCATAATTTTGATTTAGAATACGGATAACGAAAGCTACACGCGTTTGTGTTTTCTCTCAACTGATAATTGAGTTTACTGGTTTTCTTATGATAACTAAAACAAATAAAGACTTCTGAGCGTCTTTTCTCCCAATAAAAGTTATTATTATTAATTTGATTTGTTTATTTATATATTTATTTATTTATTTATATATTTATTTATTTATTTATTTATTTATTTATTATTATTATTATTATTATTATTATTATTATTATTATTATTATTATTATTATTATTATTATTGCTATTATTATTTTATTTTTTATTTTTAAGTGGAAGTATTTTTCTGAAAGAACAACTTGTTTCCAATGAACATTTTTAAATGGATCGGTAACAGGTTTTAACATAATACAGTTGGGCATTTGATTCTCCAGCATTGATTCATCGGTTGTTAACAACTCTTTGGAGGGCATGTACTCTGTGTTTGAGTTATCCTCAGACATATCTCGCCTCAGTAGTGAAATAAATATTTGCATCAATCATATTAATTTGAAAGCTCGGTCTTCATTTGTAGATTAAATTCGTGTTAGCATGAAAGCGTAAATGAACGATTCGTTGCTTTTAACCGCCAGTATCTGTTCCAACGAAGTCTACCCAGTCATAACAAACGAGCTTTCCCTATTCAGACCTTTTCTAATCTAATTTATCGCTAAGTGACTTTAAAAAAAAGAATTTAAAAAAAAATATAATTTATTATTTGATTAAAACAATCTAATTTGTTCTTATTTCGTTAAACATTTCAGCAACTGTATGTTTTTCCTTTTTTTTCCTTCTTCTAAAAATGAAAAAAAAAAAAAACAACAACAACAACCCCAAAATATTATTTCATCTTTAACTTTTAAATTTATTAACGCAGTATAGTTAATCCTTGGCTTTGCTTGTTTATGTTTGATGGAATTCCTCGGTTTATAACTGGATTCCAGCTCGCTGTTGCTGATTCCGTTTTATCAAAAAATCTTTAATTTGTGTTGTCGTTCATTAACGGATCGAGCGAAAGCTACTCCAGGGATCACTAATTTGATTCGCCTCAATGTTAACGTTACTGAAACACGATTTCCTCATTATTATTTTTTATTTTTTATTTCTATTTATCTTTGAGGTATTTTATATATATATTTTTTTGTATACTTTATCAAGCATTAATGAACATCAGATTATTATGAAAAATAAAAATATTGATTTAAAACTAAAAATTTGAAAAAAATATATTTTTGTTTCTTCAAAATTAAAAAAAAAAAGCAAAAATCATTCAAGCGTAATTTTATTGCCATCATTAACAAGACTTTCTACAAATCACTTCTCTCTTTTTTACTTTTTTTGTTTGCTTTGGATCAACCTTGAAAACGTCAAAGATCACATATTGTAATGACAACATCTAATGGAAATTTTACTGTAATCTTTGTCTTATACCTCTGCGTCTTTTTTTTTTACAAGTTAACGAAACGTATATCAAATCTGGTCATTGAGGAAAGACTGGGAAATAAAAAGCCATTTTGTGTTCAACGTCCCTAAGTGTTAATTAGATATGACAGGAGAATAATGTAACAAATCGGCCGTGAAGCTTCTACACAAAGACATGTGGATAATGTCATTTTAAAATAATATCAGATGGATTTGGTGGCATGGAATGCAATGGTGCCATGGAGACATTTTGCTGTGATTGATTTGGCAGCTGGGTTAGATGATGGGAAGTTGGGAGTAGACTATCAAAATACCTTATGGATTTTAGTGGTTTACTGCGGGCTTATCGAAAATCTATAAAATAATTTTGGTAGACGACAACATGGAATGTAATAGCTCAATACAGAATTATTGAAGATCTACATGATAAATTTGGTCGTTTATTACCATATAGTCCAATAATGTTCTACTAAAATTTTCCTTTTAACAGCAACCCATTTATTTATTTATTTTTAAAATTAGCTTTTTTACTGACAGGAAAGAGTACATTCTCATTAATCAAGGGATACGGGGCAGAAAGAAAGAAATAAAAGAAGAAGAAAGATAAACCGTTTTTTCTGTCAACCAAATCTTACTTAGCCAAGATGAAAATTCCAGTTTCACATACAGCATATGTCAAACATAGCGCATGGACGGGAGATGAATGAATTTTTAAACCAAACTTTATAATTGTGATTATTATTCTTTCTTTCCTTTGTAGAAGACAGTTTAACAGCGAAACATAATTCAATTACAGCTCGCTGATTTCATTGTTCCTTTCTTCATTTGACCGATCACAATTTGCCTGCCAACTTAATTGAACCGAGACTTCATAAAATACCCAAGACGGACGGACCTATCGATTTAGCAGAGCACGCCATTATCTGGCAATGGCCGCATCGGATCTCTGTTAATATTTCATACCCATGTAATGGGGTTTGAGCGTGGCATTTTTTTTTTTTTTTTATATATTTCTTAACATACCGATTATTTGCTAAACAATGGTCCAGTGGATAAGCAGGTATATTTCGTATGCGATCAGCGTCGATACATCAATCAAATTGATTCCCCAGAGAACTGGCTTTTATCTACCCATTGTTCCATTATTATAACCGACCTCCGCGGTGCTGGCAGAGGAATAGCATTGTTCTCCTGCTGACCCGATATTAGGCACTGTCCGCAAGCGTGTGAATGGACATTGTCTTCCAGTAATCGTTAATAGTGGTTTTCATTTCGATGTCCGAGCTGCAATAAATATACGTCTAATCTGAATACAAACAGAGTAGGGAACAATACGACTATCTCAGTTACAACTGTTATTTGTGTTCTTAACTGCTCTCTCTCTCTCTCTCTCTCTCTCTCTCTCTCTCTCTCTCTCTCTCTCTCTCTCTCTCTCTCTCTCTCTCTCTCTCTCTCTCTCTCTCTCTCTCTCTCTCTCTCTCTCTCTCTCTCTCTCTCTCTCTCTCTCTCTCTCTCTCTCTCTCTCTGTCTCTCTCTGTCTCTCTGTCTCTCTGTCTCATTTTTCTCTGTGTCTCTCTTTCTATCTGTTTTAGTGCCTTCCTTTATGTCTAAATAATTCTGGAATGCACTTCGATTTTAGCCATTGATTTTTAAATCCGTCCGTGTAAAGTACTAGTTTGATTATTGAAAATCTTAAGAAATATTATTATTATTATTATTATTATTTTTTATTATTTTTTTTTTTTTTTTTTTGACCACTTTCCTTTAACATTGTTAAAATTGACATTAGAACTATATCATTTCACCAATGAATTGAAACGTGTTTACATACCCTGAAATTCAAATACGTTTTATTTTTTGAGGCCAAGCCCAGAGTCTGGGATTGTCCAGTACAGTGTCAGTGTGTGAGGATATCAGTCAAAGAAAAAAAAAAAAAAAAAAAAAATGTAGATTTTTTACTACTTTTCATTAAATTTTGTCTAAGAATGGCTGCTTAGTTTTGATCCTCGTACCTTCCAATCTTGAAAATTCACTTTCTGCACAGAAAATATATTCACCAACCTTACTGCTGTATCACTTCAATCTTCCTGCTGCTTGGTGATATATCAGTGAGCAAACACGAGATTAAAACAAAGCGAAAACTAATTGGTAGTACGGAAGAAGGCGGAGAAAATCTCACTTTATTACGTGAGCAATCGGCGGTTTCCGTCATTTCATTACGATGAGCCACGACTCGCGCCAAATTCGTGCAGCGTTCTAATGACGTCTGGTGGCGCTTATTTTATAGTCCATAAATGGCGCTAACATTGTTACAGTATTTTTTGCGAGGCTGTGTCTTCGGTGGCATCCAAGACAAAAAGTTATCGATTTTAATAATTGATTTTGTCGCCCGTGTAAATCCGCGTAAGTGTTGTGTGTTGATTATTGAAAATCGTAGGAAATGTTGCTGTTTTTCAAGTCAGAGCTAAAAGAACTCCATAGCAACGAAATGAAATTAAAGATATATCTAATATATATATATATATATGTGTGTGTGTGTGTGTGTACTTGAATGTATTTATATATTATTATATTCTCTCTCTCTCTCTCTCTCTCTCTCTCTCTCTCTCTCTCTCTCTCTCTCTCTCTCTCTCTCTCTCTCTCTCTCTCTCTCTCTCTCTCTCTCTCTCTATGTAAGAACATAAGTGTATTTGAATGTATTTATATAGTCAGATATTCACTCTCACTCTTTTTTCTCTCTCTCTCTCTCTCTCTCTCTCTCTCTCTCTCTCTCTCTCTCTCTCTCTCTCTCTGTATATATGTAAGTACACATGTATATTTGAATGTTTTTATATATTCATATGTATATTCATGAATATGTGCTCACGTACATACTTATAAATACATGTACAGTCGAACCTGCGCCCGTCAGACATTGTTACGGCTGTTCACTCTGAAAGTGCAGGTGTTTGCACTTGTCTGCTTATTATGAAAACTAACGGCTGTCTTGAGATTTCTCCTGTGTGTGAATATTAGGCTGTCTGTCTGGAAAATTAATTCTATTAGATCCGATAGGGTCAGAATGCCACGTCAGTGTAGGGAAGCGGAAATGTTTATATATTCTTTTTATGAGGAACAGTTACGAGAATAGACAGTTCGGCTGAGGCAAAAACAGATTTGATACCCGCTAGACAACACCGTGGTAGCGTTGTTGTTTTTTTTTCTCAAGAAATACATGAGTCAGTGAGGAAGAATTAGTTAATGTATAAACAATCAACGTAGTTCCCGGATTTGTTTGGTGCTTTAGAAAAGTGTTTGTATGTCTGTGTGTGTCTGTGTATGTGTTATTTCTTTAAAGACCAACAGCAAACAAAATAAAGTAGCAGTCATGATTAATGAAAAATCAAAACAACCTTAACATCATTTCTATAAGCATCATCATCAACAGATGCAACATTATCATCATCATCATCATCATCATCATCATCATCATCATAACTAACAACATAAAACTGACAAAATAAATCAGTCAGCGAACAGAAATATAAAGTTTATTTCTCAAAAGACAGCACCAGCATCAGTACTGAGAACACAATAAACAAAACGTAATTTTACACAGTGTGTTCAGTGCATTAGTTAACCCGGAAGAATGAGCGGAAATAAAATAAAATAAACAACAACAACAACAACAACAACAATAAAAAATGGAATAACAAACACAAAATGAAAAAAAATTAAAAAAAAAAAATAGTAAATAAAGATAAGATAAGATAAGATAAAATACAATAAAATAAAATAAAATAATTAAGTAAATAAATAAAGAAAGAAAAAAAATAAATAATAAGAAAAAGAAAACAAACCATAAAAAAACGAGCAAAAAGAAAAAAAAAAAACATAAAAAAAAAACAACAACAAACAAACAAACAATAAATAAATAAATAAATAAATAAATAAATAAAACAAGAAAACTAAGGAAAGCATAGCAAGCAGCCACAGAACAATGAAACGAAAGATGAATCTTTATTGTACGTTGTCTGTTACCTAGCACCGAGCTCATATATTACGTTTAAATTACATTTTCACTTCTTTTTTCTTCTTTCAGGTAACCGCTGATCCGAAGTTTAGTGCTGGAGTTAACATTGCTGTTGCCGTCGGTGTCATCGTGTTTTTGCTGTGCTGCATGATCACAATGATAGTTCTGTTTACTGTTGTATTATAGTGGTTTCTATGGGATCAGGGGGCAAAACTCTTCACTTGACTTTTTCAGCGTTAACTTGCTGCACTGCAGGCAGAATACATTTGAGTGCCAAACATTTTTTTCATGGATAAATGTTTTTACTTCTGCCACTGTACTTGGCAGCTTGGTGACTGTTTTTGACCAAATCCCTATTATTTTAGGGCATCATTATATACGTTCATAAATTCATTTTGTGGTTGGAAAGGGATATTTGTATAATTATATATTTTCGTTCAAACTATGGTCAACTAATGGTGATTTCATAACGTGCAGATATATATCTCATCGTCGGTTTCAGTAACAAGTATAAATATGTATATATCTGAAATCACTCGTCTCTCTTTCATCATTTAAGTAATGAAGTAATTTTTATTGTATCAAAAGCATTTCCTAGCCTTACCATGGCATCCCCTTTTAACGTTTAGTCCCCGAATAACTGACCCCCTGTCCAAGAAATAATATTATTGATATGTCTTTTCGGTGGAAAGATAGGTAAAATATTGTTTTATAATATATGGGCTTGAATCATAATTAGGTAATATCATTCACAGAAATAACGATTTGGGCTCACATTCGCAGAAAAGTGTAAATTGACGTTTATTATTAAGACATACGTCTATTGTGTAAACATCGATTCACACTAAATTATAATTATCGTTATCACAACTCAAAATCCCAGTAAACATGTAATAAATAATAAGAGGTGTATACTTTAGAAATCGATTCTGTTATGATGACATTTAACAGTTTATTGTTTATGGAACTGATGTAACTGTTTAGTATCTGGAAACAAATAGTGCTTACACTTGTTTCTGGTTTTCCAAGTACGGGTTAGTCATTTAAGTGAAGCTTGTCTCTGTCTAACTGAGGACTGTACTACATCTTCATGGGCAGACTTCACTTCTTAAGATGTTAGGAAATCAGTTACGGAAGAAAGCGATTCTCTTGGCAGGTGAATCCAATCTCTTTGGATTTTCACTCCGATATCCCAGTCCTTTGTATTTTTAAACTCTGTTTTTTAAAACTGAGTTAAAAAAAAAGTTTTATAATTATTGAGACGTATAGGCAAAGTATCTTAACAGCTAAATAAAAGAAATATAATTAAGAAACCTATCCGAAATTATACCTAAAAATATATATTTAGTAAAATACCACTTTTTACAACGATTCAATTAAATGTAAATATTGTATATAATATCTTTACTTTTCACTTTGTCGCAGTTGTTGATTGGAAATGTTTAAACGTGATGGAAATGGATTTGTTAAACTAAATACAGCACAAGTCTTTGTTATAAAAATTGGTTAAAATTATGCTTTTGAGTTCCGTGTAAGAATGAACCGGTTTGCGTGTATATATATGTGTGTTTGCGAGTGTGTGGTTATATAAAACTGAATACACCATACGAGCTTAAATAGAACAAATAATAAAATGAATTGTAATTCATAAATTCTTGTCAAAATGGAAATTTGTAAGAAAGTCTTCAGTGATATCGAAAAAATAAAAAATAAAATAAAAAAGAAGAAAGAAACGTATGTGGTAGTTGAAAAGTTGACACAAACCTATAAACCTATCCACTTATTTTCACTCATTTCCGTAAATACTTTAAACGTAAACTCTTTTCAGAATAGAATAATTTTATCAGTTATTTTTTTTTTTTTCGTTTTGTTGTTAACCTATTGTTCCTTTAAAACGAGGCTAAATAACCATGGAATCAAGTAGGAGGAGAAGTGATGCAAAGTTTTAACGAATTCCGTTGTGTTGTTATTTATTTATTTACTGTTGTTGTTATTATTATTATTATTATTATTATTGTTATTATTATTATTATTATTATTATTATTATTATTATTATTATTAAAACTATTACATTCATTAAAATAGGAAAATGTTTTCATACTTGTAAATTTTTCAAAAACTGGAAAAATATTTTTCTTTAATTCTGCATTTTGAGAATAATATGATTTTAGTTTCATTTTTACACAAACCTATTTTATAATTAAACATTCTTCTCCGTTAACAGAATTAAAATATTTTTTTAAACAGTTCATTACAATATTTACTAATATTGATATAATATGCTGTAGTTTCTTTTGGATACAAATGAATAAGCATATATGTAATAAAAATGTATGAGTATACAAAGGAATAAGAATGTATGTAGTAAAAATGTATGAGCATACAAAGGAATAAGCATGTATGTAATAAAAAATGTATGCACAAATATATTTAATGTTTTCTTAAGCATATGGTCTACGGACTGCTCTGTGAAATATATATGTACATATAATTATTTCATGTATGTAAATGTTTCATGTCATATATATAATTTGATATTTTATGTCATTTTGAAAATATTGCAAAACGCACGGTATTTTGTTTATTTTTACTTTTTTTTTTATATTCGAAATCGTTTATTCACTCTTGTTTTGTAGTTTCTTTATATTTCATAAAAGTTCAATTTGTTAATTAATAGCAATGGTCACAAATCATTACTATGGTAAAATTTCGCTTTTGAAACAATAGCTAATCTTTGTTACGGTAAAATTTGTTTTCCTTAAATAATTCTATTATTACTTATATTCGTTTTTGGAATCACTAAAAAACATTTTTTTTCTTCGAGAGGACATGAATACAATCAAAAAATTTCGAAAGCGATTCTCTTTGTTCTTTTAAAAGAAAGACAATAAAAAGAAAACAATCACATCAATATTAATATGAACTCATAGATTAAATAAATGAATAAATAAATACATATGTTCTGATGTTTTCGGATCCGTTATGTGTGTGTGTGTGTGTGTGTGTGTGTGTGTGTGTGTGTGTGTGAGAGAGAGAGAGAGAGAGAGAGAGAGAGAGAGAGAGAGAGAGAGAGAGAGAGCATAAACACATATTTTAAAACAGATGAGATAAACCACAAATAGTAAGATATTTCAGTGACCTCAAAGACCTCACATTTTAAATCTGATTTAAAGAAAATATATTAATTTAGATGACACACATTAGTCATTTTTGACGTATCCATATGGGAGAAGATGCTATCATTATATTAGCAAATTAGTGTTCATTATTACAATAACATTTATTTATTTTTAGAACTGTACTGTTATTTTACACCTATGATTAAAGTATGTCAACTACGTGTTTTTTTTAAATTTATTTATTGATTGAATATTATCTTATATATTTATGTGAAGAAGCCGATTATAGACATAAAAACAACAACAGAAAAAAAAAAAAAAAAAAATCAAAAATAAAATCAAAAAAAAATAAAATAAAATAAATAAATCAAAAATATGTCTTTACAATATACTACTACAACTACAACTACTACTGCTACTATTACTACGACTACCACTAATAATAATAAAACAGCAGCAACGACAACCACAACACACAAAAACAGCTACAATAACAATACAGTTGTTTAAGATAATTATTTATTGTGTCAGATGCTGATTTGTTATGGAACATATACAGGTCCTGCTTATTTGAGATTTCTAATTTTAAGTTTTACTTATCTAAATTCAAGATAAAGTCAACAAGAACAACAAAAAATAATAGTAGCAGTCAACAAAAATTAAGTAAGTTCATTATAATAAAATAAAAATAAATTAAATTTAAATTTAAATTAAAATTAAAATTAAAATTAAAATTAATATTAAAATTAAATATATGTTAAATGAAATAAATATATATTGAAACAAATGTAATAAATATTTATAATGTGAAAAAAGTGAAAAAAATGTTGAAGTAAAATAAAATAAAACAATATATATATATATATTATGATCAGATAATAAATACTGAAAAAAGAAGGTTAAAATAAAGAAAATACAATAAAAAATAAAGGGTAGATAAAATAAACAAAATTAGCATAAATTATAATAAAATAAAATAAATTAAAATAAGATAAATAAAATAATGAAAATGAAACAAAATAAAATAAATATTAAAATAAAATTAATTAAATGTTAAAATAAAAAAATTAAAAAAATTAAACATAAAAAATAAAATAAAATTTTAAATAAAACGAAACAAAACAAAACAACACAAAACAAAACAAAGCAAAGCAAAGCAAAACAAAACAAAACAAAGCAAAGCAAAGCAAAACAAAACAAACAAAACAAATATTGAAATTAAGTAAAATAGAGGTTAGAGAAAATGTAATAAACAAAGTCAAAATGAAGTTAAAGTAAAATAAAATGAAATGAAATGAAATAAAATAAAATAATAAAATAATAAAAATAAAAATAAAAATAAAAATAAAAATAAAAATAAAAATAAAAATAAAAATAAAAAATAAAATAAAATAAAATAAAATAAAATAAAATAAAATAAATACATACATAAATAAAAAATTAAAAATCAATAAATCAGTCAATAAATATATAAATAAATAAACAGACTTAGTGGGAACATCAGCTATTTAAATAACGAGTGACACTGTTTCATCAAACACTTTCTGAAATGATATTCGCCGTATTTTCTTTGTATACATTGTGCGGCAGACCGCTGAGAAATGCTAGTTAAACACGATTAAGAGGAAATTGAAAAATCCAGCTAAATTAAACGTGCGGAAATTGGACTCTGCCTTTTGCTTCTGAATCAACGACCAAACCTTCAGCAGGGATCCGCCACGCTAAACATCAAATTCAACGAAACCGACTCACAGGAACGGAAATTAGGTAGCCCAGCTGTAGAACGAAAGAAAACCAACCAACCAACCAAATAAACAAATAATAATAAAAAAGAAAGAAAGAAAGAAAAAAAAAGAAGGTAAAAATAATCGTTCTGTCTTTAGTCCTCTCGCTTTGAATCTTTCCTATTTCAGAATGTGGGTCAAATGAATCAGCGAATTTTAGAAGATGAACAGTTGAATGTTTATTATCCCTGCTTGTCTGGGAGAATTTCTAGGGCATTTTGGTTGAGTAGATTGTCTGGTTTAATGACATCAGAATAAATAAATTGTTTCTCAGGGAGAATTTCCTGGACAATCAAGTGAGTAAATTGTCTGAAAATGAAGAGTTCTGGGGACAATATAATAGAAAACTGCGGGACGAAGAGCTGGGTTTTTCCTCCGTGATTCCCTTTGGTAGTTATAGTCTAAGTTGTGAATTTATTACAAATACTGCCGATAGTGCAGTCTGGCCTACCTACATTTGAAAATGTAAAATATAAGGTAAAGAAAAAAAAGAAGAATGAAGTAAAAACATTTATCAGTTCAGAATGTTCCCGGTAAAAGGATATTACTCATTTTGAATTTATAATTAATTTCCAGTTGTTGTTTTTTCCTTTGTATATTGCTGATTTTGAAATAATAAAGTATTATCAATAAAAGATTTCATTAATATAAATAATTTTCAAATCCATTTAAATAAGTAACTAAATTTTGTTTTCTAACGTAGATATTCTTTCATGTTAATATCATTACACAATCTTTCCCACATACACAGTCTTATATATCTGTATATAAAGACTGAAAAAGAGCGAGCAGTTTCTATAATTTCTATAACAGTACACCGAAGAGGTGCTAAAAATAAGAACTTAATTGGAATCCTCAGAGAAACTGACCAGTTCGCCACACACAGAAATAATGACAACAACAACAATTCTTGTCTGTCTGTTATCATCTTGTGGGGAAAGTTTGACCTCCGAAGGCTGGCGGAGGGCTTTGTGCACATGAATTAATGAACGATTCCTGAGCTGGAGTCCCGAGGAGCTGTTCTCAAACTGCTCTTTACGGACACTTAAGATCCTCATTTGCATACGACTTGGTGTGCACCGAACTGCGGGTCAAGCAGCCTCGAGAGAGAAACGCCTTGAAGGACAGTTGAGGGGCATTCTTTTCAGCAGGCGCACAAGCAATTATCTGTCCATATTTAGAAAACCCGTTACTTCCAAAGACCATTCTGTCCTCTGGTCATTGTTATTTGATCTTCTTGCTATGTTGCTGTAAATATTCCGTAACTCACTGGAGGTTTAGTTATTTTCACGGGGAAAAAAAAAAAAAAAAAAAAAAAGTTTATAAGGAAGTGAAATTTATAAAAAAAAATAATTATGTAATGGATAGCTTCTATTCTGCAGAATGAAAAACTTTTAAATAGTATTTTATAAGCTCACACACATTTACACCCAGAAATAAATGAACACAAAGATGAACATGTACGTACATATAACCAGTATTATAGAAAGTTGGTTACGAAACAACAATGCCAAAAATAATTTTAAAGAAACAGATCAAACGTAGGAACTATTTGTCTTAAATCCAGTACAGCAATAAAAAAAAATTTAAGAAAAAAAAAAAAAAAAAAAAAAAAAAAAAAAAAAGAAAGAAAGAGGATGAATATAAAACAAGGAGAGAAAATGACACAAAGAAAAGAAAACAGATATAATGAATAGAAATTAAAATAATAGAAAAGAAATAAATGAAAAAAAAAAAAATAATAATTAAATACATAAATGATAATAAAAAAAAAAAAAAAAAAAAAAAAAAAAAAAAAAAAAAAAAAAAAGCACTCAGTCACCGGCACATATACATTCCTGCACAAGCACAAACATACACACACAAAAATAGAGAGACTGTTTAACTTCTGTTCTCTTTCGTTTTTCTTGAACTAAATTATTTAAATGAGTGAAATTGTGTTATCGATCCTGCTGACCAGTCCACACCACGGGGATCAGCGCGCGAGCTCTGAGACGAATGAAACAGGTGGCGATTCTGTCATTTATCTACTTTCTTGATGATATCATTGTTCACTGCCAGTTCTGGCAATGAAGAGTTCTGGGGACAATATAATAGAAAACTGCGGGGCGAAGAGCTAGGCTTTTCCTCTGTGATTCCCTTTGGTAGTTATAGTCATTTGAATAAGGTTGACCTACTGACACCAACAATACCCCAAAGCTTCGTATTTCCACTGTATATTCCTGATAAATAACAAATGTATTTGTCTAGAAACATGATAAGGCAAGTCACTGTTTGCCACTGTTATCATTTACGTTTTAAGTGTAAAAAGAGTTTCAGTTTACTGTCTGGTGATTATGTACGTACATACATACATACATACATACATAGATACATACATACATACATGCATGCATTAATCGTAGGTACGTATACACCAGACAGTAAACTGAATCTCCTTTTACATACACATAAGAACGTTAATGTATACATTCGTAAGTGCGTACATATTCATACACATATACATAGATATATACATACATACACACATTATATACACATTACATACATTATATACATACACACAAAACCTACATGTGAAATAGTTTTTTCTTTAACATTTCATAAATTAGTTTGTAAGAAAGACGGGCAGAAAGGTTTTATTTTGCGATACATTTTTAATTTACTTTTTCAAGACGTTACATAGATAAGTAACTATTTCTTCTTTTTACACATACATTAAATATTTAGATTTTCATTTTTGTCTTGTCTTTTGTTGTTGTTGTTTGTTGTTATATTTTTTGTTTTTTTTTTTTTTTTTTTTTTTTTTTTTTTTTTTTTAGCTTTTGAAATAATTTCTGAACGTAGAATATTTTTTTGGAAAATGGTTAAAATATCCTGCAGACAAAATTATATAATTACTTTACTCTTGTCATTCTGAACTGCTGATCTGAAAGTAAATCTATTCAATATTCGATTTCTACGCAAGTAGTCAGGACTTCAACTTGACGATGAAATGTTTCCGATCTGATAATTAGTCTCTGAAAGGCAGGAACCTTGATTACATTAATCTTGATTTTGGTGAATTGATTTACTCTGTATTAAATGTACTTAAAAATAAAAATAAAATCTTTTAAAACCGACGAATATCTAATAATGGCATAGCTAGCGTAATAAAGATGAAATAGATGTATATTGTCGAGAAACTGTAGTTAACGGAAATAGAACGATTTCCGGAATCGATAGGAGGACTTTATTGCAATAAAAATGTATTTTTCCACGATCAATTAAATTTTCCTCTGCCTTATAATTTCTATTTTCATTAATAGAACTTTAGTTCGAGCGAATATAATAATGATAGCATAAACTTTATTAAGAATAATAACAAAACTACTACTACTATTACTACTACTACTACTATACTACTAATTAAATAATTAATACAAATTTCTTTTTGTGAGTTAATATATACATTGTTTTTAACAGACTGTAAATAGGAGAAAAAAATACAAATTTATTAAAACAAATCTTCATTATAGACATTTACTGTAATGTGATGTTTTTTGTTCGTTTTTCCATCTGCCTATTTTAGCTAGATCATGATTATAGATCATGCTAAAATCAGCATAGCTTACGTAATAAATTTGTGATTAAAAAAATACGTAATAATTTCACAAGTAATTTGTGCACCGGTAACCATAACTTAATTGATGTGTTTTGGACAGCGGCAAATAATCTTTGTTAACATCATGGCTGTTTATCACCTTGTTAAAACGTTGCATAATACTGCCGTCAGAACGAGAAATAGATTAAATCAGCTTAACACAGAAATAAAACTAAAAACAATGCGTAACAGTCTGTTGACGTCAGAAAGTGGGAAAAATATATAATAATAATAATAATAATAAATAATAATAATAATAATAATAATAAACGTTTAAACGTGTTATTAAAAAATAAATTATAAACTATTAGTCACCATAATAAATAAATAAATACATAAATAACTACTACTAATAAAGAAAGAAAGAAAGAAAGAAAGAAAGAAAGAAAGAATGAAAGAAATTAAAAATAAAAACTACGAGATCTTATTTTTGTGGTGTAAGGGAAACAACTCTAAAATGAAAGTTTTGTTGTTTTCGATCCATTGAAAATGTTAGTTATATAAAAACAATTTCAAATTACCTTATTTGGCTAAATAATTAAAAGAGAAAGTTAATATTTAATACCCTTGAGTAGATATTCGTCAAGGACATTATACATTTATCGAAATGGTAAATATGATATATACGTATGTATAAAACCAAAATAAACGAATGAATAAAATAAAATAAAATAAATATTTTCCTCTTGTTTGATATTACATCAAAGTCATCATTTAGTGTTAATAAATAATCTACTGATGCATCTAGTGCTGGAGGAAAATAATTTAGTATGTGTGTGTGTGTGTGTGTTTATTTATTTGTGATTCTGTAAAAAAATGGTAAACAATCTTAGTCGATCCAAATTCTTCCGGAAATTGATTAAAGAAAAGTAGAATATTTAAGCGAACGACTGGCTTTCATCGGTTTCTATAAAATAAAAAAATGCTGTTATAGTTTATATATTATTGGCGGTTTAAACTCCGGATACCAGTTAACGTCAAAATGGCGGCTATAGACAGTTTTGAGTTCCTCTTGAAAGAAATATTGCAGGTTTTCTCCTCTGCTCGAGATGCATTTGCTCTGTTAGGCTTAGTATACACAGGTAGTAAAGCACTGACTATCTGCAGATGTATGCTGACTGCTGTCAATGATCACTTCTTGTGCAGGATTGGGAAACGAGTCGACTTGAAAAAGAAATTTGGAACCTGGGCAGGTACAACTAATTTATTAATTAATAATTATTATATAATTAATACAAACATAATTTTGTTGTGAACATAATTTAAAAGTATTTTTAAGAAGGTGACGTGTCTAATAATAATAATAATAAGAAGAAGAAGAAGAAGAAGAAGAAGACTGATAGTACTAAGTATACTCTTAGTCTTAGTCTTAAACAGGACATTGTATTTTGGTTGCGTTTCATATATAAATCCATAATTCATTAATAGTAGCAGTTTTCAAATATGCAGAATATTCAAAAGTATTACTTAAACCATTTATAAAGTTAAACGTTTATTATTATTTATTTTTTTGAATTATCCAGTTATTAATGTTATATTATAATTATATTATGGATTTCCCTCATTTATATTTTCTCAAAGTATCTTATACATTTTTTTAACACATAATAAGAAAATAATATTTAAAAAGTTTCTATCCTACTGATGTCTGTAGTAGTATACTAATAAGATAGGCTAAACTTAACCAAATGAAATTTTTATTTTTTATTTTAGTGGTTACAGGCAGCAGTGAAGGAATAGGAAAAGCATATGCTCAAGAACTTGCTAGTTATGGTATAAATATTGTTCTCATTAGCAGGGGTGAACGAAGACTCTTCAAGACTGCAAAAGAAATAGGTTATTTGTCTTATTATTAAAAATACACAACAATCAAACAAAAAACAACAAAAAAACCATCCAATATACAAACCCAAACAAAAAACCAACATAATGTCTCCCCAAACAAACAAAAAAACAACAACATAAAAACAAAACCAATAATTGTATTGTGTATTATTTTTTGTAAAGGGTATTTTGCATAAATTTATTCCAGTCAGGAAATGTACATTGTTGTAGTTATCTGTTAAGTTATTTGAAAATATATATTTGTCAAATTATTTCACAGTTAATAAAAATGTATTGATAAATCAGCCCTTCTAATTATTAATTTTATATATTTATGATAAGTATTTCAAAATCAAAGTATACATGTATATCTGATTAAAAGAGTATAAATAGATAACTTAAGTATGTTCCCATAGCTGATTTGTTTAATATATGTATGTGTGAGTGTGTTTGTGTGTCCTTTTATTTTATTTTATATATATATATTTTTTTTTTTTTTTCTGATGTAATTATTGTAAAACAGTTAGAATATTCTTTCTTTAATATAATTTTCAGAGGAACAGTTTAATGTGGAGACATGTTGTATAGCTGCAGATTTCAGTGGTGGTGTAGAGGTTTATTCCAAAGTTATGAAAGCAATTGGTGACAAAGAAGTTGGGATCCTCGGTAGGTAAATAGAAGTGATAAAATATTTAAATCTTCACTGAATTTATTAATTTTCTGAAGTTTTGATTACCATAAATATTCTTTGATTATCATTTAAAAATATTTATGTTTCTGTCTACAAGATCCCTATATCCATTTGAGTACAAAACAAAAAAACCCCCCAATCTAACAAACAATACAAAATAAAACTAAACAACACAACACAAAACAAAAAATAATCCAATTAAATGCCTGTTAACCAACATTTTTTAAAATTACTTTTCTTTTGTTATCAATATCATATTATTTCAGATTATATTTAATTTAAATATATATATTTTTTAAATTTTATTATTTTTTATAACTTCATATAAATATTATTTTTATTTTTTTGAATATTTATAGTCAGTATTTTGTACTTGTTGACTTTTCAGTATGTAAAACAATTTCTTTATTTATTATTATATGTTAAAAATTTGTAATGGCTGTATACATAGCAACTGAAAAGGAATGTTGCTACAGTGGCAACAATTAAGATAAAATTAAAATAGGAGTCTATTATAATTAAAATTTTATGTGAACGGTAAAAATATATTAAAAAGAAATATGAGATAGATACTTTCCTTATTTTTAGAATTCTGCAGGGCTTGTTTATAAGAAAAACTTTTCAGTTTAACATTTTGCATATATAAATAAAGTTAATAAAATTAGTTACATATGTTACAAAGCATGAAATCAGTTTTATTTTATTTTTTAATGAATAATGCACTGTAAGAAGTAATTTCTTCTTATGTTAATGTATTTATCAGTTAAAAATATTGGTTTTATGCTACTTACATTTAGTGCATAATGGATGGTAAAGAAAAACCAAAAACAACAAAAACACTAATGTATTCCTCTTTCAGAACTGGAAGAATTAATCTATTGTTATGTTAATGTATTAATGTGTTAAAAATGTTGGTGTTATGTTATTTGGATTTTGATGATAATGGGTTGCAAAAAAAATAAAAGAAGAAAAGAAAGAAACAAAGAATTAAAACAACCTATTTGTTGTCATCTGAATGTATTTATCATTTAAACAATACTCATACACATTAATTGGACTTTGTTGATTTTAGGTTGTGATGAAATTCGAGCAAATAACAAAAGAAACAGCACATCCCCTCAGAAAGAGAAATAATAAAATGAAAAAATATTTAATGTTTTTTTTATTTTTTTTATTTCAGAATTAAAAGAAAACTAATTTGTTGTCATGTGAATGTATTTTTCAGTTAACAATGTCGGTGTTATGTATGATTACCCTCAGTTGTTTCTTGATGTACCTGCAGAGGTTAGTTACAGCAGAATTGGGTATTTGTTTAAATACTTAACCATATCACGATTTCTGCTTAATTTACATTTAGAGATACTGTAATTTCTTCATTTTTGGTGTTTTTATTTGGGTGAGAAATCCATGAAAAAAAAAAAAAAGAAGACGAAAAGAAATATATATATCTAATATTGTTTTGAAATTTTTTTATTGTTAAATAGAAATTTTTGTAGGTAAGTGAATAATCCTTTAATGTTTATTGTTTTGGCATGAATTCTGATTGTACTTTCTGTATTAACTTTCCATAAAAATAAAATAATTCACAAAAGTGTTTAAAAGTTTCTTGTAAACTCAATATTTATGTCATCTCCTTATTTTCAGAGATTGTGGCAGATAATTCACATTAATGTGGCTGCTGCTACCATGGTAAGTCGTGTAACAGATTCTTTGAGTACTAAATCGACAACAAAATGAAAAACAAAAACCACGAGATCAATATTTGCACCAGCATTGATAAAATAAAATAAAATATTAGATTTTAAACCATTTGGAATGTTATCTTTTACTTTCTGTTTGCTTTACTGTTCCTTGTTTGTGTATTATTAAATGTTTGTTAATATTAAAAAAAATATATAATCAAGCCTGCTTTTGAAGCCATCTCTGTGTAATTATGATCTTACAGTATATTTATGTGTTATAAACTGTTAATAACAGTCCCTGTCTATCAAAGCAACTTTTCCATTATACTGAATGGCTGCCATAGAGAGATTTGATGGTATATATTTAAACATATACGCTTTTTTACATCCACATTTAGAGATGAACAGATATAAAGATTCACCAAATGCTGTTCTTGTGTCATTATTTAGAATAATAATTAATCATTTTTATAATAGTTATTTATTATTGTTATTGCTGTTATTATTATTATTATTTTAATTATTTATTTGATTAATATTCAGTTTTTGTTTTCTAGATGACTCATGGTCTTTTGCCTCAAATGGTGAAAAGGTAAAATTTACTTGTTTCAGTTTGTTATTACTATATTTTCAGTAGTTTACATGGTACTTCAAAGAAATAACCTAAATACCTTTTATAAGCTTCCAGTTGTGATTTTATTTTATTCTTACATAGGGCACTGTATGATGATCATCATAATAATAATAATAATAATAATAATAATAATAATAATAGTAAGAAGAAGAAGAATTACTAGTATTATTATTATTATAATGCATGAATACTGATTTAATTTCTTAATTTATTTATATCATTCTGTAAACTGACTGAGAATTCATTGTATTTGGAGTAATTTTTAAATCAATCTAGGCATTTTTCTTAAATGATATCTACAACACATTGATATTACAAAAACATTTTTCTTTCACCTTCCAAGCCATTTTCAATTGTTGTCTTATTTTGTTCTTTACTTTCATACTTTCTACATATGTGATCACATTATATTTAATTTATATTGAGGTCATCTTTTTGGTTTTGTTAGAGGCAGAGGAGCTGTTGTGATGATTTCATCAGGAGCCTGTTCCCAAATCACACCACAGATGACAATATATGCAGCAACAAAGGTAAACGAATAAACATAATACTTCACTGATACCTTAAAACAAATACTTCATAAATACTCTTTTAAAATAAGATATGATATTATATCTTTATAGTAGCATCATTTTGTTTTCTTTCATAGTATATCAAAGGAATGATATTGTCTTTTCATGATAAAGTGTCAGTTACAAATGTATATAGATCTTTTTTCATTAACAATTTACCATTTTGAAGTGATACAATTATAAATTTATCCAGTAATTTCCACACATTTAAAAAAACCCAACATTATCTGTCTATATCTATTTTTTATTAATTTTTTATTATATTTTTAAAATAATTTCTTGTTTTTGAAAGTATTTATTCATTAATTTTTATACACTAGAGAATGTATTTAAAAATGATTTGCTATTTTCAGAGTTTTCTGGACTACTTTGCAAGAGCCTTGTATTACGAATACAAGAACAAAGGTGTTGTTGTCCAGTCACTGATGCCGTTCTATGTTGCCACTAGGATGACAAGATACAGTGAGACATTGTCCAGCACCAACTTCTTCATCCCTTCAGCCAGTGTGTTTGCCAGAAGTGCTGTAGCAACACTGGGAGTTTCAACAAGAACAAGTGGATTCTTCCCTCATACAATCATGGTGAAGTTTTTTGTTATTAAAGGCTTCAGTATTTTCAATGGCCAGTGTTTTGGTCATTTGATTACATTCTTCTGTACTCTTAACAAATTTAAATTCCAGTCAGAATGGATAGTATTATACTGACACTGCTTCCCTTGTAATATGTTTACATTACTGCATATATTTATTGATACATTTCTACTTACATCAAACTTTTGGAAGCCAAGAATTCAGGTAAAACTATATAAAATGAAGTAATATACTGACTTCAAGTTAGTAAAGATAAATCATAATTTAGGTTTGATTTTAGTATCTTTAAAATAGAGTTATCAATAAAACAAGGATTTTAGAGACTGTTAATTATAACTCTCTGTGGTTTGACGACATAACAGTTTCAGCTATATTTATTTTGTTGCTTGTTTTCAGATGTGGCTGGCTAACCTGGTACCTGAAGGACTGTGGATGTGGGGTTCCTCTCGCCTCAATGAAGCTTTGAGAGCACAAGCTTTGCGAAGACTCAAGTTACAGTCTGCAGGGCAGATGACTCAGAGTGTCAGTGACCAAGCACTCGACATCATAGACAATGACAATTCCACACCAACTTGACATCAGTGAATTTTTATTTAAAATGTGTTACCCACCTGTGTCATTGTATCTTCTTGCCAGTGCTTGATTTGAAATGCAAATCATGGAGCTTAATGTCCAATTTGTATAGAAACAAAATCCATCAATGTAATATTTGATTTTAAAACCAAATCATGAAATACTGATACTTCTTTGTAAGATGCTTTTTGTTTAATACATTTGTAAAAAGTGAAAACTGAAACGTAATACTTTTATTTCTAGTGCAGTACTGATTAAGTGTAAACTTTTTTTTAACCTTTTGTTTAAAGTAATATTTTAGTCTTCCATTAATGTCACGTTAGTCCATAACTGAAACTGAATTTTGCACAGATATATTTTAAATATATATGATTACTTGTGATGCTGTAGCTTTTCTGTCATAAAAATACTTGAAACATACACATGACAAAAATAAGTTACCAATCTCTCTCAAGCACTTGTTAAAGATTGATATTTAATTCTAGTCAGTTTGGAAGACAATAAGTGGATTCACTTGAAAAATTCACTAAATAAAGTTTTGTGGTATGTATCCATAATACTTAATCACATGGGTAGGGTAGCAATGCCCACTGTTTAGTTATTATGAAGTTAATTTTACTTCTTATATAAATAAGAATCATTAGTACTTTACTAGAACACTTATGCTGGCATAATTATTTTAAATCAATTTAAAAAAAAAAAAAAAAATCATATTTATTAATATATATATATTTTGTGTTTCAAAATAAATTACTTTCTGCAGTGAAAATATATTTCAGGAAAAAACACTTCTATGTATCTATACGCATTAAGTAGCAAGATATATTTTATAGGCATATTACAAGTGTAAAACACACTATAATTTATGATAATGAAATGCTTCATTTTATAAAGTATTTTTATTGTAAATCAATTTAATCTGTTAAGCACAAGTTAACAATTATTTATAAGTTTGTTTTGTATTGAAATATTTGAGCTATTTATTATCAGTAATTAGAATAATTGTAAATATAGTTATACACAGAGTGACTGCAAAGTCTATACACATAATGGTTTGTTATTTGTTTATAGAAGTACTTCCATGACAAATTCAACAACTGATAGATATATCTGGTCCTTCAGTATGTTCAGACATGACATTTAACAATTTGGTTAAGAGAAACTATATCATTATTGCTTAACTATAGTCCAAGATTTGAAGACATTTCTCACAGATTACTTTTTATGATGTTCAGCCAAAAATGTAAAAAGGTGATCAAAAGATAGGAATATTTACTGATAATGAAGGAGAAGTTTTATATTTCATTTAACTGGCATACCCAGGGTCTTTGTGTTTTGTTGTAGAAAAGAGATTATATTAGAATACTGAAAGGAATAAGATGAAAACCAAACATGTTTTGTTATCACTGGCTGATTGTTGCAAATGGAAAGAAAATCTTTATTATATTAATTTTTACTACATTACATAACATCATGTTATCAGACTATTTACTTGGAATTAAATTCTGTTTTTTAATTTGTTATGGTTGTCATTATGTTACTATACTGTTTTTGTATTGTGGATTTTAAATTTGTTTATAACGAATATATAAAAAGATTACAAAAAATTGAATGCTGGTGTTTTGAAAAAAAATTTAGTTGCAGATACATATCAGAAATAATTTTTGAATGAACACCTACAATTGGATAAATAAAACACTAAAAATAAGAAAAGACATTCCTGAAATTGTCATCAGCCATCAATAAATATATTGTCACCAGCATTTTTTTTATAACACAAATTTCATTAAAGCTGAAAAAAGAAAGAAAAAAAAATATTTTGTATCTGTATATTCAAGCATTTACCTAGACTGTCAAATAAATCTGCTTCCACATTTATATTTAAACAGAAATGATATTTAGCCAGATTTATTTTACAATCAACTGTCATAACCAAATACCCAAGCACCACTCTGGATACTAACAACAAACAATAAGTTCAAATGTTTGGAGTTAAAGCTTTACTCACAATTATGAAAGTTACTTGTAAATTTCTAAACTAAAAAAGAATATCTTCATATTATGAGAATATTTTATACAATGCATTTTAAACAGTAAAAGTGAATCTTCTGACCTGCAGAGAATCATAAATTACAAGTAGTTTGCTTAAGTGCTCATAAATCTGAAAAAAATATTTAAGTACAGACGATATTAATTTTAATTTTCAGTTATATTTCATATTAAAAATCTTACATGCTTCAATTTCACATATATATATTTTTACATATATGCAATGTATTCTGATTTTTAGAGGTAGTTATATCCATTAAACGTATATACAGAATATATGACATGGTGAAATACTATAACAAAATAATTACAAATCCAAATTTTTTTTATTAATGATTTACAGAACTTTTTAAAAATAAATAAAAATACTTGAGTTTTTAAAATTATTTCTCATGTGCATAGTATGTTTTAACTTCTACCAAGTGCAAAGTTTAAACTACAAGTTATAATATAATTCATCTAATAATCTACAAATTATACTATTTAAATTGAAAGAAAGGAATTAAACAGCAATGTTTTATCATAATCTAAATATAAACTGCATAAAGAAGCTAATGAGACTTGTTTTGATGTCTAAATTATTTTGGCATCTTTGGATTTATCAACATTTTCATTAAAAACACAAAATTTCAGTAATTAGATCAGAGGATGTGTCTGAAAAACTTATTACAAAACACATCTTAGTTATTAATATAGTTATTGTATTGTTGTGTAATGAAACACATACTCATACCATAAATATAAGATACGCCAAACCTGGGATAAAATTTCAAAAATAGTTTGACATAAAAGATATACATAACAATGGATACATTTATAAAAGTAAACAAAATTTCCCCAAAAGAACAAAGTGACAACCCTCTCTAAATAGTAAAATAAAAATTAAATTAAAACAAACTAAAAAGGGTAAAAGAATTCCTGGCACAATTTATGTATATCCATCTTATTTTTTTAATAGTTAGCAAACAAAATAATAATAACAATAAAAAATAATTAACCAAAGAAACTGAAAAAGTTTTTCCTGAAATAATTTTGATAATATTTATAATATGCCGTGAAGTATGCAGTCAGGTAGGTATAGTAATTTACAGTTTTTGTCTTGACATAATTATAATAGTAACCCAAAACTTTCCTTCCATAGTCGTATGCTTTCCGTATGTGCCTGTAAGCAATACTGAGCTTTGTTCTAAATATCTGCATCCCTTTTTTGTATGGGACGTAAACCACTCTGGCTGCACCTCGGACACATCTCTGCCATAGATTTGCCAATTTGGTCAGTGTAGCTCTCAGAAGATCTCTAGCCATTTCGTTTGTCCTTCGTATGACATCTTTGCCTATCCTCGCAATATTTTTCACAGCCCTGATCACTGTGACAGTTACTTTTACCCCAGTGTCATTAGACTGAGCTCCATTTTTTGGATACACTACCAGAGTGGTTTGCCTTGGTCGTGGTTTGCGGACAGTGACACGCGTTATCAGTCTGTAAGGTTTAGTGTATTGTTTTGTTGGATACACTGCAGTAGTTTGAATACCTGCTGCTGAAGTGTAACTTCTGTAACGTGAGTAGTAATCACTCACTCGTGTTGGATTTCTTATCCTTGTCACCAATATGGATACACTGTAAGGAGAGTTTGGTTTTGTTACAGATGTTTCTGGAGTAGTATTCTCTGTCTGTGTCTCTGAGTGATCGGCTGTTGTTGTGCTGGAAGATTCACTTTTAGTGAAAGGTGAGGGCAAAGTATCTGAAGTCTGTTGAGTCTCATCAGAATCTGTGGACTCACCTGTAGTGAAAATACTTGAAAGAGTAGTTCCAAGCCAAGATGATGTGGTATCATCTTCCACTTGAGGATCAGGAGAAATGGTGGACAATGTATCATATATCCAAGTGAGAGCTGATTCCAAGCTGGTACTTATGTCACCAGCTTGTTTAGTGTGATCCACTGGAGCAGTAGAGGTATCAAATAACAAACTTGTATCAGTTACTGGCATAGATGTTGAAATGGTTTTCCTTTCCCAAGCTTTTGTTCTTTTTAGAGGTTCTATTGTTGTGAATGTTGCTGCTGTTTCGACATTGTCAGTCTTTACTGAAAATGGAGTTATGATGTCACCAGTTGCACCTGATCCAGATTCATCTCCTGATGCTGTGTACTTAGTGTCATTTGATAACAATGGTGTTACAAAATCTCCACTCACAGTTCCACTAGATTCTTCTGTGGTTAGTTTTACTGTCGGTTTTGTAGCAAGAGTAATGAATCCAGATTCTGAGAAAACATCTTGTGTGCCAACTGTATCACCAGAAGCATCAAATCCTGAAAAACCAAAACTTTTAAAATAGCTTAACTTACAAATATTTTAGAAAAAGAAATAAAACAAGAAAAATAGAACTAAAAACAAATAAAAAAATCCCACACATCCTGTAAATGTTAGTAAGAAATTTAAATTGAATAATATATTTTATGGTTTATTTTTCAATATTTCAAGGACTTGGTTCATTGTGATCCCTATTCAAGACAGAATAGCGAACATTTTTGTGCTGTTTTACATTAAAGAACTTTACTGTTTTAAATTTGTTAATATCCATTCATTTTGTATTGAATTTTAATTACTGAATAAATGTTAACAGAACAATAATAATTACAGGAAACGTGTACTAAAAATCAAACCACAGTCTTGTCAAAACATATTAAGCATTTCAGTATTTGCAACAATTTGTAATTCATGCCTATATATTTTATGAAAAAAAAAAAAAAAAAAAAAAAAAAGTGTGAAAAAAAGAAAAACATGCACCAAAAAACTCAGCCTAAATTTAATCTTTGATATATATATTTTTTTCATAAACTCTATTTTGATATTTAATGAATCAGGTAATGAAGATTCTAAACTATGGTAACATAATACATTTTTTATTCCAAATACAAATGATATATGTAATGATAAATGAGATTATGAATGATCGTTCAAACACATGATAAATGACAAATACACTCAGGCACAAGTAACAGACCTATACAAAAAACACGTAATATAAAATTCTATCACAGATAAAATTCTTTCAAGGGATAAGCATATATATTTAAATAAGAGGCAGCCAAGCATAGGAAAATAAATAATACTTAAAAACCAAATGATAAAAAACCTGTACAATATTTTTGTTTTGTTTTTGTGATGCTGAAAATGTATACTATGTGTTTGCTGTTGTTGACAGTTATATATATAATATCTATAACAAGCTTTAGAAGCAGGTTGAAAATGTTTTGCTTTGAAAATGATACCTGTCGCCTCTTTTCTCGTAGTTGTGATTCTTGAATCCTCTGAAGAGCTTGGGATAGTAGGTGATACATCAGCACTTCCAGACTGAGATATAGCATCCTGTGTGGAAATATATTTAGTGGTAATTGGTACTGTCTGAGTTTCCATTCCTCCACTTGATCCTTTATTCCTACTGACAGATTCTAAACTGACAGTTGTAATATCACCACTAACTGATTCCTTTCCTGATGTCATCCCAAAAACAGATGTTGAAATACTGCTGCCAGATGATGTAATCTCATCCCCAGATGTTGAAATACTTTCAGATGCTGTAATTCCAACCAAAGATGATGGAATACCACCACCAGATGAAGTTATCCCAACTCCAGCTGATGTAATATCTTCTCTAGAAGAGGTTATTTCATCTGATATTCCCAGTTCTGATGCAGGCAAAGCTGTAAACCTATTACTACTGGGTTCACCTGAAGCTTCCGAGTATGTTGTGTCTACAAACAAAGGTGTCACATTTGACTCATCACCTGAAGATGTTTGGAAGCCTGAAACTGTATCAGAAATCATATCATCAGTACCTGTTTCTAATGCTGATGATGTGTTTGTAGTTTCAGTTGTAGTGGTAACATCAGATTCCAATGAAGAAGCCATATCCTGGGTGATATCAGAAGTTAGTGGTTTGACTGTATTGGCTGCAGATAAATAAGAAAAACTACCACTACCAGACTCTAGAGATGAAGTAGTGAGCTCTCCAGCTGTCTCTGACATCATTTCTGTACTGGGAATTTCAGTTATCAGTGTATCATTATGATCAAAAGATGCTGAGGCATCTCCAGTTACATTTGAAAATTCTATACTTTTTGTCTCAGTAGATACAGTAGTTGTGCTATTCTCTGTGCTTGTACTATCCTCTGTAGTTTCTGTATCTTCAGTGGTGGCATTAATTGCAGGTGAATCTGTTTTATTGGCAAAACTTTCTGTTGATGTTACTGCACCTGTTTGATTATCTGTCACACTTTCTAGAGATGAAGTACTCAGCTCTCCAGTTGTGTCTGATATCATTTCTGTACTGGGAATTTCAGTTATCAGTGTATCATTATGATCAAAAGATGTTGAGGCATCTCCAGTTACATTTGAAAATTCTATACTTTTAGGTTCAATAGTTGTGATATTCTCAGTGGTGGCATTAATTGCAGGTGAATCTGTTATATTGGCAAAACTTTCTGTTGATGTTACTGCACCTGTTTGATTATCTGTCACACTTTCTAGAGATGAAGTACTCAGCTCTCCAGTTGTGCCTGATATCGTTTCTGTACTGGGAATTTCAGTTATCAGTGTATCGTTATGATTAAAAGATGTTGAGGCATCTCCAGTTACATTTGAAAATCCTATACTTTTAGATTCAATAGTTGTGATATTCTCAGTGCTTGTACTATATTCTGTGGTTTCCGTATCTTCAGTGGTGGCATTAATTGCAGGTGAATCTGATATATTGTCAAAAATATCTGTTGATGTAACTGTACCTGTTTGTTTCTCTGTCACACTTTCTACTGTTGATTCTGTTGTGTTGGTAAACACCGATATGGATGATAAACTTTCACTACTTGAATCATTACTCAGTGATGTTATATCTACTGTAGTTGTACTATCAGTCATTAATGAATCATTAACACTTGCTGTATAATATAATGTGATGTTATCAGCAGCTGTATCTGAAAAAATTGTGGCAGTTGGGTTGTCCTCTGATATCAGTGTTTCTGTTGTTGCCAGAGATGTAACTTCATCAGTCTTGCTATCATTACTGGCAGTATCTGAAAACATTGACTCTGTTGTGCTCTCAGTAATATCATCATTTGTGTTATCCATAGTAATGTTAATGATCCCAGTTTCCATGGTACTTACATCACTTAAATTAGAAGCCTGAGTAAATACTTCTGTGCTATATGAAAGCTTGTCTCTTAAATCTGGTGACACAGTTGTAAAATTCTCAGAAACATATGTTTCTAATATTTTTGTTTCTAAAGGCATGGTCTCACTTTTGTCTGATATTGTCTGCTTGGTTGTTGGCATGGATACTGGAGTTAGATCTGTATTTTCAGTTCCATTTACCTGCCAGTCAAACAGATCCTCAGTGACATCTGAAATTAACTCTGTTGTATTTTGTCTCAGAGTAACATATGTCACTCCATCAGTTGAAGTCTGGTCACTGAAATCAGAAAATGAAGTTCCTTGAACATCAGGTGTTGCTGCTGTTGTGAATAATGCAGCTTTATCTGACTGCATCAAGGCTGTTGATTTCTCATCACCTGAAACTTTTGTGATGAATTCTGTTTCTGTTCTAATAAGTGATGGGTGTGATGTACCTGAAACACCAAGTGTGTGTGAGGGGACTCTTTGTGTGGTCATTTCGTCTGCCTTGTTAGTCGTTTTGTCACTAGTGTCACGGGAACGTGTATGTAATGTCATACCTATCATCTTGACTTCACCACTGGTGGCAATATCGTCATCAGATGTTATGTCTGTGATTCCTAGCAGGCCATCCATTAAGGTTGTTTTACCTATAAGATAAAGAAGAAAAAACAATTGTTTTAAACAAGTAAATTTGATTTTTGAAGTGTAATAATAATAATAATAATAATAATAATAATAATAATAATAATCATAATAATAATAATAATAAATAAATAAATAAATAAATAAATAAGTAATCAAATAAATAAATATGGAAATAAGTATTTCTTACAAAACAAAAAACATCAGAAATAATATAACAAAATACCAGTACTCTTAACTTTATTATTGTAAAATTGTTTTAAATTAAAAGAAACGTTACTGCAGTGTAGACAAAGTATTATATTTTTATATTTCCAATGTCACAAATTTAAATACAGTATAAAAGAAATGAAAGTAATTCAGTTAGAATATATTTGTTTACTTCAAATCTTTATCTTACAATTAGAAGAAATGTATTATAGATACTTTATCATAATCATGTCAGATAATAAAAACATCTAATTTATCAGATATTAAATACATGTTTTAATACAAAAAACATTCAGAGTTTTTTTGTAAAGCAGTATAAAGTATCAGCCAATCATATTCATTTGGGTACTGAAAAAAGTAAAATAAGAAGCACAAGCATTTCAAAGAAAGCTTCAATTTATTTAGCTTTTGGAGACTAGAAGGAACATAGGCAACAAACTTCTTCATCAATAAAAACTATAACACTACACAACAAAAAGAAATATATATACTGTATACATGCAACATAAAAAGCACAAGATAATATGTAATAAATAATTATAATAAATATGTAATATATTCAATATGTATTACAAAATAAAACAGAAAACAGAAAATTTTGTGTGCTACACGCATACATATTAGTGTCAAGTATAGCAATAATATTGAAATATGTATTACAAAATAAATGTAAGAAATTTATAGACAATTTCTATCATATTTAAATGACAAAGATATGCTCTACTTAACATTTGGCTATGTTTAAAAAAGGTGTTAGTATGTCATAAAAGACAGAATTAACACTGAAATAAGAAAATATGTAATGTAAAATGTGGACAAAAATCAGCAAAAAACATCCAAAACAAACAAATACAAAACAACCCTGATAAAAAGGTCCCAATTGTATATATTAATTATATATAAATAACTAAATAAAATCAGTTGAAATATCTAATCCATACTTTATCTCATATATACATATACAACACATACATACATATATCATACTGTCACAGATTTAAATACAATGAAAGTAATTCATTTAGAATATATAAATATCAGATATTAAGCTTCTAAATATTTTTGTTTCTTAATATATTTACCAAACTCTGACTTTATTTTTAATAAAATGAATATTTGATATATAAAAACTAGCAAACATCAGAAAAAACAAATATCATCTATATTTTTAGATATTACTATCTGATACTTTTCTCATGAACAAACATAAACATGCAAAGAACCACAACACAAAACATTTATTACATAAAAAACAAATTACTGTATTTTTTTAAAATAAAAATCTTTACATACATAAAAATGCCTGAAATCCACTAATAAACAAATCTATTATAGACAGAAAGATAAACAGATAGACAGCCAAACACACACAGAGAGAGAGAGAGAGAGAGAGAGAGAGAGAGAGAGAAAGAGAGACAGAGAGACAGAGACATGATAGCATGATATAATGCACATTTAATACAGCAAAATGGTACAGTGGATAGAACTTATATAAGCTACATTTAGCACAAAACAGGACAAAGCATGTACTAACACTGAGTTGGAGATGATTTGTTCAATGAAGCATGGAGGCTATTCAAAAGGCAGCACAAGATCTCACTGTTGAGCACATTCTAGCAAAACATCACCTGTTTGTGAAAATTTATCACTGGACTCCACAACTGTGTCACCAATGTTGTCATTGTTTGAAAATGACACAAATGGAATCTTGGTTGCTTCCAGAAGATTCTCATCAGAAGACTGAAAAGGAAAAATCATCTCTGCCTTTTTCAAGACAGTAATTGGAAGAGATTTGCTTAGAGGAAGACTAAAATTTTCCTGGTTGTTTGGTGCCAAAGACCTTGAAAATGAAGATGTATGATTTTTTGCTTCCTCTGAATCTATCCTATCAGCAGTCAAATCTGAAGAACTTCCTTCAAGTTCATCTAAAGTTTCATCAATGTTATGAATATTTACCACTTTATCTTCTCCATGAGATGTATCCTGTGTTTGGTTTCTAATTTGTTCACGAATCCTCATTTCAGCAGAAATAATAGAATCATAAGCATGTGCCATATCTTCTGATTTAATAACAGTATTATCAGAGAGGAATATTTCATCATCTTTACCAGTTGGATCATTGTTGTATGCATCTGTTTCAGATTCAAGAGATTCTAAAGGCATCATTGTACTTAATTCACTTACTGTTTGGTCATCTGATGAATAGCCCATTTCTGACATTATTTTAGTGATATGAGAAGAAGTGGCCTTACTTTCTTTTTCTTTACTGTAATCCATTTTGGGTTGTGTTAATTGAGTGAATATTTCCAAATTAGTTTCTTTCTCTACAACAGCTTCAGGACTGAAAGTTGTTGATATATTGCCCACTGGAACAGAGGGTATTAATGATTTTGTTGTACTTCTTTCATCCAACACTTCTGTCAATGTTCCAGAAGATTCTTTAAATTCTGTTGTTGCCATAACTGATACAGATGGCAATTTAATTTCCACAGTTGAAGTTTCAAAACTCTTGTAAGTTGGTTCCGGAGAAGGAGATTCAGATATCTCTGTGACAGATTCCCCTTCTGTGTGATCTCCAGAGGTAAGCTCATCTGGTGCCGTTTCTGTAGTGTCTGTTAGTGATTCAGAAATTGTCACTGTTGTTTCACCACTCGTAGTCATTTCACTAGTATCAGTGAATGTATCTGTTGTTTTGCCAGAATATTCTTCAATCTCTTTCTCAAGTGTTGACATTATAGTTGATTTGGCTGTTTCAGCGAAAATTTCAGTTGTCATTCCAGATGTTTCTTCAAATTCCTCTGTAGGTATATCTGATATGGTTGGAAATGTAGATTGCATTCTTGATGTCATAACTGTATGACTCGAGCCAGAGAATGTTTCAATTGTGGTAGAAGAAGATTCTTCAATTCCCATTGTTGCCATATCCGATACAGTTGAAGTTTCAAAACTCTTGTCAGTTGGTTCCGAAGAAAGAGATTCAGATATCTCTGTGACAGTTTCCCCTTCTGTGTGATCTCCAGAGGTAAATTCATCTGGTGCCCTTTCTGTAGTGTCTGTTACTGATTCAGAAATTGTCACTGTTGTTTCGCCACTTGTAGTCATTTCACTTGTATCAGTGAATGTGTCTGTTGTTTTTCCAGAATATTTTTCAATCTCTTCTTCAGATGTTGACATTGTACTTATTTTGGCTGTTTCAGGGAAAATTTTGGTTGTAATTCCAGATGATTCTTCAAATTCCTTTGTAGCTATGTCAGAGGTGGTTGGAAATTGTGATTCCATTATTGATGTAGAAATTGTATCAGTCATGCCAGAGAAGGTTTCAGATGTGGTGGCAGATGATTCTTCAAATTCTCTTGTTGCCATATCCGATACAGATGGCAATTTAATTTCCACAGTTGAAGTTTCAAAACTCTTGTAAGTTGGTTCCGGAGAAGGAGATTCAGATATCTCTGTGACAGATTCCCCTTCTGTGTGATCTCCAGAGGTAAGCTCATCTGGTGCCGTTTCTGTAGTGTCTGTTAGTGATTCAGAAATTGTCACTGTTGTTTCACCACTCGTAGTCATTTCACTAGTATCAGTGAATGTATCTGTTGTTTTGCCAGAATATTCTTCAATCTCTTTCTCAAGTGTTGACATTATAGTTGATTTGGCTGTTTCAGCGAAAATTTCAGTTGTCATTCCAGATGTTTCTTCAAATTCCTCTGTAGGTATATCTGATATGGTTGGAAATGTAGATTGCATTCTTGATGTCATAACTGTATGACTCGAGCCAGAGAATGTTTCAATTGTGGTAGAAGAAGATTCTTCAATTCCGTTGTTGCCATATCCGATACAGTTGAAGTTTCAAAACTCTTGTCAGTTGGTTCCGAAGAAAGAGATTCAGATATCTCTGTGACAGTTTCCCCTTCTGTGTGATCTCCAGAGGAAAATTCATCTGGTGCCCTTTCTGTAGTGTCTGTTACTGATTCAGAAATTGTCACTGTTGTTTCGCCACTTTTAATCATTTCACTTGTATCAGTGAATGTGTCTGTTGTTTTTCCAGAATATTTTTCAATCTCTTCTTCAGATGTTGACATTGTACTTGTTTTGGCTGTTTCAGGGAAAATTTCGGTTGTAATTCCAGATGATTCTTCAAATTCCTTTGTAGCTATGTCAGAGGTGGTTGGAAATTGTGATTCCATTATTGATGTAGAAATTGTATCAGTCATGCCAGAGAAGGTTTCAGATGTGGTGGCAGATGATTCTTCAAATTCTCTTGTTGCCATATCCGATACAGATGGCAATTTAATTTCCACAGTTGAAGTTTCAAAACTCTTGTAAGTTGGTTCCGAGAAGGAGATTCAGATATCTCTGTGACAGATTCCCCTTCTGTGTGATCTCCAGAGGTAAGCTCATCTGGTGCCGTTTCTGTAGTGTCTGTTAGTGATTCAGAAATTGTCACTGTTGTTTCACCACTGTAGTCATTTCACTAGTATCAGTGAATGTATCTGTTGTTTTGCCAGAATATTCTTCAATCTCTTTCTCAAGTGTTGACATTATAGTTGATTTGGCTGTTTCAGCGAAAATTTCAGTTGTCATTCCAGATGTTTCTTCAAATTCCTCTGTAGGTATATCTGATATGGTTGGAAATGTAGATTGCATTCTTGATGTCATAACTGTATGACTCGAGCCAGAGAATGTTTCAATTGTGGTAGAAGAAGATTCTTCAATTCCCGTTGTTGCCATATCCGATACAGTTGAAGTTTCAAAACTCTTGTCAGTTGGTTCCGAAGAAAGAGATTCAGATATCTCTGTGACAGTTTCCCCTTCTGTGTGATCTCCAGAGGAAAATTCATCTGGTGCCCTTTCTGTAGTGTCTGTTACTGATTCAGAAATTGTCACTGTTGTTTCGCCACTTTTAATCATTTCACTTGTATCAGTGAATGTGTCTGTTGTTTTTCCAGAATATTTTTCAATCTCTTCTTCAGATGTTGACATTGTACTTGTTTTGGCTGTTTCAGGGAAAATTTCGGTTGTAATTCCAGATGATTCTTCAAATTCCTTTGTAGCTATGTCAGAGGTGGTTGGAAATTGTGATTCCATTATTGATGTAGAAATTGTATCAGTCATGCCAGAGAAGGTTTCAGATGTGGTGGCAGATGATTCTTCAAATTCTCTTGTTGCCATATCCGATACAGATGGCAATTTAATTTCCACAGTTGAAGTTTCAAAACTCTTGTAAGTTGGTTCCGAGAAGGAGATTCAGATATCTCTGTGACAGATTCCCCTTCTGTGTGATCTCCAGAGGTAAGCTCATCTGGTGCCGTTTCTGTAGTGTCTGTTAGTGATTCAGAAATTGTCACTGTTGTTTCACCACTGTAGTCATTTCACTAGTATCAGTGAATGTATCTGTTGTTTTGCCAGAATATTCTTCAATCTCTTTCTCAAGTGTTGACATTATAGTTGATTTGGCTGTTTCAGCGAAAATTTCAGTTGTCATTCCAGATGTTTCTTCAAATTCCTCTGTAGGTATATCTGATATGGTTGGAAATGTAGATTGCATTCTTGATGTCATAACTGTATGACTCGAGCCAGAGAATGTTTCAATTGTGGTAGAAGAAGATTCTTCAATTCCCGTTGTTGCCATATCCGATACAGTTGAAGTTTCAAAACTCTTGTCAGTTGGTTCCGAAGAAAGAGATTCAGATATCTCTGTGACAGTTTCCCCTTCTGTGTGATCTCCAGAGGAAAATTCATCTGGTGCCCTTTCTGTAGTGTCTGTTACTGATTCAGAAATTGTCACTGTTGTTTCGCCACTTTTAATCATTTCACTTGTATCAGTGAATGTGTCTGTTGTTTTTCCAGAATATTTTTCAATCTCTTCTTCAGATGTTGACATTGTACTTGTTTTGGCTGTTTCAGGGAAAATTTCGGTTGTAATTCCAGATGATTCTTCAAATTCCTTTGTAGCTATGTCAGAGGTGGTTGGAAATTGTGATTCCATTATTGATGTAGAAATTGTATCAGTCATGCCAGAGAAGGTTTCAGATGTGGTGGCAGATGATTCTTCAAATTCTCTTGTTGCCATATCCGATACAGATGGCAATTTAATTTCCACAGTTGAAGTTTCAAAACTCTTGTAAGTTGGTTCCGAAGAAGGAGATTCAGATATCTCTGTGACAGATTCCCCTTCTGTGTGATCTCCAGAGGTAAGCTCATCTGGTGCCGTTTCTGTAGTGTCTGTTAGTGATTCAGAAATTGTCACTGTTGTTTCACCACTCACTGTAGTCATTTCACTAGTATCAGTGAATGTATCTGTTGTTTTGCCAGAATATTCTTCAATCTCTTTCTCAAGTGTTGACATTATAGTTGATTTGGCTGTTTCAGCGAAAATTTCAGTTGTCATTCCAGATGTTTCTTCAAATTCCTCTGTAGGTATATCTGATATGGTTGGAAATGTAGATTGCATTCTTGATGTCATAACTGTATGACTCGAGCCAGAGAATGTTTCAATTGTGGTAGAAGAAGATTCTTCAATTCCCGTTGTTGCCATATCCGATACAGTTGAAGTTTCAAAACTCTTGTCAGTTGGTTCAAGAAAGAGATTCAGATATCTCTGTGACAGTTTCCCCTTCTGTGTGATCTCCAGAGGAAAATTCATCTGGTGCCCTTTCTGTAGTGTCTGTTACTGATTCAGAAATTGTCACTGTTGTTTCGCCACTTTTAATCATTTCACTTGTATCAGTGAATGTGTCTGTTGTTTTTCCAGAATATTTTTCAATCTCTTCTTCAGATGTTGACATTGTACTTGTTTTGGCTGTTTCAGGAAAATTTCGGTTGTAATTCCAGATGATTCTTCAAATTCCTTTGTAGCTATGTCAGAGGTGGTTGGAAATTGTGATTCCATTATTGATGTAGAAATTGTATCAGTCATGCCAGAGAAGGTTTCAGATGTGGTGGCAGATGATTCTTCAAATTCTCTTGTTGCCATATCCGATACAGATGGCAATTTAATTTCCACAGTTGAAGTTTCAAAACTCTTGTAAGTTGGTTCCGAAGAAGGAGATTCAGATATCTCTGTGACAGATTCCCCTTCTGTGTGATCTCCAGAGGTAAGCTCATCTGGTGCCGTTTCTGTAGTGTCTGTTAGTGATTCAGAAATTGTCACTGTTGTTTCACCACTCGTAGTCATTTCACTAGTATCAGTGAATGTATCTGTTGTTTTGCCAGAATATTCTTCAATCTCTTTCTCAAGTGTTGACATTATAGTTGATTTGGCTGTTTCAGCGAAAATTTCAGTTGTCATTCCAGATGTTTCTTCAAATTCCTCTGTAGGTATATCTGATATGGTTGGAAATGTAGATTGCATTCTTGATGTCATAACTGTATGACTCGAGCCAGAGAATGTTTCAATTGTGGTAGAAGAAGATTCTTCAATTCCCGTTGTTGCCATATCCGATACAGTTGAAGTTTCAAAACTCTTGTCAGTTGGTTCCGAAGAAAGAGATTCAGATATCTCTGTGACAGTTTCCCCTTCTGTGTGATCTCCAGAGGAAAATTCATCTGGTGCCCTTTCTGTAGTGTCTGTTACTGATTCAGAAATTGTCACTGTTGTTTCGCCACTTTTAATCATTTCACTTGTATCAGTGAATGTGTCTGTTGTTTTTCCAGAATATTTTTCAATCTCTTCTTCAGATGTTGACATTGTACTTGTTTTGGCTGTTTCAGGGAAAATTTCGGTTGTAATTCCAGATGATTCTTCAAATTCCTTTGTAGCTATGTCAGAGGTGGTTGGAAATTGTGATTCCATTATTGATGTAGAAATTGTATCAGTCATGCCAGAGAAGGTTTCAGATGTGGTGGCAGATGATTCTTCAAATTCTCTTGTTGCCATATCCGATACAGATGGCAATTTAATTTCCACAGTTGAAGTTTCAAAACTCTTGTAAGTTGGTTCCGAGAAGGAGATTCAGATATCTCTGTGACAGATTCCCCTTCTGTGTGATCTCCAGAGGTAAGCTCATCTGGTGCCGTTTCTGTAGTGTCTGTTAGTGATTCAGAAATTGTCACTGTTGTTTCACCACTCGTAGTCATTTCACTAGTATCAGTGAATGTATCTGTTGTTTTGCCAGAATATTCTTCAATCTCTTTCTCAAGTGTTGACATTATAGTTGATTTGGCTGTTTCAGCGAAAATTTCAGTTGTCATTCCAGATGTTTCTTCAAATTCCTCTGTAGGTATATCTGATATGGTTGGAAATGTAGATTGCATTCTTGATGTCATAACTGTATGACTCGAGCCAGAGAATGTTTCAATTGTGGTAGAAGAAGATTCTTCAATTCCGTTGTTGCCATATCCGATACAGTTGAAGTTTCAAAACTCTTGTCAGTTGGTTCCGAAGAAAGAGATTCAGATATCTCTGTGACAGTTTCCCCTTCTGTGTGATCTCCAGAGGAAAATTCATCTGGTGCCCTTTCTGTAGTGTCTGTTACTGATTCAGAAATTGTCACTGTTGTTTCGCCACTTTTAATCATTTCACTTGTATCAGTGAATGTGTCTGTTGTTTTTCCAGAATATTTTTCAATCTCTTCTTCAGATGTTGACATTGTACTTGTTTTGGCTGTTTCAGGGAAAATTTCGGTTGTAATTCCAGATGATTCTTCAAATTCCTTTGTAGCTATGTCAGAGGTGGTTGGAAATTGTGATTCCATTATTGATGTAGAAATTGTATCAGTCATGCCAGAGAAGGTTTCAGAGATGTGGTGGCAGATGATTCTTCAAATTCTCTTTGTTGCCATATCCGATACAGATGGCAATTTAATTTCCACAGTTGAAGTTTCAAAACTCTTGTAAGTTGGTTCCGAGAAGGAGATTCAGATATCTCTGTGACAGATTCCCCTTCTGTGTGATCTCCAGAGGTAAGCTCATCTGGTGCCGTTTCTGTAGTGTCTGTTAGTGATTCAGAAATTGTCACTGTTGTTTCACCACTCGTAGTCATTTCACTAGTATCAGTGAATGTATCTGTTGTTTTGCCAGAATATTCTTCAATCTCTTTCTCAAGTGTTGACATTATAGTTGATTTGGCTGTTTCAGCGAAAATTTCAGTTGTCATTCCAGATGTTTCTTCAAATTCCTCTGTAGGTATATCTGATATGGTTGGAAATGTAGATTGCATTCTTGATGTCATAACTGTATGACTCGAGCCAGAGAATGTTTCAATTGTGGTAGAAGAAGATTCTTCAATTCCCGTTGTTGCATATATCCGATACAGTTGAAGTTTCAAAACTCTTGTCAGTTGGTTCCGAAGAAAGAGATTCAGATATCTCTGTGACAGTTTCCCCTTCTGTGTGATCTCCAGAGGAAAATTCATCTGGTGCCCTTTCTGTAGTGTCTGTTACTGATTCAGAAATTGTCACTGTTGTTTCGCCACTTTTAATCATTTCACTTGTATCAGTGAATGTGTCTGTTGTTTTTCCAGAATATTTTTCAATCTCTTCTTCAGATGTTGACATTGTACTTGTTTTGGCTGTTTCAGGGAAAATTTCGGTTGTAATTCCAGATGATTCTTCAAATTCCTTTGTAGCTATGTCAGAGGTGGTTGGAAATTGTGATTCCATTATTGATGTAGAAATTGTATCAGTCATGCCAGAGAAGGTTTCAGATGTGGTGGCAGATGATTCTTCAAATTCTCTTGTTGCCATATCCGATACAGATGGCAATTTAATTTCCACAGTTGAAGTTTCAAAACTTCTTGTAAGTTGGTTCCGGAGAAGGAGATTCAGATATCTCTGTGACAGATTCCCCTTCTGTGTGATCTCCAGAGGTAAGCTCATCTGGTGCCGTTTCTGTAGTGTCTGTTAGTGATTCAGAAATTGTCACTGTTGTTTCACCACTCGTAGTCATTTCACTAGTATCAGTGAATGTATCTGTTGTTTTGCCAGAATATTCTTCAATCTCTTTCTCAAGTGTTGACATTATAGTTGATTTGGCTGTTTCAGCGAAAATTTCAGTTGTCATTCCAGATGTTTCTTCAAATTCCTCTGTAGGTATATCTGATATGGTTGGAAATGTAGATTGCATTCTTGATGTCATAACTGTATGACTCGAGCCAGAGAATGTTTCAATTGTGGTAGAAGAAGATTCTTCAATTCCCGTTGTTGCCATATCCGATACAGTTGAAGTTTCAAAACTCTTGTCAGTTGGTTCCGAAGAAAGAGATTCAGATATCTCTGTGACAGTTTCCCCTTCTGTGTGATCTCCAGAGGAAAATTCATCTGGTGCCCTTTCTGTAGTGTCTGTTACTGATTCAGAAATTGTCACTGTTGTTTCGCCACTTTTAATCATTTCACTTGTATCAGTGAATGTGTCTGTTGTTTTTCCAGAATATTTTTCAATCTCTTCTTCAGATGTTGACATTGTACTTGTTTTGGCTGTTTCAGGGAAAATTTCGGTTGTAATTCCAGATGATTCTTCAAATTCCTTTGTAGCTATGTCAGAGGTGGTTGGAAATTGTGATTCCATTATTGATGTAGAAATTGTATCAGTCATGCCAGAGAAGGTTTCAGATGTGGTGGCAGATGATTCTTCAAATTCTCTTGTTGCCATATCCGATACAGATGGCAATTTAATTTCCACAGTTGAAGTTTCAAAACTCTTGTAAGTTGGTTCGGAGAAGGAGATTCAGATATCTCTGTGACAGATTCCCCTTCTGTGTGATCTCCAGAGGTAAGCTCATCTGGTGCCGTTTCTGTAGTGTCTGTTAGTGATTCAGAAATTGTCACTGTTGTTTCACCACTCGTAGTCATTTCACTAGTATCAGTGAATGTATCTGTTGTTTTGCCAGAATATTCTTCAATCTCTTTCTCAAGTGTTGACATTATAGTTGATTTGGCTGTTTCAGCGAAAATTTCAGTTGTCATTCAGATGTTTCTTCAAATTCCTCTGTAGGTATATCTGATATGGTTGGAAATGTAGATTGCATTCTTGATGTCATAACTGTATGACTCGAGCCAGAGAATGTTTCAATTGTGGTAGAAGAAGATTCTTCAATTCCCCGTTGTTGCCATATCCGATACAGTTGAAGTTTCAAAACTCTTGTCAGTTGGTTCGAAGAAAGAGATTCAGATATCTCTGTGACAGTTTCCCCTTCTGTGTGATCTCCAGAGGAAAATTCATCTGGTGCCCTTTCTGTAGTGTCTGTTACTGATTCAGAAATTGTCACTGTTGTTTCGCCACTTTTAATCATTTCACTTGTATCAGTGAATGTGTCTGTTGTTTTTCAGAATATTTTTCAATCTCTTCTTCAGATGTTGACATTGTACTTGTTTTGGCTGTTTCAGGGAAAATTTCGGTTGTAATTCCAGATGATTCTTCAAATTCCTTTGTAGCTATGTCAGAGGTGGTTGGAAATTGTGATTCCATTATTGATGTAGAAATTGTATCAGTCATGCCAGAGAAGGTTTCAGATGTGGTGGCAGATGATTCTTCAAATTCTCTTGTTGCCATATCCGATACAGATGGCAATTTAATTTCCACAGTTGAAGTTTCAAAACTCTTGTAAGTTGGTTCCGGAGAAGGAGATTCAGATATCTCTGTGACAGATTCCCCTTCTGTGTGATCTCCAGAGGTAAGCTCATCTGGTGCCGTTTCTGTAGTGTCTGTTAGTGATTCAGAAATTGTCACTGTTGTTTCACCACTCGTAGTCATTTCACTAGTATCAGTGAATGTATCTGTTGTTTTGCCAGAATATTCTTCAATCTCTTTCTCAAGTGTTGACATTATAGTTGATTTGGCTGTTTCAGCGAAAATTTCAGTTGTCATTCCAGATGTTTCTTCAAATTCCTCTGTAGGTATATCTGATATGGTTGGAAATGTAGATTGCATTCTTGATGTCATAACTGTATGACTCGAGCCAGAGAATGTTTCAATTGTGGTAGAAGAAGATTCTTCAATTCCCGTTGTTGCCATATCCGATACAGTTGAAGTTTCAAAACTCTTGTCAGTTGGTTCGAAGAAAGAGATTCAGATATCTCTGTGACAGTTTCCCCTTCTGTGTGATCTCCAGAGGAAAATTCATCTGGTGCCCTTTCTGTAGTGTCTGTTACTGATTCAGAAATTGTCACTGTTGTTTCGCCACTTTTAATCATTTCACTTGTATCAGTGAATGTGTCTGTTGTTTTTCCAGAATATTTTTCAATCTCTTCTTCAGATGTTGACATTGTACTTGTTTTGGCTGTTTCAGGGAAAATTTCGGTTGTAATTCCAGATGATTCTTCAAATTCCTTTGTAGCTATGTCAGAGGTGGTTGGAAATTGTGATTCCATTATTGATGTAGAAATTGTATCAGTCATGCCAGAGAAGGTTTCAGATGTGGTGGCAGATGATTCTTCAAATTCTCTTGTTGCCATATCCGATACAGATGGCAATTTAATTTCCACAGTTGAAGTTTCAAAACTCTTGTAAGTTGGTTCCGGAGAAGGAGATTCAGATATCTCTGTGACAGATTCCCCTTCTGTGTGATCTCCAGAGGTAAGCTCATCTGGTGCCGTTTCTGTAGTGTCTGTTAGTGATTCAGAAATTGTCACTGTTGTTTCACCACTCGTAGTCATTTCACTAGTATCAGTGAATGTATCTGTTGTTTTGCCAGAATATTCTTCAATCTCTTTCTCAAGTGTTGACATTATAGTTGATTTGGCTGTTTCAGCGAAAATTTCAGTTGTCATTCCAGATGTTTCTTCAAATTCCTCTGTAGGTATATCTGATATGGTTGGAAATGTAGATTGCATTCTTGATGTCATAACTGTATGACTCGAGCCAGAGAATGTTTCAATTGTGGTAGAAGAAGATTCTTCAATTCCCGTTGTTGCCATATCCGATACAGTTGAAGTTTCAAAACTCTTGTCAGTTGGTTCCGAAGAAAGAGATTCAGATATCTCCGTGACAGTTTCCCCTTCTGTGTGATCTCCAGAGGTAAATTCATCTGGTGCCCTTTCTGTAGTGTCTGTTACTGATTCAGAAATTGTCACTGTTGTTTCGCCACTTGTAGTCATTTCACTTGTATCAGTGAATGTGTCTGTTGTTTTTCCAGAATATTTTTCAATCTCTTCTTCAGATGTTGACATTGTACTTGTTTTGGCTGTTTCAGGGAAAATTTCGGTTGTAATTCCAGATGATTCTTCAAATTCCTTTGTAGCTATGTCAGAGGTGGTTGGAAATTGTGATTCCATTATTGATGTAGAAATTGTATCAGTCATGCCAGAGAAGGTTTCAGATGTGGTGGCAGATGATTCTTCAAATTCTCTTGTTGCCATATCTGATACAGATGGCAATTTAATTTCCACAGTTGAAGTTTCAAAACTCTTGTAAGTTGGTTCCGGAGAAGGAGATTCAGATATCTCTGTGACAGATTCCCCTTCTGTGTGATCTCCAGAGGTAAGCTCATCTGGTGCCGTTTCTGTAGTGTCTGTTAGTGATTCAGAAATTGTCACTGTTGTTTCGCCACTTGTAGTCATTTCACTTGTATCAGTGAATGTGTCTGTTGTTTTTCCAGAATATTTTTCAATCTCTTCTTCAGATGTTGACATTAGACTTGTTTTTCTTGTTTCATGGAAAATTTCGGTTGTCATTGCAGATGATTTTTCAAATTCCTTTTTAGTTATATCTGATGTGGTTTGAAATTTTGATTGCATTCTTGATGTTGTAATTGCATGAGTCATGTCAGAAAATGTTTCTGATGTGCTAGCAGATGATTCTTCAAATTTCCTTTTTATAGCAGACGCTAATTTACTTTCCAGTGTTGATATTTCTAAAATTTTGTGAGTTGTTTGATCTGATAGGAAACTAGGTATTGTTGTTTCTTGTTTTATATGGAATTGTGTAGTAACTGTGGGCTTTTCAGATGTTGGTGGTATGAGTGTGATTTTTGTTATTTTACCTTGAATGCGATTTTTGTATGTAGGGTGTTCTAATGTCTTTTCTGTAGTGTATTTTAGTAATTCTGTTCGTTTCCTTGTTATTTCTTCATAGGGTAATGATACAGCTGAAAGAGTTTTTGATGTCTTTATTTTCTGGAGACATTTTTGTTGTTTTAATCTGGCTATTTTCTGTCATTTCTATCCTATTCTGAATCTGAAATTCATGTTTACTGCCATTTTCAGCTTGTCTTGGTGTTGTTTTTTTAATTTGAGTAGTTGGGAATGTTGTGACTTGAGATAGAAAGTATTGGAATGTTGGAAGTGCATTCTGTGTTTGGAATGTTTGTGTTGAAAGTAATTCTTCAGCATTTTTACTTTGAAGAGGGGTAATATTATCTGAGGTGGTGTGAGAAAAGTAAGTCCCAGTATTTGGGGTTGGCTTTGATTCACTCATACTTTGTGAATATGGGGTTGTTTCAATTAAGCTTTGTTTTGTTGTTGGTTGAAATATTGTTTTTAAATCTGTGGGAAATTCATTTGTTCTAGTTTCTATTTTTTGTGTAGATAACTGTTCATTACTATGTCCATCTGTTGTTGTTTGTGTGTGAAGTGGTTTACTCTTGATCATGTTTGATGTTATTTTGGTAGTGGAATCCATTTCTCTTGTTTTATTTAACAGGTGATTGTTACTTACAAATGAATTTGATGTCTCTTCTAAAACAAAAGGTTCATCATTTGAAATTACATTGCTCCTGTCTGCTGGAATCTTATCAGTTGTTAAATCTGATACTACTTCAGTAACCTGGCTTACACTGTCTGTAGGTGCAAAAGACATAGTAATTTTTCGTGAATTGTTAAGGATATGGTAAACTGAAACAGTGCTCTTACCTAACATAGTCTTGTGTTTAGTTGTCCGTGTCTGTGCTGATGACAGTTCACAACGGCTGCCTTTAAATCCGAAAGGACACAAACAAGTGAAAGCTTTACCATTCTCCAGACATGTCCCTCCATTGTAACATGTATTACTGTCACACAGACTGACTCTTTCAGAGCATGTTGGACCTGTGATAATAAAATAAATGAATTAGAAAAGAGATCCAAGATGTAATTAAATATTGTAAATGAAATTCATTAATAACATAACACTAGAACAAATAGGACTCTTTTAGTTTTAATTAAATATACAAATTTATATATGTATTGAAGAATACTGTATCAGTTATTTTGTTAAACCATGCCAAAAAAACATTTAACAATATTTTTTTACAAACAACAGAAAATGCTTTATGGAAAAACAAACTGGAAAAATTAGCATTATAATATTTATAGTGTTACATTTCATTTGTATAATTCATAAGCTTTGAGAAATATGATTATTGTAAAAGAAATCTGATTATTTTTATTATCTGTGATCTTATCAAACAGAGAGCTAAGGTGTTATTAAACAGTTTTGTGCAGGTCAGTAATTAATATTTATAGTCTGCAAAAGACAGATATTCTTTATTTTTTCAGTTAATATAATCAAGTCAGCATGCACACATATTATAATCTGTAAAGATCATGAAAAAAGGTTTAATGTACAATACAATCAATGAAAAATACATCCCTCTAAGTTAATTCCTGTATTGTAAAATCTTCTTTTTGGAAATGAAACAAATCACAATGATTTCTTTAAAATAATAAAATAATAATAATGGAAAGAAAAAAATAACAACTGTTACAAAGACTGTGAGATGGTTACAACATTATTAAACAATTTAATCATTTTAAAAATAATAAACTTTTGACATTCTTAATGATTAACCATTCTATCTATGCATAATGCTCTGCCTATATAGCCTGTTAAAGTTACAGTTTTAACATAAGTAAAGTGTAAGTGCAAATTAAAGAGTAAATAAAAAGATTCCCTACATATCAGATAACTATAAAACAATTGTATGAAATCTGTATGGATTGGATACTGATAAAGGATTGTTGGTTGGTTGGTTGTTGTTTTTTTTCCATAATAAACAATTCTACTTATTAGGTTAGTAATTTAGGCAGTTGACAGATCAGTGAGAAAATAATTTGGTGCAATGATGTTAGTCCTTCACATTCCTATCTTGTGATCAATGCACTGCAAGAAATCAAAAGGTGTTAGTAATAATGCTGTGCTATTTGTAGGAATTAATGCTGCATTTATGAGCACCTGAGTATCCTGGGGCACAGACACAACTAAAATTATTGTATCCATCTTGACATGTGCCTCCATTCAGGCATGGATGCTTGGCACAGTCATCAAAATTGTTTTCACAGTGTTTGCCAGTCACACCTGCTTTGCAGTGGCACACGTATGAGTTTGCGCGATCCTCACAAAAACCATCGTTCAAACAGGGATTACTTTCGCATTCATTGATATTAACTTTACATCGCTTTCCTGGAATTTAAATCTTATATAAGTGGCATACAGAGGTTGGTCTAGGACAAAAAGGAACATGTAAATACAGTGTTTCAATGGTAATTTTCTTTATTTTACAAACTGGACATTGTCATTCTATGAACGTTGTCATTTTTCAATCAAACAGAACCAGGTTTAGAACTTTTAGATAACTTTATTATTATTTTGTATAATCAGAAATATGAAGATCACAATTTTCTGTACCTATCTAAGGATCTGAAACTTATAGAATGAAACCATAAGGAATGATAACACTAATACAGTAACACTGCAAACAATAACATATTATTACAACAAATGGCTGTTCTAATTTTTTGTTTCAAAATTGATGTTACATTTGAAGAGATAATAAAAAATAAATAAAATATAACATAATTAATCTTTTTCATTTTTAAAAAAGGTTATTATTTTATCTGATTTTTTTTATTTCATTATAAAAGCTGATTATATATAAATTACACAAAGTTTATATAAGACTAACCTGTGAATCCAGGGCTACATTGACAGATAAAATCATTAAATTTGTCAATACATTTAACAGCATTGATGCAAGGGGCACTTTCACATTCATTTATCTCATCTTCACATAAACTACCTGTCCAACCTGGCTTACATATACAAGTTTCATCATTTTGTTTCTTATAGCAACTACCCTGCAATAATAATAATGACGATGATGATGATAATGATGATAGTCTCTTAATAATTATTATAATGGTGATAATGATGAAAACATAAACAAATTAAAACAAAACTGTCTAAGGAAACATTAGTGTTTAAAATTATTCAGCTGATAAAAGCTAATTCTAAACCAGTCCATTTAAAAACTATGATCTTTCTAGTTATAAATGAAAAACAATCAAAAAAATTAGCTCTTAAAAACTATTACTGCAAAAGAAAATTAATAAATACAAGTCTTTCTTTAATATGCTAAAGCAACATTTGACCATATTCTTCTAAAATTATTAGTTATGAAACATTTCCAAAGATGTCAACTTCTGTTATTCTAAACATAAAAGTAAATTAAAAAATAAAAATAGATTCTTGAAGTACATATTGTAGATGTAGATGAAAGAACGTACTCCATTTTTACAAGGGTTGCTTCGGCATTTAATATCTTCCACTTGGCACTGCAGGCCTGTGAAGCCTGGAGGACAATCACAGACAAATCCAAATGTTGCATCACGACAAATACCATTATTCTGACATGGGTTACTAGCACATTCATTTATTTCTCCTTCACAATGTATACCTGTAATAAAGAGGACATCCATAAAGTAAACAAACCTGGGATCATTTTTTCCTGACAACAAGTACACCCTTTGAACTGAATCAAATACATTTAGTAAATTAAATAAAACTGGACTGTGGGCCTATGCATTCATTTTACACCTGATATTATGAAACAGCCAGTTTGTAGCAGAAAATTAATTTATTTAAATATTCTGTAATATATGACTTTGATTTAGCAAGAAAAAGATACACCATCTTTCTAATTAAAATTTCAAATCTTCTCAGTAGCGATTTTTTTTATTTTATTTTTTTATTATTTATTTAGTTATTTACTTATTTTATTTTATTTTATTTTTTATTAACAGAGTCTAATAACAACAGAGCATATTTTTTAAAACTTTAAAATATTTGACTTGTTGTCAGGGATGGTGGTAGTATTTTTTAATATTATTTTAAAATTATTTGGATATATTGGAGAAAAGTTTTTGATAAAATTTAATATTATAAATACATAGATGACCAACCTGTTCTGCCAGGTGGACATTGGCATGTGTAATAGTTAATTTGATCCACACAAGTTGCACCTTCATAACACCTATGACCTCCACAATCATCAATGTTTATCAGACATGTGTCACCTTTCCAGCCTTTAAAAAAATAAAAAAATAAAAATAAATAAAAATAAATAATAATAATACTTCTACCATTACTAATAATAATAATTGTGATGAAACAAACAATAACAACAGCAGTAATTAAAAAATAATAATAATAATAATAATAATAATAACTGCAAACCTGGTCGACATATCTTCGCACCATTAGTCTTATCACAAATATAATGGCCAGTGTCATCATCAGCATCTTTACAAAATGTGGAACAGTTCTCACCGTAATAGTTAGTGTCACAAAACACCTTCAGTTTTAGATTAAATCTGAAAAATAATGATAACGTAAGTTCATTTTAAACTATATGACAGTTTACTTTCCTGTGATGAAACAGTTTATGATATATATGACAATGTTCTGGTTTTTATAGATTTATTGAAACATATCCTATAATTTAAAACTTAAATAAAAGAAGCAAGTTTTTAATCAATGAACTATATAAAATACTGTGTATCATGATTTTATCTTTCTTAATTGAAATTTAACTAATAAATAATATAACCAAAAAATAGAAATGTGGTTTAATGATTAACATATATCATTATTGTTGCTGGGTTTTTTTTTTTTTTTTTTTTTTTAGTTACAGCCCTGGATCCAGTATTTCAGAAGGACAAGGGTTTCCATTATGATGAAACTATTTTAAATATTTAAAAATGAAAGAAGCATCCAAAAACTAAAATAATACCAGATGCCCTGCTCTCCAACATTTGGCTTATTGATTAAACGTTCGTTATCTTAACACTCACTCAGTTCGAGATCCTGACAAAACCAAATTGCTGACTGGAACATCTATTTCTCTTCCAAGAAACTTTGGTCCATATTGGTATTCATAATGATCTACAAAGTCATATTTGTTGTTGTCGTCATCATCCAACACATCGATTTTTAATTTCACAACACCCTGAAATCATGATAAGCTCAAAATTATTTCATTACTGTAACAAAGAAAACATAAAGATAGATTTAGATATGTTTGTGCTATTAGCTAAACTTTCAAACAAACTGAAATAGGAATGGTAACACTAAGGTGAACAACTTAAACAAACATTATAATATATACTGACAAATATATTTCTTAACACACAAACATACAAAATTACACACAACACACACACAAACACAAACACACACACAAGAACAGACATATATATGTACATTCATGTATTCCATATACATGTGTTCCATACAGTCATGCTTAATGTAATTTTTCTGAATTAATTTGTTACTCACAGGCCAATGATCAAATTTAAACTTGAGAGGATTCGGCACATCTCCAAGGTTTCCATTGAAGCTGATTACGTTACCTCCTACAGATCCAGTTTCTTCTTTTCCATATTCACAGTCACTCATGTCACTTGATCTGAATAAAAAGAATATTTTTAACTTCATGTTAAGAATATCAGTAAAAAATGTCACATTCACTATCACTCATTTCACTTGATATGAATCAACTTTGTTATAAAAATATCAGTAAAAAATGCTATATTTACAATCATTCACATCTCTTGATCTGAATCAAAATATTTTGAACTTCGTGTTAAAAATATCAGTAAAAAATACTTCATATTAAAAATATTAGTGAAATGTGCTACATCATTAATATTAATTTGTTCATTAAAGATATTAAATAATTCAAAAGTTCTACATATTATACAAAATGAATATTAATGCCAGTGATGAGTGTCCAGTAAGAAGTCCAATTAAGCCATCCTAAGGCATTGCTTAGTGATATTATTTTCCCTAAAAGTAATCTGAGGTATTTGTTTATTTTCAAACAGTTAATTGAGTTCACTTGACTCAAAGAAACCTAATTTTTTAATCGTCCTATTTTGTCCAGTAGCTCTAACTGGACATCAGTTTCCTAAATATACATCCACTCATAGATGTTAAGTTTTGAAATTCACAGTTATTGTTTATTTCATTTACTTACTTATGTGCTAATTTATCTAAAGGCATATCTCTGTCAGGAAGTTAAAAAACTGACCATGTGAAAATTAAATTATGGAAGTTTCACCATAAGAAATTATAATGAGTAGTGGGTTTTGGTTCTTGTATATTTTATTTAATTTACAACTTACTGTGGACTCTTTCCCATGCAGATAATGAATTTATGGTCACAAGGATTGCCTTTGTGACAGTCTTTTTCAGGAAACCAACCCCATCCTGATCTGTCACAACAAGATCCATCAAATCTTTTCCCTTCATTGTTTGTAAAATTCACAAAAGTAGTTTCAATTACTCCTGAGCTGATAACAGGGACTAGAAACTGAAACAAAAAAATAATATTGCATACATTAAATTAAACTACCTGACCCAAAAATCTGGTACTGCAAATGCATGTTTATATATTAGTGTGTGTGTCCATGTGTGTTTGTTGAGGAATGAACATTCTGTTGTCTTAAATATGACTGTTTAGACTCTGCACATAGACAATATTCAGGAATGCCATGGCACATAAGGATGAAGTCCAATCATGACCTCACAAACATCAGATGCTGTTGACAAGACTCAAACATACGGCATTAATTCTTCTGCAAGACAACATATATGTAGATGTACGTAAGTATGTTTGTGTGTGTGTATGATTGTATGTATGATTATGTATGTATATATGCATATGTATGTATGTGTGTATATATATATATATATATATATATATATATATATATATGTGTCTGTGTGTGTGTGTGTGTGTGTGTGTGTGTGTGTGATTATAATACAAACTTAAACTTACATTGTTAGGAGTTATTGTTTTAAAAATGTTAGATAATTTAAACATATGATTATAAAAAAACCAAGACACAAATGACAATACTGTTCAAAAAGGGATGCAAATTAGACTGCTTCCAGATTGGCATGATCCATACATTTTAAGCCCAAAATGATTATTAACTAATTGATGATCATAATTTCTTTTTAAAGCAACCTTCTAGACAATATTTGTACATGAAAGCCTGCAACATATCTAATATATATAAAACTGAATAATGTTGTTATATTTGTACATGAAAGACTGCAACATATCTTTTTGTTTTCCTTTTTTTTTTTCTTTCTCTTTATCTTTTATACAACCATTATAAATCCAAATTTGAACCAAATTCAAAATATTTAACCTAAAAGATAGAATATAGATATGATTTACAAATATCATACTTTGATGTAATTATGCATATTTATTAATACCATGCCTCTGGTGTTTTCTTCCAGTAAAGTTCACCAGACCACCACTGATAAAGAACTGAAGGTTCACACAAATTAAACACATGCAAAACATTTACTACATCTTGTAGTCCTTGATTTCAAACATTTACGCGATCAGAAAACAACAATATAGTTGTTATTTTCTCTAAACCACGTGTTCAGCACCTGTTAGTAATTCCAATAGCAGAAGAAAAACAGAAAAATAAAGTTTACAAAAAATAATAAATTTGACTAAATACAAATGTTAATAACAAAACATAAATTGTTAAATATTTACGCAGTACAACACAATCTACATTCTTCTGAATAAATCAGTATTCATGTTTGTTAATTATAAAAAATAAATCAAGATTTCTTTACCGCAAGCTGAAATTGCATAATTATATAATTACAATTTACAGCAGTGTAGATAAGATGATAATCTGATAGTTACTATTTATTATTATTATTGTTATTATTATAAATATTATTATTATTATTATTATTATTATTATTATTATTATAAATATTATTATTATTATTATTATTATTATTATTATTAAATTCAGCTTAGGAAACTGATTTAGTTCAGTAATTGTAGGACTCGCCTCTTAATGCAACATGTTGAATCTTACGTTCGTTGATGTTATAAAGTACGGTCAAACATAATGTTCGTTCTTTTAATTTTGATTTCTTTATTTATTATTATTTTCTTTGTATATCCAGATACTGTGAATTGTCGCACCTTATCGAACCTTCACCACGTCTGACCTATCCACCCCATTTCACAATACACACTTCAAAGATTACAGTAAAATTTATGACTTCGTTTAAAGCAGACGACTGAGCTTGTAGTCGCACGCGGGCAAATTATTACTGCGCATGGGAGGTCGATTTGATAAAGGGAAATAATCAAAAACGTTCAGTAAAGAACCCATGAATTAACGTCTTTGTGAATGTTTTGTCGCGGAAAACAAATAGATTTGTCAAATGTCATATGCTTAGTATGGTTTTCATAAAGAAAATAATGGGAAAGGTCCAATATAAGGTGTTCAAAGAATGACAAAGAATATTTACAGACTTCCACATCTCGTTACCTATTATTTCGACTTGCAAATACCTATTTCTTAATGCAGTGAATTTCCTTTGAATTTTCTTTCATTTAAGGAAACATTATTTTAAAATGTGAATATATGCATTATCAGCATCCTGTAGAATGGATGTGAATATGAGTAGTCTCATATAAAGTATTCCTAAATTAAAAAACATAAAATAAAATCAGGATAAATAGTCCAGTAAATATGGAACTTTCGAACGGGCAAAAATAGACATAATAGTAAAAGGGTCTCAGGGTCTCTCTCTCTCTCTCTCTCTCTCTCTCTCTCTCTCTCTCTCTCTCTCTCTCTCTCTCTGTGTGTATGTTAAATTCTTCAAGCACTACTTACGTATTTCAGTTTTTCATAATTTTACTTTTTTACGTTTGGTTTTTTTTCTTCTATTTTTATATATTTTACATTTAAAGTTTAACATTTCCTCATTCAGTTTGAGCTGTCATTTCAAGAGATCAAAGTCTTCGTGTTGCAGACATGCCAAGTACAACAAACTCTGCACTCGGTGGCTAAGAACTACGGGCATAAAGCCTCATAATTCAGTTCAGTGCGTGTAGGCGGCATGTCGAAACATATTACAGCCACGTGTTTCTCGGGAATCGAGTAAATATTTATCTTAAGGATACAAGATGACATGTGACTGAAAGGTAAATGGTAGGCTGTCAGGTTGAAATAAAAATATATAAATACGTTTTGCCTGCTTTTATCTACTTCTTGATAATGATAATAATTATGTTTAGACAAGAAGAAGATGATAACTGATAACGGTAATAAAAACAACAAACAATAATGGCAAAAAAAAAAAAAAAAAAAAACCCAACCCCCCAAAAAAACTTCCCAGTATTCTTCTTCTTCTTCTTCTTATTATTATTAATTAATTAATATATTTATAAATGTATTTATTTATTTATTAATTTACTCACTTAATTACTTATTTACCTATTGTACTTTATTTTATTTTTATATTTAAGATCATATCCACTTATAATGTGCAAAGAGAATGATACTAACATTTTAAATCTGAAAAACAAATATCAGTCAAGACCTCCTAAACTCTCCAAACACTCGTTTAACTTCAACTAATCGAGAAATAAGAAAAGAACCATCACATAAAAGGTGTGGTCAAAGAAAACATTTGTAAATACAAATGATAAAGAAAGGAGATATTGATAGACAGATGTTTGGTCGTATTTAGTGAAAGGATGGGAGTTGCCGACATCATATGTCCGACATCTGAAAGAGTTTTTGTCTCAGATTATTCACAAACTGAAGTAAGTACAAAGAAAGTGAGAAAAGAAAGAAAAACAAAATTAATCATAATAATAATAATAAAAAATTATAAATTTAAATTAATACTTTAATCAAAATATATGTTATATAAAATAAAGCTACCCGTTTAAATGTAGTATTGTTACAGTTGTTTTTGAAATAATTATTGTCACAATTTGCTAATTAATTTTATGAACATGCATATTCTAACCTGCTTTTTTTTTTTTTTTTTTTTTTTTTTTTTTTTTTTTTTTTTTTTTTTACTACTCGCGGTCAAAATACTTCTCGTAACAGAGGAAATAAATAGTAATAAATACTTGAAAGCTTTTATTGATGGCTGTGTGTGTCTGTCTGTGTGTACGTATCTGTTTGTATTATTTTACGGTACGTAATTTAGGTTGTATGTCCCTGTGACCCCTATTGGTCGATAAAGAGTTTCACCTTCAAAGCATAATCCATCCATCTGTATTATTGTCGAGTGTTTAAACTGTACTCTAAGCATAGGGCGAGCTGTGAATGAAAATCAACAACTACTGCTTTGTTGTGGAAATAAGGAAACGATTTATGAAGAAGTATGAACAAGATTTTAAAGGATTATTTCCTGCAGAGGTTCAATACTGTAACTGATACAGCTCATGGAAAAAAAAAAAAAAAAAAAAAAAAACCAGTTTGGGTCAATGTGGAGAATTTCTTTCTTTCTTTCTTTATTCTGATATACTTACTATGTGCATGGAATTCAGACGTGTTTAACGTTTTGTTCATCCCATTTTCTGAAACCTACTTGTCCCTTAGTGTTGTCGAATTTCGTATTTTAATCACTGTGGTTGTTATTGACGTCGTCCTTGTCATTAGATGACACTACTACTACTACTACTTATTATCTTATTATTATTATTATTATTATTATTATTATTATTATTATTATTAAAGAAGAAGAAGAAGAAGAAGAAGAAAAAAGAAAATAAAGAAAGTAAATAAATTAAATCAGCATGTTCAGCACAGTACTTTAACAGTTCATACTTCATACTGCGGATCAGCTGGCGCCGAGGTCAAGGCTTGGTCACGTGCGCTTATGGCTAGCAGTAATCCGACACAGCTATAATTAGTACATCCGTGAAATACGAACATTCTTAAATTTTTATTGTAAAATCTCGTGACACGAACCAGATACATCGAAATGTTTCAAAATTTTGAAGGTGAAAAAAAACAAACGTGTTTATAAATTTTACAGTTGTTACAAATTCATACTGAAGGCACAAAATGAATCAGCACATAATAAGTGCAGGATAATCTGTTAATGAGATGTTTTTGCTCTAGTTATTGTAAACTCTTGTTCTCCATTTTGTTAATGAAATTTCAAATTTTGTTTCTTTATTTTTATTATTTCTAATTTTTTTATTATTTTTCATAAATTTGGTTGCTTGTTGCTTTTATGATTATTATTATTATTATTATTATTATCATCATCATTATCATTATTTTTGTTTTATTTTTATTTATTTATTTATTTATTTGATTTTTTTTTCTTAACAGTTTATATTATTTGATAAACAAAGAATTAAAAACATGATGATTATTATTTCCATTTTTGTTCTTCATCAGACGCAGACCGATGTAGACACATATAAGATAGCCTAATAATTTCTCTGATTATTTATTATTTTATTATTTAAAAAAAAAAAGTATTTTATTTTATTTATTCTTTTATTTATTTATATATATTTGTTTATTTGTTTGTTTATCTATGTATCTATCTATCTGTTTATTTTATTTTATTTTATTTTATTATTTTTTTCTTAAACTAATGATTTTTCTTTGCTGCATTTCTTCAGTCTCTCTTAAGCATATAGGCTGTAATACACTGTTTTTCGAACTGCAGACTTGGAATTAAGTAGCATTTTGAGGGAGTACAATATTGCTTGGTGATAAGCCATGTTTCGATACCTCTCCCATTTCCACAGCTTGCTTGGTTGAAAAGAGATACGTTTTATTGAATATCTTTAACCTTGATTAATCTCTTAACCATTTAAAATTCATGCAGGAAATGTTGCCTAAAATATTTATAGGTATGTTACAAAAATGTTCAAAACTGTTATTTTGCTAAGAAAAAAATGCATATTAAATGACATCAAGATCTCTTTGATAGCACTGAAACGAAAATTGTAACGAATTTTTATCGCAATAAAATTGGCTAGTATTTTTCCTTCATAATCTACTGAGAAACTGTGATTCACTGCTGTCATTTTCCAAAATAAACACTGAATATCTCATATGGTTTTAATCCAATATACATGTGTTATATATCAAAATGAAGCTATTGATGAATTCTGTCTAGTATTTTTAAGCGAGTTGCTAATATTCATGAATTTTAATTAATTAATTAAATGCACTAATTAGCTAAAATTTACCGTACGCCTTAATTACGTAATTTTCATAAATTCTGGATAGCTTTAGACGCATCATGCCACATATTCCTTGCCTTATGCCACATAAATACTCGGTCACTCAGAAAAATAAACGAAAAATTCGCTCGCGTAGTTTCCTGTGGACACCACCCGTTTTGGAATCCAAAAATAATTATCTGCTACCCTAAATGTTTATATGAAATTTGGCAGATTATGATAAAAATGCCTAATTTGAATTTTGTATAGGATTAATTAAAGACTCAAGTAAGCTTATCTTCGACACACGACTATCATTTTGAAATGATAAATTTGTCTGTTGATTCCCCGATGTCTTTCAAACATGAAATGTCAAAAAACGAATGATGTGATAAAGCTGAATATGTGTACTACCTTATGGTGTTTATTGTTTTTGAAATAATGTAAAAATAAAAACGAAAGAGAAACGCGAATAAGAGACCCCTCTTCAAGGTAAGTAAAAACGCATCACAACCATCAGGCGACCTTCCGCAGCGGAGCATTTATGTCTTTTGCCACATACTTAGTATTTGTGTACATTTTTATGTAAAAACTGTGACTAAATGTCTTTTTATTATTTATTTATTTATTTATTTGCTTTCCTTACAGTATTTAAAACACCCCGTGATTCGGTGTCGAGACACACCTGATTTATTCCATATTAAATTATTGCAGTTTAAACAGCTCACATCATATCCATTATAAGAAGCACCTCCACTACGATGATCTCTCTCTCTCTCTCTCTCTCTCTCTCTCTCTCTCTCTCTCTCTCTCTCTCTCTCTCTCTCTCTCTCTCTCTACAGAACCAATGAACAGAAATAAATATTAAAAATATCAATAATCAGATTTTAAATCAAATAGAGTTATTTCCCTTTAATTCTAATACGTCATCAGTATTTTATTTTCTTATAATTATAATAAATTAAAAAGAAAAAAAGAATAGGAGAAAATGAATAATAAAAAAAAGAAAAGAAATACCTTTGTTAACGAAAACGTTATAAAATATAACCAAATATAAATGAACAAAGAAGATGAAAGAAAGAAAGAAAGAAAGAAAGAAAAAAAAAAAAACAACAAAAAAGCACCCACAAAACAATCGAATAAAAAAATATATAAAACTTACCTCAGTGACTGTCACTGATATTACCAGAAGACACCACATGGTAATACAGTTAAATGTTGGGGAGGGGTGTACACCCCTATCGCACACTCCAAGAATAACAGAGTGTTATCACAATGCTTAGAAACAACAAGAGATCTGACGCGTTGTTTGCACCTGCTTAGCGTTGTTACGTTGTAGCTGTGTGTCGTCAACGTTATTGCAGCGTGGTGTACGCATTGCAAGCAGTGTTATAACTGAACGCCGCCCTTACGAAAGTCCTCCCCGGATATCGCCTATAGGTTATCATTTCCTCTCCAGCTACTGGCGTGGAACTGGGCACTAATTTGAAACCAATGGGAGGCTGTGTATAAAAGATATGGATTGGATTCATGCTGTACTTTAATGTTTTTGTTTTCCTTCTTTTACTCATTTTCGTTTTGGTGTTGAAAGAGAAAGAAGATGGAATGTTAATACAAATAATAAATATATTATTTTGATAACTGGATAATTCAGTTAATGTATAGAGTAAATATTATTTTTGAATTATAATCGTATTTGTATGAAAATTACGGTTATGGAATTACCGTGCGGAAAATCTGGAGACGAACTGTTAAAAAAACAATATAGTGTTTGTTTTTAACGTGCGTGTATTCGTGTATATATCTGCGTATGTGTAAGGATATGCAAATGTTTGGTATATCATATAATGAGTATGAATCAGAACCAAAAATATGAATGTGCGTGCACGTGAAAACTCATGTGCATGCATATATTTGTATTAAATTATAGTTAATGTTACATTAGCGTATTCCGATAGCGATATTTCTAAACAATTTCTTCACCGTAAATCTTTTGTGTACATTTAAATATGGGTTTAGGTAACAACACTTAGTTTCCTGACACTGAAAACCATCTTAGATTTCATGGCCGTTTACAACATTCCACTTTTATATTTATAACAAATTAATTTTGACACGTGGTATTACTAATTTACTCTCATTTTATTATTTGGAACTGTGTAATTAACTGGAAGCTCGTTGACCGAATAAAAACCATTTCCTTGGTCAGTGCTAACAAGTACTGACCACTGAATAGGATACGTTTCAAGTTATAGCGTTTAAAATTACATTCTTGAGTTCTGTATCAATCTGCATGACTTGCTGCTGCTCTGATTGTCCGGCAGGTTTTCGACTTAAAATGTCAAACAAGATCCTTTGTGTAAATAGAAAAGCCTCTTACATCAAATATTTCTCAGGGTCAGATCCATAATTTTGGAAGAAGCACATTCAAGCAATGTTCTTTCTTTGAATATTGCCGCAAGCATCAAAATGTTGTCAGTCATTTTATTTAGAAAATACGGTTCTTATGGTCACTGTGTATTTCCGCATTTTTCTCTCTAAGCATCAAAGATTCCTCTCAGTGCTTTGGAAAAACACAGCGAACTTTGGTCAAATTTGATAATTACAGATTATTGTTTTACGGTTATTATTAATCAATTAATTAATTAGCTGATTATTAATTCAAGATATTACTCAAATATAAACATTTTCACAAAGAAATTAGAAGGAAATTAGATGATGCAGTGAAATTTGAATCAGAGGAAGACTAAATTCTCTTTTGCTTGAAAACTGACAAAAGTAAACTAAAAGGAAATCTGTGTCCAAGTTTTGTTTTTGATTTTATTTAATATACAAAAGACTGATGTAATCTGAGACCTGTTTTTTGTTTTGCTTGTAAGGCTAGTTGGAACTAGGAAAAAAAAGAAAAAGAAAAACGAAAAGAAGAAAGCAGAGAATAAAATGTTTGGCTGATTATTATTGGTAATTTGCGACACATTTTGTATTAATTCTTAAAACAATGTAAACTGAAAGCGTGTTGTCCATGTGTGAACCACCTGATTAATATATTAACTAGAAATGGGATAACTTCTAACGGTTTTTAAAACCAATACCATGTGACAGAACGTGAGATATATATAATACACTTAAATTATACAAATATACTGTTTTTTATTTATATGCATATTTGTTTTCATGTCAGGTCGACATAACCTACGTAGTTATGAAGAGGAATATATGAAGGCCAAGAAATTTATTTATTTATTCATTTATTTATTACAAATAACTATTTTTCTATTTAATTTTCATTATTTTCAGTTATTATTTTTACTATTGTTGTTGTTGTTGTTATTATTATTAATATTATTATTACTGTTGTTGTTGTTGTTGTTGTTAATGATGTTGTTATGTTGTTGTTATTGATGTAACCTGTACACTAGCATGCACGAACATAAATATGTACAGTATAATTAACATTCGCGACACACATAATGAAATATCATACACATAAACGTATATAATGCAAAACAGCGTAAGACAATGTTCAATCAATCACAGAGTACATGGAACCGCGTATAATCCACAGATTTATGCAACTGACACTTCTGGGAAGATAACTCCATTTTTGTTGAGGACTAATGTCATCAAGCTTTGTAGTAAGTTGTTTTGTAGGCGTGGTTTTATTTTAAACTTCATGATAACAAATAACAGTTTTGACAGTGGTTCATAATATTATTAAAACCTATCATAGATTCATTTTTGCCAGGATTAACAACACAAAGCAACCCAACGCACTGTCATGAAGACTACTCTGAGTGGTATTAATACTCCAAATTTGGCCTCGTCCCGTCTAAAGGGTAGCAGACTATAATAGTGTCACGTGACAAGATGTTAATTATCTGAGACAGCTTAAACTACTAATTAACTATTCTGTATCCACTAGAGAACAATAACACAAACAAGAATTTAATATGGATAATTTTTATATATATATATATATACAGTTTACATAAATTAACACTCAATATTAAAGCGTAGGATTCGACAATACACTGAAAAAGAAAAATAATACAAAACTAATTCAGCCCAGCTGGTTAGTTGATCTTTTTAAATAAAATATTAGCAAACATTTAAAAACGTCCAAACTCAACAAAACTAAATAAAGACAATGTACAAAATACATATAGTACATGCAAACATTCTGATTTTAACGGGTTCTGTAAACATTCTATAATTAACTAACAGAAAACAAAATTACAATTAAAAATAACACACAAAGAGCCGCATATGCAACATAAAGCACGTCCAAAACCGTTATAACAAGAAATAGTAATGCACAACACATAAACAGATAATAACTGTGTCCAAAACGAAAGCCCTTCTGAACGAGATTTCAACACGTGGGTGAGTTTGTCTGTTAAGACACATCACATGTAACAAGATGTTTTAACCTAGTGATCCCAACCTGCTTTTCAACAAATGTCAGGTTTAATAAGATATGCCCTCTGCAGGTCAAATGGCAGACGACTGTATTCGAAGCTTTCAAGAAAACAATGTATCACAGACGAATACAGATGTACCCCAAGACCTTTGACATTCCGAGAACGAGACGAAATATGGAGTTGTCAGTGAACTGTGCTTATTCGTTTATTTGATACAGGAGGTTTGGTCGTGTTTTGATTTAAGCGAAAATAACAGCTTTGTGTAAGGACATCACTTCATACTATCTTTTTTTAATGGCCCTTTCAGTCCTATCATTTTCATCCACTAATGGTCGATAAAAATAAATATAAATAAATAAATAATAATTCTTGCTATTCTTATTTTAGAGTATTATCAGAAGATTTTGATTTCATTCCTTTAGACTTTCGAGTAATACTACTGCTACAATGACATTCACATACACTAACATACAACATACATAAACTAATAAGAAATCCTCTAAAACCGACTACTACTACTACTCTTACAGTAATAATAATAATAATAATAATAATAATAATAATAATAATAATAATAATAATAATAATAATAATAATAATAATAAAATAAATAATAATAATAATAATAAAAATAAAAAAATAAATAAAAAAATTAATAAATAAATAAACAAAATAAAATAAAATAAAATAAATTAAAATAAAACAAAATACAATAAAATAAAATGAAGACATCTGCGGCATGCCGACATACCTAACAGTAATAAACAAATCAGTAAAAATCAGGTGACAGTATATTTAGATTCTGTAATGTCATTTGAAGTACATAAAATAAGTGAAGCTGAAAAGCTTTCTTGCCATAAATCTCTATCAGTTGATCAAATAACTACAGGTTTATTCTCTGACGGACAAATTTTTTTCGGACGGACAAAAGATCTTCCAGAACTGTTTAATAAACTACGAGACGCTCTTTGACTCATCGCTGTGAATAACCTGCTTCTCTTTCATCTTGTCATGTTGTTAAATAACGTTTTTAATAACATGGGAGAAATAATAAAATGTTGTATCTGGGTTAATATTTATTATGCTAAATTTGATATGAGAACAGGAATGCACAGGTATTTGAACCGAGCCATGCCCTGAACTGCGAGAATATATTGTATGGACTAAATGCATATTATACAAGCTAAAGAAAGAAAATAGTATTTTTATAGCGCACGTTTTCCAGCAGTTTCCTTACTGTAAGTTTACTATTATTATTATTATTATTATCATTATTATTATTATTATTATTATTATTATATAATAAATAGATAAATAAATAGCAGGGATCGCTGTGGCTTACTGGTCATGAAGCCTGACCGGGTTATTTTCCGTTCCAAACAGTGTTCGACGACAGATTTATTATAAGTCATGCACAATTTGTGACTTCATATCTATGTGAAGATGTTCATGGGATCCCATACTAGTAATAAGAAAAGACACCTTGCCTGCCTCTATTGTGAGTTTTCTCACATTAACTGTAGATTAAAAATGTACTGCATTGTTTATATTATGTTCATTAACACATATCGATTGGCCTAAAGAGTGATTCCTTCAGTCTTTTCTTTTCCATTTCTAACGCTGGAAACGTGGTTGACACGAAAAAGATAGATCTAAACTGATTATGAAGAAGTAAACATTTGTAGATACAGTCCAGGTGAGAGACCTTCTAAAACAGTAATACATTAAATAAATAAATGAATAATCAAAGAAAATTAACTAAACATCTCTAAAGAATATATACTACATGTATATATATGTATATATATATATATATATATATTAATTAGTTATTATTTTTATTATAATAAAGTTACTTCTGTTTCAGTATTATCAGAACAACAGCAACAGGCTCATAAATACGTGTCTGCTTGGTCTACTGGATAATCCAGTCTCGAACCGTCGACATGTTTGTTATACTGTTACAGCCAAACATCAACACCATCAGTCCAAGTACAACAGTAATCACATCATCAGAGCCACGACCAAGAAGCAGAGCAAGAAGACGTATTTTTCGTTCATCCATAAGTTTGATGAAAACATTGACCTTTTGTAACTAGCTGAATTTGCAACTGCAATAATAATAGTAATAATAATAATAATAATAATAATAATAATAATAATAATAATAATAATAATAATAATAATAATAATAATAATAATAATAATAAGAAGAAGAAGAAGAAGAAGAAGAAGAAGAAGAAGAATTATATTTGAAAACACTTTGTTTCATTTATTGTTTTGTCTTACTTCGGCGCAGTACTAAAACAACATAAATAACATCTGTGTTTGTGCGTATAGGTGTATATGCCTTATACAGTGTGCGTTTATATATAAATGCATACACTCTACCCACCGTCCACTATAATAATAATAATAATAATAATATCATAAATAACAATGGCAGAATAATGATGATGAAGATGATATTACTACTACTACTACTAATAATAATAATAACAATAACAACTAACAATAACTACAACTACGATAATAATAACATTATTATAAACGTGTAAAAGTGTTTGTTTGTGTGTGTGTGTGTGTGTGTGTGTGTGTGTGTGTGTGTGTGTGTGTAAATCAGCTACGATTTATAAATCAGTATTTCAGTACGTACCTGGAGCATCTGGACAATTCTCAGTATTGCAGAGTTTTGTGTTGGTCTGACGTGAATCACCCACACACGGGCGCCCGCCATTTATAGGTGGAGGATCATTACACGAACGAACTCGATAAACATGACTAGTTCCACCTCCGCAAGTTTTAGTACATGCACCTTCAATACCATTGCCCCAACTACCCCAGCCGCCGTTAACTGAAAATGAAGTTAAATGTCATCTCATTATTAACGACAATGAGGAGGAGACCAAAATTAACGATGATGAAGATGAGATGATCAGCAGCAGTAGCAACAACAAAAAAAAAAAAAAAAAAACCCAGCAGAAAACAAAAGCAAAAACAGTTAAAGAAGGGTCTTATGTAGAGTGTGTGTATGTATATAAATTTATAGTGTTATATTAAATTAAAATTTAAAATCACAAGGAATAGTTTTCCAGACTATTCATACCGATTGTCTGCCACCATATACTAATTGTGTATGTCATAAATAGTTTTCAAATAATAACAACAATATCATTATCAACGACAGCAGCGTCATTATTAATAACAACATCTACATGCCCATCATCAACACTGATTTTTTTAACTTTTCAGTATTTTCAATGAATGAATAAAGGATGGAATATTAAACGAAATTTCACTATAATTAAAAATGTTCATGTAATGCTTGAATGAATGAATGAATGAATGTATTTAACATTAGCATGTTTACGTTTTGATATTGTGAATAAATGAAAGGTGAATGAATTATGAACGAATGTTTAACGAAAACTAACAGGCATTAAATGTTTAAGTGAGGTAGAATGGATGAACGAAAGAATGTATTTAATAAATGAATGATTACCCAAACTTGATCATATTAAATATTAATTATATGATGAAATTTAATGATTTTACATTTACTTCTGCAGTGAATTGGAGTTATTAATTGTACCAGTGAGCTTACTATATATTTATTTTTTTATTTATTTAGTTAGTTAGTTTTTAGTCGTTATATTTTAAAAACTGGTAGCCAATAAAAAAAAAAAAAAAAAAAAAAAAAAATAGAATGATAACACAAATAACTAACTCAGTGTAAACAAAGAGAATTTCTGAAACATCAAAAACTTACCATAAACTGTGACATTTGACTGTGACTCGCTTCCATTTACTTTGAGAACGTAAAGTCCACTGTCTTCTATTTTAGCTCCTGTAACTATCAGCGTGTGCTTCTTTCCGTCCACTCGGATAGAATAACGACGTCCGTTTGAGATTTCCATACCATTGAAAAACCACCGACCTGTGAAACCTTCCCCTTCTACCTCCCCCTCTAGCGTCAGAGTGTTTCCTGCAGCTACACGCACATCTGCCAGTTCTTTGAGAAACTCTAGGAGTGGGAAACAAAATATTTGTTAGTGCTATTACTGCAATTTTCAGGATTGATGGCATATGTATGTATGTATGTATGTATGTGTGTATAAAAGTATCTGTATATATTGTATGTATGTATGTATGTATGTACCTATGAATGTATGTACCTATGTATTTAAATATGTATGTGTTATGTACGTGAATGAATGTATCTGTATAATGATCTATTAATATCTATAAACAAATCTGTCATATCAAAACCTATTTTCATTTAAAATATTACAAAAATATGGACAAATGTATCAAGACCAAATGAGAGAAAACTATCAGTAGGTGATTAAAGACACAGAAAAGATATCTTAATACAAATAACAAACTGTTTCTACCTGTACAGAGTATGGTACAATTCTGTGTCTCTTTCTTCATTTCCAGACCTACGCAGCCAGCGCCCCCATTTTCAGGTTTTGGATTGATGCAAAACCTACGTCGGAACACAGTCATAGTCCCTGTCCCACACGTCACTGAACAAGCTGAGGGTAAATCCGGGGCTCCCCATCCACTCCACCCTCCATCCACTATATAACAATGATAATAATAATAATAATAATAATAAGAAGAAGAAGAAGAAGAAGAAGAAAAAAGAAGGAGAAGAAGAAGAAGAAGAAGAAGAAGAAGAAGAAGAAAAGAAGAAGAAGAAAAGAATTGTATTTGAAAACACTTTGATTCGTTTTTTTTTTTCCTTACTTCGACAGAAGTGCTAAACACCCATTAAAATCAATAGCAGTATGTGTGTTTGTGCGCAAGTGTGTATCTGCCTTATATATAGTGTTATACTATATTAAAGTTTAAAATCACTAGGAATACTTTTCCAGACTATTCGTATGGAAGACTACAACCATATGTATGTTGCATATATCATAAACTGTTTTAAAATAATAACAACATCATTATCAACAACAGCAGCTTTATCACTAATCTACATCACCATCATCAACAAATAACAATAATAATGATGATAATGATGATGATGATTCTTAAATTTTAAACATTCAATATTTTGAATGAATGAATGAAAGAATGAATGAAGAAAGGAATGTTAAACGAATTTTCAATATAATTAAAAATTTTAAGTAATGCTTGAATGAATGAATGAATATATTTAACATTAGCACGTTTACGTTTTGATATTGTGAATAAATGAATAATGAATGAATTATGAACGAATATTTAACGAAAACAAAAAGGAATTAAATGTTTAAGTGAGGTAGAATGGATGAATGAAAGAACATATTTAATGAATGAATAATTAACGAAACTTGATCATATTAAATGTTAATGTTATCATGAAATTTATTGATTTTACATTAACATTAACTTCTGCAATGAATCGGAGATATTAATTATATTAATGAGCTGATTGATTGATTTATTTATTTAGCTATTTAGTTTTCAGTTGTTATTATTGTTATATTTTACGACTTTAAAAAAATAGTCGCCAATAAAAACAAAATAAAAAATAGATTGATAACACAAATAACTAACTCAATGTAAACAAAGAGAATTTCTGAAACATCAAAATCTTACCATAAACTGTGACATTTGACTGTGACTCGCTTCCATTTACTTTGAGAACGTAAAGTCCACTGTCTTCTATTTTAGCTCCTGTGACTATCAGCGTGTGCTTCTTTCCGTCCACTCGGATAGAATAACGACCTCCGTTGGAGATTTCCATACCACTGAAAAACCACCGACCCGTGAAACCTTCCCCTTCTACCTCCCCCTCTAGCTTCAGAGTGTTTCCTGCAGCTACACGCACATCTGCCAGTTCTTTGAGAAACTCTAGGAGTGGGAAACAAAATACTTGTTAGTGCTGTTACTGTAATTTTGAGGATTTATGGCTGCATGTGTGTTTCTGTGTGTTTGTGTTTGTGTGTACCTGTATATAAAAGTATCTGTATATATTGTAGGTATGTATGTATGTACCTATGTTTTGATGTATTTATATATGTATGTGTTATGTACGTGAATGTATATATCTATATAATGATCTATTTATATCCATAAACAAACCTGTCATATCAAAACCTATTTTCATTTAAAATATTACAAAAATATGGACAAATATATCAAGACCAAATGAGAGAAAACTATCAGTAGGTGATTAAAGACACAGAAAAGAAATCTTAATACAAATAACAAACTGTTTCTACCTGTACAGAGTATGGTACAATTCTGTGTCTCTTTCTTGATTTCCAGACCTACGCAGTCAGCGCCACCATTTTCAGGTTTTGGATTGATGCAAAACCTACGTCGGAACACAGTCCTAGTCCCTGTCCCACACGTCCCAGAACAAGCTGTAGGAAAACCCTGGGCTCCCCATCCACTCCACCCATCGTCCACTATATAACAATGATCATAATAATAATAATTATTATTATTAACAACAGGATGAGATCAAAATTAATGATTAAGAAGATCAGATGAACAGTATCTGTAGCAATAACAACAAAAACAGAAAAAGCAAAAACAAAAGAAAAAATAATGAAAGAAGGCAGAGAAGAGGAAAAGTCCAAAAACTAGAAAAGCAAAGCATGAATGACAACAACAAAAATAACATTAACAATGGAAATAACAATTGTGGTGATAGTAGTAGTAGCAGTAGAAGTGATAGTAGTAGTAGTAGTAGTAAATTATATCACTTGTAAACAATAGACGAATATAACAATGATGATAATTGGAAAGATAAAGAAGAAACACAGTATGAAAAACAAACAAAAAACGACGTGCATTGCGTGTGAAGATATTAATATTAATGACACAAATAATAACCGTCAAAAAAATAAATATGTTTCTTTTTTTATCAAAAATACGTCGAGAGCAATTCAGGACCAGATCTGACTGATGACAGGAGGGGTTCCTTAAGTGCTCAGATGGAGTTCAGACAAAACTGGAACTGTCCACAAGGATCTCTCCTTAGTCTTATTTAGGAGGGCATAAACAGACAAAGCTGATACAAATAACGACTGAAAAAAGCCAGTCGTTTTCAGATCAGAAGTAATGGATCTTCTCTACATACCCTTAAACAGGAAAATAGTTCTAAATCTGCAATACTTCTATTCGACTGAATTTTCATTTCGTGAACACATTTAGACAGACAGAGATATTCTGGCTTCTGAAAGAACTTCAGTATAAAAGCCAGACTGTATCAGGACTCGCATTTTATTATTATTATTATTATTGTTGTTATTATTATTATTATTATTATTATTATTATTATTATTATTATTATTATTATTATTATTATTATTATTATTATTTCTATTATTAGTATTATAAGAAGAAGAAGAAGAGGAAACAGTGAAATAATAACATCAAAAAACGACAAAAGCAACATTAATGTGTTCCATTTTCATTCATCAGAGTACTGATGAATTATTAAACAGATATCGACGAGGAAATCCCAGTTTCTATAAATAGACGTGACGCGCAGCAGTTGGCAGTGAATAACAGAACAATCCCGACTTAATGCTAACCGCTGACGGATGTGGAAATTTTTGTAAAGGTGGCATTCGTTACAACTCGGTAGATTTCGTACCTCATGATACATTCGGAATATTTCTATATTTTTGACAGACCGTAATCGAGCGAGATTTGCTGAATTACGGAGTGTGTGTGTGCTAAATGTATTACGCATAAATCTATGTCGTAAATACTATCAGTTTCCTTTTTATAGGTTTTTTTTGGTCCAGTAAATCGAATAAGGCAATAAAATGCAAAGAATACCACTGTGTACGTTCTTTGAGTAACTATTTTCCGAGTTTTTCAAATATACGACAATCGATTCGGGTTGTTTACACGAGCAGACAACGTGGACCTGCGTAAATACGGGTTGTCATCTGACAAACACGTCAGAAACTGATTTGTCCAAGAAAAGAAAGGGTAAGGCAGAATCTAAAGAAAAATATGAAAAAAGAAAAGCGAAAACGACAGTTCTCGTCGCTTGACTACGATGAAGAAATCGAAACCATATTCTGCATCTTATATATCATATAACTTCCGCAACTTACCTTTAGCTTTAACTTCAGCATTTGTTAGTACAAATAAAAGGAAAAACACAGATGCCAAATTAAATCCCATTTCCGAATACCACAACATAGCTTGCTTTTTTCCTGTTTTCTGAAAAATAGTAGGAATAAAAATTATTAGAAATAAGATATAGACAAAATATATCTTACACAAACGCAATAATGTAATAAACAACATCGATTATATTATAAATATCATCAACATTAACAGAACTTTCACTTCTAATAACAGACTTACCGATTTAACAATAAATATGATAAAATTCACTTTCTCTCTGACGAAATTAAATTTATAAACTCAGTAAGTAACTGTATTCAGTTTACTTTATAGGTAAGGGAGTAACTACATTTAATTCTGCCTGTCGTTGAGAATTTTCCCGTATCAATTCCCGATAACGTCATTTATAGCAAAAAACACGTGGTCAGTATAAATAGCCGGGTTTCCCGAATTATATATATCTATGATCTCGCGGTTTTCCCGATTTCAATTCCCGATAAAATGCATAATAATCCATTTTTGGATGTTTTTATGTATTATGCTCATTATAAATTTATCACGATTAAACTAATCAATAACAATCTTTCTTTACTATCTAGTTACGTAATACACAACTAGTGTACAAAACTCTTGCCTGAAAATATCATTAATTAATATTATAATCTTCATATCTGGATTTGATATTGATAGTATTTATATATATATTCTTTTTAACTCTAGTGATTAATGGGAAATAACTTCAATTAATAAGAATTACAGCAAAACAGAAATTTTACTTCTAACAATAGACTTACCGATTTAACATTAAATATAATAAAATTCACTTTCTCTCTGACGAAATTCAATTTATAAACTCAGTAAGGAACTGTACTCCTGTTTACTTTATAGGTAAAGGAGTAACTACATTTTATTCTACCTGTTATTGAAAATGTTCCCGATTCAGTTCCCGATAAAATGCATAGTAACGTGACGTGTAGAAAAAACCCGTCGTCAGTCGTATAAATAGCATCATTGAAATTAGTAATATAAGCAATAGTAGATAATAGTTGTTATTCTCTCTCTCTCTGAGAAATAAACTGCTATTACTTTAAAATCAGCTACAATAAAATACCACATATAATCAAGAGTAGAAAAAAGTGATGTGCCTTTCAGAAATATATAAATGATCTATTTTTCTATTCCTGGTCTCTTTCATTAACTTAAGCTGCTCCTTTGAATTTGTCTTTAATTTAGAATCATTGTACGGAAATAGCTACCTGCGGCACGTAATGCAGAAGATGTTTTATCGCTTTAATTAAGACTCTGATTAAAATGGTTTACAATCGGCAATCATCATTGCCTCGATTTATGTCGAAGTATATGCATGCATGTGCCTGTGTGTGTATATAGGCGCGCGCGCGTGTGTGAGAGAGAGAGAGAGAGAGAGAGAGAGAGAGAGAAGAAACAACTACTATCTACTATTGCTTATATTACTATTACTACCACCACCTCTACATCTCTTGTTAATACTATTAATATTACTACTATCTTTAGTATGTTACTACTGCTACTGTTGCTACTGGTATATTACTATTATTACTACTGGTAGTACAGTATATTATGATTTTCGTCCATACTCTCTCTCTCTCTCTCTCTCTCTCTCTCTCTCTCTCTCTCTCTCTCTCTCTCTCTGTCTACTCTCCTTCTTAACATTTCTCTCTCTTTTCTCTTCCTGAATACCATATCTTTCTCATTATTTCTCTTCCTTAGCTAAATGCAAATCTTATAAACAAAGATTGACAGTTGTAAAACGTTATTATAAACCAAAACAACTTTACCGTAAGGACAGTTGGTGATGTTTGGCTGACTACACGTCAACGACATCTGATCCCAGTGTAAACCGTGGGGACACTGGCAGTGAAACACACCCGAAGTGACGTTGTTTTTGTCAAACAAACACTGCACGCATGTTGCTGCAGTCGGTTCTGTCCAGATTGTATCCCACACCTTTAACAACCTTTGATCCAACACAAACACCTGTAGAATTTACCAACATATTTAAATAAGTTATTTTATTTTTGTAATTTTATGCTATTTATATTTATTAACATACAAACAGGCATTTTTTTTTTACATGTACTAAGAGTGCACTATATTTATATTTCTGTTTCTAAATAAAGATAATAATAATCAGCACAACGCAATGAGTTATTATCTCCATTAACTTTGATTCTCTTTGTTGGATTGAAGATCTGCTGCATTTGAGTATCATATTTATGCTCATATTTTAATTCATCAGTTTTTCACGTACAGCCAGATTTACATCTCTGCATGGTTACACACAGTTAAGGATTTGAAACATGCAAAATAAAATAAAATGAATATAAAACATGCAACAGGTTTAGAGCTATTATTTGACAACAAAGAAGAATACTGCAGTATGAAATAGGAAGTTAAACAGAACAAACACACATCTTCGAATGTGATTAAATTAAATAAATTGAAATACCCAGAGTTTAGAAAACGAAGATTAACGAATAAAATGCTGTACAATACGTTCTGATTTGCTCACACACACACACACAAACTTTGCAGTACTGGATAATATTGACAACTGAGATATAAGATGTTGCAATATTTTTGTTGAAATTAATTCTTCATCATTTTTACTTTGATAATATTATCTGATGTCCTCTGTGAAAAGGAGGTTCCAGTATTTGAGATTGCCCTTGATTCATTTACAAAAGTGAATATAAGGTACTTTCACTTATTCTTTGTTCTGTTGTTTGTGTAAATTGATGTTTTTGGTCTGTAGTTGGTTCAAGCATTATTTTTAAATTTGTGGAATTTTCACTTGTTTCTATATTCACTTGTTTGTGTTACAGATACAGAGTCACTTGTTCTAGTTTCTTATTTTTGTATAAGTAGAATTTGTTTATTTGCAAGAACATGTGTTCTTTGTGTAGCTAATTTTTCATTACTATATGCATCTGTTGTTGTTTGTGTAATAGATGGTTCATTTGTGACCATATTAGATGTTATTTTAGTAACAGAATTCAGTTCACTTGTTTTATTTAACAAGTGATTGTTACTTACAGATGAATTTCATGTTTTTCTGCAACTAAATGTTCAACACTCGAAATTTCATTGGTTATGTCTACTGGAATCTTATAAGTTGTTAAATCTAACCCCACTTTAATAACCTTGTTTGCGCTGTCTATGGTGACTTTTTATGAATGGTTAAGTGTATTGGAAAATGAAACAGTGCTCTTACCTAACATAGTCTTGTGTTTAGTTGTCTGTGTCCTGTGCTGATGACAGTTCACAACGGCTGCCTTTAAATCCAAAAGGACACAAACAAGTGAAAGCTTTACCATTCTCCAGACATGTCCCTCCATTGTAACATGTATTACTGTCACACAGACTGACTCTTTTAGAGCATGTTGGACCTGTGATAATAAAATAAATGAATTAGAAAAAACCCACCAAACTTTTATTCAGTTAAATAATGTATATAAATTCCATTAATGACAAAATTTATATTTTTAAAAAAGCACATACGTATATGTTTATTGCAATCTGAAGAATATTGTATCAATTATTTTGTTAAACACTGCCAAAATTAAAGAAATTACAAGGAACAGAAATTGCTTATTTGCAAGAACAAATTGGAAAAATTATCCTCCTACTATTTATGGTGTTATATTTCAAATGTATAATTCTTAATCTATGAGATTTATGACTATTTTAAAAGAAATCTGATTATTTTTATTATCTGTGATCTTACCACTATTAAACAAACAGAGAGCTAAGGTGTTAATTTATTAGTTAATGTAATCATGTCTGAAAAGATCATGGAAAAGATTTAATGTCCAATACAATCAGTGAAAAATACATTCCTCTAACTTAATTACTGTATTATAAAAATCTTTGTTTTGGAAATGAAGCAAATCACAATTACTGCTTCAACAAAAGAAAATAATAGTAATAATAACAATCGAGAGAGAAATAAAAAAATAATGGTTACACAGACTGTTAAATGGTTATAACATTATTAAACAAATTGATCATTTTAAAAATAATAAACTTTTAACATTCTTGATCATTAACTATTCTTTCTATGCATAGTGCTGTGCCTTAATAGCCTGCCTGTTGTTCAAGTTAGAATATTAAAGAGTAAATAAAAACATTCCCTCCATATGAGATAACTATAAAACATTTGTAGGATACTGATAAAGAACGGTTAGCTGTTGTTTTTTTTTCATAACAAACAATTCTACTTATTGGGTTATTAAAATCATTTAATTTAGGCAGTTGACAGATCAGTGAGAAAATAATTTGGTGCAATGATGTTAGTCCTTCACATTCCTATCTTGTGATCAATGCACTGCAAGAAATCAAAATGTGTCAGTAATAATGCTGTGCTATTTGCAGTGTTTCAATGGTAAGTTTTTTCATTTTGAAAACTGGAACATTATTTCTATGAACTTTGTCATTTTTCAAACAAACAGAACTTTTGATAGCTTTAATTTTTATTTTTTACTTTTACAAAAGAAATAAGATGGTAACCAAATTCTGTACCTATCTAAAAAACTGAACTATCTACAGAATGGATCCAAAAGGAAAGATAACACTAATACAGTAACACTGTAGACAATAACATATTATTACAACAAATGGCTGTTCTAATTTTTTGTTTCAAAATTAATGTTACATTTGAAGAGATAATAAAAATTAAGTAAAGTTAAAATAATTAGATATTCCTGGACTATTCCTCATAAAATCACAGATTTCTATGTTTTCATTATAAAATCTGATCATATATAAACTATCCAAAGTTTATGTAAGACTAACCTGTGAATCCAGGACTACATTGACAGATAAAATCATTAAATTTGTCAGTACATTTAACAGCATTGATGCAAGGGGCACTTTCACATTCATTTATCTCATCTTCACATAAACTACCTGTCCAACCTGGCTTACATATACAAGTTTCATCATTTTGTTTCTTATAGCAACTACCCTGCAATAATAATAATGATGAAAGTCTGTTAATACTTATTATTATGATGATAATGAATATAAAAAAAATATACAAATAAAACTATCTTAGAATATATGATTGTTTAATGTCTAAATTTATTCAGCTGATAAAAGCCAATCTTAAACCAGTCCATTTAAAAACAGTGATTTTTATATATGAATGATACACAATAAATTAGTTCATAAAAGCTGTTATTCTTTAATATACTAAGGCAACATTTGACCATATTCTTCTAAAATTATTTCAAAAGATGTCAACTTCTGTTATTCTAAACATAAAAGTAAAATTAAAAAATAAAAATAGATTCTTGAAGTACATATTGTAGATGTAGATGAAAGAACGTACTCCATTTTTACAAGGGTTGCTTCGGCATTTAACATCTTCCACTTGGCACTGCAGGCCTGTGAAGCCTGGAGGACAATCACAGACAAATCCAAATGTTGCATCACGACAAATACCATTATTCTGACATGGGTTACTAGCACATTCATTTATTTCTCCTTCACAATGTATACCTGTAATAAAGAGGACATCCATAAAGTAAACAAACTTGGGATCATTTTTTCCTGACAACATAAATTGCATTAAACATCTCCATGGAAAACTGAATCAAATACATTAAATAAATTAAACGAATAGGGATTGTGGGTCTTTACATTCATTTTACACCTGAGTATTGAAATACAGTTTTATTATTATTATTATTTTTTATTACAGTTATTTAATTATTTATTTGTTTATTTACTTTTAATTCACAGATTCTAATAACAACAGGGCATTATTTTAGAAAGTTTAAAATATTTGATTTTTGTCGGGGATGAAGGTAATATATATATATTTTTTTTATTATTATTTCGGGTATGCTGGAGAAGAGTTTTTGATAAAATTTAATATGTCACATGTGTCACCTTTCCAGCCTTTAAAAAAAAAAAAATAATAATAATAACAAAATGTGTAATAATAACAGTAATAATAATAATGAAAAGTACAATAACAACAGCAGTAATTAAATATAATAATAATAATTATAATAATAATAATAATGAAATGTGCAATAATAATGAAAAGAACAATAACAACACCAGTAATTAAAAATAATAATAATAATAATAATAGTGATGAAACAAACAATAACAACAGCAGTAATTTAAAATAATAATAATAATAATAATAATAATAATAATAATAATAATTATAATAATAATAACTGCAAACCTGGTTGACATATCTTCACACCATTAGTCTTATCACAAATATAATGGCCAGTGTCATCATCAGCATCTTTACAAAATGTGGAACAGTTCTCACCGTAATAGTTAGTGTCACAAAACACCTTCAGTTTTAGATTAAATCTGAAAAATAATGATAATGTATTTACATTTGAAATTATGTGAGAATTTACTTTTCATATGATATATATTAAAATATTCAGGATTTTATTCAAATTTAAAACTGAAATAAAAGAAGCAAGTTTTGAATTGATAAACTATATAAAACACTGCGTATCATAATTTGATCTTTCCTGATTGGAAGTTAACAAATAAATTATATAATTAAAAACAGAATGGTAGTTTAATGATATATATTTATTATTATTTTAATTACAGCTGTGGATTCAGTATTTCTCAAAAAAAAAAAAAAAAAAAAAAATTCCCGTCATGATGAAATAAATTTAATTATTTGAAAATAAAAATGACGTGCAAAATTTAAAATAATATCAAATGCTTTTCTGCCCAAGAACTGGCTTATTGAAAAAACTTGTGTTGTCCCAATACTCACTTGCTTCGAGATCCTAACAAAACTAAATTTATGACTGGAGCATCTATTTCTCTTCAAAGAAACTCTGGTCACATATTGGTATTCATAATGGTCATCTAATTTGTTGTTGTCATATATCAACACATCGATGTTTCCAACACCCTGAAATCATGACATATTACTGTAATAAATTTTACTGTACATTTTTGGGTTGTAAAAACTTTTCATGAAACAAAATACAAATTGTAACACTATGGGGAACAGTTTAAATAGACATCATGTGCTGTTATTCAAAATATTCCATAGATAAAAATTACTTCCACATACAACCATGACACATATTTGTACATTCATCTATTCCATATACATGTGTTCTAATTTGTTGTAATTTTACTCACAGGCCAATGATCAAATTTAAACTTGAGAGGATTCGGCACATCTCCAAGGTTTCCATTGAAGCTGATTACGTTACCTCCTACAGATCCAGTTTCTTCTTTTCCATATTCACAGTCATTCATGTCACTTGACCTGAATAAAAAGAATATTTTTAACTTCATGTTAAAAATATCAGTAAAAAATTCTTTATTGATATCACTTGATCTGAATCAAAATAATTCCCAAACTTCATGCTAAAACCATCAGTAAAAAAATGCTTCATATTCAAATATTATTAAAAAAAAAGATACTGAATAATTAAAAACTTCTACATATTTTACAAAATGAATATTAATGCCATTCATCTGTCTTCACTAAAAAATTCATTTAACTCATCCTGAGTCTAAAAGTAATTTGTATTATTTGTTTTAATTTCAAACAGTCAATAGAGTTTAATAGACTCAAAGAAACCTAATTTTTTAATCGTCATATTTTGTCCAGTAGCTCTAACTGGACATCAGTTTCCTAAATATACATCCACTCATAGATGTAAAGTTTTGAAATTTGCAGTTACTTGTTTACTTCATTTACTTACTTATGTGCTAATTTACTTAAAGGCATATCTCTGTCATAAAATCTGGTGACATAAATCATATACATAGTTTTGAAGTGACAAAAACAAACGTGTTTATAATTTTTACAGTTGTTACAATTTCATACTGAAATCATAAAAGGAATTTGCACATGAAAGCCTAAGTGAAGATAAAGATGAATTGTTTTTGCCATGTTGCTATTGTCTATTTTAAAGCCTGCTTTCCATTTAATTATTGAAATAACAAATTTAGACTAATATGATTATTGTTGTTGTTAATTTATTTATTATTTATTTATTTATTTATTTATTATTTGTTTTTGTTTAGTGGTCTATTTTTGAACAGTTTATATTATTTGATGTACTAAGAATTAATTATTTATTTTTGTTCCCGTAATTGGCATTAATATGGTTCTTGTCTTGATTAATGATTTTATGATCTTTTATTTTAATTATTATTTATTAAATTCGTCTTCTTATTTCTTCATCAAACTCTCTCTCTCTCTCTCTCTCTCTCTCTCTCTCTCTCTCTCTCTCTCGAAACAGATAACAGAAATAAATTCGTGATTAGTCATTGTGGAAAAAATATATTATATCTTTAGAGATTCAGTTTAAAATCAAATAGAGTTATTTCCCTTCAACTCTAAAACGTCGTCGGTTTTAGTTTTCTTTTAACTTTTGTTTACCTGTCTACAAAGTACAAATAAATTTAAAAAAAAAAAAAAAACAACTAAATAAATAAATAATAGCATAAAATGAATGAGATAAAATAAAAAAAAAAAACATTATTTACTCAATGATAAAACAAATTTTAATAATATAAACGACAATAACATTTTATTATTATAAAGACAGACAAAAGACAGAAAGAAAGAATCGAATAAATAAAAAATAAAACTTACCTCACTGATATTACCAGAAGACACCACATGGTAATACAGTTAAATGTTGGGGAGGGGTGTACACCCCTATCGCACACTCCAAGAATAACAGTGTTATCACAATGCTTAGAAACAACAAGAGACCTGACGCGTTGTTTGCACTTGTTTGCTTAGCGTTGTTACGTTGTAGCTGTGTCGTCAACGTTACTGCAGCGTAGTGTACGCATTGCAAGCAGTGGTATAACTGAACGCCGCCCTTACGAAAGTCCTTCCCGGATATCGCCTATAGGTTATCATTTCCTCTCCAGCTACTGGCGTGGAACTCGGCACTAATTTGAAACCAATGGGAGGCTGTGTATAAAAGATATTGGATTCATGCTGTACTTTAATGTTTTTGGTTTCTTTCTCTTTCGCGTTTTTGTTTGTTCTTTATTTTTACTGAAAGAAGACGGAATGTCATATCATTCCTTTTGTCATTCGAACGGCGTTTCGGTATAAAAAAAAAAATATATATATATATTTTTATTGAATACAGTTTAATACGATACATACTGCATACGATGAAATGTTTATGACGACGACAATTAGGGCTCAAGAATTACCCATGTGGAAAATCGTGAACCGCTGTTTAAAAAAATATTGTTTATTGTTAATGTGTCTGTGGTTGTGTTTGTGTGTGTGCGTCAGGCAACGCAAGTAATTAGCAAATCATTTACTGAGAATCATATCGAAAAGTCTGAAGTATGCGTGCACGTGAAAACTCATGTGTGTGCGTATGTTTGTATTAAGTTACAGTTGATATTACATTAGTGCATTCCGACAGCGATATTTCCAAAAAGATTTTTATTTTAAGCAACTTCTTCGACGTAAATGGTTTGAGTACAGTTAAATATTGATTTAGGTAACAACACTTAGTTTCCTGACACTGAAAACTATCTAGAATTTCACAGCCGTTTACATTATTCCACTTTCATTTTTGGAACGATTTACTTTTGACAAGTGGTATTACTAATTTACTCAACAAACCGCAAGACAATGTACAAATACAGAGTACATGCAAACGTATATAACGCATAAACAGTATACGAAGCAACCCAATGCACACACACACACACACAGTACGTCATATGCAACATAAAGCACGTCCAAAACCGTTATAACAAGAAATAGTCATGCACAACACATAAACAGATAATAACTGTGTCCAAAACGAAAGCCCATCTGAACGAGATTTCAACACGTGGCGGAGTTTGTCTGTTAAGACACATCACATGTAACAAGGTGTTTTAACCTAGTGATCCCAACCTGCTTTTCAACAAATGTCAGGTTTAATAAGATATGCCCTCTGCAGGTCAAATGGCAGACGACTGTATTCGAAGCTTTCAAGAAAACAATGTATCACAGACGAATACAGATGTACCCCAAGACCTTTGACATTCCGAGAACGAGACGAAATATGGAGTTGTCAGTGAACTGTGCTTATTCGTTTATTTGATACAGGAGGTTTGGTCGTGTTTTGATTTAAGCGAAAAGAACAGCTTTGTGTAAGGACATCACTTCATACTATCTTTTTTTAAAGGCCCTTTAAGGGCTATCATTTTTGTCCACTAATAGTCAATAAAAAAATAAAAAATAATAATAAGTAAATAAATAAATAAATAAATTTCCTAGTTATTCTTATTTTAGACTGTTGTAATCATAAAATTTTAATTTTTGTCTTTTAGACTTTCCAGTAATACTACTGCTACAATGACATTCACATACACTAACATACAACATACATAAACTAATAAGAAATCCTCTAAAACCGACTACTACTACTACTCTTACAGTAATAATAATAATAATAATAATAATAATAATAATAATAATAATAATAATAATAATAATAATATAGAAATGAATGAATGAATGAATAAAATAAAATAAAATAAAATAAAATAAAATACAATCTACGGAATGCCGACATACCTAACAGTAATAAACAAATCAGTAAAAATCAGGTGACAGTATATTTAGATTCTGTAATGACATTTGAAGTACATAAAATAAGTGAAGCTGAAAAGCCTTCTTGCCATAAATCACTATGAACTGATCAAATAACTACAGGTTTATTCTCGGGCGGACAAAAGATCTTCCAGAACTGTTTAATTTACTACGAGACGTCCTTTGACTCATCGCTGTGAATAACCTGCTACACACTTGTCATGTTGTTACGTTTTGCATGGGAGAGGCGTATCTGGGTTAATATTTATTATGCTAAATTTGAGATGGGAACAGAAATGCACAGGTATTTTAACCGAATATTTCGTAAACATCTGTAATACAGGTATCATAAGTCAGTGAATAAACTAATCGATGGAACTCCAAGCCAAAGTGTTAAAATATGATCGACGGTTATAAAAGCATTGCACGGAAAATTTTATTTACGTCAACTTAAAATCCATGTGGAGAATAAAACGTATGCATTATTATTATTGTTGTTTTTGTTACTCCTGTTATATTCTTTTACTTCTTTTTTTTTTCTTCTTCTTCTTCTTATTATGCCTGCCGAATAAAATGAACTATTCTTTACCTCCATCTTATCCTTCATTCTTCTAAATGAACTCATTTCTCTAACAATGATAGTATAAGGAAAACAGAGCAATTATCAGTCATTCGTCTCTCTCTCTCTCTCTTTCTGTCTCTGTCTCTCTCTCTCTCTTTTTCTGTCTCTCTCTCTCTCTCTCTCTCTCTCTCTCTCTCTCTCTCTCTCTCTCTCTCTCTCTCTCTCTCTCTCTCTCTCTCTCTCTCTCTCTCTCTCTCTCTCTCTCTGATCATGCAAACTATCACGTTCGAGGCGAATACTTTAACATTAGATCACTTGTCAAGAATATATTTCAATTCGAACAGCAAGTGTTGGAATTTTCACACGATAAATCTTCTAATAAATGATTCATACTCACAACAGCCTAACAATCTTGTAAGTCATTTGCAACACTTGTGACACAAGATATGGGTGTTTCTGAAAGCCATGCGCTGAACTACGAGAATATTCCGACACTTCGGTATTGTGTGGGACTAAATGCATATTATACAAGCTAATGAAAGAAAATAGTATTTTTATAGCCTGCGTTTTCCGGCAGATTCCTGACTGTGAATTTTATTATTATTATTATTGTTATTATTATTATTATTATTTTTATTATTATTGTTATTGTTATTGTTATTGTTATTAATATTATTATTATTATTATTATTATTATTATTATTATTATTATTATTATTATTATTATTATTTTAAAATAACAATAAATTAATAAATAAAAAAATATCTGGATCGCTCTGGTTTACTGTTTAGAGTTCATGAAGTACTAACTGTCGCTGGCTCAGATCTCCTCAGCGACGTTATCGGCCCATTTCCCGTCCCAGACAACGTACAACGCAATTAGAAGCCATGCATAGTTCATGGTTTCATATCTTTGTGAAAATATTCATAAGATTCTATGCTGCGGTGGGTTTCCGCTCACTAATCGTAGACCAATTTTTGTATTTAATGCATATATTTATTCCTTAATATCAATGATATTAAGAAAGAAAGAAAGAAAAAAAAAAAAAAATAAAATAAAATAAATAAAGATATCGGATATTATAAATATATAAATATTTTATTTGATAAAATGTAAGTTATGTACATTAATACATATCGATTGGCCTAATGAGTGATTTCGTAAATAATTTATAAAGAATTAAAAATTAAACACAAGAATACTCAACATGCGTAATATTTGTACATTTAACATGTAACTTCGTTGTTACTAACAAATATGATAATGAAATAACCGTCCAGTGATTTACTAACATTTGCTTGTTTTCCTTATTATGCTGTCACAGTTCCATGCACTTATACACGCACACATACATACATACATACAAACACACACATACATATACACATATATTCACACACACACACACACACACACACACACACACACACACACACACACACACACACACACAGATATGTACACACATAGTATAGTATTATTGCGATAACTTTGAAATGTATAATGTTGGCACAATTTAACGTTCTTATTACTTTTTCAGAATAGTCCTTACGAAGTAGTAAAATACTTTGATCTTTTTATTACTGACTGGTTGATTTATCTTTACGTCTCTCTTGTAATGGCACAATCATTTTAATTTCTGATCAGATTTTGGCATTAAATCGATGAAAAGATTCCGTCAGTCTTTTCCTTTATGTCTCTAATGCTGGGTTCAAGAAAAAAAGTAGATCTGAACTAATTATGACTAAAAAACTGTAGATGCAGTCCAGTTGAGAGATGTTCTAAAACAATAATACATTAAATAAACAAATGAATGAATACATAAAACAAATAAATAATCAAAGAAATTGACCCAAACTCTCTATATAATTATATATACAATATTTTTTTTTTATATTAATTAGCTATTATTTCCATTATATTACAATTACTGCTGTTTCAGCTGCACTACAATTAAGTATTAATATTAACAACAATAGTAGCTACAACTACCAATACCATTACTATTGCTACTGATACTACTACTACTACTACGTTTAGTAACACTACTACCACGACAGACGCCATTACAACAATTTTTTTGCAGGAACGCTCGCATCATCATATACATGTATTTAATATACTGATTTGTAGCACAATATTATCTTTTAGTAAGTGCTTATTTTAATTACAATGTATAAATAAATCCATACCTCACTGATTACTTACTTTCTTGGGTTCATAAACACGTGTCTGCTTGGTCTACTGGATAATCCAGTCTCGAACCGTCGACGTGTTTGTTATACTGTTACAGCCAAACATCCACACCATTAGTCCAAGTACAACAGTAATCACATCATCAGAGCCACGACCAAGAAGCAGAGCAAGAAGAAAATACATGACGTACTTTTCGTTGTATCCCATAACTTTATCATAAACACTGACTTTCTGTTAGCCGCAGAAATTGCAACTGCAAAAATCATCATAATAATAATAATAATAAGAAGAAGAAGAAAGAAGAAGAAGAAGAAGAAGAAGAATAAATTATTATATAAAAAAACACTTTATTTTATTTTATTTTATTTATTTTTTTATTTCGACAACAGTTAAATAAACATTAATATCAGTACCAACATATGTGTTTGTGCGTCTACGTGTATCTACCTCATCATTAACAGCAACCTCTACATGATCAACAACAACAACTATAATTGTAATAAAATAATATTAACCAAAACATTGATAATAATAATGATAATGATGATGGTGATAATGATGATGATGATGTTGATACTACTACTACTACTACTACTACTACTACTACTACTACTACTACTACTACTACTACTACTACTACTACTACTACTACTACTAATAATAATAATAATTAGAGGCTTACAGTTGCATCTAAATATTTCACACACTTCTGTTCTGACAACTTTGTCTTTGCCTTGACACATCTCACCGCCATTTGTTGGCGCCGGATTGTTACACTTTCTTGTTCTAGTGACCTTCCTGGTTCCAGTTCCACATTTCGTAGAACATGTTCCTGGTTTGTCCTCACTAAATGGACCCCAACCACCATCCTCTATGAGAATGAAATCTTCTGATATATATATATAAAATTAAAGACAGTGTAATGTTCTTTTATAACCATGTTGTGTGATCGCGTGTAATTGTATAATTATTATGGATATAACGTACTCTTTGGATAAATAATATTGTTCGACTGAAAAAGTGATCATGGACCCGAAAGCGTATTTAAAAAGTACACCAATAAACTAAACTAAACTAAACAAAAATAAAATCAATATGAAATGAATATGTACACAGACACATTAAACATACTTTTTATCTGAAGCGTGTATTTGGAAATGACATCAGATGCTACTAGTCTGCAGCTCCATTCAGTGACATCGTGATCTGCGACTTTCTCAATTTGTAAACTGTACAGCTTAACCTCGCTTTCTGCCCTGTCCGTGCCCTGACCACACGTTAACGTGTAACCAGGAGGCGGCGATATAAATACCTCGCAGAAATCCATGTGCTGATCTTTGGAAGAGAACGTCGACATCGCCTCATCGGTTTTCTTGTAAAACCGTATCTCGTCTTTCAGCTCGGACGCTTCGGTAACTCGACATGTTAAAGTGAATGGTTTGTTGTATTCCGCTACCGTGGATGAGCCGGAAAGTGTTACTGAAATACCTACAGATATATATCATAGCTAGCTAGCTAGAGAGATGGATAGACAGACACGCATACACACACAGTAATAATATGCTAATAATACATATTTAAAAAAACAACACTAGCCCATTAATATAATTACTACTACAACAACTACTACAACAATAATACAACAGCAAAAAGAAAAATGAAATAAAAAACATCAGTAACTAAAACAAAATACCCAATCCCCAATACAAAAGATAAAAAAAAAAATTACAATTTGTAATAACTACTGAAAAAACTAATTATTAAATTAATAACAAACCCCCTACAACAGTAAGAACAACATCAACAGTTACAACAACAACAACAACAACAATCATAATAATAATAATAATAATAATAATAAATTATTAAATAATTGATTGTCGTCGTCATCATTATCGCCATTATTATAATCGTCATAAGTTACTGGTCACCTTTTTTTGTTTCTTTGGAAAGACAGTTGAAAAAAAATGACAGAAAGGTATTATCAATAGCAATGATATCGATGTCGATAATGATGATGATAATATATACCTAGAGAAGAATGCAGTTCCATAAGAAAAATGAGCAATATGATATTCCAACCTCTTGTTATTGATTCAGTGTTTATTTTTGCAGAAGTCTAAGAAATGAAATAAATAACAATCATAATAAATTGTTATATAATAACAGTAATAAATAACTAATTAAAGATATGATACATAAATTAATAAAGGTAAAACTTCCTAGTATTTATGTATATATACTGTTTTTATTTTGTTAAATTACCTTTATCATTATTATGGTTGGCAATCGTGCATGCGGTACTCTTGATTAAGATACCCAGATTCCTTCCGGATGAAACTCGATGACGTCATCAACTTAAATGAATGACGAATTACGCATATTTTGATTAAATATTATTTGTTTCTTTCCTTCTTTCTGTCTTAATGTCTTATTATTATTATTATTATTATTATTATTAGTTTATTGAAACAGCAAAATGAAAATGAAAATAACAATCCATAAAAATAATAGACACACACACACACACATACACACACACATGTAGATAGGCAGACAGACAAAATAATAATAATAATAATAATAATAATAATAATAATAATAACAACAACAACAAAAATATAAATAAATAAATAACGACGGCATAATTCTTCGTTGACAAGGCCTGACACAAACCATTGTAAAATAACGCAACTCGTTAGAAAATATCGAGACTTCCCTGCTGCTTGTATTAACGTCATATATCACGCATCGACTTTTCACCGTTTCTCAACCATTATTTATTGTTTCTCAAAGAAACCGAGAAAATGAATAACATGTACACCCACAGGAAAGGACACGATTTCTTTCCTACAACAACAGGGACAACAACGTTTTTATGTGTGGCCTGACAATTTTAGAAAGACATTAGCACCAATAAAAAAAATAAGTAACACGCACTGCTCGAAGAATAAAAAATATAGGAGTGAAACGGAATCAATAGATACATGCAAGTTTATGTATAGATTCTGAATAATATTGTATGTACGTATATATATGCATGTATATACGTATGTATGTAATATTTAGGTTGCATGTAGAATTTATTATTGATATAGAAAGAACGTTCTTTCAAGCTCATCAAATGTGCGTGTACATATTCATGTTCAGTTACCGAGCTTTATTTAATAGTACACAAATATATAGGTCTCTACCTCTTTTCGTTGTGTAGACACGGTTTATTTTTCTTATATGTCTGTATCCTTGTACTAGTTTATGTTAATGGCAATCAGGTATCCAACTGGGAAAAAGAATATGAGAAAGTGAGATAAATATATTGAAGTCAAGAGAGCAAATCTATTTTTATTACTTATTTATAAATTTTTCATTTTAATGTAAATGCGACAAAATTTGTATGTGGCAGTATCTGAATATTACCTATTTATCTGAAAAACGAAAAATGAAATGATAATAATAATAAGAAGAAAATTTAAAAAAAAGAACGAAGAAAAAGAAACAAAATCTGTTAAAGCGAAATAGCAAAAATGGGAACAGGTTTTATTACGGATTTTAACATTTCATTTATCGCTTTGTGATTTTATACAATGAGCATAATACACAAAAAAACATCCGAAAATGGATTATAGAGTCCATAACCATAACGTATTTCAAAACAGTCACCCATTGATTTCTTCTGTTCAGAAAATTCCGCCTGTGAAATTCAGCTATTGGGAGGTTTACATTTGTGTTTAACGTTAGCGCATTGGCAACAAAGAAGATTTAGTTTTTTAACAGCCTTCCTTTCTTTCGTTTTTATGTTATTATATTTTTATGTCTGTGAACCGCTTCTAAACTTAAGCGTGAAATGATAGATATAATTTCAACGAACGATATAAAATGGA